>CM057349.1:228326238-229542094 GCA_030015575.1 Agapanthus africanus
GTTCGATCGACGGAAAACACGAAAACAAAACCCCGGAAATTCCAAGTTTCTGTTAATTTTAAAAGTGTCTGAAAAATTATTTGACATACCTTAAAATTCACAGCAGGTAAATTTAAGAATACTGGGAAAATACGAAGTTCCAACTCGGTGTTATGGTCATGGATCCGCGGCAATAGAGTGCTTTTGCCGCGGATCCGCCGCCGAGTCAACTCCGAGTTGACTCGGATTTGCTCTGTTATTCATGTTTTCTGGTTTTTTGTTTTCCTGTATGTTCTGTTTCTATCCAGTTTACTTCAGTGCTGGTTTACTTTTAGGGTAGACACGGAATATGGTAATCGATCGATCTCCTAAGATATTTGCTAATTGGGTTCATCTGTAATGTTTAATGTGTTCGTAAACCTCCCATAACTGCTAGTATGTCGGTTGGCATGGGTTTGCACATTTCTGTAATGTTTACTGTTTGTGTATATGGACTTGATTAGGATGTTGTAATGATTAGCCGGGGTTTGAGATGTGTTTTATATTCATTCATTCGATGTAAATGTAATATGATGTAATATTCTTTTGCGGGGCGCATCCAGGTTGCGGTTGTAGCCACCATTGTATTATTTCATTTTTACTGTTTTTGCTCCTAGGATAGACCCAAGGTGGGGTGCACAAACTACCGGGTACGTTGAAGTGTTTAGTGGCCTACTCACGTTGTTGAGGGAGACCGCTTCACTTCGGGTACTTGGCGGGTAGTTTGCCGTACCCGTAGGGGTCTAGGGTGGGGTAATGGCTATTCATCACAACTGTGTAATCCGTCTTTTATTGCAGGCTCAAAGAAAATGCGGATTGCTAGTATATCCAATAAAGTTCATCAGTGATCTGGAATGCTTATTATTGCGTCTGACGAATGTACAATATCTATATATGATAGCTATTAGACGTCACTTATGTTTTACACCCGCGCTAGCCTAGCCCCCGCTCTGTCGTTAGTTAAGTAACCTAACGGGTGATGACGGGACCCAGTGGCGAATGCGGATGGTATAAGAGGACGTGGTATTTTCGTTGTTTTCTGCAATGATAGAATAAATGATGGGACGCATTATTATAATGCAAAGAAAATAAACCAAAGTTAAATCGTTGGAACAAATTTAAAAGAAACCACTCGGTTATTTTAAAAGAGCAGAATTTTTAATTGCGGAGCTTTAACCACTCCTTTTAAAAAAGTATCAGGTTCCTTCGATTATATCAAGTTCACTACATTCACGGTTTTTGCCAAAACCAGTCGTAGCCCTCCGTCATTTCATATGGATAGTCAATAGTATTCAAACTGTGTTTGGTTGGCCAAAGTCAAGGCACAGTGTTTGGTAGCTATTGGATATTCATATGTAGAATAGATAGATGCGTTGGTTTGGGACAGTCGTACTACCTTGTTTGGCCAAAGTCAAGGGTATGTACGGGTGGGTTCAAATTAACCTGGATAATGACGGGAAGAACTTGACATGTGACTTATGATTTGTTTGGCCAAAGTCAAGGTCATAAGAGCATGGGGCAAAAATCCATATTGGGAATTTGTAAAGAAACTGAAATTTGCAGAGATAGCATACCATTTTGGAGTTTGATGAATGTTGGTAGGATTCCTTCAACATTAACATACGATGATATTTTGGATCCCGATCTTACTGTGAGTATATACTACTTATTAGGAGATTCGTCACTTAACGATCAATGCTATAAACCAAGTAGGTGCCTAGAAAGGTGTCAGCGGGGTTAAGCCCCCAGAGAAAAGAGGTTGTTTAATTAAGGAACTTCGCGAAAGCGTTGGAAAACCTCCCTCGAAGTATCGACACTGGCCTGGCTGAACGGTTAAGCTGGTATTGTACGGTGAGAATAGTCCTGGCTAATTCTTCTTTTATGGTTTGAGGAAGGATTCGAGAAACAGTGGGAGCCATCCTGTTTAGATAAACTTAAAACCAATCTAAACTTGCAACAACATCATGCTAAAATGTTTTCTTCTCTCTCTTTTAATTGCAGTGACCTTGTGACCACACACAGGTTACATCTAGATACCAAATTGACTAAATCTGACTTATATGACTGGGAAAGGTCTGTCCAGATGTCCATTGGCTATGACAAGCTGGACCACCCTATTACTACTCAAGATCCCGCCGTCCCAGGTCCAGTTTCTAATGTCGCGGATATGGATATCCGTCAGACAAGGGAAAAAGATAAAGCGAAAGCTAAGTGCCTCGTGTTAGCTTCAATTGATGGTGCATACCAGAAGCAGCACGAGAAAATGGACTTAGTTTCCATCTTTCTCCATAATAAAGATTTATATGGAGAGCAATCTCATATCACTAGATATGAAACCTCGAACGAAATAATTCAAGCGAGGTTGGCTGACGGGTCATTTGTAGGGGACAACGTCCTTACAATGACTAGTTATATTAATGAGCTCCAGGACCTTGAGACTACGTTGGGAAACAGGTCAGATATTGACTTGATTCTACAGTCTCTACCTTCTACCCTGAAGGAAACCAGAGAAGTAGAAGGAAAGAGAAGGGCAAAAGTTTCGGAACTTAATGAAGTAAAAGAGGGTAGTTCCTATTATAATGGGATTGGGCATAGGCAGAATGATTGCAGAGCTTTGGAAGCCAGTAGCCAAGATACAAAGTATGTTAAGGCTTCAGCCTCAAGTGTGTTTGTTGTTGAGAACTGTTTGTCAATTAACTCTACTTCCTGGGTATTAGATACCGGAGCAGGATCTCATATCTGTAATTCATTACATACTTTGAGAAACCGTAAAGTTATAAAGGTGGGTGATTGGTCTCTCAAAGTTGCAAACGGAATGACAGTGAATGCTGAATCCGTGGGAGAATATCGCCTAGGTTTGACAAGTGGGCATATATTGATTTTACGTAGCTGTTTATATATACCTAGCATGACTTGTAATATCATATCAGTGTCCTAACTTTCAAGAGAGGGATATGATTTTACATTCGTAAGCGATGTAGTTAACATCCACCTAAATCAAGTTCTGATTGGGTCAGGTACATTAGATAACGGCATATACGTATTAAGTCAAGCTCAGGTTTTCAATGTCCAGAATACACTTAAAAGAAAGTCTCCGGAATTAAATCAGGCTTTCTTATGTCATTGTAGACTAGGTCATATCAATGAGAGAAGGTTGACTAAGTTACATAGATAAGGATATTTGAATTCGTTCGAATATTAATCTTATGCTACTTGTGAATCTTGTCTCATGGGAAAGATGACAAAGACTCCGTTTTCTGGACACGGAGGAAGAGCAAGCGAGCTCTTGGGACTCATACACAGTGACGTATGCGGTCCAATGTCTACACATGCGCGAGGTGGTTATTCCTACATCATTACTTTTACGGATGATTTCTCTAGGTATGGTTTGTTCCATGATAAGTAAGGCTGAGTTACCACGATCATTCTGGGGATATGAACTAGAATCAGCTGCATACCTTTTGAACCGAGTTCCAACTAAGACTGTGCCTACTTCACCATATCAGATGTGGTGTGGGAAGAAACCCTATCTTAAGCACATTAAGATATGGGGATGTCCAGCTTTTGTAAAGAAGCAGCTTGCGGACAAGCTCGAGGCACGATCAGTACAGTGTAAGTTTATGGGATATCCAAAGAACTCCAAGGGATATTATTTCTATTACGCAGAAGAACAAAAGGTGTTTGTTTCTCATAATGCTCGCTTCTTGGAAACTTTGTTTTTAGAAAATCAGATAAGTGGGAGCGCAATAGAACTGGAAGAAATTCCAGAACAACAAACTATTACTGAAACCTTAGTAGAACAAGAAGGTTCAGGAGAATCGGACATTCCGGCGCCTATCCGTAGAAGTAGTAGACAGTCTCATCCACCTGAGAGATACTACGGTTTTCTCATAGACGGGGATCGAGAAGATTGCGTCATTGATAATAATGACCCTACTAGCTTCCAGCAAACCATTCAGAGCGGCGACTCGGTAAAATGGCTGGATGCAATGCGGACCGAAATGGAGTCCATGTACACTAACAAAGTATGGACTTTGGACGTTACTCCAGATGGGGTAAACCCGTAGGATGCAAATGGATCTTCAGAAAGAAGATTGGTATAGATGGACAGGTTGAAACCTATAAGGCTAGACTTGTTGCAAAGAGTTTCCGTCAAAGACCTGGTTTAGACTATGACGAAACCTTTTCTCCAGTGGCTATGCTCAAATCCATTCGGGTCCTTCTTGCTATTGTTGCCTTCCACGATTATGAGATCTGGCAGATGGACGTAAAGACGGCCTTTCTAAATGGAAATTTGGAAGAGAGCGTCTATATGGATCAGCCAGAGGGATTCATTCAGAGTGGGGGCAGCGGTAAAGTATGCAAGTTTCTTAAGTCCATTTATGGACTAAAGCAAGCATCGCGGAGTTGGAACATCTGTTTTGATGATACTGTCAAGGAATTTGAATTTATCAAAAATCCAGATGAACCATGCATATACAGTAAGATTATAGGGAGAGCCGTAGTATTCCTCGTCTTGTACGTAGATGACATTCTCCTAATAGGAAATGATATTCCTATGTTACAGTCAGTCAAAAGATTCTTGTCACATAAATTCTCCATGAAAGACCTGGGTGATGCCACCTACATTCTGGGAATCCAGATCTATCGTGATAGATCTAAAAGGATGTTGGGACTTTTGCAGTCCAGGTACATAGACACCATATTGAAAAGATTCAGTATGGAAGATTCTGAGCATGGTAACCTACCGGCTTGTCACGGAATCACCCTCTCCAAAGATATGTCTCCCAAGACTGATTTGGAAAGGGATCGCATGTCGATTATACCCTACGCTTCAGCGGTAGGCTCTATAATGTATGCGATGTTATGTACCAGACCAGATGTAGCATACGCATTGAGCGTAGTAAGCCGGTATCAAGCAAACCCAGGGGAGAATCACTGGATAGCAGTAAAGAACATTCTCAAGTACCTGAGGAGGACTAAGGAGATGTTCTTGGTGTATGGCGGAAAAGACCTCCAGATAGAGGCCTTTGCCGACTCCGGCTTCCAGAGTGACAAAGATGACTCCAAATCCATGTCGGGTTATGTCTTTACCCTCAATGGAGGGGCGGTCTGTTGGAAGAGTTCCAAACAGGAGACCGTTGCTGACTCAACAATGGAAGCGGAGTACATAGATGCTTGCGATGCCGCAAAAGAAGCTGTCTGGATGAAGAAGTTCCTCACAGAACATCAGGTGGTTCCTTCCAGTGTTGGTCTGATACCTCTGTATTGTGACAACAACGGTGCTATAGCTTTAGCGAAGGAACCCAGGTCCCATCAGAAGTCCAGACACATCTTAAGGCGGTATCACCTGATCAGGGAGATCGTAGATCGCCGGGAGATCGAGGTGAAGAGAGTAGAGACGGAGAATAACATTGCTGATCCATTCACAAAGGCCCTTCCTCAAACGCAGTTCGAGAGGCTATTCGAGATGATAGGTCTACGATATGCCTGCTCATGGCCCTAGTGCAAGTGGGAGATTGTTAGTGTATATGCCCTAGGGGCCATTATTGTATCATACTAGATTGTATATTACTTAATGGAAGCTTAGGATATTCACAGTTGTATATACAGTCTTGCTAAAAATGGTAGTATGCTACTTGGTTTGTGTCTACTTTAATATGTGCATATGTTTCTTATAACGTATCACTTATACATATTAGTAGAGCCCATAAGTTCTTTGCTTGATTACCAGCGTTGTGATGGCAGTCACACAAGTGGGGGCTGGGTAGTCTATAAGCAACATCCTATACAGGTCCCTAGTCGTAGGATTATCGAGACAAGGCATCGATACTCAAGAGTAGACTAGTGTGTACGCTTCTCATCCCAGTTGGGGAGATGGCCTGTCCCATAGCCATCAGTACGTCATACTGGAGATAGTATACAGGTGCTCGTTAGGTTACGGGTACACCGGACAGGACTTGCAGGGGAACTGTTGGTTAGTATTATACCCGTCATCAGTTAACAGTTCCCAGGTGACATGAGTACAACATAGTCCGCAGACTTGACACTGCTACTTCGCCTCGAGTGTGTCCCATTGTTCTTAGATTGCTACCCTACCACGGTTCAAAGGAGTCGTGCAAACAGGTAGCAGTTGGGTGCAGTCCCGAGCACTTGGAGGCAGTAGTAGTTAGACAGGATTCGTCTCTCCCGGTATTGGGAGATGATATCGCGCTGTGTCAGAGAGCCATTACGCAAAGTCCCTGGCCAGGGCAAGCGAGATATACTGGTAGGTTCCAATAGCTTCTCAGAGTGTAATGGGCTTCGCTCCGACACGACTTATACAGCTATTAGGGGATTGACGCTTGCCGCCCCCTAGGCTTGATATGCGATAGTCTTAGACGAACAGACCGTACTGTACGGAGATTGTCACATCAGGCTCAGTGGGAGTTCGGATGGGTTTCCTCATCGTCCTTCTTATCGACATCTACCTGGGGACCGTTACGTACAGCTAGTGCCGCTTGCGATCTGTGGTTAAACCCACTGCCAGCGTAGTGTCGAGTATTTAGAGTCCCACACAGAGAGTTTCCCTGCTCCAGGCGAAACGATATAGAGGTCGTATGGTTTTACGACAAGGGTTTGGACGCGTACGTGTGTTTACGCACGTATGACTTTTCGGACAGTTTTTACTAGCCGGCTTTGGTTTAAGCCAGATTCTAGTATCGGGTTATTGGATTTATATAGTCTAAAGTTTTTCCGTGTTTTCACGGATTGGAGGGGCGTTCTCGTAATTTGTCGGGAAGCTTCTAGAAGAGTGGTGACTTGGGGGGTAAGGTGGCATTGTATTAAATGAGATTAGTGATTCATTTGTGTGATTCAGCCATGTCATTAATGCATCATAAATGCTTAATGACTCATGGAGATGAATCACTCATAGATATTTATGAAGCATGGTTGTTAATTCTTTTATTTCATTTTTGGATAAATAAATAATACTTCATATATATTATGATAGATCATTATCTCATTTCATTATCATCTTCACCTTCTCTCTCCTCAAGCTCACTCTCTCTTCAAACCCTAACCCTAACCTCTCATGTGTTTAGATCAAGGGTTAGCTAGACTAATACATCCATAACCTCACTCTATATCCCCTAGGTAGCTTAGATTAGCACTTTAAGTAACCTAGTTATCTCAAGTTTGAGATTAAGCTTGGCGTAGGAGCTTTCGAGTGGATCGTCTTTGACTCGAGGAGGCCGTAGAGGTGCCGATGTTCCAAGGAGCCTACGAGGAGTGGAGGACAGCGATGAAGACCCGAAGGACATGTAACATGAGGTATAACTTCGAATCCGAGTAGTTAAACCTCTAGTAGTTAGTTAGTAATGGTTTAGATAACGATTCATGCGCTCAATTCCGTGTTTCGAAGCTTTGATAATCGTTTTTCATATATTCCGCATCCACGCAAGTTCGTGGGGTGCGTGACATGGACTTACAGTTAATATATACATAACCTTAGATTAGCATGCACAAGTGTGTGCAAGTACAAAAATAATTAAATAAAATATTAATTATTTATATTAAAATATGTGAAAACAATTATTCGTTAAATTTATTAAAAACCCGTATTATATCGCTTAATTAACTCTAATCGCGTTCTAAGGTGTTATAATCTTCCCCCCTTAATGAAATTCGGTCTCCGAATTTAGAAATCTTACTATGCGTACATTCGAAGAGTTGAGAGAATTTCTTCCGCATCTCGCTCTCGGCTTCCCATGTGATCTCTTCGCTACATGGGCCACGCCACAAAACCTTCACTGACGGTAAGACCTTTGACCGAAGTTTCTTCACTTGACGATCCAAAATAACAACCGGTTGCTTGGTGAAAGAAAGACCGCACTCTAGCTGGATGGTCTTGTACTGAATCATGTGAGAAGGGTCATGAAGGTACTTGCGAAGCATCGATACATGAAATACGGGGTGTACATCCGGAAAACTGGGCGGAAGTGCTGTTCCCCTCCGAAAGACGGTGCGACATTGTTAGTTATGTATATGCCCTAGAGGCCATTGTTGTACATATGATGTATATTATAATGGATGCTTGGTTATATATAGAGATGACTTTCTTGCTCGTCATGATAGTATGCTATTTGGTTTCACTTTATCTTAACATGTTGACTTGTATTGGTTTACTGTTTTACTCTCACATGTTGATAAAGCCCTTAGGATCTGTACTCGACTACTGGGACTATGATGAGATCATACTAGTGGGGCCATGGTAGTCGATGAGTACATCCTATAACTGTTCCTAGTCGAGGGTATATCGAGACAGGGCATCGATACGCCAGAGTAGACTAGCGTATTCGCATCTTGACCCATATGATGGGCGATGGATGATCCCATATCCATCGGTGTTTTGACATCAGAGATGGTGTACGGGTGCTCAGTGGAGACTGGGTACACTGGACGGACTCGCCGAGAACTCCCAGATGGTGATACACCACACGTCAGATGGCAGTTCTCCGGTGACACTGGTACAGGGTAGTCTGTAGACCCGAGATCGTCATAGAGTCTTGTGTGATTCCCACTGTGCTTTGATTTCCACCTTACCACGTCCAAGAGGGCGTGCAAAATGGTGGCTTTTGGGTACAGTCCCGAATCACATGGAGGCAATGAGTGATAGGAGGGGATTCGTCTCTCCCGGTATAGGGAGTTGATGTTGTGCTGTGTTCGATTGGCTATAACTGGAACTCCCTGGCCAGGGCTGATATGGAGATTTACTGGTAAGTGTTACTAGTAGTTTCTCGACCCGTTATGAGCCACACATCGACATGACTTATCGGTTACTGGGGTCTGACGTTTACCACCCCTAGACTTGACATGCGACATATCAGACGAACAGACCGGACTGTACGGGAGTGTTACTGATTGGATTCACAGGAGAACGCACAGGCTAGCTTGTTGATCTTCTGATCGCTCAATACCTGGGTGGCTGTTACGTTTAGCTGACCGCTTGCAGATTGTGGGTGTTTGATATGATCATCACCTGCTACAGGCGTATTGACGATTCTTTAGAGTCCTACACAGAGGTTTCTTGGCTCAGGCGAAACGGAGTAGAGGCACATATGTGATATGTGCAGGACCGAGAATAATGCGATATGGGATACCGTATTATATTCTCGCGATATTTAGTTATGAACCGGGTCATCGGATCAAGTGTTGATTCGATGAATCGGTACATGATATATTAGTCGGTAATATTCGATATAGCCGGATCGTCAGATCAAGTGTTGATTCGATGATTTAATGTATAATAATATATATGATATATTATTACATTATCTAATATTGGCTCGCTTTATTATTTCGTTTTCTCATTGGATGATACATTGATATATATGCGATATATATTAATTGTATTATTTTCTTTTGTTGCAAATATATAATATATATGTGATATATATTATTGTGACATGATATGATTAATTGTTAAACATGTTTAAGGATGATTAATTGAGGTTAGGGTTTGATTAGGGTTAGATGCTTCATGCACCTTCTAGAAGCTTTTTCTTTTGTCATTCTTAAGATATTTTTCGATGACACATTCTTAACCCAACCAAACCCTAACTCTAGTTTATTCTCTACTAAATCCTAGCCACTCATCCTTGACCATGGTTTATAAATCAATCATATAGTCTTCTTTCTATTCATCACAAAAGGATTAATCTTATTATTGATTTTCCATTATCATCTTCTTCTCTCTTGAAAAGCTTACTAGAAAATCTTTAAGTGATGAATAAATATAAGAAAATGATATAAAAGGAAAGCAAAAATACTACTCTCTCATCCTCATCTCATCTAGCCCATGAGATTAGTGTGTTCATCTCTTTAGAGTGAGAAAGCTTGAGTCTTTGCAACTTCGACGTAGATCATCGGAGATTTGGAACACTTCAAGCTAGCATGGATCGTTCGAGTCGTGGAGCCTCTCATGAGTCCGAGAGATCGTGGATCGCGGCAAAGGGACTTCTACTCGGAGCTTGTGAAGCGAAGGAGCGGACTACAAAGGTTGTAATCCCTCACACTTAGATAAAAGTTATCATCTTGCATGTTAAACCCTAATAATCTAGCAAAGATCCCGGCTTTGGGTTGTTCGGCACGTCTAAATTTTCATCCGGGCATGTTTGATGCCTTATGAACCTTCACAAGAGTGCCTAGGAACCCTACAGACATGACGTCTTGCCTGAGATTTGGGGCAGATGCTAATAGGTGCTATCCGTCCACTTCTCCGAAGATGCCAAGTTGATTTATGGTACCATGCATCGGAGGTTTAAACGGATGCGGCCGATGTAGCAGACTTCGTCAGATTCCCCCTCGCTTGAGGGGTTTTTGATTGTGGGGACGCTCTTTCCTGCAGGCGCAAGCCCCTGCAGTTAATTACGCTACCGCATTGCGGTAACAACTTTCTCCTTCTCCAGATGGTCACTTCGTGTCGTGTATGTTTGTTTTATTTTTGGTTGCCCGTGGATTGTATACGGAGACTGAGTTATGTCGTCGCCCGTAGGGTGTGGACTAGTCCAAATCCGCATTATCTTAGATTTGGGTTTGGGGGTTTGGGTTAAAGGATACGTTAGTCTCATTTGAGACTAAGATCAACTTAAACGTTTGTTAAGGATACGTTAGTCTAGTTTTTAGACTAAGATCAACTTAACGGGATCGTTTAGATCCAACAAGAGAGCAATTAAGGGAGCCCTATTGTTTAGTTTAGTGACATTGCGGTCAATAGGTAGTTTAAGGACATTGCGGTCCAATGTTAGTTTTAAGACATTGCGGTCAAGGTTAAGGACATCATAGTCCGTAGATTTAAGGACTCCACAGTCCATCGTTAGTTTTAAGACATCACGGTCAAGGTTAAGGACGTCATAGTCCGTTGTTAGTTTTAAGACATCCCGGTCAAGGTTAAGGACATCATAGTCCGTGGATTTTAAGGACTCGACAGTCCGGCGTTAGTTTTAAGACATCACGGTCAAGATTAAGGACATCATAGTCCATGAGTTTAAGGACCCCACAGTCTGTATCAATGTGTGGTCATCGGGACCCGTCACCTCTTTGAAGACGTTGAGGAATTACAACGCCAAGTATCAAAGGAGTGAAGAGATGTACCCTTGAATTAAGGTAGATTAAATAATCTTTGGCCCAATTTGAGACTAAGACCAATTAATTATATTATGAACCCATTAGCCCAGTTATGTTTGAATTGAGGACTTATGGACAGCTTGGGCTAAGTCCAATCATGTTTAGAATATTGGCCCTCTGTTGGTTCATTGAAGGAGAGGCGTTGCCTCTAGAAACTTAGCCAATTGGGCTAAAGCTAGTGTTAAACACTAAAGACCAACAGTGTTGAACACTGGGAATAAGATTAGTAAGTTAGTGTTAAACACTAAAAGATAATCAGTGTTAAATACTAGCAACAGGGCTTTCAAATTAGTGTTCAGCACTAAAGCAAATCAGTGTTAAACACTGGAAACAGAGATTTCAAATTAGTGTTAAACACTAAAGCAAATCAGTGTTAAACACTGGGAACAAAGTTTTCAAATTAGTGTTAAACACTAAGAAAATCAGTGTTAAACACTGGGAACAAAGTTTTCAAATTAGTGTTAAACACTAAGGAGAGAGGGGTCACGTGTGGACACGTGAGAGCGCTCTGATTCCCCTTATTTTATTCTGCCAGAAGTTTTGAATACTTCCTATAATTGCTCTTGGAGCATCACGTGCTGTCACGTGATGGGATTGTGGGTTTTTTAAATGTTAAAGCCTTTGCCAAGGGGTCACATGGTAGCACGTGAGGGCGCCCATAGCTTCTGTTTGCTTTTTCTTTGTATCCTTCAGGGGTCACGTGAGGCGCGTGAAACGTTGCCTCAAAGTTCTTTTCTATGGATCTTTACCGGGGTCACGTGGTAGCACGTGACATTGGTTCTTTGCATGTTTTAAAGATTTGTTCATCTTTTAAGAATTAAATTCTTCAAAGTGTTAAACCCTAGAAATAAACTTTAGGAAATTAAATTCCTATTTTCTTCTGAAGAATTATATTCTTAGATAGGGTTAAACCCTAATTTCTTTTCTGTAGGAATTAAATTCCCATATATGTAAAGAATTAAATTCTGGCATAGGGTGAAGCCTTAATTTCTTTTTTAAGGGAATTAAATTCCTGTGAATTTGAGAGAATTAAGTTCTCAATTAGGGTTAAACCCTAGTTCTATCCATTCTGAAGGAATTAAATTCCTATAATATAGGGTTAAACCCTAATTTTATCTCAAGGGAATTAAATTCCTATAACTCTGTGAGAATTAAATTCTCAAAACTCAATTCCTCCTCTATTTTTTGATCTGCATGGCAGGATCTCAACCCAATGAGAATTAAATTCTCAATTCATGGGGAGATGTGCACTTTGCAGATCTTTAACCAGAGAAAGAACTATGTTCTTTTCTTTATATAAGAGTTTAACTCTTTTGAGAATTAAATTCTCTTTCGAAGCTTCTCTTTTCTTACCTAGGGTTTTTCTTTTGCAGAGAATCAAATTCTTCCTTCTGAATTCTCAAGATTCCGAGGCTCTATATCTCTCTCTCTCCGTATCTTTTTTTTATCCCCCCTCTTCTCTTTTTTATAGGAGAAGGAAAAGAATCAATCTGTTTTAGTGAATCTTTCATTGAAAGATCTGATTTGTTTATCGAGAGATTTGATTTATCTTCATCATTAATCTGGACCTTTAGATTATTAGGTGAATTTTATTCACCATTGGATTTTAAGTCCAAAGATATCTCTTTGTTATTTCGGTTAGATCTAGGGGGAAATCTTTCCATGTCCAAGATTTTTCCATAAATTGGTGATATTTAATCACCCTCAGATTCTTGATCCAACGGTTTCGGATAAATCTTCTCCATTTTGGAAAGATTTGAATGATCTCTCCTCAGAATTTAATTCTGTTAAAGAATAAGGCTTTTAAAGCCGACGTGACCGTTGGTCACGTGTGAGCACGTGGCCCCTGGTCACGTGTGAGCACGTGGCCCCTGGTCACGTGTAAGCACGTGACCCCTGGAATGGGCTTCTCTTCTTCTGCGCTCGCTCTTTGCTGCTTTAAACTTCACTGCCAACACGTGACCGCTGGTCACGTGTGAGCACGTGATGCCTCTTGTGAAGCTTTTTCCTGATTTTTAATCAGGGAACAAATGCCCCCACAGCGTTGTTCTCACGTGTCTGCACGTGAGTGCAACGCTGTCACTTTTGTGACCGTCGGATCTGCCTTGAGAGTAGGGTAGATGAAACATTTTCCATCCCATCCTATAAATGCCCATGACCTTTTAGATGAGCCTCCACTTTGCTTAATCTTCCTCCTTGCAACCTTTTTTCTGAGAATTTAATTCTCCTTTTCCAGAGCTTAGTTCTCTGCTCCACAATCTTCAGAGTTTAACTCTGTTCAGGGAAAACCCATCTCTTCAGGTAGTGATCTTTGAACGATCGAGGAACCCTTATATATATTTTTTCGAAAACTCTTTGGATATTAAATCCACACCAAGGGTTTCACCCCTTTTAACATGAACCCATTTTTTCTTCAAGTTCATCAACAAAAATAGAAAACCATTTAATCTTCGAACAGTAGATCTCTTAGGGTTCATATGATCTTTAGGGAGATGATGGTGACGGTTCAAATCCATGGAATTTAACTCCATCCCCAAAAAAAATGTTTCTGGGAATTTAATTCCCCTTTTCAAAAGGAATTTAATTCCTACGAAGAACTAAGTTCTTCCCATGGAGACTTCTTAGGGTTTTCTTGCCTTTGGTTGTCCTTCTGTAATCGATGAAGGAGAAGCTTGCAATGGTGTCTTTTCTGGGAATTTAATTTCCTTGATTCTGTTTGATTTGTTGCAGAGTCCAAGATGGATTTCTCTTAGGGGAGTGTATTGGGTCATTTGAAGTCCACCGTTTATTTAATTAGAATATCCCCTTTGTCTCATTATGGTTGCTGTGTCTCATCATTAGCCAGCCGTCATCTTGATTTCGTGGGACCCACATGTTTTGTAACTAATGGTCCTACCAAACAAGTTCTCTGTCACTTTCTTCAACTGTCTTCATATATTTATGTTCATATATATATATATATATATACATGTATATATATGTTCCTGGCTTCACTTTTGACAGTTTTCCTTTACTTTGTTTCAGGTGCGATGGCTTCTGTTCCGTGCTTTCCCTTCACTCGCTCGGAGGCCGCTTTTCCTCAATCACCATCCGACGAGGAAGCGATGGCGATGATCCGGGCTCATGACCCGAACTGCACTAGCTTACTTCTATGGGGGACTTGGTACAGCCATATCATCCGGGGTCGCCGGAGTTTCCTCTGTGAAGTGCCGACAGAGCCCACTTTCCCGTTCTTGCCGATGGACCCTCCGAGGACGGTTTTCGCTGTGGAGATGCCAAATTGGACTCCAACGGGACGGCTCGAGCATTCAACAACTGGTATCCCGAACCATCCGATCCCCGCTATAGATATCCTGGGACGATGCATTTGCCAGGGTGAGGCCCACCCATGGGGACAAATTTATAAGATAGGGCTCACTCCTCGACACCCCACGGGCTACCTCCTCAGGGCTCGCTATATCCTTGCTATGTTGGAGATAGTGCCCTCAGAGTCAATTATTAGGTCACAGGTACGTGATTGTAATGATTGAGGGAGGACCTATCCCGGTAGGACAGTCTTACTCGAGATGATAGTATGCTATCTGGTTTACCTTTATCATCGTGTACTGCTTTAGGTGACCTGACACGTCGCTATTACACGTTGATAGAGCCCCTAGGATTCTTGCTTGACCACCAGCAGTATGAGGGCGATCATATAAGTGGGAGCTGGGGGTCTATAAGCATATCCTTAAAAGGTCCCTAGTCGTGAGAGTTTCGAGACAGGGCATCGATTCTCCATAGTAGACTAGTGTATACAGTCGAGACCCCGACGAGGGGCGGTGGCCGGTCTCACAAGCCACTGGTGTCAGTTGGATCACCTAAGATGTATACAGGTGCTCATTGGGTTATGAGTACACCGGACAGGACTCGCCGGGAACATGCTAGTTGGTCATATACCAGACGTCAGATGGCAGTTCCCTGGTGACATGTGTGCAGGTTAGTTCATCGACCTGGGGATCGTCATTTGTCTCGTGTGAGTTCCCACTGTACTTTGATTATTATCCTACCACGGCTCAAAGGAGTCGTGCAAACAGGTTTTAGTTGGGTACAGTCCCGAGCCACATGGAGGCAGTGAGCGTATTTTCAGGGGTTCGTCTCTCCCGGTATTGGGGGTGAGGTCGTGCTGTGTCTAGGAGAGCCATTACACAAAGTCCTTGGCCAAGGCAAGGAGATTTACTGGTAGGTATTCCAGTAGTATCTCAGGGTGTTCTGGGCTACACTCCGACACGACTTGTACCGCTTTTGGGGGTCTGACTTTTACCAACCCCCTAGGCCCGCCATGCGATACTCATAGACGAACGGACCGGACTGTACGGATATTGTCACTGACAGGCTCAGTAGGGTGTCAGGCTGAGTTCGCTCACGGACGTCCCTTTTAGTCAATACCTGGTAGCCCGTTATGTATTGGCTTATACCTCTAACGTGCTAGTGGTTAAATCCACAACCAAGGTGTTAATGAGTCTTTAGAGTCCCCCACATTCAGTTACTCAGCTTTCGGGCGAAAGGTTGTAGAGGCTGTATGGAGATATGGCAAGGTCCGATCAGATACGTGCGGTATTGCACGGATCAGGATCGGACAGTCTGTACTGTAGGCCATATGGTTATATGGCAGGGTTCGATCAGATACGTGCGGTATTGCACGGATCAGGATCGAACGGATATTACTAGCCGACTTTGGTATAAGCCGGATCCTAGTATAGTACAGTGTAGATTTTGTCTCATTGCATTTGTATTTCGGTCGAAATACAGATGCGGGTGTGTATGCACAGTATCGGGGTTTTCCTGTAATTTATTACGGGACTTGTTTTCTGGAGTTGCCAGTTTGCTTTCCGTTTCTGCCGATTTCCATTGTTCCGTTCATTGGCCGAAGTTTGGTGGAGGAGGGCTTATTTGCATTTTTGCAAATAAGTATTTATGGAGGGGGTCTTTGCTTATTGGTTGGATCATGATGGTTGCTCCATTGACCTTGACTTCTTGACTTCTTCATGATGACTTGACCATTTGGAGTCATCATGGTTGCTTTGGAGTGTTTGTTTTTATTTGTGATGATATTCTTTTGATCATCACTCATTATTCTTCCTTCCATGATAGCTCACCCACTCCCTTGTCTTTCATTTGACTTCACTCCATTCCCATCTACCACCATCATGCTTGGCCGGCCACTAGTGAGGGTGGGGGCTTTTCTTTTGGTAGTGAGAAAAATTGTCACATTCATTCTTTGCATGATACATTTTTCCTCACCTCTCTTCAAGTTCTTTTTCCTCCACCACAATGGCAATCTCCATGAACCCCAAAGTGAGACTTGAGTACTACGCATTCTACAGCAAATCTTGGGCACGTCGAGTAGCCGGCTTCGTGCCCGAGTTGCCTCGGCATTGAGGTGGGAGCCCGTAAAAGAAGTAGGCGATGTGGTGCACTTCCGGCGACGAGGAGGAGACGGGACATTCCGCAAGAGATCGGGACGATGATGAGAAGACCGGAGGACTTGGATCGTCGGTATATCTCTATTCCCTTTTCTTGTTGTTAGCTAGGACTAGTTAGTGGTTCGATCCGGGTGTTAGTGCGCGGCGGTTTGCTAAGTCCGCAAAATTTAAGTTTATCACCGCTTCCGCATTTGGCCGTCGGATTGACGGCCGGGGCGCCGCCGTGCACTTACAGTGGTATCAGAGACTCCCCGTTAACTTAGTCTAGCTTTGTGTAATGTGTTTTTCAGTTCCGATCGATCGAAATGTTCAAAAACCCGTATTTGCCCACATCAGTTTTCTGTTGAAACTTTTTGGTCCCCAAAAATTTTTCAGGTTGTAAAATATTGATGTACTGGAAAATCTAAGAGCTCTGTAAAAATTCGACGAAGTAACTCCACAGTGGGAGCGCGGAACCGCCGCGAAAACCCCCTTCCCGCCGCCCTTCCGCCGCACACTGTGGAGATCACTTCACCAATTTTTTACAGAGGCCTTCTGGGCTTAAAATATGGGTTTTGGAATATTAAAATTGGGCCCAGGTTTTCTGTGAGTGCTACAGTTTTGATTGGGGCCCACTTGTTAATTTTTGATCGATCGGATATTTTAAACACATTTTTCACAGTATTTACATTATATCTGCGACCGTGAATGTCACTTGATCGGTAAATCCGGTCTAACTGCTATAGCCCGGTTAGACAGATTTGCGAACGTGACTTTCACGTTGATGTTTTGTTTTTGCTGTGATGTTGCGGATCGGTCGTGGGGGATAGCCTGGATGAAATGCTAGTACAGTTGTGGTTGTATTATGTACATTTGATATTGCGGGGCGAGCGTCCGACTTGTGGACTGCCGTCACTGCCAGTTTGTATTATTATTTTGGGGCACGACCTGGTTGCGGTCGATGTACCCGTTGTATGTATATTTTACTTTCTGTACTAGGATTACCCCGCGGAGGGATGCACGGATAGCCGGATTCTGGAGGGCAACAAGCCCGCATCTCATGGCATTGAGACGGAGGGGGCTTCACTCTAGGGTTGGCGGGATATTCGCCGCACTCGTAGGGGGTACAGGTTGACCCAGGAGGGGTGCCCAAGTTACCGGATTCCGTGAAGTGCTGGGTGGTCCATTCACGGCGCTGAAGGGGGCTGCCTCGCTTCAGGTTTTGGCGGGTGACTTGCCGCACCCGTAGGGGTCTAGGATTTCATTGCACAGGCTATCCACACGACCAGGGGAACGTCGGGTTTCAGCAGTGGCTCTGTGAAACCCGGGGATCCCAGATATCTGTATTGTTTCTGCGATGCTGTTCATTCTCTGTGATGTTGCATTCTATTCACGCCTTGAGCGAATATAATATATTGGTATATATATTAGTAGATGTTGTATATGTTTTACATCCGCGCTAGTCCAGTCCCCGCTCTGTCGTTAGTTAGCTAACCTAACGGGTAATGACGGGACCCAGTGGCAAATGCGGATGGCATATACGTACATCAGTATATTTTCGTTCTTTTTGGTGTGATCAATTGATGGGACTGCATTGATTCGAATCAATGCAAGTTAAAACAAACCTAATCTGATGTTGTTGGAACACTTTTTCAAAAAGCTGTTATTGCAAGGACGTTCACTTTTGTTTTGCATCGTGGTATTCAGTTGGAATATCCTGCTCCTCAGTCGACGAGGCAAGGGCCGAGATCCCTTCACCGGGAGTGACCCCTTGGACAAAAAGTTTGCGTCAGGGCATTAACTTCACTATAGCCGATTACTTTTGCTTTGCACCGTGGTATTCAGTTGGAATATCCTGCACCCCATTCTACGGGGAAAGAGCCGAGATCCCTTTACCGGGAGTGACCTCTTTAGCGGAAGTTGTCATCACTATATTTCTAAAAAGCTATCCATTCCTTCAACGATATCAAGTTCATTACGTTAAAGGTTTTCGCCAGAAACCATTCGTAGCCCTCCGTCGTTTCATATGGATAGTCAATAGTATTCAAGCTGTGTATGTTGGCCAAAGTCAAGGCACAGTGTTTGGTAGCTGTTGGTTATTCATATGCAGCATAGATAGATGCGTTGGTTTGGAACAGTCGTACTGCCATGTTGGCCAAAGTCAAGGGTATATACGGGTGGATTCAAATTAACCTGGAGAATGACGGGTAGAACTTGACATGTGACTTATGATATGTTGGCCAAAGTCAAGGTCATAAGAGCATGGGGCAGAAATCACATCTGGAGTTTCAAAAGAACTGAAACTTGCCAGATATGCGCATACCTTCTGGAGTGTGATAGCGTGAGCGGATTCCGTCACGTTATCATGCAATGATAGTTGGATCCCGATTCCCACTGATGAGTTAGTTTACTCCTCGGGTAACCCCGACTAATTCTTCTTTCAGGTTTGGAGGAGAATTTGAGGTACAGTGGGAGGTTTCCAGATTAGATAAATTGGTGACCATTCTGATCTAGGTTAGAGTGCACGCTGAGTGTTTTCTTTTCTCTCTCTCTTTGGCAGCGACCATTGACCCGACCCTAAGATTTTGACTCAGTGACCAAGTTGACCGAACCTTCTTAAACACCGGCTTTTGGATTGTCAGAGTTGCAAACCTCATTGCCACTCCTACTTTTACCCTTTTCTCCAGGACACCCCGTTTTACTACGAACGTCCACTTCCATTGGACAAAACCATCATATGGTTAGATACGAACTCGAAAGAATTTATTCGAGGATGGTTTCCGGTTCTGGAGAAAACGGATAGGATTATTCAGTTGTCTTTTCCTTTTACCCTCTCTCAGGTTACGAGTACTCCTTGGTTTAGGGGTAGTACACCTATTACGCAAATTGGATTGTCTTCTTCCAAACCTTAGGCTGGTGCCGACCGGTAGGGAATGAAGAAAACCAATTAGCATAACGATGGTGTGCAGGAGGTATTAAGTTCAGACAAAGCAAGGGATTAGTAAGAGGGCAAAGTAAATTGCGACAGATATTCACGACCAAACCAAATATTTCGTTACCACTCCCACATCACCTTTGTATTTCTCCAGGACACTCCGTATCACTATGAAGATCCACAGTTTATTTGGATACTCCATCGTATGGTTATATACGAACTCGAATGGAACTGGTTCCAGTTCGGGGATGGATTCTGGTTCAGGAGAAATAGGAATAAGGTTTATTCGGGTGTCTTTTATCTTCACCTTCTCTCGCATTGCGAGTGTTCCTAGGATTAGGACAGTACACCTATTATGCTTATTGGATAGTCTTCTTCCAAACCATAGGCTGGTGCCGAACGGTAGGGAAGGAAGAAAACCATTTGGCCTAAAGGGGTGTGCAGAAGGTAATGACTAAAGACATATGAAGGGATGTGGAGAGATGGCAATGAATTATACGGTTGTAGTTGTGAATCTGGATAATGAAAAGGCATTACTATGAATACCGGGATACCCCACGAAACATTTCAATGTTTCAGTTTCATTGTGTACAGTTAAAGGAAAACTGATTTCCCGATTAGATACTTACTCCAGGGTATGTATTTACCAGGTACGATTCTCACATCTGTATGGTTTTACAGATGATGAGTGGGAGTAAGTTATAGGGAATTGGGTGAATATCCTCATTATATCGGGATTCATTGTATCAGTGATATTTGAGGAAATCACCTGGGCTGTTTGCCGGTCGGCAAATATTTGGTTTTGAATATCCGCTGTTATGCACCAATTTCAAATTGATATATCTGTACGTCTATTTCCATAGAGTGAGATATACCTTTCTGAAATTATGTCTACGACATTTACCTATATCAGTGGATGGTTAGGTAAGGAGCATTAAACAGCGGTGTAATTCTTCTTAACCATAAGTACAGTTTTCAACCTACGACACACAGTGAATGAGTTATCAGACTCAAGGGACTTATACAAAGGATTGTATGTTGTCCAGGGTCCATCAGGACAGAGGGCTTGGTCCTCGTACTATATTCGGTTTACTTATGACTTCTCTAGTTTTTAGACAGGTGTTTCGCGAAAACACAGGGTCCAAATTTTGAGAAGCTATAGGTATTTGAATAGAGTAGAGAACCAGGTATAGCAAGTATCGGGATTCTTCAAGGAGATCGAAGATGTAGATACTTGTGTATGGTATTCAGTTGATAGTAATGATAAAGAGATCTTGCTTCTCTTTCAGGTTACTCATAATTGGAAGTATTCCTAAGTTGAGTAACGCTGATCGGTCTCCTTCCATTTAGTTGACATGCACTGGGGACAGCTGCATGATTTGAATCTGGTTCAATTAAATCAGTGCCTCTGTTTCTATATTGGATATAGAACAGTTCATATCTTAACGATGTTAAGGTACGGGGAGTTGTCCGGTTTATGCTTAAAACCAGACACTGGACAACTCAAGGCACGTTTCTGTAATGGCTGTTTGTGGGTTGACCCAGGCTATGACGCGGGCTGACTTTCTACCATCTGGATGAACAATAGCGATATTGTTCTAGACTCGCCACAGTTTTATTAAAAATGGATTTTTTCAGAAAACAGTAGTGGGAGTATGGTAGAACTGGAAGTAATTCCAGAACCACAAACGATTACTGAAGATTTGATAAGGAACCTAAAGATTCAATCTGGATTGACATTCCATTGGCCACTCCGCAGATAAGGTGGGTAACTTCAGGCACCCGAGAGGTACTACGGTAGCCTCAAGGACGGTGACAGGGAAGTTCTTGTTTACCCACAATTACCATTGCTGTTGTTCCAGGCTGCGAGACCCGGTGGGAGGATGAGTATAGCGTCGTTCTAAACTAGTTTTAGAAGTGTACGTCTATATGACTCTGCCAGAGGGTTGTCGTAGTCAGTGGGAGCAGCGGAAGCATTGGTGGACAGGTTGCTTATGTCTATTTATAGACTAGAGCAGATGTAGCGGAGATAGATCATCTATTTCTGACGTGACAGTCATGGGTTTGACTTCATCAGAATAGGGGATGGATCTGTTGAGAAGGTAGTAGGGTGTGATATCCTGGTATTTGGATGATATACACAGAGTAGGAAAAGAAACTCCTACACTACGATCGGTTATACTTTGGTCGTCATACAGTTGTTTCTCCACAAAGGATATGGATTTTATATCAGACATACTGGTTACTAGATCTATGGACTTAGATCTAGATTTGGGTGGTTTCCCAATCAGGGTACTTGACAGCATTCTAAGAGTATTTAGGATGGACGACTCCTGGCACGGTAGTGTACCTGCAGGTAATGGAGTCACCCTCTCCAAAGGTGTCTTACAGACTGAAGAGGAGAGGGACGGACATGATTGGCAGATCACTTGCTCAGGCAATTGAGTCAATCGTGAGATGTCAAGTACCACACCAGATGTTGTTCTTGCACTAGATGTAATAAGTTGACATTAATCCAATCCTGGAGAAACAGTCGGAAGCAGTTTTGGAACATAAGTGGATGTTCTAGGGATATGATAACGACAGCCTCATTCAGGAGACAGTTATCATTCCAGGCTTCCAAGGTGACATGGACGACAAGGAGGTTGTCAGAGTTATAGTTTTTCCTTCTGATGAGGGGCAGTATTTTGGACAGGTGGTCCAAGGAAATACTGAGGGAGGCATGGCGCGCAGGATACTGATTAAGTTCAGTTGACGATACAGTCTAAGAAGTTTGGATTTGGAGTTCATTTATGAGCTAGGTCCCATCAGACATCCAGACATATTCTGAGACAGGTATTGCTCTTTTCGGGAGATGGCTTTCTCCGCGAACTTGAGATATAGAGAGACATAGAAAGAAACAACTAAGTGGATCCACTCACTGAGGCTATTCCTCGAACGCAATAGTTCCGCAAACGAGCTTTGTGAGACTGACTAGTAGAGGAGTTGGATGTTCGGTATCACACGAGCTGTGAGTATGCGACATCGCAATAATTAGCCTTGAGTGCAAGTGGGAGATTGTTGGAGATAGTGCCCTCAGAGTCAATTATTAGGTCACAGGTATGTGATTGTAATGATTGAGGGAGGACCTATCCCGGTAGGACAGTCTTACTCGAGATGATAGTATGCTATCTGGTTTACCTTTATCATCGTGTACTGCTTTAGGTGACCTGACACGTCGCTATTACACGTTGATAGAGCCCCTAGGATTCTTGCTTGACCACCAGCAGTATGAGGGCGATCATATAAGTGGGAGCTGGGGGTCTATAAGCATATCCTTAAAAGGTCCCTAGTCGTGAGAGTTTCGAGACAGGGCATCGATTCTCCATAGTAGACTAGTGTATACAGTCGAGACCACGACGAGGGGCGGTGGACGGTCTCACAAGCCACTGGTGTCAGTTGGATCACCTAAGATGTATACAGGTGCTCATTGGGTTATGAGTACAACGGACAGGACTCGCCGGGAACATGCTAGTTGGTCATATACCAGACGTCAGATGGCAGTTCCCTGGTGACATGTGTGCAGGTTAGTTCATCGACCTGGGGATCGTCATTTGTCTCGTGTGAGTTCCCACTGTACTTTGATTACTACCCTACCACGGCTCAAAGGAGTCGTGCAAACAGGTTTTAGTTGGGTACAGTCCCGAGCCACATGGAGGCAGTGAGCGTATCTTCAGGGGTTCGTCTCTCCCGGTATTGGGGGTGAGGTCGTGCTGTGTCTAGGAGAGCCATTACACAAAGTCCTTGGCCAAGGCAAGGAGATTTACTGGTAGGTATTCCAGTAGTATCTCAGGGTGTTCTGGGCTACACTCCGACACGACTTGTACCGCTTTTGGGGGTCTGACTTTTACCAACCCCCTAGGCCCGCCATGCGATACTCATAGACGAACGGACCGGACTGTACGGATATTGTCACTGACAGGCTCAGTAGGGTGTCAGGCTGAGTTCGCTCACGGACGTCCCTTTTAGTCAATACCTGGTAGCCCGTTATGTATTGGCTTATACCTCTAACGTGCTAGTGGTTAAATCCACAACCAAGGTGTTGATGAGTCTTTAGAGTCCCCCACATTCAGTTACTCAGCTTTCGGGCGAAAGGTTGTAGAGGCCGTATGGAGATATGGCAAGGTCCGATCAGATACGTGCGGTATTGCACGGATCAGGATCGGACAGTCTGTACTATAGGCCGTATGGTTATATGGCAGGGTTCGATCAGATACGTGCGGTATTGCACGGATCAGGATCGAACGGATATTACTAGCCGGCTTTGGTATAAGCCGGATCCTAGTATAGTACAGTGTAGATTTTGTCTCATTGCATTTGTATTTCGGTCGAAATACAGATGCGGGTGTGTATGCACAGTATCGGGGTTTTCCTGTAATTTATTACGGGACCTGTTTTCTGGAGTTGCCAGTTTGCTTTCCGTTTCGGCCGATTTCCATTGTTCCGTTCATTGGCCGAAGTTTGGTGGAGGAGGGCTTATTTGCATTGTTGCAAATAAGTATTTATGGAGGGGGTCTTTGCTTATTGGTTGGATCATGATGGTTGCTCCATTGACCTTGACTTCTTGACTTCTTCATGATGACTTGACCATTGGGAGTCATCATGGTTGCTTTGGAGTGTTTGTTTTTATTTGTGATGATATTGTTTTGATCATCACTCATTATTCTTCCTTCCATGATAGCTCACCCACTCCCTTGTCTTTCATTTGACTTCACTCCATTCCCACCTACCACCATCATGCTTGGCCGGCCACTAGTGAGGGTGGGGGCTTTTCTTTTGGTAGTGAGAAAAATTGTCACATTCATTCTTTGCATGATACATTTTTCCTCACCTCTCTTCAAGTTCTTTTTCCTCCACCACAATGGCAATCTCCATGAACCCCAAAGTGAGACTTGAGTACTACGCATTCTACAGCAAATCTTGGGCACGTCGAGTAGCCGGCTTCGTGCCCGAGTTGCCTCGGCATTGAGGTGGGAGCCCGTAAAAGAAGTAGGCGATGTGGTGCACTTCCGGCGACGAGGAGGAGACGGGACATTCCGCAAGAGATCGGGACGATGATGAGAAGACCGGAGGACTTGGATCGTCGGTATATCTCTATTCCCTTTTCTTGTTGTTAGCTAGGACTAGTTAGTGGTTCGATCCGGGTGTTAGTGCGCGGCGGTTTGCTAAGTCCGCAAAATTTAAGTTTATCACCGCTTCCGCATTTGGCCGTCGGATTGACGGCCGGGGCGCCGCCGTGCACTTACATGCTACCCATCGTGCACGGCTGCAGAAGGTCGGGCTTTACCAGGCAATATACGCGTCGCTCTTCCATTATCAATCCCCGCATGTATGGTGGGTTAAGGCGTTCTTGAATCAATGGAATCTCCCCACCAACACTTTTCTTCTGGGGGACAGAAAGGTTTCGATCTCTTTGGGGGAATTTTATGAGATCTCGGGGCTGCCAATTCGAGGGACACTTTATGAGGAGTTGCTACCCTATGATGAATACGTCTTTGAACCCGAGCCCGCACCGCTTGACGGCTTGTCTGCTGAGAACGCTGTCCGCCACAAGCGTCCCAGCTTGATTAAGGTGCTAGGTATCTTTGATCGATTGTTCACCGAATCTGAGGAGCAGGGCGTTACTTTCAAGAGCTTCATTACCTGTTTCCTTCGTGAGGGCGTCTTGTCGAAGACAGCTCTGAAGTTTGCAAATATTAAAGACCCCTTTCGGTTTGGTCCGAAGAATCTGCTGACCAATGAATCGGATCTACCACAGTACTACATCCCCATAATGTCGCCGACGTCTTTCGAATCCGTTGCAGCTCCCAGCTTGGATGAGGAGACGTTCTTCGTTAGGTTTATTAGTGTCTTGCTCAGCTGGTTTGTCATCCCTATGCATCGCCGCTTTATGAGAGTTTCGGTCATCTATCCGGCTCACCGTATAGCTGAGGTAACGCGGCTGGCCGTTGGCATCCCGGCATTGGCGCATCTCTATCACGTGTTGGGCGCTGCAGCTAATACTTCCACCCCTGGCGTAGATGTGGTAAATTTCTCGCTTCACTACTTTACGTCTTGGATCAAAATGCACATCTTGGGTTCTTTTGCTATGCATCAAAGGCCCGCATTCTACGACGCTTATACCTTCCCAAGGCTTATGCGATTGGTGGATACTTCTGCCGCTGACCCGACTCAATTCGGGGCTATTCGGGCATTGATTTCTCCTTATGCTACTGCTGGCGGGTTGGTTTTTAATGATCGGGTCTTATCTTCTTTCGCGGGTTCAGCCCGGCTACTTTGGGACCGGTCAATAGATAACGTGCCCTCTTTGAAGCCCCGGGAGGCCGCGCGCTTATACGCAATCAGACCGGGTTACCTGGTATTCCGTCAGGATAGCGCGGCCCTTTTTATGCGGTACAATCCGCATCGCTTTACCCGGCAGTTTGGCTACGATCAGGGTGTCCCATTTGAGGCTTTCACAGTCGCGCCGGTTCCTTCGCTCGAGGCCGTTCGAGATGCCGCCCATCACTTTGTGAGGTTCAACACCGATTCCCAGTTCATGATCCCCGATGGTGATTACATGCCCGGATGCGTGGGGTCGTTCACGAGCTGGTATCTCTATCGGGTCAACCCGATTATTATTGAGGAAAGAAGGGTACTTCTCGGCCACGGTGCCCCTACTCAGGTTCTGGCCACGGGAGCTACGCTGCGACCGTGCCCCTCGGTCCGCTTTCCTCTGAGGGATACCGGCACCGCGCTTATTCCAGGAGAGTCGGGAGTGGATCTTACCCCAACAGCTGGTATGCCCTTGGGTACTCGGTCGCGGGGTAAACGGGCTCCGGTAACAGCGCCACCACACGAGGCAGCACCGCCCCCTGCGGCATCGACAATGGCGGTGTCATCCTCGGTTGTGGCACCGGGTGAGGGTGACAGGGATGAGGGTGTTGAGGGTGTTGAGGGCGACGTAGGCCGACGCCGCACTAAGGCTTCGCGGGGGAAGAAACGGTCGTCTTCGGCGGTCGGTTCTAGATCTAAGAGGCGGAGGAGGGTGGCCACCAACTTACTTGATTCTTTAACGGAGTCTGAGCCCATACTTCCAGATGAGCCGTTGGTCGTGCAAGAGCCGGACGCTGGTCTTCTCTTCCCGGGCTCGGCTGCCGAGGAAGCCGCACAATTTGCTGAGGCCATAAAATGTTCTAAAGATGAGTCTCAGAATGCAAGGGTTTCGAAGAAACCCTATCCTGCCGTGATCTTCTATGAAGACCCCTCATGGATCCGGCGGCGGTTTATTGGCCCTTTGGAGGAATGGGGAGAACGGGCCCTGAAGCAGGCTGCTTCGGAGGATGCCGCAGATGCACTTTCCTTATGGACCGGCGGCCATGAGTCCACCCTTGAACCCCGGCGAGCACGCCTTCTTGAGAAGGAGCATCAGCTTGAAGGAGCCATATTGAAGGCTTCGCTACACATTGGTATGTTTTTATACTTCTTTGTAGCATTTCAGATTGTTTATCCCTGTATGTATCCTTATTCTTGCGTGAATTGTGCAAAGTCTTCAGCGATGGGGGAGGTCCCTACGGGCTTGCTGAAGATAAAGCCTGTTGACGTCCCCAATGAAGCATTGCTCGATGTGGAGGGGGTCGATGACGCTGTGCTTCTCACGATAGAGCCTCCTGTGGCGGTTGTTGATCCTGGAGCACTTGCTCCTTTGGGGGAGGCACCTTTGGTAGTCGCCGTCCCACCGGCTCTTCCCGAGGGCGACCCAGAGGCTGGAAGAGAGGTAGTCGGGACTACCCTCCCTTTGTGGGAGCCGGGGATCACGGCGGAGGCTGTTGAAGCCGCCATCCCCCCGACTCAGAATGGGAGGAGTGTTGAAGGTAACCTTTTACATTTTAAATTAGCAATCTTTCTGTTGTCTGAACTCTTTTGTTTTCTCAGAATTGCGCTGGCTGGCGGCCTCTATTGCTGATTTGTCTCCCTGGCAATCGTTTCAGCGTCTGTTAGAGATGGCAGCTCCGCAGGCGATATCCCCTCAACGCATCATCTTCTCATCTGGGCAAGGTTAGTGTCGTTCGCCATTTCTTATAGCGTCGTTGTTATTTTGCGTATTGACATTGATGTTTTCTACAGTTTTGGAGGCCGATGACGAGGTTGAGGTCCTTGAAGGGCCAGGGGAACCTTCAGCTCCTACTTGCATGACCGTAGGTAAGTGACATCTCAATATGACCCCACTTGTTCCTTTGCTTAAGAGTTTTACTGACATTTTTCAAATCTGAACAGCCTTGCCAGCCCCCATAGCGCTGGAATCGCATATCGCCATGCCGCCCGGCCCCTACGCTTTGCGAGCCTCAGAGCGCCTGGCCCCGTTAAGCCTTGTCTCCATGTCGTCTTTGATCGAGGAGCTTCGTGCTGGCAGCGCAACCACAGCTGAAGTATCTGTTGCCGAGGCTAACGGTTCTCTTCCTTTTCTTGCCACCTACCATAGCGAAGAGGTGGTGCGAGTCTGGGTGGAGTTCTATAGGCAGGTGGAGGCTTGCTTGCACGCACTTGAGTGTTCCCGCCTTTCCTCGGAGGCCGTGGCTGCAATGGCGGACTTGTGGGTACTGATAGCGCGGTGCGCGGCAAATATGGTATCATGCGAGAAGAGGCTCGGCCGCAAATCCTCGGAAAGGGAGCTGGCCTCTAAGGCATTGAGCGAGCTTCAAACCAGCCTTACAGCCAAAGCCAATAAAGAGTATGAACTCTGTCGGGTACTTCAAGAGTCTATCAGGGAGGTGGTGGCTCTTGATAAAGCTGCCGTGTTCACTCGCGAAAGGGTCAAGGCTCATAAGGTTACTGAGAAAGAGCTTGAAGGCCGGCTCACCTCGTATCAGGCCCAGCAGGCTCAGGCGGAGGCCCGTCTTCTGGCGATCCTGAATCATGAAGCTGTGGCCCAGCAAAAGAAGGACGAGCTCGCGAAATTGCTAAATCGCCCACCGGCTTGAAAACTTGTATCTTTTCCTTTCTTTTTGTACATATTCCGGAATGAGAGTATTTTCTTTTTGTTCATTCATGAATTGTACTTTGTATCCATTTTGGTTTATAAAGAAAGACATATTTTTCTTCTCAATGGTGTGTCTCCTTGAATGTTTCCTGCGGACAATTTATCTTGGTCTCTTTGCAGGGCAGCGATTGCTTAGGATTCAGGGTTAAGATCTGCCTCTTAAGACTTTTGCGCTTTATGAGCCGTGAGGTTCTCATAAAGAGTTTTTCTCCCTACAGGTCGAGAGGATCCCGTAGGTGTAAGTCTTTCTTAAGAATCGTGAGGACTCTTAAGCGGGTTTTCCCTTGAGAGTCGTAAGGATCTCACAAGAGAGTTTTCTTTCCTGCAGGTCGTGAGGACCCGCAAGTGCTGGGTGCGGTCGCCCTTATCCGTATTTCACGGGGTCAGGGGTTGCTTTGGGATGTTTTCCAGGGTACCGTAGTTTAAAGACATCGCGGTCAAGGTTAAGGACATCATAATCCGTGGGTTTAAAGACTCCACAGTCCAACATTAGTTTTAAAACATCGCGGTCAAGGTTAAGGACGTCATAGTCCGTGGATTTAAGGACTCCACAGTCCGATGTTAGTTTTAAGACATCACGGTCAAGGTTAAGTACGTCATAGTCCGTGGATTTAAGGACTCCACAGTCCGGTGTTAGTTTTAAGACATCACGGTCAAGGTTAAGGACATCATAGTCCATGGATTTAAAGACTCCACAGTCCAATGTTAGTTTTAAGACATCACGGTCAAGGTTAAGGACATCATAGTCTGTAGATTTAAGGAATCCACAGTCCGACGTTAGTTTTAAGACATCACGGTCAAGGTTAAGGACGTCATAGTCCGTGGATTTAAGGATTCCACAGTCCGATGTTAGTTTTAAGACATCACGGTCAAGGTTAAGGACATCATAGTCCATGGATTTAAAGACTCCACAGTCCAATGTTAGTTTTAAGACATCACGGTCAAGGTTAAGGACATCATAGTCCATGGATTTAAGGACTCCACAGTCCGACGTGTGGTTATCAGGACCCGTCACCTCTTTGAAGACGTTGAGGAATTACAACGACGGATATCAAAGGAGTGAAGAGATGTACCCTTGAACCAAGGTAAATTCAGTCTAGAATCATGGTGGTTGATCGTTAGTTTTAAGACATTACGGTCGAGGTTAAGGACATCATAGTCCATGGATTTTAAGGACTCCACAGTCCAATGTTTGCTCTGGATGGTTCACACGGGTTCACTGCCGTGTTCGGCGAGGACCAGGCTCCGCTCTGGGCATTTTCTGTGGGGTCAAAGAGTGACGTTATCCGCGTTCCACGTAACCAGGAATTTTGCTCTAGATGCTTCACACGGGTTCACTGCCGTGTTCGGCGAGAACTAGGCTCCGCTCTGGATGCTTCATACGGGTTCACTTCCGTGCTTTGAGAGGACCAGGATCCACTTTGGACGTTTTACATGGGGTCAAAAAGTGACGTTATCCGCGTTCCACGCGACCAGGAATTTTGCTCTGGATGCTTCCCATGGGTTTACTGTCGTGTTCGGCGAGGACCAGGCTCCGCTCTGGACATTTTCCACGGGGTCAAAGAGTGATGTTATCCGCGTTCCACGTGACCAGGAATTTTGCGCTAGATGCTTCACACGGGTTCACTACCGTGTTAGGCGAGGACTAGGCTCCGCTCTGGACGTTTTCCACGGGGTCAAAGAGTGACGTTATCAGCGTTCCACGTGACCAGGAATTTTGCTCTAGATGCTTCACACGGGTTCACTGCCGTGTTCGGCGAGGACTAGGCTCCGCTCTGGATGCTTCACACGGGTTCACTGTCGTGCTATGCGAGGACCAGGATCCGCTCTGGCATTTTCCACGAGGTCAAAGAGTGACGTTATCCGCGTTCCACGTGACCAGGAATTTTGCTCTGGATGCTTCCTACGGGTTCACTGCCGTGTTCTGCGAGGACCAGGCTCCTCTCTGGACGTTTTCCACGGGGTCAAAGAGTGACGTTATCCGCGTTTCACAAGACCAGGAATTTTGCACTAGTTACTTCACACGGGTTCACTGCCGTGCTTGGCGAGGACTAGGCTCCGCTCTGGACGTTTTCCACGGGGTCAAAGAGTGACGTTATCCGCGTTCCACGTGACCAGGAATTTTGCTCTAGATGCTTCCCACGGGTTCACTGCCGTGTTCTGTGAGGACCAGGCTCCGCTCTGGACATTTTCCACGGGGTCAAAGAGTGACGTTATCCGCGTTCCACGTGACCAGGAATTTTGTTGATTGTATCCGCATTTCACGGAGTTGGGATTTGACTTTCGGTGATCTGTACCGCCGAGTCATGGAACAGGGAATTGCCGCCGTTCCGCTTCGCTTGATGCTGTGTCCGTTGTGACGAGACGAGTGTTGAGACGATCTCTAGGTCACTTGTGGACCGTCGAGATTTGGCTTCTTCTTACGATGAAACCTGGAGGAGGAGTATGATCCCTTCTTTGTTTGCGCCCCTGGATTGTATACAGGGATTGATGTAAGATCACCTGTAGGGCATAATTTTAATTTTTATTTTATCTCTTTTTCCGCGATGCTCTATCATTTCAGCTTTTATATCGCGAAGGTCACGATTGCCCCATCATTTCGACTATTTTTCATGGTGCCCTATCATTTCGGCTATTTATTTATTTTTTTTACTCGCTGCTTTTTATTGCGAGTTGCCCAATCATTTCGGCTATTTATTATTCATACATTTTTACTTGCTGATTTTGTCGCAAGTTGCCCCATCATTTCGGCTATTTCGTATGCATGTGTGGCTTGTTGGCTTTTCGCTGCAAGCTTGGATTTAGACACCGATTTCGGTATTAGCACCGCTACAACTGGGATATTGCCAGGAGCGAATTATCATTTTCCTCTGTCGATGTTGAACAATGGTTGCTTAGTAAACATGGTTAAGGGTCCTGTCGACTAAGGCTTTTGACTTCATGAGCCGTAAGGGTCTCACAAAGGTATTTATCCCTACAAGTCATAAGGATCTTGCAGGTGTGTTTTCTCCTTGGAAATCGTAAGGATTTCTAAGTGCATGTTCTCTTATAAGTCGTAAGGATCTTACAAGAGTGTTTTCCCCTTATAAGTCGAGAGGACTCACAAGGGTTGTTCACCGTGCGAACATGTCCCTAGTCACGGATAAGACTTGGTTAGGGACATGTTTATTCGCGCCCGTGGATTGTATACAAGGGTCAGTATTGAGCCACTTGTAGGGCAATATCGATGGTTGTGTGGGGTTGCTTAAGAACAGGTTCAGGTCTCTGTAACTTAATACTTTCAAATCTTATGAGCCATGAGGGTCCCATAAGAGAGTCCTCCTTACGAGTCGTGAGGATCTCGCAAGTGTAATTTCTCCTTGGGAATCGTGAGGACTCCTAAGTGTGTTGCTCCCTTGTGAGTCGTAAGGATCTCACGCGGGTGGTTTCTCCATACAAGGTCGAGAGGACCCTGTAAGCGTCTTTTAACGAGATTGCGCCCTTTCGGGTTTTCACAAGCACTCGCCGGTAGCCCTGCTGTTTTTACTCACGGAGCACTTTCGGGTTTTCATCCGTGCCCACTTTGCTTATGGACATACCGTCTTTATTTTTTCTTTTTTTTTTATATCGGCTTTGAGATACTGCAATCCACCGTAGTTTATCGACATCTCGGTCAACAGCCAGTTTTAGGACATAGTGGTCCATTGTTAGTTTAAGGACGCTGTTAGTTTAAGGACGTTTCGGTCCGCTGTTAGTTTAAGGACGTTTCGGTCCGTTCAGGAGAAGGCCGGCTACTGCTTATAGAGTTTGAGCTCAGGAAGATAGCGAGCGGACATAGTCGTCGTCATCTATCATTGACCTAGGCTGTGGCTCATTAAGCGTAGTATTTCTTCACGAAGCGACCGTTTATTGGCCTGAAAGGCCTTTCACCGTGCATATCCATGAGTAGATAGGCTCCACCCTGGTAGACCTTGTCTATTATGTATGGGCCTTCATAGTTCAGCTCGAATTTTTCCCGCTTGGCGCGATAGGGGATCATAGGTCTTTTGACCACTAGCACGAGTTCGCCCTGGCGGAATGTCCTCGGCCTGGTCAATCTTTCATATGAGCGCGTCATCTTTGCTTTATAAGCCTCTAGACTTTGTTGCGCTATGAGCCGGGTTTCATCAAGGGCGTCAAGCTCCTCAAGCCGAAGGTGAGCATTTTCTTCGTCCGTCAGCTCGTAGTGGACTACCACTCGTAGAGAAGGTAGCTCTATCTCGAGGGGAAGTACCACTTCTGTACCGAATACCAACGCGTACGGCGTCGTGTTCGTGGAAGTCTTGAACGTAGTTCGATACGCCCAGAGAGCTTCTTGTAATCTCTCGTGCCAGTCCTTCTTATTTCGGGGCACCGTCTTCTTTACGATCTTCGTCAAGGTCTTGTTGAAAGCCTCAGCTAGACCATTAGCTCGCGGATTATAAACTGAGGAATATCTCCAGTCTATGTGTGTTGTTGTGCGAAGCGGCTAATCTTGTGGCTTCTGTAGGCTGGTCCGTTATCGGAGATGATCCGTCGCGGCGTTCCAAACCGATAGATGACGTGCGTCTTGAAGAAATGGAGGATATTCTCCGTCTTCACTTCCCTCAGCGGTACTGCTTCTGCCCATTTGGAGATGTAATCAGTTGTTGCCAAAATGAATCGATGTCCTCTGGACGATGCTGGTTCGATGGGGCCGATTACGTCGGTTCCCTACATTTCGAATGGCCAGCTAGCCACTATTGGATGTAGAGGATTCGGGTGCTGATGGATAAAGTCTCCATGAATCTGGGATGAGTGGCATTGCTTCGCATATTCGAGGCAGTCCTGAATCATCGTGGGCCAATAGTTGCTCATTCGTTTAATCGTCAACTTCATCTTCGGGCCTGCTAGGTGAGAACCGCAGAGTCCGTGGTGAACTTCCTGAACGACTCTTTTCGCTTCGTCAGGTCCCAAGCATCTCAACCATAGAGAATCAAATGACCTCTTGTACAGAGTATTATTGACGAAGGCGAAGGATAGAGCTCGTTTCACAAGCTGATGCCTTGAGGACGCATCTTCAGGCGTTCGACGGGATTTGAAGTAGTCTATGAAGACTTCTCTCCAATCTCTAGCCTTTTCTTGGTCCTTTATTTGCATAGCCATTTGCTCGGTTGCTTCCTTTTCCTCAGATGATTCCGGAGATATTTCTGCCGGTGTGAGGACCCGACGGCTTTGTACCACGATTCTGACGTCATCGAGGTTCTCATCAGCCAGTTCTCTAGCGAGCTTGGCTAACGCGTCCGCCTTGCTATTTTCCGCACGCGGTATGCTTTCTAGCATGTAGTAGGGAATTTGAGTCAGCAATCGCTGTACTCTGTCGCCATACTTCACCAGCTCTGGCTTACATATCTGGTAGTCGCCGTTCACTTGTCTAACGACCAGTTAGGAGCCTCCTATATGAGGAGGTTTTCAATTCCCATGTCGATGGCGATCTCGAGACCTGCTATCAAAGCTTCGTATCCGGCTTCATTGTTCGTCCTCGGCTGTGTCAAGGAGAAAGCGAATCGCATTATCCCTCCTTGTGGGGTTACGAAGATAAGGCCTACCCCTGATTTGATTATAGGGGTGCTTTGTTTGCGCTTTTTCGCGGAAGACGCTCCGTCAAAATAAAGTTCCCACCGGTTCCCACCACCGTCGATCGCATCAAACGCGTGTTCGTCTGGCAGTTCGCAATTCAAAGAGGAATCGGCCGGTATCGGATGTTCAGCGAGGAAGTCGGCAATGGCCTGGCCTTTGACTGCTTTAAGAGGTTGATAAGTTATAGAGAACTCCATCAAGAGCAAGGCCCATTTAGCGAGCCGACCTGTCAATATGGCCTTTGACATCAAATATTTAAGAATGTCCACCTTCGATATGAGACGGACTTCATATGCCAATGCATAGTGCCGGAGCTCTGTTATCGCAAAGATCAGCGCCATGCAGTGTTTTTCAATGGGGGAATAGTTTCCTTCTGCCCCCAGTAGAACCCGACTCAAGTAATAGAGAGCCCTTTCTTCCCTTGGTCGTTCTCTTGTGCCCATAACGCACCTAAGGAACCTTCGAGGGCAGTTGTATAAAGAATAAGTGGTTTTCCCTTGACTGGAGCAGCTAACACAGGCGGGTTCTGCAGGTACTGCTTGATCTCGTCTAGTGCGCCTTGGCATTTGTGATCCCAGACGAACGGGGTTCCCTTCTTCATCAGGTGACTGTAAGGGCGGCACTTGCCTAAAAGGTTGGCTATAAATCGCCGGATGTACGCGAGCTTCCCTTGGAGAGACCGCAATTGTTTGAGAGTCCTTGGCGGTGGCATTTCCATGATCGCCTTGATCTTCGACGGATCTATCTCGATACCCCGGTGCCGGACAATGAACCTTAGGAAGCCTGAGGATACCCTGAACACTCATTTGAGGGGGTTCATCTTCTAGTTGTATTGCCGAAGGCGTTGAAATACGGTCTTCAGATGCTCTAAATTCTCCTCGTACGATTTGCTTTTCACCACGAGATCATCGATATAACATTCGACGATTTCGTGTATGAGGTCATCGAAGATCTTCGTCATGGCCCTCTGATAGGTGGCACCGACGTTCTTTAAACCGCAGGGCATAACTTTGTAGCAAAATATACCTAGAGGAGTCCGGAAAGCGGTGTGCTTCTGGTCTTCGGGATGCATCTTTATCTGATTGTATCCTGATGAGCCGTCCATGAAAGAGAAAACCTCATGAGTGGACGTGTTATCTATCATTAGCTCAGTGACCGGAACTAGGAAATTGTCCTTCGGGCAAGCTTTATTGAGATCCCGGAAGTCCACGCATATTCGCATTGTCCCATTTTTCTTCATCACTGGGACGATGTTAGCGATCCAATCGGGATATTGAACCTTCTGGATAAACCCAGAGTCGATCAGCTTCTTGACTTCGGCGTTGATGCTCATCTCAAGCTCGAGCCGCATTCTTCTCGGCGCTTGTTTAACTGGCTTGATGTCCGGGGATATTTCCAATTTATGGACAGCTATTTCTGGATCTAGTCCTGGCATTTCGGAATAGTTCCATGCGAAGCAATCTCTATGCCGCATAAGCACGTCTTTTAACGCAGCCACCCTTTCTTTAGATAGCAATTCGCTGACAAATGTCGGTCGCGGGTCGTTTGCTGTCCCCAACTCAATCTTCTTGAGGTTATCTGCAGTAGTATGTATGCCATCTTCCAGCTCTTTCGGCGCTGGTGGAAATTCTGAGATTACCTTGTCATCGCTATTTTCGAAGCACCAAGGAAGGTCATCCATATTCTCGAGCTCTCCTTTTGATATTGTTATCATATGACAAGTACAAACTCGCTTCCAAGACCGATGTGGATCTGGTTCTGCTCTTGTGGCTTGGGTTCGTGCTTTTGTGGCAGCGTTACCCTCCAGCTGCTGGATAGAGCAAACCTGCCTTGTTGGTACTGGTCTTCGACCCAGTTCTTGAAGGTGAAGCAGTCTTCAATAGGGTGCCCTATAGCTCGGTGATAAGAGCAATAGCCCGGATGAGAGACCTCGTTAGCTTGCTCAGGGTGCTTAGGCTTCGAAAGTGTAATCATTCGATGTTTTAAAGCGAGATCAAGTATCTTCTTCGTCTTGTCTTGAGGGAAAGAATACGCTCGACTCATCTTCTTCATGAGGGACAGATCCGGCCCGCGCAATTCCCGGTCAAATGACTCTTTGATCCCGCGTTGTAGTTGTCGACTCCCTTTTCCGCTCTTTGACTTATTTCTGCCTCTGCGTCGGGCCTTTGCACAGTAGGTTGACAGGGAGGAGCATCTTCGTCTCTTGCAGCCTGTTGAAGAAGACGTTGTGTCCTGGCTTTCTCGTAGATGGCCATTTCGCGATTATGGTCATCTCGAACCTTTTGACCTGCTTCCCTGATAAGCTTGTCCATTCGTTCTTCAAATGACGGACTCGGCACTTCGATTGCGGGACCTAGTTTTGATAAGGGGTCGGCATTTCCCGACAGGGCGTCCTCTTCTTCATCGTAGTTATATATGGCATAGCTACCGTGGACTCATTCCCGTTTCCCGGATCTCACATATCCAAGCCTAAGCGTTTTCGTTCTCCCGTTGGGCAATTTGCGCTGAGTCCCAGGGACATCCCAAATTCTGTTGTAGAACTTAGCCTTTCGAGCAGTCTGTTTGAAGGATATCCCCTGGCGCCTCAACAGTCTCTTCAAGCCTTCTGTATAATATCTGGGCAGACGGATGGGCTGAAGCCTGTCAAGCGTAGGCTCTGCGCCGTGCCAGATTTCTTTCTCCACTTTGGTTTCCTCAGAGCGGTAGAATAGTATTGCCTTTTCGCCTTTTCGCCCAGGAGGGACGTAAAACGTCTGCAGGTCTTGCACATTGTAAGCTTCAAGTGCGTCAAGATCTTTGTAGTGCTCCCGCGGAATCATGGTAATTTGCAGACTCTGATCACCACCAGGGAATGCTTGTATTGACGGCCGACTGGAGAATACAGCATTAACCTCATCTTTCGAGTCACTTCCGAAGATCAATATGGGGGCGGACGGTCCCGGGTTGTTGCATTGAGACGGCCTAGCGTAAACTATCTCTTCTTCGTCTTCGGTATCACTCCCGAAAACAGGAATGGTGGAGGCGGCTTTGTTCTCCGGTTTGCGAGACCTCTCTGTGTCCTCAAAATCTGGCAAAAAGTACTTTGCATCTTCGTACTTGCGGACTTCGTTCACGGAGAACGGGTTCAGCTCACCTGTTACGGTATACTCGAGACCATCTTTGAAATACTTCATACACTGATGCTGCGTAGAAGGGATGATGTTGTACTCGTGTAACCAGGGACGACCGAGCAGAGCGTTGTAGCAGGTCTTGGCGTCAATGACGTGAAACTTGATGTCCGTGATGAGTAGTCCAAAGCGTAATGTTAGTATTACAGATCCGAGAGTTCGTGACGATTGGGAGTCGAACCCGGAGATGGTAATTTTATCACGAGCGAGGTGCTGAACGCGCATGCAGATTTCCTTCAATACCCGAACATTAAGGAGATTGACAGAGGATCCATTATCAACCAGAATTTTGCCTATCTTGATATCATTGCAGTATCCAGAGACGTACAGTGGACGGTTGTGGTCGCACGTACTAAGGAAAAGGTCTTCATCACCAAACATGATGTTGGCTGTGTGCACTTCTTCCAGTTCATCCTTCATCCTTTCTTCGGCGAAGAAGGCTTGGAATTGCTCGGGCTCTTGCAGCGCCTTGATTAATGAATCTCTCGCTTCTTTTGATAATAAGAGGGCGTCAAGAATGCTGAGCTGCGAGGGTAGCTTCCTCAGGTGCGCTAGCATATTATAGTCCACCTTACTCCTCTTGGGCGGGTCCTTGGCAGTTAGCTCTTTCATGACTTGGTCATCTAAGGCGATATCCTCAGCGACCTTTTCCTTTCCCTTATCTTTTCTAGTTGCGGGTCCAAGATTCTTTTCCGGGAGCGTGCGATTGCGCAGCTGAATGTTTTCGCAGGCCTCTGGTTCATCCTTTTTCCCTAAGATAGATTCTTTAAAGAGAGGGCCCAGAGCCATTTCCTCATCAGAGTCGCTCCCAAAGCTGAGAACTTATGATCCTCCGGCGTTGACCGTGTAACAGTTACCGGTAGTTCTTTTGTGCCCTTCGGTCGTACTTCTCTTCTCCCGACGAGTTCTGCGTTTCATTCGCTTAAAATGTTGCCGGTGAGCAACATATCCCTGCCACCATATCTTAAAAGCGTCACACTCCTCAGTGGGGTGTGAAATCTTCCGATGATATGAGCAGTAATTAGGGTGCCTCTCCGCCCCATTGAGCGTATTTTCTTCCGAGGGTGGTAGCTTCATTCCCATTGATATGGCTTTAGCAAACCTTTTCCTCGTCTTGAATTTTTTTTGATCTGCATAGGATGTCTTTTGATCTGGCGGGAGTGCTTCGAATCTTTCGTTTAGTCGCCTGCGTTTGGCTCCTTCTAATGCGGCCATCTCACGCTCCCGATCGGCTTTACTTTCCATACGAATCTCGTCTAGAAAGGCGTCGATCATTTCTTCTGTCGGCCACACAAGTTCTGGTTCAGGCTGTGCCCCCAGTTTCTCAATGTCAGAAGTTTTTTCATCGTCCGTAAACGAGTGGGAGATCACATGACAACTCGCCACGTATCCCTCGGATTCATCCGACGAGCTTTCTCCATCATCTTGCTCTTGAAAGACATGGTTGAGGATCTCTTGGAGTGTGATGGGAGTCCGCGTCTTTTGATTGTACTCTTCCAACGCGTCAATTTGTTTCTGTAAGTCCGTGCGCTTGTCGCCAGGCTTCACGGGCTTTTTGGAGCTCTTCTTCTTTTTCTTTAAAGATTTTGACGGCTGGTTGTGATTGCTCGGGCCATCACCACCGATCTTTGGAGTTGGGCGCGGCTTCAGCATCCCTTCAATGATCTGGGGTTCCAGCGGGTTCTTCCTCCTGATCACCGGGCATGTATGGAGCTCATTCAGCATTCTTTTGGTTTTTGCTGAAAGCACGATTTTCCATGGGGCTTCTTCAACAACAGAACGCGTTGTCCCCGGTGTGTCTGTCTTCTTAGGAGTGTGCGGTTGTGGTGGGCTCACCTTCTACTTCTCGGACAGCGCAAATTTGCCCTGTAGGTACTGATCTTCAATCCATCCTTTGAAGACGAAGCAATCCTCAATCGGATGGCTTACCGTTTGATGGTAAGGGCAGTAATTGGGGTTATTCACCTCACTGGGTTGCGGCGATCGCTTTGGATTTGGAAAGTTGATAAGCCCGTTGCGTACCGCCATCTCGAATAGCCTCTTCGTCGTATCCCGCGGGAATGAGTAAGGGCGCTTCATTTTCTCATTATAATACCGCCGTCTTTCTTCTAGCTGATCCGCCAGCTTTGGGGCACTGGGTTACTGCTGAGCGTTCGCAACGAAGGTTGGCTTCCCTTTACCCTTGTCATTCCGAGGTTCCGGCTTCGGGGGAGACGGTCTGTGTCCCATCTGGTCCATCTGGGCTAGCTTGTCGATCAAGGCCTGGAACGTGGTTGGCTTAAAGAACATCATGAACTATAAGATAGTTGCATGAGGATCTAGGGTACCGACAAACATGCCTACCGCGGGCGCTTCCTCAATGTGTTGTTCGCATTTCGACCATAAGTTTCGCCAGCGTATACCGTACTGGACCCACGTCTCACCCGGCTTCACCCTTACGTTAATCAATACCGTTATCGGGGTGCGTTCGTTGGCGCTCGCGAATCGCTGAGTGAATAGCAACTCCATTTTAGCGAACGTCTTGACAGAGTCGTTCAGGAGTTCAGAATACCATTCGAATGCTGTTTCTGACAAGCTGCCGACGAATTGGCGAAGCAAGAGCTTATCGTCGCCGCCAGTGTTGCCACAAAGAGCCCTGAACTGGGCAACATGTTGATGGGGATTGCCGGTCCCCTTATCGACATTGAATTTCGGTATTGTATAGCCCGGCGGGTACTTGATCTGATCGTACCAGCTCGGATATGGTCGTCCCGTTCTGACAACTTGACCAGCTGCCTCAGTCGCCTGGTGAACCCGTATCTGCTGAGCTATATATTCGTCCAAGTCAGCTTTGGAAATCATCTCCTCCTTGGCTGTTGACAGAGCCGGTGGAGGATTTAACGTTTCTCCCTTGTCATCATCAAGGACGATCGGAGGATCTTCAGCAGGAGGATCTTGTTGGATCATCATACCCACCATGTCCTGGAACAGAAGGGCCATTCGCTTTATATTGGCTGCTTGTTCCGCAGCCTCTTTATCCTTCTTTTCCAGTATCCTGCGAAGGAACTCAGCGTCAGTTTCCTGCTCCTGGTGCTGATCCAAGGATGCTTCAGGGCTTTCTTTTGGCCCAGTGAGTGCGGCCGTCGCGGTCATCATTTCTTGGAGCTTTTGCTGCTGCTCCTGAGCTTTAGTCACCGATTGCGTAAGCGGTCTATGACCTGTAGATGTACGGCTGTCCTCTTTACCAGACGCCATGTAGATGGTATGGACTACAGTGCCCTCGGACTTAGGGCGTTTGGGCTCGCCGCCTTTGACATTTGCCGCAGGCCTGGGAATTTTCTCCGGCCTCCTTCTCTTGTGGGCCGTTGAAGTTGAGGGGGCCGTTGCAGCGTGCACCATGGCGGTTGTCGTCATTTGCTGTTTGATAGGACGGTTCTTTTCTTCCTGCACTTTCTCCCTTTTCTGTTGACGAGAGTGATCTTGGTCGATTACCGAGTCTTGAACCCCCCGCCAAACTCTATAAATTTTGGAGGACAGCCGTTGAGGGGGCTGTTCCAGCTTCGTTTCTGTATCTCTCCCCGCAGGTGGAGGAGATCTTTTCAGTGTGGCAGTCGGAAAGTTCTTGCGTACCTTCTTGAGTGGTTCAAAGCTGTTCCCAGTTGGAACAGCAGCATTAACCTCCACCACTGGAGCCGGTGGAGTTAGCCCTGAGGGGGTGTTGCCCCCGGCCTTCCTTACTCGGCGCTAGTGGCGACGTCGAGCGTGTCGAGCTGTTGGGACTGGCTCGGCGATAGGGATAGTTTCGTCTTGCCCCCTGCCCGGATGAGGCACTGCCGGTGCCAGCCTCTTAAAGACTGGTGTTGTCCTTTGAGTGGCGATATCCAATCTGTCAAAGACAGACCTTCGAGCAGGAACAGGAGCCGGAATAGTCAGCCTTGAAAAGACCGACTCTTTAGCAGGAGAAGCCGTCTTGACGACTTCAGGAATAGAGATGGCTGTCTTCTTCGCGATGGCCACGTCAGGGGTTATGGGCTTCTTGGCAGGCCCATCAGAATTCAGGTTCAGCCTGGTAAAGACCGAGGCTGCCGGCTTTGCATTGGACGACCCGTTGAAAGGGGCCGTGGTAGTAGTGAGCCGATTAAAGACCGACTTCTTTTGCGCTTCTGGTGCGGGCACTGGAATAGTGAAGCTTGCAGGTGGGAGCATGGTCCCGAAAAATAGACCGATGGTGGCCTGGGTCACTTGTTCCACCGGCATGGCAAGGATGGAGGCCGCTTGAGGCCCATAAGCTACACCTCCAGGTGAGGTGGAGCGTCGGTTGCACTTGCATTTCGAGCAGCTTGAGCAGTTGGAGGCTATTGATGCTTGATTTCTGCGCCAGGCAAAAGACCAAATCTTAGTAACTTGAAACACAAAAGCAACCATTAACAAACCGCGATTCGTTCCCGAAGACGACACATGAAGTGTTGAGTGGAAAGAGGAAAAGGTCCTACCGGGCATGCCAGAATCTGTTCCCCTCCAAAAGATGGCGCGACATGACGTCTTGCCTGAGATTCGGGGCAGATGCTAATAGGTGCTATACGTCCACTTCTCCGAAGATGCCAAGTTGATTTATGGCACCATGCCTCGGAGGTTTAAACGGATGCAGCCGATGTAGCAGACTTTGTCAGATTCCCCCTCGCTTGAGGGGTTTTTGATTGTGGGGACGCTCTTCCCTGCAGGCGCAAGCCTCTGCAGTTAATTACGCTACCGCATTGCGGTAACAACTTTCTCCTTCTCCAGATGGTCACTTCGTGTCATGTATGTTTGTTTTATGTTTGGTTGCCCGTGGATTGTATACGGAGACTGAGTTATGTCGTCTCCCGTAGGGCGTGGACTAGTCCAAATCCGTATTATCTTAGATTTGGGTTTAGGGGTTTGGGTTTAAGGATACGTTAGCCTCATTTGAGACTGAGATCAACTTAAACGTTTGTTAAGTATACGTTAGTCTAGTTTTTAGACTAAGATCAACATAAACGTTTGTTAAGGATACGTTAGTCTAGTTTTTAGACTAAGATCAACTTAACGGGATCGTTTAGATCCAACAAGAGAGCAATTAAGGGAGCCCTATTGTTTAGTTTAGTGACATTGCGGTCAATTGGTAGTTTAAGGACATTGCGGTCCAATGTTAGTTTTAAGATGATGCGGTCAAGGTTAAGGACATCATAGTCCGTAGATTTAAGGACTCCACAGTCCATCGTTAGTTTTAAGACATCACGGTCAAGGTTACGGACGTCATAGTCCATTGTTAGTTTTAAGACATCCTGGTCAAGGTTAAGGACATCATAGTCCGTGGATTTTAAGGACTCCACAGTCCGGCGTTAGTTTTAAGACATCACGGTCAAGGTTAAGGACATCATAGTCCATGAGTTTAAGGACCCCACCGTCCATATCAATGTGTGGTCATCGGGACCCATCACCTCTTTGAAGATGTTGAGGAATTACAACGCCAGGTATCAAAGGAGTGAAGAGATGTACCCTTGAACCAAGGTAGATTAAATAATCTTTGGCCCAATTTGGGACTAAGACCAATTAATTATATTATGAGCCCATTAGCCCAGTTAAGTTTGAATTGAGGACTTATGGCCAGCTTGGGCTAAGTCCAATCATGTTTAGAATATTGGCCCTCTGTTAGTTCATTGAAGGAAAGGCCTTGCCTCTAGAAAGTTAGCCAATTGGGCTAAAGCTAGTGTTAAACACTAAAGACCAACAGTGTTGAACACTGGGAATAAGATTAGCAAGTTACTGTTAAACACTAAAAGATAATCAGTGTTAAACAGTAGCAACAGGGCTTTCAAATTAGTGTTAAACACTAAAGCAAATCAGTGTTAAACACTGGAAACAGAGATTTCAAATTAGTGTTAAACACTAAAGCAAATCAGTGTTAAGCACTGGATTCAAATTAGTGTTAAACACTAAAGCAAATCAGTGTTAAACACTGGGAACAAAGTTTTCAAATTAGTATTAAACACTAAGAAAATCAGTGTTAAACACTGGGAACAAAGTTTTCAAATTAGTGTTAAACACTAAGGAGAGAGAGGTCACGTGTGGACACGTGAGAGCGCCCTGATTCCCCTTATTTTATTCTTCCAGAAGTATTGAATACTTCCTATAATTGCTCTTGGAGCATCACGTGCTGTCACGTGATGGGAATGTGAGTTTTTTAACTGTTAAAGCCTTTGCCAAGGGGTCACATGGTAGCATGTGAGGGCGCCCATAGCTTCTGTTTGCTTTTTCTTTGTATCCTTCAGGGGTCACGTGAGGCGCGTGAAACGTTGCCTCAAAGTTCTTTTCTATGGATCTTTACCGGGGTTATGTGGTAGCACGTGACTTTGGTTCTTTGCATGTTTTAAAGATTTGTTCATCTTTTAAGAATTAAATTCTTCAAAGTGTTAAACCCTAGAAATAAACTTTAGAGAAATTAAATTCCTATTTTCTTCTGAAGAATTATATTCTTAGATAGGGTTAAACCCTAATTTCTTTTCTGTAGGAATTAAATTCCCATATATGTAAAGAATTAAATTCTGGCATAGGGTGAAGCCTTAATTTCTTTTTTAAGGGAATTAAATTCCTGTGAATTTGAGAGAATTAAGTTCTCAATTAGGGTTAAACCCTAGTTCTGTCCATTCTGAAGGAATTAAATTCCTATAATATAGGGTTAAACCCTAATTTTATCTCAAGGGAATTAAATTTCTATAACTCTGTGAGAATTAAATTCTCAAAACTCAATTTCTCCTCTATGTTTTAGATCTTCATGGCAGGATCTCAACCCAATGAGAATTAAATTCTCAATTCATGGGGAGATGTGCACTTTGTAGATCTTCAACCAGAGAAAGAACTAAGTTATTTTCTTTATATAAGAGTTAAACTCTTTTAAGAATTAAATTCTCTTTCGAAGCCACTCTTTTCTTACCTAGGCTTTTTCTTTTGCAGAGAATCAAATTCTTCCTTCTGAATTCTTAAGATTCCGAGGCTCTATATCTCTCTTTCTCCGTATCTTTTTTTTATCCCCCCTCTTCTCTTTTTTATAGGAGAAGGAAAAGAATCAATCTATTTTAGTGAATCTTTCATTGAAAAATCTGATTTGTTTATCGAGAGATTTGATTTATCTTCATCATTAATCTGGACCTTTAGATTATTAGGTGAATTTTATTCACCATTGGATTTTAAGTCCAAAGATATCTCTTTGTTATTTCGGTTAGATCTAGGGGGAAATCTTTCTGTGTCCAAGATTTTTCCATAAATTGGTGATATTTAATCACCCTAAGATTCTTGATCCAACGGTTTCGGATAAATCTTCTCCATTTTGGAAAGATTTGAATGATCTCTCCTCAGAATTTAATTCTGTTAAAGAATAAGGCTTTTAAAGCCGGTCACGTGTGGCCACGTGACCGTTGGTCACGTGTGAGCACGTGGCCCCTGGTCACGTGTGAGCACGTGGCCCCTGGGCACGTGTGAGCACGTGGCCCCTGGTCACGTGTCAGCATGTGGCCCCTGGAATGGGCTTCTCTTTTTCTGTGCTCGCTCTTTGCTGCTTTAAACATCACGTGCCAACACGTGACCGCTGGTCACGTGTGAGCACGTGATGCCTCTTCTGAAGCTTTTTCCTGATTTTTAATCAGGGAACAAGTGCCAAAATGATAGGTAACGGTACCAACTCGCTCAAGTATCTCGAAAGGACCCACAAATCTGGGACTAAGCTTTCTTTTATTTCCAAATCTCATCATGCCTTTCATCGGAGAAATTCGTAGGAATATATGATCACCCACTGTGAACTCAAGTCTGCGACGACGACGGTCGGCATAAGACTTTTACCTGCACTGGGCTGCTCTCATCCTGTCCTGGATCAACTGGATCTTCTCCATAGTCTCCTGGACTATCCGTGGTCCCAAAATCCTTCTCTCGCTGAGTTCGGTCCAACAGACTGGCGATCGACACTTTCTTCCATACAAGGACTCAAAAGGCGCCATCTGAATCGTTCCCGGAAAACTGTTATTGTAGGAGAACTCTATTAAGGGCAAGTGACGATTCCAACTGCTACCAAAATCAAGCATGCATGCTCAAAGCATATCCTTGAGAGTCTGTATAGTCTGCTCTGACTGACCATCGGTCTGCGGATGGAAAGCGGTGCTGAAACTCAATCGGGTACCCAAAGCTTCCTGAAGTTTCTGCTAAAGACGGCTGGTAAACTGGGTGCTTCTATCGGATACAATGCATGTAGGAACGCCGTGCAAACGCACCATCTCATCAATGTATAGCTGAGCATACTGAGCATATCTGAAAGTGGTCTTCACTGGAAGGAAGTGAGCCGCTTTCATCAACCGGCCAACAATCACCCAAATGGAGTCATACTCTCGACTGGACCTATTGGGGTTCCTAGCGCCCTGGCCATTTACCGTGGCCGACTGCGGAATAAAAGTTTTGGCATTTAGAAAACATGGCGCTAGAAACAACTACCTACAATCGAATCCAAACATGAAAGTAGCAATCTAAAGGTCTTTGACTACTCTGATAGAGTGTTATACCGAACGAACCATGTTCTTCGGTCTTCCACCATCTCCCTTAGCCCCTTGAGGTCCTTTGGATCGAGCTTGGTCGTCGGTCTTCCTCTGTTGAAGATGATCCACCTGAGGGTTGTAGCTCATGGCTCTAGCTCTACATAAAAGATCAAGTGAAGCAACTAGGGATTCTAGATGGCTAGTCTAGAATACAAAGGATGTAATGGAGTGTTCTAAGTATATCTCTAACTCACCTCCTCTTTTGATTCTCAACACATGAGAGGGTAGAGAGGAGGTTGAAGATGAAGGTCGTGGAGCTCAAGAAACTAGAGAGGGAAGTGAAGCATGATGGTGAGAATGAACCTCCAACAAAAAAGAACTATCTCCTTTTCTTTTCACTTTCATCAAGTTTCATCAAGTGTTCAAGTCAAAATGAAGGCATGTTTTATAAAAACCATTTTACCAATTTTAAATTCACACCATGCTTGAATAGTTTGCACAAATGAATAAACAATTCATTTGTGCAACTATAGAAGCATGGATAAAATCTGAATGAGGTGTCCACCTTTTAGACTGTTATCCGTATAAATACGGATTACATTCTACTGTATATCATACCTGTATTCATACCAAAATACGAATACCCGAAGAGATGGAATAACACAAAGAACATAATACTAGAATATACATATCGAAATACATATACGTAAATTATTAAATCAATACCTGATTTAATAATCCGACTCAAACCCGAGCCGGCTAGTATTATCAACTGTCCGATCGAAAGTCCGGGTACATAGTACAATCAATAGATCGGAACCCTGCACGTATCCAATACGGCTACTACATCATTTCGTCAGAACCAGGGAAACCCTCTGTATGGGACTCTAAAGATACGTCAATACGCTGGCAGTGGGTTTAACCACAAGCACGTCAGCGGCACTAGCTGTACGTAATGGCTATCCAGGTATTGAGCGAAAGGAAGGCCGACGAGCAAACTCATCCAAATCCCTACTGAGCTTGTCCATGACAATCTCTATACAGTCCGGTCTGTTCGTCTAAGAGTATCGCATATCGAGTCTAGGAGGTGGATAAAGTCAGACCCCTAATTACGCGATATTTCGTGTCGGTATGAAGCTCATCACTGACTGAGAAACTACTGATCCAAATCAGTAATTCTCGACTACCTTGGCCAAGGATTTCTGGTGATGGCCTCCCGTGCACCGCGCGACATCAACCCCCAATACTGGGAGAGACGAATCCCGGACGATCCGCTCACTGCCTCCATGTGGCTCGGGGCTGTACCCAACTAAAACCTGTTTGCATGACTCTTTTGAGCCATGGTAGGGTAGTGATCAAAGCACAGCGGGAACTCACACGAGACAAATGACGATCTTAGGTCGACAGACTAACCTATACTCATGTCACCTGCGAACTACTATCCGACAATAGGTATAATACCATCTAGCATGTTCCCGGCGTGTCTGTCCAGTGTACTCATAATCCAATGAGCACCTGTATACTATCTTAGGTGACTGATTGACACCAATGGCTTGTGAAACCGGCCACCGCCCCTCGCCGGGGTCTCAAAAAGTATACACTAGTCTACTCTGGAGTATCGATGCCCAGTCTCGATACTCTCTAGACTAGGGACTTTTAAGGATATACTTATAGACCACCCAGCTCCCACGTATATGATCACCATCATAATGTTGGTAGTCAAGAAAGAATCCTATGGGCTCTATCAACATGTAATAGTGATCTGTAATACCACATAATGCATGTATATAATGATAATGGCAAACCAGATAACATACTATCATTTTGAGTAAGACTGTTCTACCCGTATAGGTCCCCCCCTCAATCATCACAATCGCATGCCTGCGATTACAATAATTGACTTGAGGGCACTATAGCCAATAATCTCCCACTTGCACTAAAGGCCAATTATTGCGATGTCGCATACTCACAGCCCGCTTGATACTGAACACCCAACTTCCCTACTAATCAGTCACGCAAAGCTCGTTTGCAAGACTATTGCGTTCGAGAAATAGCCTCAGTGAGTGGATCCGCTCCAATGTTTCCATCTATATCTCTCTATATCTCAACATTGCGGAGAAAGACTATCTCCTGAAATGAGCAATACCTGTCTTATAATTTGTCTGGATATCAGATGGGACCCAGTTCACAAATGAACTCCAAATCGAACAAACTTCTTAGACTGTATCATCCACTGAATTTAATCAGTATCCTGCGCCATGCCCTCCTCAGTATCCGCTTGGACCACCTGTCCAACATACTGCCCCTCAAAAAGAGGGAAAACTATAACTCTGACAGCCACTCTGTCATCCAGGTCACTTTGGAAGCCTTAAATGATAACCGCCTCCTGAAGAAGGCTGCCGTTACCATATACGAAGAACATCCACTTATGTTCATAACTGCTTCCCAACGTCTCTCCAGGATTGGATTAATATATATATTGCAGCTAGTGCAAAATCAATATCTGGTGTGGTACATGACATCTCATGATTGACTCAATTGCCTAAGTAAGTGATATGTCAATCATGCAAATCTCTCTCCTCATCGGTCTAGAAGAGATCTCTTTAGAGAGGGTAACTCCATCACCTGCGGGTATACCACTACGCTAGGAGTCGTCCATTCTAAAACACTTTTAGAATATTGTCAAAGTACCCATATTGGGACACACTTCCCAAATCTAGATCTAAAACCATAGATTTAGTGACCAGAATCCCTGATATTTTATCCATATCCTATGTGGAGAAACTACCTTGTGACAACCACAGTATAACCGATCGTAGTATAGGAAGATTTCTTCCTATTAAGTGCATGTCATCCAAATACGAGGACATCACTCCCTACTACCTTCTTATCAGGTCCATCTGTTATTCTGATGAAGTCAAACTATATGGCTGTCACATCAAAAATAGATGATTAATCTCCGCTATACCCGCTTTAGTCTATAAATAGACATAAGCTACTTGTCCATTATGCTTCCGCTGCTCCCACTGACTACAACAACCCTCTGGCGGAATAATATACACATGCATTTCTAAAGCAGATTTAGAACGGCGTTACACTCATCCTCCTTCCAGATCTCATAGTCTAGAACAGCAGTAGTGATAAGTTTGGGTAATCAAAAACCTCCCTGTCACCGTTTTTGAGAAGACCGAAATACCTCTCGGGTGCCTGAGGTTACCTACCAAATCTGCAGAGTGGTTAATAGATTGTCGAATCCAATTGAATCTTTAGGTTTTACTAAATTTTCAGCAATCGTTTTTGGTTCTGAAATCACTTCCAGTTCTACCATACTCCCACTGATGTTTTCTAAAAAGAATTCATTTTACTAAAACTGTGGCGAGTCAAGAACAATATAACTATTGATCGTCCAAATGGTAGAATGTGAACCCTCATCAAAGCCTGGGATAACCTACAAACTGCCATTACTGAAACATGCCTAGAGCTTATCCAGATTCTGGTTTTAAGCATAAGCCGGACAACTCCATATACCTTAACATCGTTAAGATATGAATCCATTCTATATCCAATATAGAAACAAAGACACTAATTTAATTAGAACCATATTCAAAATACATGCAGCCTTTTCCAGTGCATATCAACTAAATAAAAAGAGGCCAAGCAGCATTACTCATCAAGGAATGCACCCACGTATGAGCAACCTGAAAGATAAACAAGTTCTCAAATATATTACTTACGACGGAATACTTAGCACAAGTATTTACATCTTCGATCACTTTGAAGAATCCTGATACTTGCAACATATGGTTCTCTACTTTATTCGTATACCTATAACTTCTCAAAATTTGGACCTTGCATTTCAACGAAATACTTGTCTAAAACTAGAGAAGTCATAAGTAAACAGAATATAGTACGAGTACCAATCCCTTTTTCCTAATGGATATCGGATAACATACAATACTTTGTATAAGTCCTCTGAGATTAATAAATCAAACCCTGTGCGTCGTAGGTTGAAAACTGTACTATGGTTAAGAAGAATTATACCGCTGTTGAATGCTCCTTACATAACCATCAACTGATACAGGTAATGTCATAAACATAATTTCAAAAAGTTATATCTCACTTTATAAATAAATGTACAGATATATTAGTTTGAAATTGGTGAATAACGACGGATATTCAAAAGCAAATATTTGCCATCAGGCAAAACCCAGGTGATGAATTCTGATATATATATATTAAGGATCTAATCACCCAATTCACAATATCTTACTCCCACTCACATCCGTAACGCCATACAGATGTGAGAATCAAGTCTGGTAAATACATACCCTGGAGTCAGAATCTAATTAGGAAAATAGTTTTTAATTAACATCGCACAGTAAAACTGAAATATGAAAATGTTTCGAAGAGGTAGCCGGGTATTCTTAGTAATGCCTCTTCCACTATCTAGATTTATGACAGTAACCGTATACTTTTTTGCCTTCACTCCAATCCCTTTATATGTCTTTACTTCTTACCTTTTGTACACCTTACTTAGGCTAAATGGTTTTCTTCCTTCTCTACTTTTTGGCACCAGCCTAAGGTTTGGAAGAAGACTATCCAATAAGCGTAATAGGTGTACTCTCCTAATATCAGGAGCCCTCACAACCTGAGAGAAGGTAAAGAGAAAAGACAACTGAATAACCCTTATTCTATTTCTCCGGAACCAGAATCCATCCTCGATCATAAACAAGTTTCTTCGAGTTCATAAGTAACTATACGATGGAATATCCAAGAAATATGGATCTTTGTAGTAATACTGAGTGTTCTGGAGAAATGCAAAGGTGAAATAGGAGTGGCAGGGGATATACGTGGCTTCGTTGTGAATAATAAAATTCGCAATTTCTTTTGCCTTAACTCTAATCCCTTTATATGTGTTTACTTATTACCTTCTGTACACCACACTCTGGCTAATTGGTTTTCTTCCTTCCCTACCTTTTGACACCTGCCTATGGTATAGAAAAAGACTATCCAATGAGCACAATAGGTGTACTCTCCTACAGAAAAGTCAGTTAAAAGAACGCGGTTGATAGAAAAGATCGACGGCAGAAGGCCTTCACGTATAAGATCCTAAGCTAAGCTTAAGCTCCGACCGAAACATACTAGGAGCTCTCACAACCTGAGAGAAGGTGAGAAAAGACAATCGAATAATCCTATTCAATTTCTCCAGAATCGGAATCCATCCTCGAATTGAAACAAGTTTCTTTGAGTTCGTATGTAACTATATGATGGAATATCCAAAAAAATGTGGATCTTCGTAGTGATACGGAGTGTTCTGGAGAAATGCAAAGGGGATGTAGGAGTGGCAATGATATATACGACTAAATGACAATCGAATAGCCAAAGTATTTTAAGAAGGTTCGGTTAACTTGGTTCATGAGTTTTAGTTTAGGGTCGGGTCATAGTCGCAACCAAAGAGACAGAGAGAGAGAGAGAGAGAGAGAAAAGAAACACTCAGCGTGCACTCTAACCTAGATTAGATTAGTTAATCACTTTATTTAATCAGGATGGCTCCCACCGTTTCCTCGAATCCTCCTTCAAAACCTAAAAGGAGAATTAGTCGGGATCATCTAAAATCACCCGAGGAGTAACACCTACTCATCAGTGGGAATCGGAATCCAACTATCATCACATGATAACTTGATGGAAGCCACTCAAGTCACCACACTCCAGAAGGTATGCACATGCCTGGCAAGTTTCCTGTATATTTGAAACCCCCGATGTGGTTTTTTCTCCAAGCGCTTATGACCTTGACTTTGGCCAACAAATCATAATGCGCAAGTCAAGTTCATCCCGTCATTATCAAGATTGATTTAGACCCACCCGCACACACCCTTGACTTTGGCCAACAAAGTGGTACGACTGTCATAAACCAATGCATTTATCTATGCTACGGATAAGCAACACACAACTACCATTCACGATGCCTTGACTTTGGCCAACAAACACCGCATGAATACTATGTGCTACTTATTCGAAACGACGGAGGGCTACAGCTGGTTTTTGGCAAAAAACCTTTAACATAATGAACTTGATATCGTTGAAGGAACTCGAGTTGTTTTACAAATATATAGCGACGCAAACTTTTGCTAAAGTGGTCACTCCATGTGAAGGGATCTCGGCTCTTTCCTCATCGAATGAGGTGAGGGATATTCCTAAATGAATACCACAATGAAAAGCAAAAGAATCGACTATAGTGAAGTTATTACAATGAAGTAAACTCTTGCCTAAGAGGTCACTCCCGATGAAGGGATCTCGGCTCTTGCCTCGTCGAATGAGGTGCTGGATATTCATAACTGAATACCACTGTGCAAAGCAAAAAGAAACGTCTGTAATGTCAGTTTTCAAAAACTTGGTTGCAACATCATTTAGGTTTATTTTTTCTTGCATTAATCAAAATTAACGCAGTCCCATCAATTAATCCATATCACACGAGAAAATGGAACGAAAATAAAATGTACGTATATGCCATCCGCATTCGCCACGGGGCCTCGTCATGCACCGTTAGGTTACTTAACTAACGACAGAGCGGGGGCTAGACTAGCTCGGATGTAAACATATACAACATCTATTACTAGTGTGTGTGTGTGTATAACATTCGTCCCAGGCATGATATAAGCAACATCACAGAAAAGCAATAAGCAACACAGAATAATGAATAATCTAGGAGCCCCGGGTTTCCTTTCAGCCGCAAATGAAACCCGACGTTCCTCGGTCGTGTGGATATCCTGTGTAATGAAAACTTGGACCCCTACGAGTGCAGCAAGTTACCTGCCAATCCCAAAAGTGAGGCAACCCTAATCAACAAAGCGAATGAACCACCCAGCACTTCACGAAATCCGGTAACTTGATCACCCCTCCATGGGTCATCCTATACCCCCTACGAGTGTGGCGAATAGCCTGCCAATTCTAGAGTAAGGCCCCCTCCGTCTCAACGCCATGAGATACGGGCCCGTTGCCTTCTAGAACCCGGCTATTCGTGCACTCCACCGTGGGGTAAACCTAGTACAGAAAAGAAAAAATATATATACAATGGGGATATCGACCTCAACCTGGTTATGCCCCAATAAAATAATATACAATCTGGCAGAGACGGCAGTCCATATGTCAGACACTCGCCCCGGTTGCTCCATCGTTTGGACGTGGAGACTAGGTTCCGTTGGGATGCTATTTTATTATGTTGTATCGGGTTTTTATAAAATGCAAAGGAGGTGATGTCAAGTTTCAAAGCGTCATAAATTTTTTTCAATACACTTAGTTAAAATTAAATGTTATTTTTAAGATTGATTTCATCGGATGACTATTTTAAACTCACCTCCAATATTTACAAAAGGGTTTAGATTCTGGGTTTCGGCTTACTTGAACCGCGTCGACGTCTTTAGATGTCACGTGATTAAAGTGCCGGTCATGTGCCACATTTGGGTCATGACACCCAGTATTGGGGGTTGATATCATGCTGTGTTCGGAAAGCCATTACACAAAGTCCCTGGCCAGGGCAAGCGAGATTTACTAGTAGGTACTCCAGTAGTTTCTCAGGGTGTTTTGGGTTACACTCCGGCACGACTTATTGCGCTATTAGTGATTGACGATTACCGCCCCTAGGCCCGATATGCGATACTCCTAGATGAACAGACCGGACTGTACGGAGATTGTCACAGATAGGCTCAGTAGGGGTTCGGATGAGTTTGCACATCAGCCTTCTTATCGAAAGATACCTGGGTAGCCGTTACGTGCAGCTAGTAGCGCTTGTGGCTTGTGGTTAAACCCACTGTCAGCGTAGTGTCGAGTCTTAGAGTCCCACACAGAGCGTTTCCCTGCATCGGGCAAAAGATATAGAGGTCGTATGGTTTTACGACAGGGTTCGATCACGTACGAGTACTTGTGCACGGATGATGATTCGGATAGATAATACCAGTGGGCTTTGGTTTAAACCGGATCCTAGTTTTATACTGATAGATTATTTTTGTCTCATTTATATTCGTATTTTTCAGAATACAGATACGGGTATGTATATACGGATGAGGGGCATTTTCGTAATTTGTTCAATGATACTTCTAGAAGAAGACACCTCATATTATGTATTAAACATTTTAGGTTAAATGATTAATGCATTAAGAGGTGGAGGAAATGAGGTGGAAGTTTGTATAATATGGTGCATGGCTCTTGGTGACACATGAAGGGTTTTGAAGCCATGACCCACTAAGATGAAATATGAACCATAATTGATTTTTTATTAGAGTTATTCTATTGAAAAATGGGAATGATTCAGATTTACACGAGAGTGTACACACTCTATTTCATTCTAACACTTCACTAGCTTTTCCTCAAGTTGATCTTCTTCTACCTCTAGCCTTTTATGTATCATGTGTTGAGAAACCTAAGGTTATGAGAGATATACCAATCCATCTATACTCTCTGTTAGTGATATATTCCCTAGAGGCCATTATTGTATCATACTGATTTGTATATTACTTAATGGAAGCTTGGGATATACACGGATATAGTAACAATCTTGCTCAAAATGGTAGTATGCTACTTGGTTTGTTTCTACCTCAATATGTGTATATGTTTTTTCATATCGCTTATACATAGTAGTAGAGTCCTTAGGATATTTTCTTGACTACCATCGTTGTGATGGCAGTCACACTAGTGGGGGCTGGGTAGTCTGTAAGCACATCCTTGTATAGGTCCCTAGTCGTAGGATTATCGAGACGGGGCATCGATACTCCAGAGTAGATTAGTGTATACGCTTCTCATCCCAGTAGGGGAGATGGACTGTCCTACAACCATTAGTACGTCGTACTGGAGATAGTATAAGGGTGATCATTAGGTTATGAGTACACTGGACATAACTTATTGGGGACTGCTGGTGGGTATTATACCTATCATCTGGTAGCAGTTCCCAGGTGACATGAATACAACTTAGTCCGTCGATTTGACTCTACTACTTCGCCTCGAGTGTGTTCCCACTATTCTTTGATTACTACCCTACCACGGCTTAAAGGAGTCGTGCAAACAGGTAGTAGTTGGGTGCAGTCCCGAAGCACTTGGAGGCAGTGGCGGTTAGATAGGATTCGTCTCTCCCGGTATTGGGGGTGGATAACACGCTGTGTTCGGAAGGCCATTACACAAAGTCCTTGGCCAAGTCAAGCGAGATATACTGGTGTGTACTCCACTAGTTTCTCAGTGTGTTTTGGGCTACACTCTGACACGACTTATTGCGCTTTTAAGGGTCTGACGATTACCGCCCCTAAGCCCGATATGCGGTACTTTTAGACGAACAGACCGGACTGTACGGAGATTGTCACAGATAGGCTCAGTAGGAGTTCGGATGAGTTTGCACATCGGCCTTCTTATCGACAGATACCTGGGTAGCCATTATGTGCAGCTAGTAGCGATTGCGGCTTGTTGTAAACCCACTATCAGCGTAGTGTCGAGTCTTTAGAGTCCCACACAGAGTGTTTCCCTGCATCGGGCAAAAGATGTAGAAGACGTATGGTTTTAAGACAGGGTTCGATCACGTAAGTGCACTTGTGCACGGATGATGATTCGGATAGATAATACTAGTAGGCTTTGGTTTAAGCCGGATCCTAGCATTATACTGATGGATTATTTTCGTCTCATTTGTATTCGTATTTTTCGGAATACGGATACGGGTATGTATATACGGATGATGGGCATTTTTGTAATTTGTTCTAAGATGCTTCTAGAAGAAGACACCTCATATAATGTTTTAAATATTAAAGGTCAAATGATTAATGCATTAAGAGGTGGAGGAAATGAAGTGGAAGTTTGCATAATATGCAGCATGGCTCTTGGTGACACATGGAGGGTTTTGATGCTATGACTCACTAAGATGAAATATGAACCATACTTGATTTTTTATTAGAGTTATTCTATTGAAAAATGAGAATGATTCAGATTTACACAAGAGTGTACACTTTCCATTTCATTCTAACACTTCATTAGCTTTTCCTCAAGTTGATCTTCTTCTACCTCTAGCCTTTCATGTCTCATGTGTTGAGAAACCTAAGGCTATGAGAGATATACCAATCCATCTATACTCACTGTTAGTGATATATTCCCTAGAGGCCATTATTGTATCATACTGATTTGTATATTACTTAATGGAAGCTTGGGATATATATGGATATAGTAACAGTCTTGCTCGAAATAGTAGTATGCTACTTGGTTTGTTTCTACATCAATATGTGTATGTGTTTTTTCATATCGCTTATACATATTAGTACAGCTCTTAAGATCTTTGCTTGACTACCAGCATTGTGATGGCAGTCACACTAGTGGGGGCTGGGTAGTCTGTAAGCACATCCTTGTACATGTCCCTAGTCGTAGGATTATCGAGACGGGGCATCGATACTCCAGAGTAGACTAGTGTATACGCTTCTCATCCGAGAAAGGGAGATGGCTTGTCCCACAGCCATTAGTACGTCGTACTGCAGATAGTATGCAGGTGCTCATTAAGTTATGAGTACACTGGACAGGACTCATTAGGGACTGCTGGTGGGTATTATACCTATCGTCGGGTAGCAATTCCTTGGTGACATGAATACAGCTTAGTCCGTCGATTTGACACTGCTACTTCTCCTCGAGTGTGTTCCTACTGTTCTTTGATTACTACCCTACCACGGCTCAAAGGAGTCGTGCAAATAGGTAGTAGTTGGGTGCGGTCCTGTAACATGTCACGGCGCACTGGCCATGGAAAACTGTAGAAACACGGATTTGGTTTTATCGCGATTAGAGCGAGGGGTTTTCCGCTACTTGTGGTATTGATGTCTTGCTTATTTCTTTATCTTTTTGTGGTGAACTTCGCCGTTGGACGTCGTATACTTACATATACTATCTTGCGTGGCTGTGATCCGCCGTTTGGTGAAGAGCTAGCTTCCGATTGGGGAAGCTATTATTCTTGTTATGTATTTGTGGTTTTAGATCAAAATATGCAAAGGAGGTGCTGCCCAAATTTTTAAAAGACGAAACACGTTTTCAAACTAGTAAATTTCACTTGCATTTTATGTTCCTTTTCTATGCATTAATAAAACTTGATTTCATTATACCTTTATTCCAAAACTTCACCTCCTTTATTTTCTTAAAAAGGTTTAGATTTCTGGGTTTCAGCTTACTTGAATTACGTTACGCCTCTAGACGTTGCGTGATTTAAGTGCTGGTCACGAGCTAATATTTCGGGTCGTGACAAAGTTGGTATCAGAGCGTTAGGTTTAACTTTTGTTCGAGTCTATGTTTGACTATGCGGATTCTAGTGCGGGTATGTATTTCGGAACCTAGGCTTGACCTTACGGAACTTAGACTTGAACTGGGGGTATTAGACCCGAACTTTCATTTTATAGGCTGACCCTGATTGATGGAGTAGGTAGCTTGAGTAGAGTGACCTACCGTACGTATGTTCCGCGGCATATTTACAATACGAACCTCCATTTAAGAAATCTTAGGATGTACATATTTTAAGATCTATGATGCTCTTCATACCCTTGATTATACATCCATTTGAGATCCTCGATTCTATTTGTTTCCATGATCATACTCTCATTGATGTTGTTCCTTTTTATGATCATGTATCCATTTTGGATATGTCGTTTCCTCTCATGCCGTTGATCTGTTTACGTCGATACTCGATTGAGGTTCCTGTCACCATGGTTTGAGCGCAGTTTGAGCTGCTGCTACTGTTGCGGTCAGGGCAAGCTCGTCTGATACAAGTACTAACCATTGTGGTTTCTGGTGACATAGGAACATCTCGAGTTAGTATTTATGTTGTGACCTCTCGGGTGAGGCGAGTGTTTGGTTTTGCACCGGATGATCGAGCCATTGTTAGAGGTTCCAGTTGCGAGAGGACTGTTGATGTATTCAGAGATTATGATGTTGCCTACTGTGCAGACAGACGATCCAGCTGTTGCTGAGATTGATAGGATGTCGCTTCCAGAGCTTACAAGCTGAGATCGCCGGAGCTTCCAGGCAGAAATGTGATAGATGATAGCTAGTCTACCCCGATTTAAGAGACGAAGGTGATTTGTCAGATTGATGCGCCGACGAAGGCCAGTTGAGTTGAAGATTTCCAGTGTGGAGAGTCTTACTCAGATCTAGAGCAGACCGATCCAGAGATGACCGTTGGTGTATCGTCTTCCCTGGAAGATTGAGGCATTGTGTAGCATGTGGCGAAGGGTATTCACATGTTTTATAGGCGAGGTTAAAAGGTTCGAACGAATGTCAGAAACCCATGTTTCCAAGTTTAAGTATTCGGAAGAACATGCAGGTAATTCTGTGGACCCTCTAGAAGAATGAAACCCTAACTCGACATGATGACCATGGAACCGCTTTTGAACCTTAGGGTTTGCGGAAGTTTAGCGGTGCCATCAGTGAGCCTTGGGTTTACCGTTCTACGGCTGGTCCAGAGGTACTGTGGCATGTACCAAATATTTTAGACTGTACTCAGGTGTTAAGCTTTCGGGAAATTTTGGGACTTTAATGACTCGATCGAAAAGTTTGACGTCATCCAGATATGATGTGATAAGAGACCAGTAAGCTGACCAGATTCAGATAGAGGACCTCACCCAGATGCGTTGTGAGTTGATCGAGGACGGAAGAGTATTAAGTATTCCTCTGACGGTTGGGACGAGTTCATGAGGACGTGTTCGGCCAGATATCTTCTACAGAGTGATAAAGATACCGAGTTCGTAATTTCGAGTCCATGTGAGAGACTCCAGATTGACCGTGGCCGAGAACAGTTGCAGTGCGCTGATAGCATGGCGTGACGTCATAGTGGACGATGATACAGATGAGTGGAACCAGAGGTTCGTGCGAGACGCTGACAAGCTGTTGTTACTCCCCGTCGAGATTAGAGGTCTGATATGCATACAGAGGCGTTGGGATGCGTCCAGTTCCCGAGGAAATGTTGTGGTGAGGACGCAGATGTCAAGAGAATGAGAAAAGATTATGTAAGAGTACCAGCCTCCGTACAGTTCGGCATAGGCGAGATCGGAAAAGACCTTGAGCAGGATTCCTTCCAGGACACTGCTGCAATGAGATTTTCACCCAGGATCGGATGTGTCACGTGTATTCAGAGGGTCAGAGTCCGACGCCAGTGATGTGCTTCCTTGCGAGTGGTCGTGATGATTGACTGAGAGATGACCAGAGAAGTGCCAGAACGGAATCGTCCCCGTTAGCACACCTGACTGGGCCGATGAGCCGAAGGATTGCGAGATTGGTGAATCCACAGAGTAGATGAGGACCCAGAGGCAGAAGACGCCAGACCGTGAGCAGGAGGCGAGCGAATGTTCTTGTTCTGATGGTTTTGGGCGCACCGATTTATTTTTCGACATTGTAAGAGGTGTATCTCAATGTCATTTGTTGAGATTTACGGTGTGATCCGAGTATCACGCTTATATCGCTTTTATTTGAGTTTTGATGATTGAGTTTCATGATATTGTTTTCGTGCACCATGGCTGCACATACTGGGTATTTACATTTTGTGCATGGTTATTGCACTTGAGATATGGTTTTTTTATATACACCGTTGTGTTGGCTTATGATTTGTGCATATCTATTGCACTTGATATTGATTTTGTGCCTTGGCTGCACATGTTTATGATTTCGTGGATCCCATACAGTTGATTTGATTTTGTGCGTGTGGTACGCACTCGATTTGATTTTTGCACTCGGTATAGCTTACATGTACTTGCAGTGCATTGATATATGTTTTTTTACACGCATTTGCACACGTTCATGATTTTATACACCTTGGTACACTCGGTTTTGCTTTATACGCATTTGAGTTATGTATTTGTATTTCATGCACTGGATACACTGTATTCGTATTTTGTGCACTGGATGCACTGTAGTTGTATTTCGTGCTGGATGCACTGTATTCGTATTTCGTACACTGGATGCACTGTATTCGTATTTCGTGCACTGTATGCACTGTATTCGTATTTCGTGCACTGGATCCACCAGATTTGCACTTCGTGCATTTGTTGCACTAGATTTGCATTTCTTATATTTGTTGCACCAGATGGGTATTTGTGCATTGTCGCACTGGATTTATACTTCGTACCTTGGTTGCACTCGATTTATGTCCTTGAGCATTTGTTTTACCAGATTTGTGTTTTCGTGCGCGTTTGTACTTGTTGTTCGTTTTCATGCATGCTACGGCAGTAGATGTTTCTTACGAACCTGGGGCGCTTTGGTTGGATTTTTACGCATATTAGGCGCTTGATTTTGGATTTTTGTGCGCATCGGATGCACTTGAGTTAGATTTTACTCGTGCATGTTGGATGCACTTGATTTAGATTTCTTTTGTGCATGATGGATGCACTTGATTTGGATTTTCGCTCATGTTGGGCGCATGATATGAGATGTGGTTTTGTGTACACTGGATGCGCTCAATTGGGATTTTCATTCGTGCATGTTAGTTGCACCGGATGCACTCTAGATGCACTTGATATTGTTGTCGTGCACACCCATTGCACTGGACAGATGCTTTCGTGCACACCCGTTGCACTTAGTTTTGGTTTTGTGCACATTCGTAGCACTTGTATTTAGATTTAATTTCCGTGCGCACCAGACGCACGTGATTATTGGATACGCCTTTTGAGACTGATTTTGCTTTTGAGCAATTTTTTTCATGCTGGGCACTATATTGTGTAGTAGCCAAACAGGACTGATCCGAGGACAGTACCTGAGTACTTTGCATGCATTAAAATTTTACCAAGAGGTTTTGAAAAAGGGCTATAGTCTCGCTATTTCCTACGTGTCCGTGAGCGACACGAACGTTTATAAAGGAAAACCTTTCGGGATATTTTGGAAACGACGAAGCGTGTAATTAGGAAAACATATATGGACATATATTATTATTTTAAAATGAGCATCCGTCACTTATGCCGTGAGTTACGCATTCACGCGGCGATTTAGAAAAAAAAATTTCATGAGTTTTATTTAGTTCTTGAAAGTTTTCCAAAGATGCGTACTATACACGTATTATAGTATTTGACTAGTGTATATTGTATTTCAGTAGTGGATTTTGAGATCTGTATCTCTATTGTAACTCCGAGGATATGCGTGCAAATCCGATGATTTGCGTAACGGTTGACGGAGTTCGATTTTGAGTTTTGTACTCGTTTTCATGCGCACTTGATGCGCTGTGTTGTTTCTGTATCTTCCGTGATTTCGGTGCCCCATTGTTTTGAACTGATTATGGAAATGTTTTAGATTTTGGGGGTTTAAATTTAAATTCGCGGACCGAATTTATTTAAGGAGGGAAGATTGTAACATTTCAGAAAATATAAAATATTATTTTTGGAATTTAATATTAAAATAATATATTTCCCGAAAACTGCCCGATTTGGGAAATTGGGGTTTTCGAAAAAGGGTATAAATATATACCAATAATTGTGAAATAATTGAAAATTAAAATGATTTATTCATTTGAAAATATATTTAAAGGATTTGGTATTTTTAAAATTTATTTTATGCAGTTTTGATAAAAACCCGATTAGTGCACTGCTAATCGCGATTAAGCCAAATCCGTGTTTCTACAGTTTTCCATGGCTAGTGTGCCATGACATGTTACATGTTGGTTCATTTCATTTGTGTTATGTGTTATGGTTTTATTATGGTGAGGAAAGAAAAAGAAAGGATAAAATTGTCATGATGATTGAGGAGAAAGAGAGGGGGACATAATGATGAGAGTGGGCATGCTTGGAGAGAGAGAGTGAGAATAATTGAGAGAGGGGGGCTGCCTCATTGCTATTCTCCACCATTTTCTTCTCCTTCTTCTTCCTCATCTCCCTGCATCTTCTACCCTCATGACCCATATCAAAATATTCACCAAAACCTCATACCCATTTCTTTAAAAACATGCACAAGCTCAAGGGAATCACATTGAACAAAGAAAAGTTGGATTTTGATGACTTGTGGAGCTAGGGCTGTCTAGAGTGGCCTAAATGAGGTAATCCCCACACTATTAGATTAGTATTTGCGTTTCCTAACTTCTATTGTTAGTTTAGAAGTGTTTTAGTGTAGATTAGTGGGTTTTGAAATTTCCTAGAAGAGGGTTGAGGATTCTTGAGTTGTGGTGGTGAAGTTGAGGCCTAGTAGTGACCATAGAACCACCATAGTGCTAAAACCCCAGACCTAACCTAAACTGAATACCTGAAAACCCAAAACAGAAATTTGTCATGTCGGTTTTGTGAAAATATAGGGTGTGCAGGGAAATCTGGAGCAACCCGGGGACTTTCTGAGTTTAGCAAACAATACCAAGGACCCATTTAGGACCCTAGGAGACCACCCTATGAAGACAAAGCCCATAGGAGCCTGGGGGGCCAAGGAGGCCGGAATTCATGGCCTTGTGGCTGGCCAGCTTGGGTGGGTTGGCGCTAGGTTTGATCCAGTAGCTCAAATACCCAATAATCTACAACCTAGACTTGTTTTCTTAGCTTTATTTGACCTAAGCCAAAATCTGGGAGCATTTTAGTGTGATTTTGGCTATGTTTTCCGTATTTTAAAATGCTAATTCTTGATATTTGGATTCGTATTTGGTTGTTGGATGTTTGTAAATCAACGACGAGGGGTAAATTGTTGGTTTTGCATACGTGGGCTATAGGTTCTAACCTATAGGCGATTCGTGTGCCGTTTTGGATTTCAGAACTTGATTTTAATAGCGTTGAGATGTGTGTTGTTATTGTAGGTACCTTCGCGTGGGTTCCGAAGCGACGGAGCGTGGCGCCACCGACATCGGCAAGCGAAGACCACGGTGAGTAAATCTATATCTACGGGGGAAGTCGGGTGGATGGCGTATAGCACCCCCTCAAAGTTTTGGTGGAAACCGATTTATAGCATATGGTTAAGAAAACCTAGAGTAGCAACTAGGGTTAGAATTAAAAGATAGATATAGAAACCATATTAAAAAATAAATGATAGTTAGAAGTGTTTGATACGACTAATACATGATGATGGGATTTGAGGATGACGTTTGACGATATTGCCGTTTACGGTACTATAGGACTAGATAGCCGACGTAGATGTGTCATCCGAACCATACCTATTTCTTAACTAAAGAATCATATGCATCTTTTAAACATGTACCGTGAGGGATGTTACGGATTTTCAAATGATATCTTTTCCTTAAAAGCACCGTAGCCCCTACTTTCAAAACTACGATTCGCATCTTTCAAAAACTGTTTGTATGGTTCGGGTGTGTACGTTAGATTAGATACTTATGCTTATAGTAAAGGTGGAATGTATTTGTAAAATTGACTTGATGAGGGATATAAATGCGTTGAAAAGGATATATGACGCGATATGATGATTTTGTGATATGTTGGTATACGGATGCGAGTCGATTGAGATGATTTATACCCTGCCGGTCCCCTGATTTGAGATTATTGCGGATGTGACTTGGGACATAGGTATATAGAGATAATTATATGTTGTGAATCGTGAGTGATAGTCGTACGAGACGTTAGGTCCGTACCCTTCCCGTCTTATAGGATGATAGGATCCCTGATAGGTTAATGCTGCCGTACGATGATTTTCCATGCGTGATGAGTTTGACTTGATGATTGATCCATACCCTTGACTAGAGGTTGTCGTACGATGGATTATACCGTACGCGATGTTGTTAGGCTGGATGCCGATTGATAGATTCACCGACTCGATCATGTTAGATTTGTATGCCTTATAGCTTTTAGCTGACGATTTACCTTATGATGCATTCATGTTATTCGCATTGTATTACTTATACCTGTGATAGTACACCTGCACCATTATCGATGATGCGTATGTTACATGTACACAGATTGTAGGCTCACACACTTCATCATCGATAATTGCCATGTCACTATACAGTAGGATTGCTGCATCATGATATGACTCTTCGCATAACATGCTTGTATATATACAACTTGTACATCCATATTTGCGCACATACACACCATATATCGATATTGGTGCACATATACACATTGGTATCTCCATACTTGCGCATATACATATTGTACCTACATAGATAACTGGTTTTATTGGGAAATTGGGAACCGCATGTTATATTTTAAAAACTGGAATCATTTAAAAGAGCGGTTTTCCCTTAATATGTCATATCACTGTTCCATGTTGCATGGTATACGGATATGCTTACATTTCTATCATATGTCGCATACATCATGCTTTATGATTTTACGCATTGAAATATGTTGTTTTCTTGAGATTTCTGGATTTGAGAACTGTGGCTATTTCAAAAGAAAGCATATACTGTTATAAAAACCCGGTTTCTCTTGATATGATATTTTAGTGCATCCACAATGCATTTTCTTGGTTCTGGGACATGTGATATGTCAAACCCGATTCGAGGAGGCGGATGATTCCATTTGCGGGTACATGGTGGACCTGGTATGGTACCCCGAGGCGAGAGAGAGATTTCGTGTGGATGACGATGAGCCTGGCAGAGGGACTACTATCTACCGGTGATAGTATTTGGGCTCGACGGATATCCGGAGGATACCGACCGGAGTCGAGAGATGATATGGGCCGATCCGGACTAACGGAGCCCGTGGGCCGATCCAGACGGACGGAGCCTGAGATATAAGGATTTACGTGTCGATGCTGGACACGGGTTTCATGATGTTTCGAGTGTCGATGCTGGTGTTAGTTATATGTATGCCCTAGAGGCCATTACTGTACATAGGATGTATATAGTAGTGGATGCTGGGACGTATATAGGAAGGACTTTCTTGCTCGACATGATAGTATGCTATCTGGTTACACTTTACCTTAACGTGTATACTGATTGTCTCTCTGTTACATGTTGGTAAAGACCTTAGGATGTGTGCTTGACTACCTGGACTATGATGCGGATCATACTAGTGGGGACATGGTAGACCATAAGTACATCCTTCAAAGTCCCTAGTCGTGGGTGTATCGAGACGGGGCATCGATATACCAGAGTAGACTAGCGTATACCTTCTCGACCCATACAGATGGGCGATGGATGATCCCATATCCATTGGTGTTTGACATCAGAGATGATGTACGGGTTCTCAGTAGAGACTGGGTACACTGGACGGACTCGCCGAGAACTCCCAGATGGTATTATACCTCACGTCAGATGGCAGTTCTCTGGTGACACTGGTACAGAGTAGTCTGTTGACCCGAGATCCTCATAGAGTCTTGTGTGGTTCCCACTGTGCTTTGATTTCCATCTTACCACGTCCAAGAGGGCGTGCAAAACGGTGGTTTTTAGGTACAGTCCCGAGTCACATGGAGGCAATGAGCGATAGGAGGGGATTCGTCTCTCCCGGTATAGGGGGTTGATGTTGCGCTGTGTTCGATTGGCTATAACAGGAAATCCCTGGCCAGGGTTGCTGAGATTTACTGGTAAGTGTTACCAGTAGTTTCTCGAATAGTTATAGACCTCATATCGACACGACTTATCGAGCTATTGGGGTCTGACGTTTACCACCCCTAGGCGAGATATGCGATATATCAGACGATCAGACCGGACTGTACGGTAGTGTTACCGGTTGGATTCACTGGAGTGTGAGCGGGCTTGCTCGTCGATCTTCAGATCGCTCAATACCCGGGTGGCCGTTACGTTTAGCAGACCGCTTGCGGCTTGTGGATGTTTGATATGATCATCATCTGCTGCCGGCGTATTGACGAGTCTTTAGAGTCCTACACAGAGGTTTCCTGGCTCAAGCGAAACGAAATAGGAGTGCATATGAGATATGTGCGGGACCGAGAATGATACCAGTATGTGATACTGTATTCGATTCTCGCGATGTAACATTGATCGGTTATATGCGATATAGCCGGGTTATCGGATCAAGTGTTGATTCGATAAGTTGTTACTGAAGATACCAGTCGGTTATGTGCGACATGACCGGATCATTGAATCAAGTGTTGATTTAGTGATTTAATGCATAATTATATATTTGATATATTACTTTGCATTAACTAGTATCGGTTCACTTTGAATGGATTTTCTCACTCGGGTGTGCGCATTGCATATGCGATATGATTTTTGTGCACTTGATTGTATCATGTTTGATGATACATATCTTTTTTGTTAAGTGTAATGAATTAAACCTAGGTTAAGTAAATGATTGGGGTTTTCTTTTATTCATTCATTTATCTTTTTATTTGCATTTAAAAGATAAATGAGAAAAAAAAGGCAAAAGAGATAAGATGGTGGCTTTCTTTGTTCTTATTATGAAGCTTCATGAAGACTTTGACTTTTGTAACCATTTTGTCTCATGCTTAACCCTAACCATTTCACTTAACCTTGGTTCACTCTCTACACTTAACCATGGTAAAGATTATGATAAGAATGCTTTTATTATTCTTATTAAAAAAACTTATCATAACTTTCTTCTTCTTCTTCTTCATCTTCTTCTTTGAAGAAGCTTGAGGTCATCAATGGTGGATTGATGATTTGAGTGAGAAATCCAATTCTAAAGTCTACCCACTTCCTATTTCTTCATCCTCTACCTCTTGCCAAGTAGTAGAGTGTGTTTCCTTCACAAGTTTCTTGACTTGGTGAAGTGAGAGCTTGATCTTGCGATGCTTCGACGTAGATCATCTTCGGCATGGACATCGACGACCTAGCTCGCTTATTCTCCGATGAAGTCGACGCTAGAGCCCGGATTCTTTTTGGACAGCGGAGAGGACTTCTTTGCGGAGCTATGGAGGTGGAGCACCGGATCTACAAAGGTTGTATTTCCGATTCTCATAGTTAAGTGTTAACTAGTTAGCTTTTTCGCCTAGTTTTCTAGCAAACGATCCGTAGTCGGGTCTCTCGGCACCTAGATTTTTTGAATTTGGCATGTTCGATGCCTTGTGAGACCTCACTAGTGTGCCTAGGAACCCTACAGTGGTATCAGAGCCTAGCTAGAGCCTTAGACGAAGTCTAGACGGAATTTGAAACCCGATCGAACCCGAAACCCCAAATCAAAATTGCTCTCTGGAAATTTTCTAAAATCGTGGATTTTTCCAAATTAAAAATTGCTAAAAAATTCAGCAGGGAAAAATAAGAATTACGGTGCAAAAAGTTTCTGGTGAACAGTAAATTTCGCGGCGGATCAGCGGCAGAAGCATGGCTTCTGCGGCGGATCAGCGGCCCCTTGATGACGTCAGCCCTGTTCCTTTGCACAGTAATTCCTAGTTCAAAGAGCTGAGTTTTCTGGGAATTTTTAATATTTATTCAAGAGTTGAATTTTTCTGCTGTGTTTTTGGGGATTCGGTGTTTCGATCGGAGTATCAAATTTTGTCTGTGTGGCTTTCCGGATAAATTTTAGAATATGTTAAAAAGTTTGACCGGATATAAATACCCAATTTTTCCCCTGTCGGGAAATTTCCAAGTGTTGGATTTTTCCGTAGTTTAACGACGTTCTAAGTAGTGCAAGTAACGCGATGGTCCCTCTAGAAGACAACAAACCTTAACTCGATTATGTGACCGTCTTGAACTGCCCTTTGAACCTTCGGGTTTGGGGCAGTACGGCGTGCCACATGTGAGGCGTTGGCTTGACCCTTCTACGGCTGGACCGTCGGTACTGAGGCACGAACTGAATGTTGTTAGACTTATTTCATGTGTTGATCTGTATCGGGAAAACTTGGGTGTTCGAATGTTCAATCGGAAAGTTTAACATTTTCTAATTATCTGGAATGGGATACAATAATTGGAATTCACAATAGTTATGAGATAACTGAATGAATATTATAAACGTAGCAGTTTAGTCTCACTTGATCGGTTGCCACGGAATTTTGATATGATCAAAAGTCCGTCGCAATCACGTAGCGTACGCGGATACTCGCCGGGTAAACTTATTAGACAGCTACATCCCTTAGCCCCGACCAAGTGACTGTAGGAGAACCCCGTCGCCGAAAGCATCTGTTCGGGTGCTCGCGGCAGCGGTGTTCCGCCTTGGTGCACTTTGTCGACGGCGTCGGGGGTGCGGCCGCCTACTGAAGTTTGCGACGAGCATTCGATCAGGATGTCGGGAATCTTGTTGAATTGCCCGACTTGATATTGAAAAGTGTTTTCGATTTTGAGACTAAAATGCGGGGTTTATAATTGTTAGGCATGCGATGTCTAAGTAATTCATTTGGTCAGGCATGCGATGTCTGAGGTGGTTGCGGATTCCAACTGTTGTAGTTTTACACTTTCTTTTCTGTGACCGTAAGTGTAATATGTGATATCGCCGGTTTCGTTGCTATATGTCAACGACAATTGGGATGGACATATTTACTTACGTTGATGACATGTGATGTTATGTGTTGCTGGATATGTTATATTGGATCGTCGCGTTTGAATAGCCGGGGGTTTTTATGTGAGATGAGTGTTTTTCATTTTCATTCATGTAAAAACTTGTATGTAATATTCTTTTATTGGGGCGCTTCCAGGTTGCGGAAGTTGTCACCGTTTGTATATTATTTACTTTTCCGCACTAGGATAGACCCAAGGAGGAGAGCACAAGTAACCGGGTTCTGGGGTCCAGTGGGAGACCAACTCGAGGAGTCGAGTCCGGGTCTCCTAACTCCAGAATTGGTAGGGTTGCTTGCCGCTCTCGTAGGGGTCTAGGGGTGTGGGTTTGGCTATTCATCACGACCGTGGAATCCGTATTTTATACTGGCTCGTATTGAAAACACGGACGTCCTAGTATATCCAATATTTCATATGTTTCTTCTGCTGCGATATCTGTGATGTGATCATATGATGTTCTATGATAGATACAGCATATAGTATATATGATATATTATATAGACGTTACTTATGTTTTACACCCGTGCTAGCCCTGCCCTGCTCTGCCGTTAGTTACCTAACCTAACGGTGCACGAGGGGACATCGAGGCGAATGCGGATGGCATAAGTGTACGTCGTATTTATCTGTGATGTTTAGGTACATAATTGATGGGACTTCATTAATGTGATTAATGAAATAAAAAGAAACCTAAGGTGTTGTAGAATCGAATTTCAAAATAAAACAGGTAGCTACAGTTCTTGCTTTGCACAGCGATATATGTGATATATCCTGCACCTTATTCGATGAGGAAAGGACCGAGATCCCTTCACCGGGAGTGACTCCTTTAGCAATAACTGGCAGATGCTACACACTCGGTTTGTCTTTTTGAATGCTTTTAAGTGTTTTTGCTTTGCACAGTGATATATGTGATATATCCCGCACCTCATTCGACGAGGAAAGGACCGACGATCCCTTCACCGGGAGTGACTCCTTTAGCAAAACTAGAAAAGCCTCAAAAGCACTCCATTTTAAAATCATTTGATTCTACAACGATATCAAGTTCATTACGCAATAGGTTTTCAGAAAAACCAGTCGTAGCCCTCCGTCATTTCAGATAAGTACTAGTTAGTATTCGTGCTGCGTTTGTTGGCCTTTGTCAAGGCGCAGTGTGCGGTAGCTAACTGGTGCTTATCTGCTTATGCATATGATGCAGATTGAGTTAGGGTAGTCGTGCGACCTTGTTGGCCTTTGTCAAGAGCCGTGCGGGTGGGTTTAATTCAATCAGGAAATGACGGGTTGAACTTGACTAGCATCCTATGGTTTGTTGGCCTTTGTCAAGGTCATAGGAGGTTAGGGGCAAAATATTATCGGGAATTTCAAGTGTTGAAATTTGCAATGAGATTGCATACCTTCTATGAGATAGTTGGATCCCAATACCCGCTGCGAGTAAGTGTTACTCCTGGGAGAGTTTTACACATTACAATTAGCCGATCAAGTAGGTGTCTAGAAAGGTGTCAACGAGGTTACGCCTCTGGGAAAACGAGGTTTACATTAATTAGGTTCGTGCGAAAGCACGGGGGACCTCCCTCAAAGTACCGACACTGGCCTGGCTGAAAGATTGGCGAACTTGTAGTGTGTAATTAATCCCGGCTAGTCTTTCCTTTTAGGGTTTGAAGGAAGATTTGATAAAAAGCAGTGGGAGCCATCCTGATTAGATAAAATAATAACCAATCTATTCTTGCAAGAGCACACGCTGAGTGTTTTCTTCTCTCTCTCTCAAGGTAGCGACCATATCACGCCTTAATCAAGATAATAATACGGAATATTGACCGAACCCGCTTGTTATACTGAGCTGGGGAACGTTGGTCCCGCTCCAACTTATAATTGTTATAAGACAGAGCAGAAAATTGGGGATTACCAGAATTCCCGTGCCGCCCAAACGAAGAGAGTGCATGCTGATGCATCATCTTCGGGTGTGTTCATTACAGAGAACTGTTTCTCAGTATCCTTTACGTCCTGGGTATGTGATACCAGATCAGGATCCCAGATATGTAATCTGTTACATAGGGCTGCAGAAAGGTAGAGAACTGAGAACGGGCGATAAGTTTCATGAGGCAGAAAACGGGACAAGTGTTGCAGCCAAGTCTGTTGGTCACTGTCACCCTGTATTACCAATACATTGATTCTGAACGAATGTTATTAGATACCGAACCTGATATACAAAATCATATCAGTCTCTTTATTAGTAAAGAAAGGATATAATTTTGTATTGTTGGATAATGTTTTGAACATTTCCTATATCAAAAGTTGATCGGTTCAGGCACGTTATCTAAAAGCATTGACGTTCTAAATCAAACTACAGTTCTTTAGTATACAGAACACACACAAGAGGAAGAGTTCAGAAATGAACGGATCCTTCTTGAGGCATTGTAGACTAGGTCATATCAATGCGACCCGACTAGCTAAGTTACATAAAGATGCATATTTAAATCAGTTTGAATTTACATCTTGTGAAACTTGCCAGTCATGTCACAAAGATAAGATGACCATAGCTCCGTTTATTGGAAACAGAGAAAGAGTTAATGAACTCTTGGGATTGATACATGTTGATGTATGTAGGTCCCCTGTCTACACATGCCAGGACCGGTTCTTTATACTTCATTACATTCTCTGATAATCTCTCAAGATTCAGACATACGTTCCTGTTGAAACATAAGTCCGAACCTTTTGAGATATTCACAGAATATAAGTTAGAAGTAGAGAACCAATACGGGTATAAGTATTATGTCCTATGATGAGATCAAGGAGGAGAATACTTGAGCACAGAAATACTGGACTAGTCTAAAGGAGAATGAGATTCTCTCTCAGCATTACTCCTCCGTATACACCATAGCACGATGGTATATCGGGGCGGAGCAATAACACCCTATATGATAAGGTGTGCTCTATGATGAGTACTACCGAGTTACCTATTTCCTTTTGGGAGTTATGCACTTGAGAAGCTGCATACCTATTGAATAGGGTTCCAATCAAATCAGTTGCCTACCGCTTCATATGTGATATGGAAAGGGAAGAGCCCATATCTTAAGTTGGTTAAGATTTGGGGTTGTCTGGCCTATGTCTAAAAGCAAAATCCGGACAAGCTCGAGGCAAGGTCTGTTATGTAGAACTGGAAAAGTTCCAGCTATACGAACTACAGCAGATGATTTGATAGAACCAAGGGATTCAGTAGATACCAACGAACCTCAGCCTCTCCGCCGATCTAGTAGGGTTCCTCACCCATCTGAGAGATACTTTGGTTTCTCTATGACAGTGGGAGCGAGGATTGCATCATGAGATGATGACCCAACTAGTTTCGAGCAGGCCATCGAGAGTAAGACTCTGTAAGAATGGCTGGATGTTTAGTGATCTGAGATGGAATCCTTATACACCAACAAAGTATGGACATTGGTTGCTATATCTGAAGGGTTAAATCCCCATCAGGAGCAAGTATATCTTGAGAAGATTACTTGGTGTACATGGAAAAGTTGAGACTTTCAAAGCTAAACTTGTTAAGGGTTTTCGTCATCGACCAGGCGTGGATAATGATGAAACCTTTTCCAGTACCTATGCTTAAGTCCATCCAGATACTACTTGCCACGGCTACATACCATGACTACGATATCTGGCGGTTGGGTGTCATGACTGCTTTTCTAAATGATATTTTAGAAGAATGCGTCTATAAGTACACAGCCAGAGCGCCTCGTAGACAGTGGGAGCAGCGGAAACGTGTGCAAGATGCTTTATAGGATAAAGCAGGCATCGCAGAGTTGGAACATCTGTTTTGATGGAGTAGTCAAAGAAGTTGACATCATCAAAATGGTAGATGAACCTTGTATAAACAAAAAGGTAGTAGGGAGTATGGTGACGATCCTCGTAGAGTACATGGATGCCATACTCTTGATAGGGAAGGAGTTTCCTATGCTACGCTCGGTCGATCTCCGCTTATCACATGGATTCTCCATATAGGATCAAAATGATACCTCCTAAATCCTGGATTTTGGATCTATGAGATGGATCTAATTGGATATTAGGATACTCACTAGGTATAGTATGAGATGGTATCAGTTGATCCTGGGGAGAATCACTGGAAGGGTTCCAGGGTGATAAAGACGACTGAATGTCAGTCGCAGGCATTGTCTTTACCCTCAGTAAAGGGACGGTATGTTGGAAAAGTTCCAAGCTAGATACCGTGACATACTAGACGATAAAGGCTGGATACATCGCTACTTAAGATGCTACCAAAGAGGCTGTTTGGGTGTATAATGGTTCATGAGATGAACTATGTTCCTACCATTGTATGACAATGGAGTTGTGGCTTATGCCAAGGAACGCCGGTCCCATCAGTGATCCAGACATATTCTAAGGCAGTATCACTTGATCATGGAGATGGTTGATCTCCAGGGAGATCGAGATTAGGAGAGTAGACTCAGAGGACAACACAGCGGATCCACACACGAAAGGCCTATTCCCAGAGAGAGACTTTTATGGGATGGTTGAGTATGAGATACTACAACCACTGCTACAGATGGCCCTAGTGCAAGTGGGAGATTGTTAGTTATATGTATGCCCTAGAGGCCATTACTGTACATAGGATGTATATAGTAGTGGATGCTGGGACGTATATAGGAAGGACTTTCTTGCTCGACATGATAGTATGCTATCTGGTTACACTTTACCTTAACGTGTATACTGATTGTCTCTCTGTTACATGTTGGTAAAGCCCTTAGGATGTGTGCTTGACTACCTGGACTATGATGCGGATCATACTAGTGGGGACATGGTAGTCCATAAGTACATCCTTCAAAGTCCCTAGTCGTGGGTGTATCGAGACGGGGCATCGATATACCAGAGTAGACTAGCGTATACCTTCTCGACCCATACAGATGGGCGATGGATGATCCCATATCCATTGGTGTTTGACATCAGAGATGATGTACGGGTTCTCAGTAGAGACTGGGTACACTGGACGGACTCGCCGAGAACTCCCAGATGGTATTATACCTCACGTCAGATGGCAGTTCTCTGGTGACACTGGTACAGAGTAGTCTGTTGATCCGAGATCGTCATAGAGTCTTGTGTGGTTCCCACTGTGCTTTGATTTCCATCTTACCACGTCCAAGAGGGCGTGCAAAACGGTGGTTTTTGGGTACAGTCCCGAGTCACATGGAGGCAATGAGCGATAGGAGGGGATTCGTCTCTCCCGGTATAGGGGGTTGATGTTGCGCTGTGTTCGATTGGCTATAACAGGAAATCCCTGGCCAGGGTTGCTGAGATTTACTGGTAAGTGTTACCAGTAGTTTCTCGAATAGTTATAGACCTCATATCGACACGACTTATCGAGCTATTGGGGTCTGACGTTTACCACCCCTAGGCGAGATATGCGACATATCAGATGATCAGACCGGACTGTACGGTAGTGTTACTGGTTGGATTCACTGGAGTGTGAGCGGGCTTGCTCGTCGATCTTCAGATCGCTCAATACCCGGGTGGCCGTTACGTTTAGCAGACCGCTTGCGGCTTGTGGATGTTTGATATGATCATCATCTGCTGCCGGCGTATTGACGAGTCTTTAGAGTCCTACACAGAGGTTTCCTGGCTCAAGCGAAACGAAATAGGAGTGCATATGAGATATGTGCGGGACCGAGAATGATACCAGTATGTGATACTGTATTCGATTCTCGCGATGTAACATTGATCGGTTATATGCGATATAGCCGGGTTATCGGATCAAGTGTTGATTCGATAAGTTGTTACTGAAGATACCAGTCGGTTATGTGCGACATGACCGGATCATTGAATCAAGTGTTGATTTAGTGATTTAATGCATAATTATATATTTGATATATTACTTTGCATTAACTAGTAACGGTTCACTTTGAATGGATTTTCTCACTCGGGTGTGCGCATTGCATATGCGATATGATTTTTGTGCACTTGATTGTATCATGTTTGATGATACATATCTTTTTTGTTAAGTGTAATGAATTAAACCTAGGTTAAGTAAATGATTGGGGTTTTCTTTTATTCATTCATTTATCTTTTCATTTGCATTTAAAAGATAAATGAGAAAAAAAGGCAAAAGAGATAAGATGGTGGCTTTCTTTGTTCTTATTATGAAGCTTCATGAAGACTTTGACTTTTGTAACCATTTTGTCTCATGCTTAACCCTAACCATTTCACTTAACCTTGGTTCACTCTCTACACTTAACCATGGTAAAGATTATGATAAGAATGCTTTTATTATTCTTATTAAAAAAAACTTATCATAACTTTCTTCTTCTTCTTCTTCATCTTCTTCTTTGAAGAAGCTTGAGGTCATCAATGGTGGATTGATGATTTGAGTGAGAAATCCAATTCTAAAGTCTACCCACTTCCTATTTCTTCATCCTCTACCTCTTGCCAAGTAGTAGAGTGTGTTTCCTTCACAAGTTTCTTGACTTGGTGAAGTGAGAGCTTGATCTTGCGATGCTTCGACGTAGATCATCTTCGGCATGGACATCGACGACCTAGCTCGCTTATTCTCTGATGAAGTCGACGCTAGAGCCCGGATTCTTTTTGGACAGCGGAGAGGACTTCGTTACGGAGCTATGGAGGTGGAGCACCGGATCTACAAAGGTTGTATTTCCGATTCTCATAGTTAAGTGTTAACTAGTTAGCTTTTTCGCCTAGTTTTCTAGCAAACGATCCGTAGTCGGGTCTCTCGGCACCTAGATTTTTTGAATTTGGCATGTTCGATGCCTTGTGAGACCTCACTAGTGTGCCTAGGAACCCTACAGCTGGGCACTCAAGTTCCATGATTTTGATGTGTCGGGAGGGACACACGTTGATTTATATCCTCATACTTTCATGCATATGCTTTTATGATATTTACATGTATGATATTGTTGTCATTGGTTGACACGTGGACAGGATCCACCTACATACATACATTGATCATATGGTTGGACGAGATCCACATGCATACATACATTAATTATATGGTTGGATGTTATCCGCATGCTGTTAGGTATTGAGTATAGTGATTTGGCACATATTTCTGACTCGATCACCCTAGATATCATTGTATTACCTTTATGATATAGTTGACCTAGGAAATCGTTATTTTATTCGATTTCTACTTATTGATGTTTTTCTACTCACAAGTTGACAACTCACCCCCGTTGTGCCACAGTTCTTGCAGGTTGACCGCTTGGATCAGTAGCGGCATCGCTGGCACACAGTTGCTGTCAGGCCCCGAAAGTACAGAACATGACCGGCACTTAAACTACGAAACGTCTCGAGGCGTACGTAATCTAAGTAAGCCGAAATCCCAGAAATCCAAACCAAGAAAAAAATAGTAGAGTGAAGGAAAACCAATTTAAAATCAAGTAGTTTTAATAGCATAAGCCGAGTTATGCGGTTTTAAAAACATCAAGTATTTCCTGAAAATTTCGGCAGAGTCTCCTTTGTAAATACTGGCTCCCAAACAGGATACAACATGAATAGTATACGAAATCAATAAAAAGGCATCCCCAAGCGGGAGCTAGCTCTTCGTCAATCGACGGTCACAACCACACAAGCAATATAATATACAACGCCAATGGCGAGGATCAAAAACTCAAAAGGAAACTCAAAACCACAAGAAATCCACAGAAATATAATGCGCGACTCTAAGCTCGAAAGAATAACATCACTGGTCTCTATCTCAAAATAAATACATATTTGGTTGATGGAACTTCTAGATACAACAGAATAATAATATACAAGATATAATGATGGGTGCGATACAAATAAACCCACCTACTAGCAAGTCACCCGGAATTGGAAATAGTGCCAGCAAGCCGTAATGAAATCTGTACGGCGAAACCTGCAAGAAACTGTGGCACAACGGTGGTGAGTTGCCAACTCGTGAGTAGAAAAACATCTACGAACAGAATCGCATGAACAACGCAATCCTCGGTCAACAATCATAATATATCCTCAAATATATAACATGCAGCCTATAACAATGGCTAGGGTAAATATCTAACCCGAGTGTAATCCCATGTGCCTGTGTCAGTGCCTCAGGTAGCAATATATCATATGGATGATGTATGAATGCATGAAACAGAATGCATGTACTGATGAAAACTGCTGTCATAAATTAGTGAGATTTCTGTATCTTTTTAAAAACGAGGTATCGTAAATGAAATCAGCATAAACAGTGCCTAGCATCGACACAAAACAAGTATCCAAATCTCTCGATATCTCTGTGTCGCAATCTCTGTACCTCAATATCTCAAAATCTCTGTGTGTCAATCTCACTATCTAGGGCGCCGTCAGTCCAGACCGGCCCCTACCATCAATCTCAAGACCACGACGGTATCCTCCGGATATCCGACGCATCGGGTAAAATCACCGGTAGGTAGTGCTCCCCTGCCAGGCTCACATCGTCATCATCACGCGCTTCTTGCCCAGGGGTACCTTACCGGGCCCACCATGTACCCGAAACGGTTCATCCGCCTCCTCGAATCGGGTCTCGAAATCCATCAGCAAACTCATGGTGGACGACTCATACATCATGGGAAAACCGCATTTTTTTATTTAAAAATAGAGAAAGCAGTTTATATATGTTTTACGGTTTTCCTCCAAATCCAGAAAATATCATAGAAATCCGAATCATCCATAGCATGTAAAACCATGAATACAAGCATGAGCATCCATGAATGCGGCATATAATGAATAACAGTATGCATGATGTGACAAGTAACAACTACAATGTCTAACTAGCATATAAGGAAAGCAACTAATCATCATGTCAAAACTACTAGTTAACAAGCTACATTAGGCAATAATATTTTCTAAGTTGTGCGTGACATGGCAATTACCGATGAAGATGTGTGTGAGCCGGCAAGTAAGTGTACGTGGTACATGCGCATCATCGGTAATGGTGCTGGTGTCCTAACAGCATAATGTCAACAATGCAAAATGAAATAACAATGTAAGTATGCGATGCGTTGCGAGCAACCAAAATGAGCGGGAGCTAAATATTAAACAATGGTGCCATTTGAAATAACATGAATCATGGGGTTTTGAAAATAGGGGATACGGTGGTTTTAAGAAAGGATACGTCTTTTGAAATATCCATAGATCCCTTGACCTGTCTTTTAAAATACCCACGATCCGCTAGTTTTGAAATAGGTAGGAGTCTAATCTAATCTAACAACTACACTAAACTATACGGCTGAACTAACAAGCTGAACTACAGGTAAGGAAAACGCCTATCATCTGAGTCGATACATATACATACCTGTATATATACAGTCGGTGATCCCGCCTCAATAATATCATATCCGATACCATATCTATAAGCAGTCATCCCAAGTCAAGAGTGCGGATCAATCATCAATATAGCTCGTACGTAAATCCGTCGTACGACATCCCAAATCTGGGTACTGGTCAATATCATATTCATCATACTATTCACCTGGTATCCTCTTTATCAAATATCATGATCGGGGTACTGATCTACGTCTAGTACAATACTGACACCGCCTAAGTATGCATGCACGTGTGTGAAACACTACGTCAAGACCCGTTACAACGTCATGTCATATCTCAAATACGAACCCTGCTATATCACCGATCTCACGGCCTCAAATCAAATCTCATCGACTTATCTTAAATCCCAAGTACTATCCTCATCATCCATGCATGTGTATATGAATGTATATATGCATAGTCCCATACCCATGCGTATATAAATATATACACATCCTCATCTATGCACAAGAAAGTAATGTATGCAAGTCTGTGTGTGCGTATGTGGGTATAACAACTACTCTAGGGTTTCGCAACTAACCCAAAGCTAATCCATGAACACCTATATAAACATATACATATAAGCTACACTACGGACTGTGGGGGTGCTATACGCCATCCACCCGTCTTCTCCCCGTAGATATAAATCTACTCACTTGGTCCTCGCTTGCCGATGCCGATGTCGCCACGTGCTCTCTCGTCATCTCGAAGTCCTCATGAGGGTACCTACGTATCATAACAAATCGTATCGCATTAAAATCCGACTCATGACCAAAACGACACATGAATCTCACATAGGTCAAAACCTATGGTCTGCTCATGCAAAAGAACTAAATAACCCTTGATATCGGCGTACAAACGCCGATTGATCGAGAAAAATCCAAACGTACAATTCATGGGTTCGCAACACACTAAACATATATATGAAATAGGGTGAAATCATAAAAACCAATAAATTGATTAAATCGATTTATTATAAGAAACCTAGTAAACATCAATTAGCCGTTTTAAAACAAAACTTTATGTTTTAACAATTCTAATGGCCATAATACTCATTAAACATCTTAAATAAGTCATACAAACCATTTCCACAATTTAATCTCATTAAATTTCATTAACCCCAAAATTCTAGTTTGTAATATATCCAATTTTAACAATTTTCAAAGTAACAATACACAAATCAACAATTTGACTAGGTTTTGCATGATCTAAGGTGGTAAACTACAATTTATAAATTTAAAGATGTCATGAAGATCCTAATTAGATTTTTAATCTTACAATTTAACTTAATTTTAAAACCTAGTTTGCAATATAGCTTAATTATTACAATTTTAAATTAACAAATTGCAAACTAGCAACTAGATTAGGTTTTTCATTTCATAAGGTGATAAATTACACTTTGCAACATAATTACATAATAAAAACCCTAACTTGCATTCAAACCCCTCTCTTGAATTCTCAAGTATTGAAATTGGTACCATAATTATACACCAATTATGCTAGATTCAAGTAATTAAACAACAAATTGAGCAAAGGGTTAGAATTTATACCCAACAAATTGAAGATCCCACAAGCAAACTTAGCCCTCCAAATTAGTTTCTTTTCACCAAGATCCATACTAGATAGGCTAAGGAAAAATGGGTAGGGCTTGGATTTGGATTTTGTGGGATTTCTTGTGTTGTTTTTTGGGCATATTATGAAGAAATTTTGAGGTGAAATGAGAAGAGAAGAGGGGGGGCTGCTGCTGCAGTGAGGATGAGGGGGGTTCGGCCAAAATTGAGGGGAGGAAGAGAGAGAGAGAGAATGAGGTTGGGGTGTGGGTTGAAGTCAACAAAGTCCACTTCATGTTAAATACCATACCTCATCAATTAAACTATTCATTCTTCTTTCTTTTCTTCTTCTATTTTTTTCTTCAAACTTAACAAGTGGGGAATTTTGTGGAGGGGCTGTGCTCGGCCAGGTGGCATGGGTGTGTGTGTTGGAGAAATTTTCAAATAAGAAAACCATAACTCAAATTAATTTATTATATTCTTTTAAATTTTCTTTTCTATTTAACCCTTCTCTAAATTTCAAAAACCATCCTGATAATTTCTTTTCATTTCAAAAACATGTTAAATTTTGGTTTAATGTGACATGATGTACAAAATTTTTTTCAACTCATTCCAATTTGTAATTTTCCCTAATTAAATGTATTAGTGACGGCTTAAAATAATATTAAAATAATTTTTTTTCAGAAAATTTGAAATTTCACCAGTGGCTTAATAAACACCAAATACTAGTAATTACATAGCTAGAATATGTATATTTAATTTTATAATAAAAATATTTGTATTTTGACTTTTTACAGAAAACCCCCTTATTTTACCGATTTTCCGAAATTTCACCGAAACGATTTTCAAAACGTTACAATCTTCCCCCCTTAAAGAAATTCGGTCCCCGAATTTAAATTAAAACTCCTCCCAAATACTAAAACATCTAAGCAATACCATCAAGTCGTCGGGGCTCCGAAATCGTAAATACATAAAACAAATCGTAGCGCAGCGCATGCGCATAAAAAAAATGAGCATATAACTCAAAATCAAAACTCCATCCAGCATCTTGCAATCATCGGAGTCAAGGTGAAGACACGTATGCCAAATCCAAAGAAAAACCGATATGATATAATCTCGAAACTATACATGTAAATATCAACTATATATATGTAAATATCTGAAGAAAATGCATGCCAAATCCTTTAAAGTCGCTGTGCAATACGCATACATTGCACAGTGGTGGACGTCTATTGTAAGAAAATAACTACATATATATATATCCTTTGTTTAATATGCACGTCCCGCCGTTTTGAAAGCAATTTCAGAAGGGTTTCCTTTATAAAATGTTTCGTGTCATCCCGGACACATAGGTAAATACTGAGATTATAGCTCTTCTTTGGAAATCCCTTCGATGACTATCAATGCATGCAAAAATATACTCAGGTACTGTCCTGTGACTAGTCCTGCTCAGTACTAAACTAAATAGCAAACATCATAAAATATACTGCTCCAACAGAAATCAATCACAAATATACGTGCGTCTGGTGCGCACGGAAATCAAAATCCATAAATATGCCATACATGTGCACAGAAACAACATCTAGGTGCAACGGGTATGCACCCAACATCTGTCATAGGCAACGTGTGTGACTGACAGCAAAATCAGGTGCATCTGACATGCACGAAGAATCTCGATTTAGTGCATCTGGTGTGCACCAAAATCGTATCTCAAAACATGCGCTCAACATGCGAGAAAATCCAAATCAGGTGCATCCATCATGCATGAAATCATGAAATCCAATAACAAGCGCCGAACATGCGCAAAATCCAATCAGATGCACAAGGTGCACAAAACAATGTCGAACATCACAATCGAAATCGAAGTCCAGTGCATCTAAATGCACAACATATGTAACACTGCACTGCAAGTATATATGAACTATACCGAGTGCAAAAACCAAATCGTGTGCGTACATACGCACAAAATCAACTCAACTGTATGAAACCCATAAAATCATAAACATGCGAAACCAAGGCACGAAAATGATATCAAGTGCAACAACTGTGCAAAAATCGTAATTACTCAGTAGGTGCAACCATGGTACATGAAAACAAATATCATGAAACTCAATCATCAAAATCAGTCATGCGAATAGATCGTCCAAAATACCGAAATCAAATACGGTGGAATAGTCCCGCTCAAGCACATCCTCCAAGAATCTCTGGCCAACTGTCGTGGTCACTCATAGCATGTCTCGTCGACGATCCTGAACTCTGGCCTGCCGGTGTGCATAACATGACCATTCCTGGGTCCAAGTCTTCTCGTAATTTATTCCAGAAAGGTCCTATCGAGATCTCTCCCAAATCTCGTCTCTGCCGAACTGTTCGGAAGTCATCGTCCTTTACTAGATCTGTTCTCGTTCCGTAACGGCTGCATACTCATCGCGACTCCTTCTGAAAGGTATATCCAAGTACAATGCCTCGGCATGCGTATCGCATCTCTGATGTCGGTGGAGTGGAACGTCATCTTATCCAGATCTTGTACGGACCTCTTTACTCCACTTTCTTTAATGTCGACTGCGTCGGAGTCGTCTCGTCGTGGCTGCATGGACTGAGCTCCTACGGCTATCCTCGTATCTGGAGTCTCTTAAGAAATGTTCTCACCACTTGGCATCCGAATGAAGTCGAACCATCCGATCGATTTGTCAAAACCTCATAATCTCCCAAGAGCTCAACATCTTGGGTACAGTTTAACAGTATCGAGTACATACCACAGCATCGATGGTCCAGCCGTAGAAGGGCAAACCCAAGCCTCACTAATAGCGCCGCGGAACTGCCGCAAACCCTAAGGTTCAAAGGCTTTCACACGGTCACTATGTCGAGTTAGGGTTTCATTCTTCTAGAGGGTCCATAGAATTGCCTGCATGTCTTTCCGAATACTTTAAACTTGGAATAATAGGTTTCCGACATTCGATCGTCTCTGTCGACTCTCTACGTCTCCGCGTGAAGTCGTCTCTAGCTGGAATCAATCTATCTGATGACCTCGCATCGGGGTAGGCGAACGAACCATATGTCCTAGTCATTCATTCTCGGTGACGAGCGACCTTCTATCATCTCTTAGTACAACTCGTACTACAATAGCTCCAACATCTGGGGCGATATCTCGTCGTTCGCAGCAATAACAGGCTCACTCGTCTGCACGCTAAACAGTGCCTCAAACCTCATGAATGAGCAATACACCAACGGTCACCAAAATCTGGTTGGCCTCTATCATTGGCTCGATCCTCTGGTACTGATCGGCACGTCTGAGAAATCTCGTAAAGGCGATCCGCCAAACGCTCGTGGCGCGAAAACACAGTAGAAAGACACATCTCCACAATCGTGTGTCGCCAGAATTATGCCCTGGTCAGTCCTCGTTTGTGAAGAGCTCATGCTAACCGCAACTCTAGCCGTATCTCTCCCTGCCAGTAATCATGGCAGCAAAACCATAACTGGTACTGATGAGGCTAGATCAGGAATGAATATAATACTGAGCAAAGAAATGTACATCCTAAGGCTTCTTAAATGGAGTAGCGTATCGTAAGTATGCCGCGGAACATACCCACGGTACGTCACTCTACTTTAGTCACCTATTCCATCAACCAAGGGTCATCCTACGCTCCGAAGGTAAAACCTAACGCTCTGATACCAACTTTGTCACGCCCCGAAATTACGGAACATGACCGGCACTTAAACTACGAAACGTCTCGAGGCGTACGTAATCTAAGTAAGCCGAAAACCCAGAAATCCAAACCAAGAAAAAAATAGTAGAGTGAAGGAAAACCAATTTAAAATCAAGTATTTTTAATAGCATAAGCCGAGTTATGCGGTTTTAAAAACATCAAGTATTTCCTGAAAATTTCGGCAGAGTCTCCTTTGTAAATACTGGCTCCCAAACGGGATACAACATGAATAGTATACGAAATCAATAAAAAGGCATCCCCAAGCGGGAGCTAGCTCTTCGTCAATCGACGGTCACAACCACACAAGCAATATAATATACAACGCCAATGGCGAGGATCAAAAACTCAAAAGGAAACTCAAAACCACAAGAAATCCACAGAAATATAATGCGCGACTCTAAGGTCGAAAGAATAACATCACTGGTCTCTATCTCAAAATAAATACATATTTGGTTGATGGAACTTCTAGATACAACAGAATAATAATATACAAGATATAATGATGGGTGCGATACAAATAAACCCACCTACTAGCAAGTCTCCCGGAAATGGAACTAGTGCCAGCAAGCCGTAATGAAATCTGTACGGCGAAACCTGCAAGAAACTGTGGCACAACAGGGGTGAGTTGCCAACTCGTGAGTAGAAAAACATCTATGAACAGAATCGCATGAAAAACGCAATCCTAGGTCAACAATCATAATATATCCTCAAATATATAACATGCAGCCTATAACAATGGCTAGGGTAAATATCTAACCCGAGTGTAATCCAATGTGCCTGTGTCAATGCCTCAGGTAGCAATATATCATATGGATGATGTATGAATGCATGAAACAGAATGCATGTACTGATGAAAACTGCTGTCATAAATTAGTGAGATTTCTGTATCTTTTTAAAAACGAGGTATCATAAATGAAATCAGCATAAACAGTACCTAGCATCGACACAAAACAAGTATCCAAATCTCTCGATATCTCTGTGTCGCAATCTCTGTAACGCAATATCTCAAAATCTCTGTGTGTCAATCTCACTATCTTGGGCGCCGTCTGTCCAGACCGGCCCCTACCATCAATCTCAAGACCACGACGGTATCCTCCGGATATCCGACGCGTCGGGTAAAATCACCGGTAGGTAGTGCTCCCCTGCCAGGCTCACATCGTCATCATCACGCGCTTCTTGCCCCGGGGTACCTTACCGGGCCCACCATGTACCCGAAACGGTTCATCCGCCTCCTCGAATCGGGTCTCGAAATCCATCAGCACACTCATGGTGGACGACTCATACATCATGGGAAAACCGCATTTTTTTTATTTAAAAAGAGAGAAAGCAGTTTATATATGTTTTGCGGTTTTCCTCCAAATCCTGAAAATATCATGGAAATCCGAATCATCCATAGCATGTAAAACCATGAATACGAGCATGAGCATCCATGAATGCGGCATATAATGAATAACAGTATGCATGATGTGACAAGTAACAACTACAATGTCTAACTAGCATATAAGGCAAGCAACTAATCATCATGTCAAAACTACTAGTTAACAAGCTACATTAGGCAATAAAATTTTCTAAGATGTGCGTGACATGGCAATTACCGATGAAGATGTGTGTGAGCCGGCAAGTAAGTGTACGTGGTACATACGCATCATCGGTAATGGTGCTGGTGTCCTAACAGCATAATGTCAACAATGCAAAATGAAATAACAATGTAAGTATGCGATGCGTTGCGAGCAACCAAAATGAGCGGGAGCTAAATATTAAACAATGGTGCCATTTGAAATAACATGAATCGTGGGGTTTTGAAAATAGAGGCTACGGTGGTTTTAAGAAAGGATACGTCTTTTGAAATATCCGTAGATCCCTTGACCTGTCTTTTAAAATACCCACGATCCGCTAGTTTTGAAATAGGTAGGAGTTTAATCTAATCTAACAACTACACTAAACTATACGGCTGAACTAACAAGCTGAACTACAGGTAAGGAAACCGCCTATCATCTGAGTCGATACATATACATACCTGTATATATACAGTCGGTTATCCCGCCTCAATAATATCATATCCGATACCATATCTATAAGCAGGCATTCCAAGTCAAGAGTGCGGATCAATCATCAATATAGCTCGTACGTAAATCCGTCGTACGGCATCCCAAATCTGGGTACGGGTCAATATCACATTGATCATGCTATTCACCTGGTATCCTCTTTATCAAATATCATGATCGGGGTACTGATCTACGTCACAATACTGACACCGCCTAAGTATGCATGCACGTGTGTGAAACACTACGTCAAGACCCGTTACAACGTCATATCGTATCTCAAATACGAACCCTGCTATATCACCGATCTCACGGCCTCAAATCAAATCTCATCGACTTATCTTAAATCCCAAGTACTATCCTCATCATCCATGCATGTGTATATGAATGTATATATGCATAGTCCCATACCCATGCGTATATACATATATACACATCCCCATCTATGCACAAGAAAGTAATGTATGCAAGTCTGTGTGTGCGTATGTGGGTATAACAACTACTCTAGGGTTTCTCAACTAACCCAAAGCTAATCCATGAACACCTATATAAACATATATATATAAGCTACACTACGGACTGCGGGGGTGCTATACGCCATCCACCCGACTTCTCCCCGTAGATATAAATCTACTCACCTGGTCCTCGCTTGCCGATGCCGATGTCGCCACGTGCTTTCTCGTCATCTCGAAGTCCTCGTGAGGGTACCTACGTATCATAACAAATCGTATCGCATTAAAATCCGACTCATGACCAAAACGGCACACGAATCTCACATAGGTCAAAACCTATGGTCTGCTCATGCAAAAGAACCAAATAACCCTTGATATCGGCGTACAAACGCCGATTGATCGAGAAAAATCCAAACGTACAATTCGTAGTTTCGCAACACACTAAACATATATATGAAATAAGGTGAAATCATCAAAACCAATAAATTGATTAAATCGATTTATTACAAGAAACCTAGTAAGCATCAATTAGACGTTTTAAAACAAAACTTGATGTTTTAACAATTCTAAAGGCCATAATACTCATTAAACATCTTAAATAAGTCATACAAACCTTTTCCACAATTTAATCTCATTAAATTTTATTAACCCCAAAATTCTAGTTTGCAATATATCCAATTTTAACAATTTTCAAAGTAACAATACACAAATCAACAATTTGACTAGGTTTTGCATGATCTAAGGTGGTAAACTACAATTTATAAATTTAAAGATGTCATGAAGATCCTAATTAGATTTTTAATCTTACAATTTAACTTAATTTTAAAACCTAGTTTGCAATATAGCTTAATTATTACATTTTTAAATTAACAAATTGCAAACTAGCAACTAGATTAGGTTTTTCATTTCATAAGGTGATAAATTACACTTTGCAACATAATTACATAATAAAAACCCCAACTTCCATTCAAACCCCTCTCTTGAATTCTCAAGTATTGAAATTGGTACCATAATTATACACCAATTATGCTAGATTCAAGTAATTAAACAACAAATTGAGCAAAGGGTTAGAATTTATACCCAACAAATTGAAGATCCCACAAGCAAACTTAGCCCTCCAAATTAGCTTCTTTTCACCAAGATCCATACTAGATAGGCTAAGGAAAAATGGGTAGGGCTTGGATTTGGATTTTGTGGGATTTCTTGTGTTGTTTTTTGGGCATATTATGAAGAAATTTTGAGGTGAAATGAGAAGAGAAGAGGGGGGGCTGCTGCTGCTATGAGGATGGGGGGGTTCGGCCAAAATTGAGGGGAGGAAGAGAGAGAGAGAGAGAATGAGGTTGGGGTGTGGGTTGAAGTCAACAAAGTCCACTTCATGTTAAATACCATACCTCATCAATTAATCTATTCATTCTTCTTTCTTTTCTTCTTCTATTTTTTTTTTCAAACTTAACAAGTGGGGAATTTTGTGGAGGGGCTGTGCTCGGCCAGGTGGCATGGGTGTGTGTGTTGGAGAAATTTTCAAATAAGAAAACCATAACTCAAATTAATTTATTATATTCTTTTAAATTTTCTTTTCTATTTAACCCTTCTCTAAATTTCAAAAACCATCCTGATAATTTCTTTTCATTTCAAAAACATGTTAAATTTTGGTTTAATGTGACGTGATGTACAAAATTTGTTTCAACTCATTCCAATTTGTAATTTTCCCTAATTAAATGTATTAGTGACGGCTTAAAATAATATTAAAATAATTTTTTTTCAGAAAATTTGAAATTTCACCAGTGGCTCAATAAACACCAAATACTAGTAATTACATAGCTAGAATATGTATATTTAATTTTATAATAAAAATATTTGTATTTTGACTTTTTACAGAAAACCCCCTTATTTTACCGATTTTCCGAAATTTCACCGAAACGATTTTCAAAATGTTACAGTTGCATTCGGGTGTTTTGCATTGGTAGGTGGGACATTTGTATCGTACCCACTCTTGTATTTACTATTCATATTGTATCTAGTCAACTCTATCAATCAAAATTATTAAATTGTGTAAGTAATGAGACTTAGTGAGATTGTGGTTGCGAGATTTAGAGCGAGGGGTTTTCCGCTACTTTTTGTATTGATGTCTTGCTTATTTCTTTATCTTTTTGTGGTGAACTTCGTCGTTGGGCGTCGTATACTTACATATACTGTTTTGCGTGGTTGTGATCCGCCGTTTGGCGAAGAGCTAGCTCCGGCTTGGGGATGTCATTATTCTTGTTATGTATTTGTGGTTTTGGATCAAAATATACAAAGGAGGTGCTGCCCAAATTTTTAAAAGACGAAACACGTTTTCAAACTAGTAAATTTCACTTGCATTTTATGTTCCTTTTCTATGCATTAAGAAAACTTAATTTCATTATACCTTTATTCCAAAACTTCACCTCCTTTATTTTCTTAAAAAGGTTTAAATTTATGGGTTTCAGCTTACTTGAATAACGTTACGCCTCTAGACGTTGCGTCATTTAAGTGCTGGTCACGAGCTAATATTTCGGGTCGTGACAGGTCCCGAAGCACTTGGAGGCAGTGGTGGTTAGATAGGATTCGTCTCTCCCGGTATTGGAGGTTGATATCGCGCTGTGTTCGAAAGGCCATTACACAAAGTCCTTGGCCAAGGCAAGCGAGATATACTGGTGTGTACTCTAGTAGTTTCTCAGTGTGTTTTGGGCTACACTCTGACACGACTTATTGCACTATTAGGGGTCTGACGATTACCGCCCCCTAGGCTCGATATGCGGTACTTTTAGACGAACAGACCGAACTATACGGAGATTGTCACAGATAGGCTCAGTAAGAGTTCGGATGAGTTATTCTCATCGGCTTTCTCATCGATAGATACTTAGGTAGCCGTTACGTGCAGCTAGTACCACTTGCGGCTTGTGGTTAAACCCATTGTCAGCGTAGTGTCGAGTGTTTAGAGTCCCACACAGAGGGTTTCCCTACATCGGGCAAAAGATATAGAGGTTGTATGGTTTTACGACAGGATTCGATCACGTACGTGTACTTGTGCACGGATGATGATTCGGAAAGATAATACTAGTGGGCTTTGATTTAAGCCGGATCCTAGTATTATACTGATGGATTATTTTCGTCTCTTTTGTATTCGTATTTTTCGGAATACGGGTATGGATATATGGATGATGGGCATTTTTGTAATTTGTTCAAAGATGCTTCTAGAAGAAGACACCTAATATTTTTATTAAACATTTTAGGTTAAATGTTTATTGCTTTATTAGGTGGAGGAAATGAGGTGGATTTTTGCATATTTTTTAGCATGGCTCTTAGTGACACATGGAGGGTTTTCAACCCATGACTCACTAAGTTTAATATGAACCATATTTCATTTTCTATTGAGAAAAGGGATGGTTCAGTTTGAGACAAGAGAGTTCATTCTCTTTTATATGAATAAACTTCACTAGCTTTTTCCTCATGTGTTCTTCTTCTATCTCTAGCTTTTCATATCTCATGAATTGAGAAACCTAAGGCTATGAGAGACAGACCATTCCATCTATATTCTCTACATTATCTAGTTCATCTACTGTAGCGAACTAGGTGCCCTAGTTACTTCAGTTTTGAGGTGGGAGCTCAATCTACAGACTCTCGGGTGGATCGTCTTTGACATGAGAGGACCGACGAGGAGGCCCGATCTAAACGATCCATGGAGCCTATGACGAGGAGGAGGACAGTGACAAGAAGACCCGAAGGACTTGAAATCATGAGTTATAAACTTCTTTCTGAGTAGTTAACCTCATTCATGTTTGCTAGTTCGGGTTTAGCAACGATCCTGGAGTTCAAGTCGGTGTTGCGATCTTTTTAAAAATCGTTTTTTAAATCTTCCGCCTCCCCGTGAACCCGCGGGGTGCGCGAGATCGACTTACACTAGTATCCGAGCCTACTAAACCTTTACTAGCTTGTTAGAAAGTGTTAGAACTTCGATCTGTTAGTTGTATGTATGCCCTAAAGGCTATTATTGTACATATGATGTATATTATAGTGGATGCTTGGACATATATAGAGAGGACTTTCTTGCTCGACATGATAGTATGCTACCTGGCTGCTCTTTATCTTAACATGTATACTTGTCTCTTGATACTGTCTTATGGTTACATGTTGGTAAAGCCCTTCGGATGTGTACTTGATTACAAGGATTATGATGCAGATCATACTAGTGGGGCCATGGTAGTCCATAAGTTCATCCTTTAATGTTCCTAGTCGTGGGTGTATCGAGACGAGGCATCGATATACCAGAGTAGACAAGCATATACGCTTCTCGACCCATGTAATGGGCGATGGATGATCCCATATCCATTGGTGTTTGACATCAGAGATGGTATACGGGTGCTCAGTGGAGACTGGATACACTGGACGGACTCGCCGAGAACTCCTAGATGGTATTATACCTGACGTCAGATAGCAGTTCTCTGGTGACACTGGTACAGGTTAGTCTGTAGACCCGAGATCGTCATAGAGTCTTGTGTGATTCCCACTGTGCTTTGATTTCCACCTTACCACGTTCAAGAGGACGTGCAAAACGGTGGTTTTTGGGTACAGTCCCGAGTCACATGGAGGCAATTAGCGATAGGAGGGGATTTCGTCTCTCCCGGTATTGGGGGTAGATGTCGTGCAGTGCTCGATTGGCTATAACTGGAAGTTCATGGCCAGAGCTGATTTAGAGATTTACTGATAAGTGTTATCAGTAGTTTCTCAACCCGTTATGAGGCTCGTATCGACATGACTTATCGAGTTATTGGGGTCTGACATTTACTACCCCCATACCTGATATGCGACATCTCAGACGAAAAGACCGGACTGTACGGTAGTGTTACTGACAGGCTTTACAGGAGCTAGAGCAGGCTTGCTTATTGATCTTCTGATCGCTCAATATCCGGGTAGCCGTTAAAGTACCGCTGATGGCTTGTTGGTGTTTGATATGATCATCACCTACTGCCGGCATATTGACGAGTCTTTAGAGTCCTGCATAGAGGTTTTACTGGCTCAGGAAAAACGACGTAGGAGCACATATGTGTTATGTGCGGGACCGAGATTGTAATGTTTTAGAAATCGTTATGCGACTTTTTCCGTTTTAGGGTAAAATAGTCGGTGTTTCCCGTAATAACCCGGAGGTGATCAAATTTCTGTACAGACTTGACTGCACCTAATTTAGCTAGAATGATACTAGTTTGCTGGTTTTGGGGGTCACTTGAAAGTTTTGGTTCACTTTGATTTTTTCCTTAATTAAATTATTATTTTAAGTTGTTAATTATGCACTTAATTAGTGGTAATTACAATTTTGGTTTGGGTTAATTACTTCTAAAGTGACTCTATGCTAATCTAATCACTAGATTTAGCTTAATCCATCCATGGAAAAATATCTAGATATTTGTGATTAAAAGAAAATTTTTAAAAGAAAAGAAATGAGGTGGCTTAGATATTAATTGCATTAATGAGCAATTATTGCATTTTTTGCTAGATATTTCCACACTTTCACAAAAAAAACCCTCTTCATTTCCTTTGGCCGAGCCTCGCCAATTCTGCCCCCTTCTCTTTCCTTGCCTCATTTTCATCATTCCAAGCTCAAATAATTCTTCAAAAATCCTTAATTAATCCCAAAAACTCATAAACAAATCACTACACATCATTCTTCATCTCTAAACTAGCATAGATCGTCAAGAAAGACTTCATTTTGGAGGTTTAAATTTGGAGTTAGTTGCTAAATTGTGTTCTTGAGGAGGTATAAAATTCTAACCCTAATCTTTATTTGTTGAGTAAAAATCATTAAGCTAGATATTTAAATGTTTAATATAGCTTTAATTGCATGTTTAGAAGATTCATGATAATTTTGTGAAAATCAAGTTAGGGTTTAAGTTGATGATATGGTTAATTGTTAATTGAAGACTAGGAACACTTAACCTAGTGGGAGAATGATATTTGTTTAATTCCTATTTTGTCTCATTAAGATTATTAGCAAACTAGGTTTTACCAAAGCATATTTGGGTGAGCTTAAATATTGTGGTAATCATTTGAATGACTTAGTTAAGCTACTTTGTGGTGATGGAGATCGTTAGAATTGTGTTAAACTCTAGACTTGAGCTAAAATGAGAAAAGTTGCTTACTAGGTTTTCGGATTTAATTGGACGTGGGTTCTAATGGAAGTTGCGATATTATATATATTATCTTCCTCGCGTTATATTATGTTGTGAATGCGCGATCGGTACGATCGGGGTCTAGACTTGGTGGTTGCGTAGTTTAGCGATCCTAGTTAGAGTTGTGCCGATGTCGTGAGCGTTTTGTGCACTAGGTGCACAGTGTAATTTTTTGGGTATTATCCTTGTGTTTCGTTACCTTTGTGTCGGCGTCGGATATTTAGCCCTATGTGATATGTTTGTGAAATTTTAGGATCGCAAATGGGGACTTCGGACGCTGCGAAGAAAGGGAAGCAGGTGGTCGGATTTTCGTAGCTCGAGATCTTCGGTAAGTAAATTTAACATCTACGGGGAAATCGCCCGTATGGCGTTATGCGTCAGGGCTGGATATGATATGATAGCTGTATGTTATTCACATATGAGTTTATTGTGCATGAGCGTCATTGCATATTATTACCTGTTGTATCTTGACTTGTACCTTTTGGATACAACAACATTACTGACGGTTCATGTTGAACGGGCACTAATTTGTAGGCTTCACACACACCGTCGGTAATTGCCATGACACGCACAACCTATATACATACGCGATATTGTAATGGACAGGGATAATTGAGATAGTGACTCTTATTCCATTGTGCATATGAAATACAGCGGACACATATACATACGTAATATTGTATTGGATAGGGATGATTGAGGTAGTGACTCTTATTCCATTTCATGTATACCTTGCTATAGCCACATGTACATCATGCATATATACTTACATGTACACCTATATACCTTGTTACAAATACATGTACATCATGCATACATACTGACATGTACACCCACATATCTTGCTATAACTGCATATACCCTTAAGTGGTATTGTATTGACATATGATATTGAGACGTTGATTTTTATGCTATTACACTTATGAAATACATCATACATACTTGCTTACATGTAGATACTTATATCTTGCTACAGTTACATGTACACCTCATATGATGCTACACTTGATTTCGGAGGATTTGGAAACCACATGATATATTTTAAAAGCTGGATTCATTTAAAAGAGCGGTTTTCCCTTAATATGCTCATATTGATGTTTTATATTGCATATATCAGTTTTTATGGATATACGCACTGAGATATGGATTTCATATGATTTATGGATTTGAGAACCGTGGGGGTGTTTCAAGAAACTATATATTGTTTGAAAACCCGGTTTCTCTTGATATGATATTTCAGCGTCCACCATGAGATTTCTCGGTTATGAGATTTGTGATATATACCCGATGCGAGGAATGGAGTAGGCCGTGTGCGGGTACATTGTGGAGCCCGGTATGGTTCCCCTTAGCAAGAAGATCACAGATGATGACGATGAGCCTGGAAGGCTGGGCAAGTAACTACCGATGATAGTATTTAGACTCGGCGGTTATTGTAGGGATACCGACCGGAGTGATGTACGGACATGACACCAGGGCCAGTCGTGGTGACGGCGCTTTAGTTATGAGGATTTAAGTGTCGATGCTGGACACGGGTTTCATGATGTTTCGAGTGTCGGTGTTAGACACTCAGGTTTCCATGATTTTTACGTATCGTCGATGGACATACGTGGTTGATACGCTTACACTCACACACACACACACACATACATATAGGTATATGTTTTCATGATGTTTCGGGTGTCGATGTTTGACACTCAGGTTGCATGAGACTTACAGGATATGAGGGCCGATCTGAGGATGCGGTGCCCGAGGATTTTGGGATTTGATGTGTCAGTGAGGGACACTAGGGTTTTTCCATGCTGATGATTTTGCATAAGGTTTTATTATATCATCCCACACTGAGGATTATTTTGATATGCATTGCTTCATGTAGTTGTAGTACCCTGATGATGTACCTTTACATGATTGTTGCATATTCATATTGCCATACTTATGCTATCAGATTACATGTGATAGATTTATCGCGGTATGTGCATACTTGTGATTATAGTATGATGTTATTTACTATTCATGAGTTGGCAACTCACCCCTGTTGTGCCACAGTGTTTTGCCGGACTTACCTTCAGAGTAGTCGCGACAGGGCCTTATTATCTCTACTTTTGCGGATACCGCTACGTTTGGCTGTGAGGCCTTTTGCTATAGGTGGGTTTTGCGGTTATCCGACATTGTTCATTATTTACCTTTTGTATCTAGTACTCTCCATCTACCACTTCATGTATTTGACTTAGAGACGAGTTGTGATGATCGGTGTTGTATTATTATTTTGGTGACTTTTGGTATCGTGCTCGTGGGAGCCGGTCGTGTTGTAAAGTTTTACCTCCTTATGCTGTTTTCATTTATATTCTTCGCTTCGGCGTCGTATATAGGCTTGTGGTTGTTGTCTCCACCGTTGGGCATGATTTGCTCCCGTTTGGGATGCTTTATTTATATTCTACGTTGTACCCGTTTTCGGGGCTAGTTTTTACAAAGGAGGTGCTGCCGAAATTTTTAAGGAAGAAAACTAAAGTTAAAGATTTACTTTAGATTTTCCGAATGTTTTTAACTATGTTTTTCTCTTCTTATCCGGTTTTTGGTGGGATAGATTTCTGGGTTTTCGGCCTACTTAAGTTGCGTACGCCTGTTGACGTTACGTAGTTTAAGTGCCGGTTACGGGCCTAAATTTTTGGGTCGTGACAAAGTTGGTATCAGAGCGCTAGGTTTTACATTTCGGAGTGTAGGATGACCTTGGTATGATGGAGTAGGTAGCTTAAGCAGAGTAACGTAGCGTGTGTATGTTCCGCGGCATACTTACGACACGGTACTCCGCCTAAGTGACTTTATGACTTATTGATTGAAATTCCTTCCATGATTATATACATCCTTATGATTCGATTTCTATGTCCTTATCGAATCTTGTTTCAATTTCCAGCCTTTATGCTGCCAAAGACTATGAGGGCACAGAGAGCGGCCGCGAGGGCCAAGGTCAAATTCGACTCGTCTGAGACGAGGACTGACCAGGGCGGTACGCCTATTGTACCGGAGCAGATTGCTATGCTAAGGGCCGGTATGTAGGACTTGCGCAAGATGATGGGGTCGTTAGTTGAGGCTATTCGAGTGCAGAGGTAGGAGGTCGTTCCACCTGTTGCGGGGACCGTGATGGTACCAACTATTTCGGCAGTCGCAGCTACAGCTACGGAGGTTATCTCCGTGTCACAGTCAGAGTTCATGAGACTGAGGCCTTCGGTTTTCACTGGCACCGATGCAGCTGAGGATTTGTAGTCGTTTATCGACTGGATGGCCAGGATATGTCATTCGCTCCGATGCGAGATGGGTAGAGTTCACGAGCTTTCGTCTGGAGGTCTGGCCCAGAAGTGGTGTGAGTCCTTGGAGAGGGGCAGAGCCACAGGTCTTTCTCCTATGACCTGGGGTGAGTTCGTGACGGTGTTTCTCGCCCGTTTTCTTCCACCAAGCATCAGAGATGCTCGAGTGCGCAGATTCGAGTCGTTACGCCAGACTCCGGGGATGACGGTGGCTGAGTATGATGTACTATTTACCGAGTTGTCTGTGTATGCTCTGTATTTGGTAGCTACTGAGGAGATGCGGGTGAAGTGGTTTGTTCGAGGCCTGCTTACCCAGTTGTTCCTCGCTAGCAGCATTCGGCATTGTGACATGTATGCAGCAGCGGTGGACGCGGCCCTATTGGTAGAGGAGCGTCTTTCCGAGTCGTCGGTTGTTCCGGAACTGAAGAGGGCTCGTACTGGTATAGTAGTCCGGAGGCAGAGCTTTAGAACCCGAGACAGTGTTCGTTTAGGCACGAGGAGTAGCAGAGACACGGGTCGAGGCTAGTTGTTCAGCACTTTTTCCCAGGAGGGTCAGCAATCGACGCGTGGGTGCTATGGGTGTGGCAGTTTACAGCACTTCATTAGGGATTGTTTCGTGATATGCCAGAGAGGGGCAACCGTACCCCAGGTTACCTTACCATCTTCTCCGCCTCAGAGAGCGTTTCCTCTTATGCCTATTGTTGCCCCGCGTCAGACTCCTGCTTAGAAAGGTCATGGTCGGGTGGTTTTGTGCCGAGATGACAAGGTGGCAGAAGCAGAGGATAGCCAGTTGCCGGTAGCGGGCAGGCTCGGGTGTTTGCCTTAACTCACCACGACGTGCAAGCGTCCAATGCAGTGGTTTCAGATACCCTTTCTGTATGTTCTTTTAATGCACATGTTTTATTTGATCCGGGATCTACGCATTCGTATGTTTCTATACACTTCATGCTGAGGTTAGGCCGAGAGTCATGTTTGCTAGATCAGCTGCTTTTCGTGACTACTCCTGTTGGCGAGTCGTTTGTTGCGCGACACGTGTTCCAGTCGTGTGCTGTTCGTTTAGGAGATAGAGATTTGTCCGTCGACTTGATCCTTCTGGAGATGTTGGACTTCGACGTTCTCCTGGGCATGGACTGGTTAGCTACTTGCTATGCGTCCGTGGACTGCCGCGAGAAGACAGTTAGGTTTTGTTTTCCCGGCGAGTCAGTGTTTGTTGTGCAGAGGGACCGTAGTGCCGCCCCTCACAGTTTGATTTCTGTCCTTTGCGCTAGTCGGCTTTTGAGGAGTGGATGTCGGGGATTCTTGGATTTCATTCATGATACTAGAGCCACAGTGGAGTTGTTGGACTGGGTTCCTACCGTGCGAGAGTTTCCCAACGTTTTTCCCGATGAGAAACCTGGGTTGCCACTAGAGCGCGATATTGAGTTTTGCATTGATCTGATTCCCGGCGCGGGGCCTACTTCGATACTGCCTTATCGGATGGCTCTGGCGGAGCTTAGAGAGCATAAAGATCAATTGCATGAGTTGCTCAATAGGGGACTTGTGCGTCCGAGTGTTTCGCCGTGGGGAGCTCCTGTTCTGTTCGTCAAGAAGAAAGGTGGCAATTTGAGGTTGTGTATGGATTATGTCAATTGAACCGAGTTACGGTGTGGAATAGGTATCCTTTACCTCGAATTGACGATTTATTTGATCAGCTCCAGGGTGCGAAACATTTTTCTAAGATTGATTTGCGTTCGGGTTATCATTAGTTGCGGGTTCGGAATGATGACATTCCGAAGACTGCTTTTCATATGCGCTATGGGCATTATGAGTTTTTGGTGATGTCGTTTGGACACACCAATGCACCAGCAGTGTTCATGGATCTGATGAACCGGATTTTCAGACTGTTTCTTGACCAGTTCATTATTGTGTTTATTGATGACATTCTGGTTTACTCTAGGAGTTGTGAGGAGCATGAGCAGGACTTGAGGATTGTTTTGCAGACATTGAGAGAGCACCAGCTGTATGCTAAATTCTCAAACTGCGCGTTTTGGCTTGATAGAGTTGATTTCCTGGGTCATGTGGTGACTGGAGATGGTATTCTTGTGGACCCGAGGAAGATTGAGACCGTGCAGCTTTGGCCCAGACCTGTATCTATGATTGAGGTCCGCAGCTTTTTGGGCTTAGCTGGTTATTATCGTCGTTTCGTGCAGGATTTTTCGAGTATCGTTGCACCGCTGACTGGACTGACCCGGAAGGGGGTTCTTTTTCTTTGGACTGATGTATGCGAGCAGAGTTTTCATCAGTTGAAGACTCGGTTGACGACGGTACCAGTTCTATCTTTGCCTTCTGGATCGGGCGGCTAAGTTGTTTACTGTGATGCTTCTCGAGTGGGGCTCGGTTGTGTATTGATGCAGCATGATAGAGTGATTGTTTATGCTTCTAGGAAGCTGAAAAAGTACGAGCAGAATTACCCCACTCACGATCTTGAGATGGCCGCGGTGGTCTTTGCGTTGAAGATTTGGAGACACTACTTATACGGGGAGTCGTGTCAGATTTTCATGGACCACAAGAGCTTGAAGTACATCTTCCAGCAGCGGGATCTGAATCTGAGACAGCGCCATTGGATGGATCTTGTAAAGGATCATGATTGTGTGATCCTTTATTTCCCGGGCAAGGCGAATGTGGTAGCTGATGCTTTGAGTCATAGGCCCGATGGTAGCTTGTCCCAGTTGAGCTCAGTTCAGTGACTGTCTTCTGCAGATTGGCAGATCTTGTGCGAGGGTAGAGTACAGTTTGAGTTCACTTCTACTGGGGGACAGCTTGCTCATGTCCGCGCCCGTCCTCTACTTTTTGATCGTATCCGTGAGGCGCAGCCCAGTGATGTCCGTTTCTCTGAGATTCTTAAGCTTGTTCAGTAGGGTAGAGTTTCGGAGTTCATGATTGATGACCAGGGTGTGCTACGATGTGGGACTCGCTTGTGTGTACCAGATGCTGATGGGTTGAGACGTGAGATCCTAGAGCAGGCACATCAGTCAGCGTTAAGCGTTCATCCAGGTTCCACCAAGATGTACCGTGACTTGAGAGACTTTTACTGGTGGGAAGGGATGAAGCGCAATATTTCGGACTTCGTTTCGAGGTGCCTGACTTGTCAGCAAGTCAAGGCTGAGCATCAGAGGCCGGCAGGTGAGTTGCAGCCTTTACCTGTTCCTGAGTGGAAATGGGAGCAGATTTCCATGGACTTTGTTATGGGTCTACCCAAGACTAGTCGGAGGTATGACTCCATTTGGGTGATCGTTGACCGGTTGACGAAAGCGGCTCACTTCCTTCCAGTGAAGACCACTTTCGGTTATGCTCAGTATGCTAAGTTGTATATAGATGAGATAGTGCGTTTGCACGGCGTTCCCACATGCATCGTGTCCGACAGAGGCACCTAGTTTACTAGCCGTCTTTGGCAGAAGCTTCAGGAATCTTTAGGTACCCGGTTGAGTTTTAGCACCGTTTTTCATCCACAGACTGATGGTCAGTTGGGGCGGACTATACAGACTCTGGAGGATATACTCTATATGTGTGTGCTTGATTTTGGTGGCAGTTGGGATTGTCAATTGCCGTTGATTGAATTCTCCTACAATAACAGTTATCAGGAGACGATTCAGATGGCGCCTTTTAAGGCTTTGTATGCTAGGAAGTGTCAATCGCCAGTCTATTGGACCGAACTCAGCGAGAGTAGGGTTTGGGACCCCAGCTAGTTCAGGAGACTACGGAGCAGATCCAGCTGATTTAGGACATGATGAGAGCATCCCAGTGCAGGAAGAAGTCTTAGGCCGACCGTCGTCATCGCAGACTTGAGTTTGCAGTGGGGGATCATGTATTCCTGCGGATTTCTTCGATGAAGGGCGTTATGAGATTTGGGAAAAAGGGGAAGCTTAGTCCCAGGTTTGTAGGTCCTTTCGAGATCATTGAGCGAGTTGGAGCCGTTGCCTATCGTTTGGCACTTCCGTCCAGTTTTCCGGATGTTCACCCCGTTTTCCATGTTTTAATGCTTCTTAGATACCTTCATGATCCTTCTCACATGATTCAGCACCAGACCGTTCAGCTTGAGTGCGATCTTTCGTTCACCGAGCAGCCGGTAGTTATATTGGATCGGCAGATGAAGAAACTTCGGTCAAAGGTCTTGCCATCTGTGAAGGTTCTTTGGCGTGGCCCTACTAGTGAGGAGATCACTTAGGAGGCCGAGAGCGAGATGCGGAAGAAATTCCCTCATCTTTTCGAAGATACGCATAGTTAACTTAAAGAAATTTGGGGACCGAATTTCTTTAAGGGGGGAGATTGTAACGTTTTAGATATCGTTATGCGAGTTTTTCCATTTTAAGCTAAAATAGTCGGTGTTTCCCGTAATAACCCGGAGGTGATCAAATTTCTGTACAGACTTGACTGCACCTAGTTTAGCTAGAATGGTGTTAGTTTGCGGGTTTTGGGGGTCACTTGAAAGTTTTGGTTCACTTTGATTTGTTTCCTAATTAAATTATTATTTTAAGTTGTTAATTATGCACTTAATTAGTGGTAATTACAATTTTGGTTTGAGTTAATTACTTCTAAAGTGAATCTATGCTAATCTAATCACTAGATTTAGCTTAATCCATCCATAGAAAAATATCTAGATATTTATGATTAAAGAAAATTTTTAAAAGAAAAGAAATGAGGTGGCTTAGATTTTAATTGCATTAATGAGCATTTATTGCATTTTAGCTAGATATTTCCACACTTTCACAAAAAAACCCCACTTCATTTCCTTTAGCCGAGCCTCCCCAATTCTGCCCCACTCTCTTTCCTTGCCTCATTTTCATCATTCCAAGCTCAAATAATTCTTCACAAATCCTTAATTAATCCCACAAACTCATAAACAAATCACTACCCATCATTCTTCATCTCTAAACTAGTATAGATCTTCAAGAAAGACTTCATTTTAGAGGTTTAAATTTGGAGTTAGTTGCTAAATTGTGTTCTTGAGGAGGTATAAAATTCTAACCCTAATCTTTATTTGTTGTGTTAAAATCATTAAGCTAGCTATTTAAATGTTTAATATAGCTTTAATTGCATGTTTAGATGATTCATGATAATTTTGTGAAAATCAAGTTAGGGTTTAAGTTGATGATATGGTTAATTGTTAATTGAAGACTAGGAACACTTAACCTAGTGGGAGAATGATATTTGTTTAATTCCTAATTTGTCTAATTAATATTATTAGCAAACTAGGTTTTACTAAAGCATATTAGGGTGAGATTAATAATTGTGGTATTGTTTTGAATGACTTAGTTAGGCTACTTAGTGGTGATGGAGATCGCTAGAATTGTGTTAAATTCTAGACTTGAGCTAAAATGAGAAAAGTTGCTTACTAGGTTTTCGGATTTAATTGGACGTGGGTTCTAATGGACATTGTGATATTATATACATTATCTTCCTCACGTTATATTGTGTTGCGAATGCGCGATCGGTACGATCGGTGTCTAGACTTGGTGGTTGCGTAGTTTAGCGATCCTAGCTAGGGTTGTGCCGATATCGTGCGCGTTTTGTGCACTAGGTGCACAGTGTAATTTTCTGGGCGTTATCCTTGCATTTCGTTATCTTTGTGTCGGCATAGGATATTTAGCCTTATGTGATGTGTTTGTGAAATTTTAGGAACGCAAGCGGGGACTTCGGACGCTGCGATGAAAGGGAAGCAGGTGGTCGGATTTTCGTAGCTCGAGATCTTCGGTGAGTAGATTTAACATCTACGGGGAAATCGCCCATATGGCGTTATGCGTCAGGGCTGGATATGATATAATAGTTTTATGTTATTCACATATGAGTTTATTGCGCATGAGCGTCATTGCATATTATTACCTGTTGTACCATGACTTGTACCTTTTGGACACAACACCATTACTGACGGTTCATGTTGAACGGGCACTAATTTGTAGGCTACACACACACTGTCGGTAATTGCCATGACACGCACAACCCATATACATACGTGATATTGTAATGGACAGGGATAATTGAGATAGTGACTCTTATTCCATTGTGCATATGAGATACAGCTGACACATATACATACATGATATTGTATTGGATTGGGATGATTGAGGTAGTGACTCTTATTCCATTTCACGTATACCTTGCTATAGCTACATGTACATCATGCATATATACTGACATGTACACCCACATACCTTGTTACAGCTACATGTACATCATGCATACATACTGACATGCACACCTACATATCTTGCTATATCTGCATATACCCCTAAGTGGTATTGTATTGACATATGATATTGAGACGTTGATTTTTATGCTATTGCGGTTATGAAATACGTCATACATACTTGCTTACATGTAGATACTTATATTTTGCTACAGTTACATGTACACCTCATATGATGCTGCACTTGATTTCGGAGGATTTGGAAAACGCATGATATATTTTAAAAGCTGGATTCATTTAAAAGAGCGGTTTTCCCTTAATATGCTCATATTGCTGTTTTATGTTGCATATATCAGTTTTTATGGATTTACGCATTGAGATATGGATTTCATGTGATTTATGGATTTGAGAACTGTGGGGGTGTTTCAAGAAACTATGTATTGTTTGAAAACCCGGTTTCTCTTGATATGATATTTCAGCGTCCACTATGAGATTTCTCGATTATGAGATTTGTGATATATATCCGATGCGAGGTGTGGAGTGGGCCGTGTACGGGTACATGGTGGAGCCCGGTATGGTTCCCCTCGGAAAGAAGATCGCTGATGATGGCGATGAGCCTGGAGGCTGGCAAGTACCTACCGGTGATAGTATTTGGACTCGGCGGTTATCGTAGGGATACCGACCGGAGTGATGTACGGACATGACACCAGGGCCAGTCGTGGTGATGGCGCCTGAGTTATGAGGATTTACGTGTCGATGCTGGACACGGATTTCATGATGTTTCGTGTGTCGGTGTTAGACACTCAGGTTTCCATGATTTTTACATATCGTCGATGGACATACGTGGTTGATATCCTTATACATATATATATATATATACATAGAGGAATATGTTTTCATGATGTTTCGGGTGTCGATGTTTGACACTTAGATTACATGAGACTTACAGGATATGAGGGCCGATCTGAGGATGCGGTGCCTGATGATTTTAGGATTTGATGTGTCAGTGAGGGACACTAGGGTTTTTCCATGCTGATGATTTTGCATGAGGTTTTATTATATCATCCCACAATCAGGATTATTTTAATATGCATTGCTTCATGTAGTTGTAGTACCCTGATGATGTACCTTTACATGATTGTTGCATATTCATGTTGCCATACTTATGCTATCAGATTACATGTGATAGATTTATCACGGTACGTGTATACTTGCGATTACAGTATGATGTTATTTACTATTCACGAGTTGGCAACTCAACCCCGTTGTGCCACAGTGTTTTGCAGGACTTACCCTCAGAGTAGTCGCAGTAGGGTCCCTTATTATCTCTACTTTTATGGATACCGCTACGTTTGGCTGTGAGGTCTTTTGTATAGATGGGTTTTTCGGTTATCCGATGATGTTCATTATTTACCTTTTGTATCTAGTACTCTCCATGTACCACTTCATGTATTTGACTTAGAGACGAGTTGAGAGGATCGGTGTTGTATTATTATTTTGGTGACTTTGGGTATCATGCTCGTGGGAGCCGGTCTTATTGTAAAGTTTTACCTCCTTATGCTATTTTCATTTATATTCTTCACTTCGGCATCGTCTATATGCTTGTGGTGGTTGTCTCCACCGTTGGGCGTGATTTGATCCCGTTTGGGATACTTTATTTATATTCTACGTTGTACCCGTTTTCGGGGCAAGTTTTTACAAAGGTAGTGCTGTCGAAATTTTTAAGAAAGAAAACTAAAGTCAAAGATTTACTTGAGATTTTCCGAATGTTTTTAACTATGTTTTTCTCTGCTTATCCAGTTTTGGATGGTTTAGATTTCTGGGTTTTCGGCTTACTTAAGTTGCGTACGCCTTTTGACGTTACGTAGTTTAAGTGCTGGTTACGGGCCTAAATTTTTTGGGTCGTGACAGAGAATAATACGAGTATGTGATACCGTATTATATTCTCGTTATGTTTGTATCGGTCGTTTATATGTGATATAGCCGGGTTATCGAATCCAGTGTTGATTCGATAAGTTGGTACATATAATATTAGTCGGTTATATATGATATAGCCGGATTATTAAATCATGTGTTGATTTGATAATTTAGTGTATAATTGTATATTTGATATACTAGTTTACATTAGCTAATATTTGCTCACTTAAGCATTTATTTTTCTCACACGTGCACACTTAATATATATGTGATATATATTAATTGTGTTTTCTTGTGTGTCATGGTTGTTGATACACACTACATGGGTGTATGAGACTTACACCATACTAATTATAATGTGGGGTTTGAATATTTGAAGTAAATCCAAATTAGTGGATAATTGCTCACATGCATGATGCTTGTAGAAGCTTGTGGATGCATTGACTTAGTCCACTCATTTTGTTTTATTTAAGATATTTATTAACTTAACCATTATAATTTAGCCATGGTTATGTCTCTACATGAGTTAACTATATGATACAAGCTCACCCATGGTTGATTCTCTCACCTCATTAGTTCATTCTTATCTCTTTGCTTCATCTTCTTCATCCTTGAGAAAAAAGCTTGCTAGCTTTTTCAAAAGTGAGAAAATATTGCAAGAAAAATAAAACTAAAGTGAGCCCACTTCCTACTTTCATCATCCTCTACGAGATTAGCACTTTAGTATAGGGTGTTAGCTTTACTAATCTTTCATTAGTGAAGTAGTAGCTTGAGTTAGTGTCTTCTCGATGTAGATCATCTTCGGCCTCGAAGGCTTCAAGAAAAATCGTTCCTTTCACCTTGAGAAGCCATGCAAGAGTCCGGGAGTTCCATGATGGTAGCGAAGGGACCACTACAAGGAGCCATTGAAGTGAAGGACCGGTCTACAAAGGTTGTATTCCGTTATCACTTAGAAGTAAAGTAGATTACTTTCTTATTTAGCTCCTAAAACTCTAGTTACATCCGTGGTTAGGGTTGTTTGGCACACTAAATTTTAAAATATAGCATGTTTGATACCTTATGAAACTTTGTGGTTGTGCCTAAGAACCCTACAGTGGTTTCAGAGCCTTGCTAGAGCATTAGGAGTTGCCTAAGAACCCTACAGTGCCTAAGAACCCTACAGTTAGAAGTTCGTACGAACTCCGAAAACCCGAAATTGCCCACTTTCTTGAAATTTTTCAAAATGTTGGAATTTTTCATATTAAAAATCCTCAGAAAATCATGCAGGTAATTGTATGGACCCTCTTGAAGAATGAGTCCCTAACTCGCTTTAGTGACCGCAGAACCGCGGCTAAAACATGGTTTTGGCGGCGGTTCCGCGGCGCCACTAAGGAGGCAAGGGAAACGGTTGGTCCATTGGTCTTGGGGCATGCTTCTGGGTATTTTTAATACTGCACAAGTGTTGATCTTTCTGGGAAATTTTAGGAATTCGTTGTTGTTAGTTATATGTATGCCCTAGAGGCTATTACTATACATTGGATGTATACTCTAGTGGATGCTGGGACATATATAGGTAGGACTTTCTTGCTCGACATGATAGTACGCTATCTGGTTGCTCTTTATCTTAACATGTATACTTGTTGTCTCTCTATTACATGTTGATAAAGCCCTTAGGATATGTGCACAACTTCCAGGACTTTGATGCACATCATACTAGTGGGGCCTGGGTAGTCAATGAGTACATCCTTCATTATTCCTAGTCGTGGGAATATCGAGACGGGGCATCGATATTCCAGAGTAGACTAGCGTATATCTTCTCGACCCATGTGATGGGCGATGGATGATCCCATATCCATTGGTGTTTGACATCGGAGATGGTATGCGGATCCTCAGTGGAGACTGGGTACACTGAACGGATTCGCCGAGAACTCCCAGATGGTATTATACCTCACGTCAGATGGCAGTTCTCTGGTGACACTGGTACAACTTAGTCTGTTGACCCGAGATCGTCATAGAGTCTTGTGTGTCTCCTACTGTGCTTTGATTTCCACCCTACCACGGCTCTACTGAGTTGTGCAAACAGGTGGTTTTTGGGTACAGTCCCGATTCACATGGAGGCAATGAGCGATAGGAGGGGATTCGTCTCTCCCGGTATTGGGGGTTGATGTTGCGCTATGCTCGACTGGCCATAACTGGAAATCCCTGGCCAGGATTGCAGTGATTTATTGGTAAGAGTTATCAGTAGTTTCACGCTTGTTATGGACCTTACATCGGCATGACTTATCGAGCTACTGGGTTTGACGTTGACCACCCCAAGGCGAGATATGCGACATATCAGACGAACAGACCGGACTGTACGGTAAGTGTTACTGGTTGGATTCACAGGAGTGTGAGTGGGCTTGCTCGTTGATCTTCTGATCGCTCAATACCCGGGTGGCCGTTACGTTTAGCAGACCGGTTGCGGCTTGTGGGTGTTTGATATGATCATCACCTGCTGCCGGCGTATTGACGAGTCTTTAGAGTCCTATACAGAGGTTTCCTGGCTCAAGCGAAACGAAATAGGAGAGCATATGAGATATGTGCGGGACCGAGAATAATACCAGTATATAATACTATATTCTATTCTCGCGATTTATATCATCGGACGGTTATATAAGATATAGCCGGGTTACCGAATCAAGTGTTGATTCGATACACTGATACACTTGATATTAGTCGGTTATATGTAGTATGACCGGATCATTAAATCAAGTGTTGATTTAATGATTTAATGTATAATTATATATTTGATATATTACTTTACATTAACTAGTATTTGTTCACTTAAGATTGATTATCTCACTTGATGTGCACATTGTATATATGATATATTTTTGTGCACTACTTTGTATCATGTTTGATGATACATGCAAACTTGGGTGTGTGTTTGATTTAAACAATATTTAGGTTAATGGTTAGGATTTTATTTATTTTCTTTAATTCTTTTTGGGCAAGAAATAAAATGGTGGCTTCTTTGTTTTTTTCTTGAAGCTTCATGAAGCTTTGACCACTTTGTTTCTTTCCTAAACCTAACCATTCACCTAAACTCTAGTTTAGTCTCTACACTAGTTATCTCACCCATGGTTGCATTATGATAAGATCACTTGATTTATTATTATTCATTAATTGATTTTATTATTCTTATCATATTCTTTTTCTTTTTCTTCTTCTTTTTCAAGAAAAAGAAACCTTGCTACCTCCAATGGTGCCATGATCAAAAGAGTGAGAAATCCAAATCCAAAGTGAACCCACTTCCTATTTCTTCATCCTCTACCACTTGCCATGTTGTAGAGTGTGTTATCTTCACAAGTTCTATGACCAAGTGAAGATGGAGCTTGATCTTGAGTTGCCTCGACGTAGATCATCTTCGGCATCGAAGTCAACGACCTAGCCCAATCATTTCTCCGACGAAACCAACGCCAAAGTCCAGGATCCGATGATCACAGCGGAGGGACGTCATCACGGAGCTAAAGAGGTGGAGGACCGGATCTACAAAGGTTGTAGTCACTTTCACTATCTAGTTAAGTTGTTAACTTGCATGTTTCGCCTTACCTCTAGTTACGATCTAGTTTAGGGTTCTTTGGCACATAGAAATTTTTTTAATTGGTCAAGTTTGATCAGTTGTGGAACCTCATTAGTGTGCCTAGGAACCCTACAGTGGTATCAGAGCCTAGCTAGACCCTTAGGCGAAGTGTAGACGAAGTTAGAAAGCCGATCGAACCTAGAAACCCTAAGTTATACCCTTCTCTGGACAATTTTCAAAACTGTAGATTTTTGTGAATTAAAAATGCTCAGAAAATAGAGAAGGAAATTCTAAGAGTTACTGCAGAAAACGAACCCCTAACTCTACTAAATCGCCGCGGAACCGCGGCCTTACCTTGCTATTGGCGGCGGTTTCGCGGCCGTATGTACTGATTAGGGATTCATTTTTATACAGTAATGCCCGTATCTGTTTCCTCTGTTCTCTGGGAATTTTTAATCTGCACTCAAGAGTTGAGTTTTTTGGGTTGTATTGGGAGTTCGTAGATTCGATCGGATTGTCGAACTTTGTCTATGTTTTTTCCGGATATTTTAGAACATGTTAAAAAGTTTGACCGGATATAAATACCCACTTTTTCCCCCTGCCGGGAAATTTCCAATTGTTGGATTTTTCCGTAGTTTAATGACGTTCTAAGTACTGCAAGTAACTCGATGGACCCTCTAGAAGACAACAAACCTTAACTCGATTATGTGACCGTCTTGAACTGCCCTTTGAACCTTAGGGTTTGGGGCAGTACGACGTGCCATATGTGAGGCGTTGACTTGACCCTTCTACGGCTGGACCGTTGCTACTGTGGCATGAAGTGGATGTTTTTAAACTTATTTCATGTGTTGAGCTGTTTCGGGAAAACTTGGGTGTTTGATTGTTCGATCGGAAATTTTAACATTTTCTATTTATCCGGAATGTGATACAATATTTGGAATTCACAAGTAGTTATGAGATAACTAATATGAATGTTATAAACATAGCACTTTAGTCTCACTTGATCGGTTGCCACGGAATTTTGATGCGATCAAAAGTCCGTCACAATCACGTAGCGTACGCGGATATTCGCTGGGTAAACTTAATTGACAGCCACGCCCCATAGCCCCGACCAAGTGACTGTAGGAGAACCCCGTCGCCGAAACCATCCGTTCGGGTGCTCGCGACAGCGGTGTTCCGCCTTGGTGCACTTCGTCGACGGCATCGGGGGTGCGGCCGCCTAATAAAGTTTGCGACGAGCATTCGATCAAAATGTCGGGAATCTTGTTGAATTGCCCGACTTGATATTGAAAAGAGTTTTCGATAATGAGACTAAAATGCGGGGTTTATAATTTTTAGGCATGCGATGTCTAAGGAATTCATTTGGTTAGGCATGCGATGTCTAAAGAGTTTGCGGATTCCAACTGTTGTAGTTTTACACTTTCTTTTCTGCGACCGTAAGTGTAATATGTGATATCGCCGGTTTCGTTGCTATATGTCAACGACAATTGGGATGCGCATATTTACTTACGTTGATGACATGTGATGTTATGTGTTGCTGGATATGTTATATTGGATCGTCGTGTTTGAATAGCCGGGGGGGTTTTATGTGAGATGAGCGTTTTTCATTTTCATTCATGTAAAAACTTATATGTAATATTCTTTTATTGGGGCACTTCCAGGTTGCGGATGATGTCACCATTTGTATATTATTTACTTTTCCGCATTAGGATAGACCCAAGGAGGGGAGCACAAGTAACCGGGTTCTAGGGTCCAGTGGGAGACCATCTCGAGGAGTCGAGTCCGGGTCTCCTAACCCTAGAATTGGTAGGGTTGCTTGCCGCTCTCGTAGGGGTCTAGGGGTGTGGGATTGGCTATTCATCACGACCGTGGAATCCGTGTTTTATACTGGCTCGTATTAAGAACACGGACGTCCTAGTATATCCAATATTTCATATGATATTTTCTGCTGCGTTATCTGTGATGTGATCATGTGATATGTTCAGATAGATATAGTATATAGTATATATGATATATTATATAGACGTTGCTTATGTTTTACACCCGCGCTAGCCCTGCCTCGCTCTGGAGTTAGTTACCTAACCTAACGGTGCAGACGGGACATCGAGGCGAATGCGGATGGCATAAGCGTACGTTATATTTATCTGTGTTGTTTAGGTGGACTTAAATGATGGGATATTCATTAATGAGATTAATAAAAGAAAATAAACCTAAAAGATGTTGTGGAATCGAATTTCAAAAATAAAACAGGTAGCTACAGTTCTTGCTTTGCACAGCGGTATATATGATATATCCTGCACCTTATTCGATGAGGAAAGGGCCGACGATCCCTTCACCGGGAGTTACTCCATTAGCAATAACTGGCAGATACTACAACCCTCGGTTTGTCCTTTGATTGCTTCTATGGTTTTTGCTTCGCACAGCAGTATATATGATATATCCTGCACCTTATTCGATGAGGAAAGGGCCGACGATCCCTTCACCGGGAGTGACCCCTTTAGCAAAACTAGAAAAGCCTAAAAAACAATCCATTTAAAAACCATTTGATTTCGCAACGAGATCAAGTTCAAAGCGTTAAAGGTTTTATTAAAAACCATTCGCAACCCTCCGTCATTTTAGGAAGTAGAGTACTTAGTATTCGTGCTGTGTTTGTTGACCTTAGTTAAGGCACAGTGTACGGTAGCTAAGTGATGTCTTCCTACACCGCATATGATGCGATTAGTTAGGACAGTCGCGTGACTTTGTTGACCTTAGTTAAGGGTCATGTGGGTGGGTCTAATTAATCACGAAATGACGGGTAGAACTTGACTAGTACTTATGATTTGTTGACCATAGTTAAGGTCATAGGTGCTAGGGGTAAAAACCACTATCGGGAGTTTCAAATGTTGAAATTTGCAATGAGATTGCATACCTTCTATATGATAGTTGGATCCCGATACCCACTGCGAGTAATTGTTACTCCTGGGAGAGTTTTGACTTTACAATTAGCCGATCAAGTAGGTGTCTAGAAAGGTGTCAACGGGGTTATGCCTCTGGGAAAACGAGGTTTACTTTAATTAGGTCCGTGCGAAAGCACGGGGAACCTCCCTCAAAGTACCGACACTGGCCAGGCTGAAAGATTGGCGAACTTGTAGAGTGTAATTAATCCCGGCTAGTCTTTCCTTTTAGGGTTTGAAGGAAGATTTGATAAAAACAGTGGGAGCCATCCTGATTAGATAAAATAAATAACCAATCTAATCTTGCAAGAGCGCACGCAGAGTGTTTTCTTCTCTCTCTCCAGGTAGCGACCGTATCACGCCTTAATCAAGATAATAATATGGATGAATTGACTGAACCCGCTTGTTATATTGAGCTGGGGAACGTTGGTCCCACTCCAACTTATAATTATTATAAGACTGAGCAGGAAATAGGGGAATACCAGGATTCCCATGCCGCCCAAACGAAGAAAGTACATATGATGCATCTCCTTCGGGTGTGTTCATTATAAAGAACTGTTTGTCAGTGTCCTCTACGTCCTAGGTATTAGATACCGGATCAGGATCCCGCAAATGTAATCCGTTATATGGGCTACAAAAAGGTAGAGAACTGAGAACGGGTGATAAGTTTCATGAGACAGAAAACGGTGCAAGTGTGGCAGCCAAGTCTGTTGGTCACTGTCACCCTGTATTACCAATACATTGATTCTGAACAAATGCTATTAGATACCGAACCTGATATACAAAATCATATTAGTCTCTTCATTAGTAAAGAAAGGATATAATTTTGTATTGATGGATAATGTTTTGAACATTTCCTATATCAAAAGTTTATTGGTTCAGGCACGTTATCTAAAAGTATTGATGTTCTAAATCAAACTACAGTTCCTAGTATACAGAACACACACAAGAGGAAGAGTTCAGAAATGAACGAATCCTTCTTGAGGTATTGTAGACTAGGTCATATCAATGCGACCCGACTAGCTTAAGTTACATTCTAGAGGCGTATTTAAATCAGTTTGAATTTACATCTTGTGAAACTTGCAGTCATGTCACAAAGATTAGATGACCATAACTCTGTTTATTGGAAGCAGAGAAAGAGTTAGTAAACTCTTGGGACTGATACATGATGATGTATGTAAGGTCCCCTGTCTACATATGCCAGGACCGGTTCTTTGTACTTCATTACATTCTCTGATGATCTCTCAAGGCTCAGTCATATGTTCCTGTTGAAACATAGGTCCGAAACTTTTGAGATAATCACCGAATATAAGTTAGAAGTAGAGAACCAAAAACCGGGTATAAGTATTATGTCCTATTATAAGATCAGGGAGGAGAGTACTTGTGCATGGAATTCTTGGACTATTCTAAAGGAGAATAAGATTCTCTCTCGGTGTTACTCCTCTGAATACACCACTGCACAACGGTGTATCGGGGCGGAGCAATCGCACCATATTAGATATGGTGTGCTCTGTGATGAGTACTACTGAGTTGTCTATTTCCTTTTGGGGTTGTGCACTTGAAAAGTTGCATACCTGTTGAATTGGATTCAAATCAAATCAGTTGCCTACCACTTCATATGTGATATGGAAAGGGAAGAGCCCATATCTTAAGTTGGTTAAGATTTGGGATTGTCCGGACTGTGTCTAAAAGCAAAATCCGGACAAGCTCGAGGCAAGGTCTGTTAAGTAGAACTGGAAAGGTTCCAGCTATACAAACTACGTCTGATGATTTGACGGAACCAAAGGATTCAATAGTCCACGACGAACCTCAGCCTCTCCGCCGAACTAGCAGGGTTCCTCATCCGCCTGAGAGATACTTCGGTTTCTCGATGACAGTGGGAGCGAGGAATGCATCATAAGATGATGACCCAACTAGTTTCGAGCAGGCCATCGAGAGTAGGGACTCTGTAAGAATTGCTGGACGCTTAGTGATCTGAAGGGTTAAATCCCAATCAGGAGCAAGTATATCTTGAGAAGATTACTTGGTGTAGATGGAAAAGTCGAGACTTTCAAAACTAGACTTGTTAAAGGTTTTCGTCATCGACCAGGCGTGGATAATGATGAAACCTTTTCCAGTGGCTATGCTTAAGTCCATCCGGATCCTACTTGCCACGGCTACATACCATGACTACGATATCTGGTGGTTGGGTATCATGACTGCTTTTCTAAATACTGATTTAGAAGAGAACGTCTATAAGTACACAGCCAGAAGGCTTCGTAAACAGTGGGAGCAGCGGAAACGTGTGCAAGATGCTTTAAAGAATAAAGCAGGCATCGCGGAGTTGGAATGTCTGTTTTGATGCGATAGTCAAAGAGTTTGACTTCATCAAAATGGTAGATGAACCTTGTATTTACAAAAAGGTAGTATAGAGTAAGGTGGTCATCCTCGTATTGTACGTGGACAACATACTCCTGATAGGAAAAGAGTTTCCTATGCTACCCTCGGTCAATCTCCTCCTATCACATGGATTCTCCATATAGGATCAAAGTGATACCTCCTAAATCCTGGGTTTTGGATCTATGAGATAGATCTAAAGGGATGTTAGGGTTCTCACTAGGTTTAGTGAGATTGTATCAGTTGATCCTGGGGAGAATTACTGGAAAGGTTCCAGGGTGATAAGGACGACTGAATGTCAGTCGCAGGCATTGTCTTTACCTTCAGTGGAGGGACGGTATGTTGGAAGTGTTCCAAGCTAGATACCGTGGCAGACTAGATAATAAAGGATGGTAACATCGCTATTAAAGATACGACCAAAGAGGAAGTTTGGGTGTGTATTGGTTCATTAGATGAACTAGGTTCCTACCATTGTGTGACAATGGAAGTGTGGCTTTGGCCCAGGAACCCCGATCCCATCAGGGACCCAGACATATTCTGAGGCAGCATCACCTGATCATGGAGATAGTTGATCTCCAGGGTGATCGAGGTTAGGAGAGTAGACTCAGAGGACAACACAGCGGATCCACTTGTTAGGTCCACGTTACCTCTCCCGGTACTTACGGGGTTGCGGAAACGGTAAATCAAATTTTTTTTCTAAACTTTGTAACATGGACCGTAAAAGCCGGATCTTTGCTAAACTAAACTAGCATACTTGCTAAAGAGAGTTAGCTACTATGTTGATGGTTATACCTAAACTTGAACTCCTTCTCTTCTTGTTGTTGTTCTTCTTTCTTGTTCTTTGTAGAAGCTTGAATGGTTCTCTTCTCGTCGCCTTCTTCTTGCCGAAGATAGATCCACCTTGAAGGTTCGACCTTTGGGCTCTTCCTCGATCTTTGAGTGAACTAGGGTTTCCGGCTTGCTAAACCTTGAACCCTAGAGAGAGTAGAGAGTGTCTAGGGGTTGTTTTCTTTTCAAGGTGAAGGAATCTCAACACATGAGAAGGAATCACCTTGAGCTTGAGGAGGAAGAAGATGAAGAGAGGAGAGAGAATAGATATGAAAGAATGAGCTCTCTTTTTCTTTTTGCAACCATAATGCAAAAGAAAAAATATTATCTAAATGATAATAATTGAAATAAGAATAGTTGATGGTAATTTTGGAATGACCACTATCATACTTCTTTAAATGAAGTGTAAGCATGAATCAAGGAAGACTTTCAAGGCATGAAAGTGGTCAATGGTCAACAAGTCAACCAAGGTCAACAAGTCAACAAAAATCAACCATAACATAATTCTCATTTAATTACTATTATTAATAGATAATATATAAATCCATTAGGGTTTGGAAAATGAAGACTGTCAACTGTGCATACGCACCCGTTCCGAAACCCTAATGAAAAACCTCATCCTCCGCCTCAAGCAACTGTGCATACACACCTGTATTCTCATTCCGAGGAACAAGAATACCAAGAGATAAAAGCAACCCCCAAAACATATACCAGTATCTGGCTCAAACCAGAGCCTGCCAGTATAATCCGTCCGGACTCCAAACGTGCACAAGTGCGCGGATGAGAACGAACCCTGTCGCAAAACCATGCGACCTCTACTCTGTTTTGCCCAGAGGCGAAAACCCTCTGTGTGGGACTCTAAAGACTCGACACTACGCTGGCAGCGGGTTTAACCACAGACCGCAAGCGGCACTAGCTGTGCGTAACGGTCCCCAGGTAGATGCCGACAAGAAGGCTGACGAGGTGAAACCCCATCTGAACTCCTACTGAGTCTGAATGTGACATTCTCCGTACAGTCCGGTCTGTTCGTCTGATACATCGCATGGCGGGCCTAGGGGGGCGGTAAACGTCAGTCCCCTAATAGCGGTACAAGTCGTGTCGGAGTGAAGCCCAATACACCCTGAGATAACACTGGAACCTACCAGTACATCTCGCTTGCCCTGGCCAGGGACTACTTGTGTAATGGCTCTCCTAGACACAGCGCGATGTCAACTCCCAATACCGGGAGAGACGAATCCTGTCTAACCGTCACTGCCTCCAAGTGCTTCGGGACTGCTCCCAACTACTACCTGTTTGCATGACTCAATAGAGCCGTGGTAGGGTAGTAATCAAAGAACAGTGGGAACACACTCGAGGCGAAGTGACAGTGTCAAGTCAGCGGACTAAGCTGTACTCATGTCACCTGGGAACTGATAACTGACGATAGGTATAATACCAACCATCAGTTCCCGACGAGTCCTGTCCAGTGTACTCGTAACCCAACGAGCACCCGCATACTATCTCAAGTACGACGTACTGACGGCTGTGGGACAGACCGTCTCCCGTGCTGGGATAAGAAGCGCATACGCTAGTCTACTCCGAAGTATCGATGCCCTATCTCGGTACTCCCACGACTAGGGACGTGTATAAGGATGTGCTTGTAGATTACCCAGCCCCCACGAGTGTGATCGCCATCACAACGCCGGTAATCAAGCAAAGATCCTAAGGGCTCTACTAATGCGTATAGGTGATATAATAAATAAACACACATGTACACATTAAAGCAGAGGCAAACCAAGTAGCATACTACTATATTGAGCAAGATTGTCTGTACAACTGTGAATATCCCAAGCTTCCATCAAGTAATATACATACTAGTATGATACAGTAATGGCCTCTAGGGCATATACACTAACAATCTCCCACTTGCACTAAGGCCATGTACTGGCGTATCGAAGACCTATCATCTCGATCAGCCGCTCGAACTGAGTCTGGGGTAAAGCCTTCGTGAATGGGTCCGCAGTGTTGTCCTTTGTATCCACTCTCCGCACCTCGATCTCCTGTCGATCAATGATCTCCCTGATCAGGTGATACCGCCTTAAGATGTGCCTGGATTTCTGATGGGACCTTGGTTCCTTCGCTAAAGCTATAGCCCCATTGTTATCGCAATACAAAGGTATTGGGTCAACAATGGACGGAACCACCTGAAGTTCACTAATGAACTTCTTAATCCAGACCGCCTCTTTTGCGGCATCGCTTGCAGCAATATATTCAGCCTCCATCGTCGAGTCTGCGACGGTATCCTGCTTGGAACTCCTCCAACATACCGCCCCTCCGTTGAGGGTAAACACAAAACCCGAGACAGACTTGCTGTCATCTTTGTCACTCTGGAAGCTTGAATCGGTAAAGGACTCGACCCTGAGGTCTCCATTACCGTAAACCAGGAACATCTCCTTAGTCCTCCTCAGGTACTTGAGAATGTTCTTCACTGCTATCCAGTGGTCCTCCCCTGGGTCTGACTGATACCGGCTTACCGTGCTCAACGCGTAAGCTACATCTGGTCTTGTACATAGCATCGCATACATTATAGATCCTACCGCCGAAGCGTAGGGTATAGTGCTCATGCGAACCCTCTCCTCGTCAGTCTTAGGAGACATCTTCTTGGAGAGGGTAATTCCGTGCAATGCGGGTATGTTACCGCGCTTGGAACCCTCCATACTAAATCTCTTTAGTACGGTCTCTATGTACCTGGACTGTGAAAGTCCCAATAGTTTCTTGGATCTATCTCTATAGATCTTGATCCCCAGAATGTACGAGGCATCACCCAGGTCCTTCATGGAGAACCTTTGTGACAAAAACAGCTTGACCGATTGTAGCATAGGAACATCATTTCCTATCAAAAGAATGTCGTCTACGTACAAGACTAGGAACACGACAGTTCGTCCTACAATCTTCTTATACAACAGGGTTCATCTTCGTTCTTGATGAAATCAAATTCCTTGATTGCCTCATCAAAACAGATGTTCCAGCTCCGCGATGCCTGCTTTAATCCATAAATGGATTTAAGCAACTTGCACACCTTTCCGCTGCTCCCACTGTCTACGAAACCTTCTGGTTGATCCATGTAAACGCACTCTTCCAAACAACCGTTTAGGAAAGCCGTTTTAACATCCATCTGCCAGATTTCATAGTCATGGAACGCAGCAATGGCAAGTAGGATCCGAATGGATTTGAGCATAGCCACCGGAGAAAAAGTTTCATCATAGTCCAAACCAGGTCTTTGACGAAAACCTTTTGCAACGAGTCTAGCTTTATAGGTTTCCACCTGCCCATCTACACCAAGTTTCCTTTTGTAGATCCATTTGCATCCAACGGGTTTTACCCCTGGTGGAGCAATATCCATGGTCCACACTTTATTGGCGTACATGGACTCCATTTCAGATTGCATTGCTTCCTGCCACTTATCAGAGTCCCTACTGATAATGGCCTGCCTGAAACTGGTAGGGTCATCTTCTTCCAAGATGCAATCCTCTCGATCCCCGTCTATGAGAAAACCGTAGTATCTCTCGGGCGGATGAGAAATCCTACCAGATCTGCGGAGTGGCTGAGGTTCGTTTGGGGTTATTGAATCTAGCGGTTCCTCCAAATTTTCTGTTAAAGCTTGTGTTTTTGGAATTTCATCCAGTTCTACCGTGCTGCCACTAATGTTTTTAACAAGAAATTCTTTTTCTAAAAATGTGGCATTTCTTGAAACAATTATCTTCTGTTCCTCTGCATGGTAGAATAGATACCCACTTGAATCTTTTGGGTATCCCACAAACTTACACAAAACCGCCCGTGCCTCAAGTTTGTCTGGGTTCTGCTTTTTGACATAAGCTGGGCAACCCCAAATCTTAATACGTTTAAGATACAAACTTTTACCACTCCATATTTCATACGGAGTCTTGGGCACGGATTTGGATGGAACTTGATTCAATAGATGTGCTGCAGTTTGAAGTGCATATCCCCAGAATGAAAGAGGTAACTCAGCACTACTCATCATGGAGCGAACCATATCCAGTAGGGTACGATTCCTCCGCTCCGATACACCGTTGTGCTGTGGTGTATAAGGAGGAGTAAGCTGAGAGAAAATACCATTCTCTTTTAAGTAATCTAGGAATTCCGTGCTTAAGTACTCCCCTCCCCTGTCAGACCGGAGGATCTTGATACTTTTGCCTGTCTGGTTCTCTACTTCCTTTCTGAATTCCTTGAATTTCTCAAAAGCTTCAGATTTGTGTTTCATCAGATACACATATCCGAACCTAGAGAGATCGTCAGTGAATGTGATGAAGTACGAGAACCCACCCCTTGCATGTATAGACATCGGACCACATACATCACTATGTACGAGTCCCAAGAGCTCTGCTGCTCTTTCTCCATGTCCGGTGAACGGAGATTTGGTCATCTTCCCTTTGAGACAAGACTGACAAGTTTCATAAGATGAAAACTCGAACGCATCCAAGAGTCCATCTCTATGCAACTTACTCAGTCTTTTCTCTCCGACATGACCAAGTCTACAATGCCACAAGTAGGATTCATTCGTATCTGAATTCTTCCTCTTGCGTGTGTTTTGTATATTGAGAACTGTATTCTGATTTAGAACGTAGATACCATTAAACAGTGTACCCTCTGCAACCAGTACCTCATCAAGGTAAATGTTCATGATATTCTTTTCAAGAACAAACTTATATCTATCTTTATCGAGTAAAGAAACTGATATGATGTTGCAAACCATGGAGGGTACATAGTAGCAATCGTTCAAAATCATAGTCTTGCCATTTGGCAATACTAGGTGATATTCTCCGACGGCTGCCGCATTAACTTGTGCTCCGTTCGCTACTCTGAGCGACATATCACCCGGTGCAACTTTCCTACTTTTTCTCAGTCCTTGCAATAAATTGCAGATATGAGATCCTGATCCGGTATCAAGTACCCAGGAGGTAGGGCTGACCGTAAAACAGTTCTCAATTACAAGAACACCTGAAGTAGATGCAAAACCATGCTTCTTCTTCAACTGGGTATCCTGGAAATCCATACTTTCCTCTTTCCCATTCTCATACTCATGACGGTTGTCACAAGTTAGAGCTGAACCAACTTTCCCCAGTTCCGAATAAGAATTCGGTTCGGTCAAGCGATACATTTTATTATCTTGATTAGGGCGTGAAAAGGTTGCTGCCTGGAGAGAGAGAAAAGAAACACTCAGCGTATGCTCGTGCAAGATTAGATTGGTTTATTAATTTATCTAACCAGGGTGTCTCCCACTGTTTCCTCAAATCCTTCTTAAAACCTTTTTAAAAGAAGAACTAGCCGGGTTTTAATTCACGTTACAATACTTGCTTAACCTTTCAGCCAGGCTAGTGTCGGTACTTCGAGGGAGGTTTTCCAACGCTTTCGCGAAGTTCCTTAATTAAAGAACCTCTTTTCCCTGGGGGCGTAACCCCGCTAACACCTTTCTAGACACCTACTAGGTTTATAGCATTGATCGTTAAGTGAAATAATCTCCCGAGAGTAAACCAACTCATCAGTGGGATCGGGATCCAACTGTCATTGTGTGATAACCTAGATGGAATCCACTCTAGTCACCACACTCCAGAAGGTATGCTAAATCTGCAAGTTTCAGTTCTTTTGAAACTCCCGATGTGGTTTTTGCCCCTAGGACTCAAGTGATCTTGACACAGTCAACAAATCAAAAAGTCCTAGTCAAGTTCATCCCGTCGTTGTCATGATTGCATTAAACCCACCTGCATAACCCTTGACACAGTCAACAAGGTTACACAAATGTCCTAACCAATCACATTGTATCCAGCAAATAAGCAATACTTAGCTACCGTTCACTGCGCCTTGACACAGTCAACAAACGCAGCACGAATACTAAGTATAGCTTATAAGAGACGACGGAGGGCTACGGCTGGGTTTTTGGCGAAAAACCCGTTAACGTAATGAACTTGATGTCGTTGAAGGAACGTGATACACCTTTTGAAAATATAGTGACGAAAAACTTTTTGCTAAAGAGGTCACTCCCTGTGAAGGGATCTCGGCTCTTTCCTCGTCGAATGAGGTGCAGGATATTACAAAATGAATACCTCGATGCAAAGCAAGAATAATCGACTATGGTGAAGTTATTACCCTGACGCAAACTTTTGTCCAAGGGGTCACTCCCGGTGAAGGGATCTCGGCCCTTGCCTCGTCGACTGAGGTGCTGGGTATTCATAACCGAATACCGCGATGCAAAACAAAAATGAACGTCCTTGTAATAACAGCTTTTTGAAAAACTTGTTCCAACAACGTCTTTTAGGTTTATTTTCTTGCATTAGTTCTTTTAATGCGTGATATTCTTGCATTAGTTCTTTTAATGCGTCCCATCATTTAATCCTACCATTGCAGAAAACAACCAAAATATGACGTACGCTTATGCCATTCGCATTCGCCACGGGGTCCCGTCATCACTCGTTAGGTTACTTAACTAACGACAGAGCGGGGGCTAGGCTAGCGCGGCTGTAAAACATAAGCAACGCCTAAATAGTAAAGCAATGATAGACATTACAGATCACAGATGAATACATTGGATATACTAGCAATCCGCAATCCTTTCGAGCCTGAAACGAAAAGCGGATAACACGGTCGCGGTGAATAGCCAAATACCCCACCCAAGACCCCTACGGGTGCGGCAAACTACCCGCCAAGTACCCGAAGCGAAGCAACCTCCCTCAATGCCATGAGTAGGCCACTCGGCACTTCGAGCTACCCGGTAGTTTGTGCACCCCTCCATGGGTCTATCCTAGGAGCAAAAACAGTAAAAAGAATTATACAATGACGGCTACAACCCCGACCCGGTTGTGCGGCCAAACAAATAATATAATTACATCAATTTACATTTACAATGAATGAAAGAAAAACAAAAGCTCATCTCACATCCACCCCGGCTATTCACCCGCGACAGTCCAACACATTCATATACACATTCCAGCACATTACAGATCATGTATAACCCCGACTAATCGACTTATAGCGATTAGCCGACGTTCAATACATGCAAACATCACAGATATAACCAACATAGTCAAAGTGCAGTGAAGTTCGGAAAAAAAAATACGGAATTATAGGACCCCAAAAGCAAATTTCAGTTCTGGAAAATCTGGGTACATATAATACATCTTAAAAATCACAAAATCCAACCAGAAGAACACTGCACGAAAAACGATGCAGCAAGGAAACCAATCTGCGGCGCTTCCGCGGCACATGCCTACCTCGTGCCGCGGAAGCGCGGCGACTTAAATGAATGACGTCATCGTTTTTCTTCTGTGTTCAAACAAAACCCTGAGACTATTTTACAAGTATAAAGTTTTTCATTTTGAGCCAAAAATATTTCAACAGAAACTCAGGTTTTTAGTTTTTCCGGTTTTGCGATTTTTCGGTTCCGAACTTCGTTACACTTCACTACCAAGCTAGTTTAAGTTTAGTTAGGCTCTGATACCAGTGTTAGGTCCACGTTACCTCTCCCGGTACTTACGGGGTTGCGGAAACGGTAAATCAAAATTTTTTCTAAACTTTGTAACATGGACCGTAAAAGCCGGATCTTTGCTAAACTAAACTAGCATACTTGCTAAAGAGAGTTAGCTACTATGTTGATGGTTATACCTAAACTTGAACTCCTTCTCTTCTTGTTGTTGTTCTTCTTTCTTGTTCTTTGTAGAAGCTTGAATGGTTCTCTTCTCGTCGCCTTCTTCTTGCCGAAGATAGATCCACCTTGAAGGTTCGACCTTTGGGCTCTTCCTCGATCTTTGAGTGAACTAGGGTTTCCGGCTTGCTAAACCTTGAACCCTAGAGAGAGTAGAGAGTGTCTAGGGGTTGTTTTCTTTTCAAGGTGAAGGAATCTCAACACATGAGAAGGAATCACCTTGAGCTTGAGGAGGAAGAAGATGAAGAGAGGAGAGAGAATAGATATGAAAGAATGAGCTCTCTTTTTCTTTTTGCAACCATAATGCAAAAGAAAAAATATTATCTAAATGATAATAATTGAAATAAGAATAGTTGATGGTAATTTTGGAATGACCACTATCATACTTCTTTAAATGAAGTGTAAGCATGAATCAAGGAAGACTTTCAAGGCATGAAAGTGGTCAATGGTCAACAAGTCAACCAAGGTCAACAAGTCAACAAAAATCAACCATAACATAATTCTCATTTAATTACTATTATTAATAGATAATATATAAATCCATTAGGGTTTGGAAAATGAAGACTGTCAACTGTGCATACGCACCCGTTCCGAAACCCTAATGAAAAACCTCATCCTCCGCCTCAAGCAACTGTGCATACACACCTGTATTCTCGTTCCGAGGAACAAGAATACCAAGAGATAAAAGCAACCCCCAAAACATATACCAGTATCTGGCTCAAACCAGAGCCTGCCAGTATAATCCGTCCGGACTCCAAACGTGCACAAGTGCGCGGATGAGAACGAACCCTGTCGCAAAACCATGCGACCTCTACTCTGTTTTGCCCAGAGGCGAAAACCCTCTGTGTGGGACTCTAAAGACTCGACACTACGCTGGCAGCGGGTTTAACCACAGACCGCAAGCGGCACTAGCTGTGCGTAACGGTCCCCAGGTAGATGCCGACAAGAAGGCTGACGAGGTGAAACCCCATCTGAACTCCTACTGAGTCTGAATGTGACATTCTCCGTACAGTCCGGTCTGTTCGTCTGATACATCGCATGGCGGGCCTAGGGGGGCGGTAAACGTCAGTCCCCTAATAGCGGTACAAGTCGTGTCGGAGTGAAGCCCAATACACCCTGAGATAACACTGGAACCTACCAGTACATCTCGCTTGCCCTGGCCAGGGACTACTTGTGTAATGGCTCTCCTAGACACAGCGCGATGTCAACTCCCAATACCGGGAGAGACGAATCCTGTCTAACCGTCACTGCCTCCAAGTGCTTCGGGACTGCTCCCAACTACTACCTGTTTGCATGACTCAATAGAGCCGTGGTAGGGTAGTAATCAAAGAACAGTGGGAACACACTCGAGGCGAAGTGACAGTGTCAAGTCAGCGGACTAAGCTGTACTCATGTCACCTGGGAACTGATAACTGACGATAGGTATAATACCAACCATCAGTTCCCGACGAGTCCTGTCCAGTGTACTCGTAACCCAACGAGCACCCGCATACTATCTCAAGTACGACGTACTGACGGCTGTGGGACAGACCGTCTCCCGTGCTGGGATAAGAAGCGCATACGCTAGTCTACTCCGGAGTATCGATGCCCTATCTCGGTACTCCCACGACTAGGGACGTGTATAAGGATGTGCTTGTAGATTACCCAGCCCCCACGAGTGTGATCGCCATCACAACGCCGGTAATCAAGCAAAGATCCTAAGGGCTCTACTAATGCGTATAGGTGATATAATAAATAAACACACATGTACACATTAAAGCAGAGGCAAACCAAGTAGCATACTACTATATTGAGCAAGATTGTCTGTACAACTGTGAATATCCCAAGCTTCCATCAAGTAATATACATACTAGTATGATACAGTAATGGCCTCTAGGGCATATACACTAACACCACTCACAAAGGCTTTTTCCCAGAAAGAAAGTCATATGGGATGGTTGAGTATTAGATACTGCAACCACTGCTACAGATGGCCCTAGTGCAAATGGGAGATTGTTAGTTATATGTATGACCTAGAGACCATTACTGTACATTGGATGTATATTGTAGTGGATGCTGGGACATATATAGGTAGGACTTTCTTGCTCGACATGATATTACGCTATCTGGTTGCTCTTTATCTTAACATGTATACTTGCTGTCTCTCTATTACATGTTGATAAAGCCCTTAGGATATGTGCTCGACTTCCAGGACTATGATGCAGATCATACTATTGGGGCCTGGGTAGTCAATGAGTACATCCTTCATTGTTCCTAGTCGTGGGAATATCGAGACGGGGCATCGATATTCCAGAGTAGACAAGCGTATTTCTTCTCGACCCATGTGATGGGTGATGGATGATCCCATATCCATTGGTGTTTGACATCGGAGATGGTATGCGGGTGCTCAGTGGAGACTGGGTACACTGAACGGACTCGCCGAGAACTCCCAGATGGTATTATACCTCACGTCAGATGGCAGTTCTCTGGTGACACTGGTACAGCTTAGTCTGTTGACCCGAGATCGTCATAGAGTCTTGTGTGTCTCCCACTGTGCTTTGATTTCCACCCTACCACGGCTCTACTAAGTTGTGCAAACAGGTGGTTTTTGGGTACAGTCCCGATTCACATGGAGGCAATGAGCGATAGGAGGGGATTCGTCTCTCCCGGTATTGGGGGTTGATGTTGCGCTATGCTCGACGGGCCATAACTTGAAATCCCTGGCCAGGGTTGCAGTGATTTACTGGTAAGAATTATCAGTAGTTTCACGCTTGTTATGGACCATACATCGTCATGACTTATCGAGCTACTGGGGTCTGACGTTTACCACCCCTAGGCGAGATATGCAACATATCAGACGAACAGACTGGACTGTACGATAAGTGTTACTGGTTGGATTCACAGGAGTGTGAGCGGGCTTGCTCGTTGATCTTCTGATCGCTCAATACCCGGGTGGCCGTTACGTTTAGCAGACCGCTTGCGGCTTGTGGGTGTTTGATATGATCATCACCTGCTGCCGGCGTATTGACAAGTCTTTAGTGTCCTACACAGAGGTTTCCTGGCTCAAGCGAAACGAAATAGGAGCGCATATGAGATATGTGCGGGACCGAGAATAATTCCTGTATATGATACTATATTCTATTCTCGCGATTTGTATCATGGGACGGTTATACAAGATATAGCCGGGTTACCGAATCAAGTGTTGATTCGATACACTGATACACTTGATATTAGTCGGTTATAAGTAGTATAACCGGATCATTAAATCATGTGTTGATTTAATGATTTAATGTATAATTATATATTTGATATATTACTTTACATTAACTAGTATTTGTTCACTTAAGATTGATTATCTCACTTGATGTGTACATTGTATATATGATATAGTTTTGTGCACTACTTTGTATCATGTTTGATGATACATGCAAACTTGGGTGTGTGTTTGATTTAAACCATATTTAGGTTAATGGTTAGGATTTTATTTGGTTTATTTATTTTCTTTAATTCTTTTTGGGCAAGAAATAAAATGGTGGCTTCTTTGTTTTTTTTCTTGAAGCTTCGTGAAGCTTTGACCACTTTGTTTCTTTCCTAAACCTAACCATTCACCTAAACCCTAGTTTAGTCTCTACACTAGTTACCTCACCCATGGTTGCATTATGATAAGATCACTTGATTTATTATTATTCATTAATTGATTTTATTATTCTTATCATATTCTTTTTCTTCTTCTTCTTCTTCTTCAAGAAGAAGAAACCTTGCTAGCTCCAATGGTGCCATGATCAAAAGAGTGAGAAATCCAAATCCAAAGTGAACCCACTTCCTATTTCTTCATCCTCTACCACTTGCCATGTAGTAGAGTGTGTTATCTTCACAAGTTCTATGACCAAGTGAAGATGGAGCTTGTTCTTGAGTTGCCTCGACGTAGATCATCTTCGGCATCGAAGTCAACGACCTAGCCCAATCATTTCTCCGACGAAACCATCGCCAGAGTCCGGGATCCGATGATCGCAGCGGAGGGACGTCATCACGGAGCTGAAGAGGTGGAGGACCGGATCTAAAAAAGTTGTAGTCGCTTTCACTATCTAGTTAAGTTGTTAACTTGCATGTTTCGCCTTACCTCTAGTTACGATCTACTTTAGGGTTCTTTGGCACATAGAAATTTTTTGAATTGGGCATGTTTGATCAGTTGTGGAACCTCATTAGTATGCCTAGGAACCCTACAGTTGTTTCGATCGAAAGGTTTAACATCGTCTAGCTATTTGTGGAATGTGATACAACATGTGAAATTCATATAGTTAGGCATGAAATCCATAATATGTGATATTTCGGGTTTATGATGTCTAAGGTTATTATAGATTCCAAATGTTGTAGTTTGACATTTTCTTTTCTGCGACCGTAAGTGTAATATGTGTTGTATTGCCGGTTTCGTTGCTATATGTCAACGACAATTGGGATACGCATATTTACTTATGTTAATGACATGTGATGTTATGTGTTGCTGTGATATGTTATAATGGATCGTCGCATTTTGAATAGCCGGGGGGTTTTATGTGAGATGAGAGTTTTTATTTTCATTCATGTAAAATTCAATGTATGTAATATTCTTTTATTGGGGCATTTCCGGGTTGAGGATGATGTCACCATTGTTGTATATTATTTACTTTTCCGTATTAGGATAGACCCAAGGAGGGGAGCACAAGTAACCGGGTTCTAGAGTCCAGTGGGAGACCAACTCGAGGAGTCGAGTCCGGGTCTCCTAACTCTAGAATTGGTAGGGTTGCTTGCCACTCTCGTAGGGGTCTAGGGATATAGGTTTGGCTATTCATCGCGACCGTGGAATCCGTGTTTTGTACGGGCTCAATATAAAACACGGACATCCTAGTATATCAAATATTTCATATGTTTCTTCTACTGCTCTGTGATGTAATCACTGTGGATTTTGAGACGAATGGATACCTATTATATATGAGATATATAGTAGACGTTGCTTATGTTTTGCACCCGCGCTAGTCCCGTCCCGCTATGCCGTTAGTTAAGTAACCTAATGGCGCATAACGGGACACTGTGGCGAATGCGGATAGCATAAGCGTACGTTGTATTTTCGTTTCTTCTGTGATGCTTAGGAAGCATAAATGATGGGACTTCATTAATAAGATTAATGAAAAGAAAGAAACCTAAAAGATGTTGTGGAATCAAATTTTCAAAAAGGGTAGCTACAGTATTTGCTTTGCATAGTGATATATGTGATATAACCTGCACCTTATTCGATAAGAAAAGAGCCGAGATCCCTTCACCGGGAGTGACCTCTTTAGCAATAACTGGCAGATGCTACAACACACGGTTTGTATTTTGATTGCTTTTGGAGTATTTGCTTTGCATAGTAATATATGTGATATATCCTGCACCTTATTCGATAAGGAAAGAGCCGAGATCCCTTCACCGGGAGTGACCTCTTTAGCGAAACTTGGACAAGCTTCAAAAACACTCCTTTTCAAAATCACTCGATTCCGCAACGATATCAAGTTCATTACGCAAAAGGTTTTCTTAAAAACCTGTCGTAACCCTCCATCATTTCAGATAAGTCCTATTTAGTATTCATGCTGCTTTTGTTGGCCTTTGTCAAGGCGTAGTGTGCGGTAGCTGAATGGTGCTTATCTTCTTATGCATGTGATGTAGATTGGATTAAGGTAGTCGTACGACCTTGTTGGCCTTTGTCAAGGGTTGTGCGGGTGGGTTTAATTCAATCAGGAAATGACGGGTTGAACTTGACTAGCATCCTATGATTTGTTGGCCTTTGTCAAGGTCATAGGGGTTAGAGGAAAAATATTATCGGGAATTTCAAGTGTTGAAATTTGCAATGAGATTGCATATCTTCTATGAGATAGTTGGATCCCGATACCCACTGCGAGTAAGAGTTACTCCTAGAAGATTTTTACACAAGACAATTAGCCGTGTGTCAAGAAAGGTGTCAACGGGGTTACGCCCATAGGAAAATGAGGTTTATTTTAATTAGGTCCGTGCGAAAGAACGAGAAACCTCCCTCAATGTACCGGCACTAGCCTGGCTGAAAGATTGGTGAAGTTGTAGGGTGTAATTAATCCCGGCTAGTCTTTCCTTTCAGGGTTTGAAGAAAGATTTGATAAAAACAGTGGGAGCCATCCTGATTAGATAAAATAATAACCAATCTGATCTTGCAAGAGCATACGCTAAAGTGTTTTCTTCTCTCTCTCTTTAGGTAGCGACCATGTGACGTCTTAATCAAGATAATAATATGGATGTATTGACCGAACCCGCATGTTATACTGTGCTGGGGAACGTTGGTTCCGTTCTTTCTTATAAGAGTTATAAGACTGAACAGGATATAGGGGAATGCCAGGATTCCCATGCCACCTGATTGAAGAAAGTACATGATGATGCATTTTCTTCGGGTGTATTCGTTACATAGAACTGTTTCTCCCTTTTCTCTACGTCCTGGGTATGGATACCAGGTCAGGATCCCATATATGTAATCTGTTATATGGGCTAAAAAAAGGTAGAGAAGTGGGAGAAAGTGATAAAGACATAAGGGTTAGAAATGGTGCAATTGTTGCAGCTAAATCCATCGGGGAATATCATCTTGTATTACCAAGTGGTAATATATTGATTCTGAATGAATGCTATTACATGCCGAACATGATATGCAACACTATATCCGTTTCTTTATTAAGTAAAGAGGGATATAATTTTGTATTACAGGATAATGTTATGAACATTTTCCTGAACCAAAAGTTGGTTGGATCAGGCACGTTGTGCAATGGCATTTATGTACTAAATTAATCAACAATTCTGAGCATAACAAACACACACAAGAGGAAGAGTTCAGAAATGAACGAATCCTTCTTGTGGCATTGCAGACTAGGACATATAAATGCGACACGACTCGCTAAGTTACATAAAGATGATTATTTGAATTCGTTTAAATTCTCATCTTATGACACTTGCCAGTCCTGTCTCAAAGGAAAAATGACCAAGACTTCGTTTAGTGGACACGGAGAAAGAGTTACTGAACTCTTGGAACTGATACATAGTGATGTATGCAGTCCCATGTCTACACATGCCAGGGGTGGTTCCTCACACTTCATTACATTCACTGACGATCTCTCTAGATTCGGATATGTGTTCCTGATGAAACATAAGTCTGAAGCTTTTGAGAAATTCAGAGAATATAAATAAGAAGTTGAGAACCAAACGGGCAAAAGTATTAAAGTCCCACGATCTGATCGAGGAGGTGCATACTTGAGCACGGAGTTCTTGGACTTTCTAAAGAGAATGGGATTCTCTCTCAGCTTACTCCTCCGTATACACCATAGCACAACGACGTATCGGAGCGGATGAATCGCACCCTATTAGATATGGTGCGCTCTATGATGAGCACTGCTGAGTTACCTATTTCCTTTTGGGGTTATGCGCTTGAGACAGTAGCATACCTATTGAATCAAGTTCCATCTAAATCTGTACCTACCATACCATATGAGATATGGAGTGGAAAGAGACCATGTCTTAAACGACTTAAGATATGGGGTTGTCCGGCCTTTGTCAAAAAGCAAAATACGGACAAACTCGAGGCACGGTCAGTTCTATGCAAGTTTGTAGGATATCCCAAACATTCACATGGATATCTTATCTACCATGGCGAGGATCAAAAGGTGTTTGTTTCTCGACATGCCACCTTTTTAGAAAAGGAATTTCTTGCAAAAGAAATTAGTGGCAACGAGGTAGAACTGGAAGAAATTCCGGCTACACAAACTGAAACTGAAGATTTTGTGGAACCAGAGGATTCGGTAGTTCCCAAAGAACCCCAGCCTCTCCCCCGATCTAGTAGGGTTCCTCTTCTACCTGAAAGATACTACGGTTTTCTCATTGATGGTGGAAGCGAGGATTGCATCATGGAGGATAATGACCCAACTAACTTCGAGCAAGCCATCACAAGTGGAGACTCTGTGAAGTGGCTGCATGCAATGCAATCCGAGATGGAATCCATGTACACCAACAAAGTATAGACTTTGAAAGATACTCCTGAAGGGGTAAAACCTATTTGGAGCAAGTGGATCTTCAAGAAAAAACTTGGTGTAGATGGGACAGTGGAGACTTTCAAAGCTAGACTTGTTGCAAAGGGTTTTCGTCAACGACCAGGTATGGATTATGACGAAACCTTTTCTCCAGTGGCTATGCTTAAATCCATCCGGATCATGCTTGCCATTGCTGCATACCATGACTACGAAATCTGGCAAATGGATGTTAAGACCACCTTTCTGAATGGTGATTTGGAAGAGTGCATGTACATGACTCAGTCAGAGGGCTTCGTAGACAGTGGGAGCAGTGGAAAGGTGTGCAAGCTGCTTAAATCCATCTACGGGATAATGCATGTAATGCGGAGTTGGAACATCTGTTTTGATGTCGTTATCAAAGAGTTTGATTTCGTAAAAAACGTAGATGAACCTTGTATATACAAGAAGGTGGAAGAGAGTAAGGTTGTCTTCCTCGTATTGTACGTGGATGACATACTCTTGATAGGAAATGACATTCCTATGTTGCAATCGGTCAAGCTCTTCTTATCACATAGATTCTCAATGAAAGATCAAGGTGATGCCTCCTACATCTTGGGGATTAAGATATATATAGATAGATCTAAACGGATACTGGGATTGTCCCAATCCAGGTACATTGACACCATACTAAAGCGGTTTAGTATGGAAGAATCCAAGCGTGGGTTTTTACCCATGATCTCAGGACTCACACTTTCCAAAAATATGTCTCCCAAGACTGATTTGGAGAGAGCTCGCATGTAAGGGATACCCTATGCTTCGACAGTAGGCTCTATCATGTACGCGATACTATGTACCAGACCCGATGTAGCATACTCACTAAGTGTAGTGAGTAGGTAACAAGAAGATCCAGGAGAGAGTCACTGGACAGCTGCGAAGAGCATTCTGAAGTACTTGAGAAGGACTAAAGAGATGCTCTTGGTGTATGGTAACAGAGAACTCCAAGTGGAGTCCTTTACCGATTCGAGTTTCCAGAGTGATAAGGAAGACTCTAAATCGCACTCGGGATTTGTCTTTACCCTCGATGGAGGGGCGGTATGCTTGAAGAGTTCCAAGCAGGAAACCATAGCAGACTCGACGATGGAGACTGAATACATCGCTGCCGACGATGCTGCCAAAGAGGATGTCTGGATGAAGAAGTTCATAACTGAGCTTGGAGTAGTTCCATCCATTGAGTATCCAATACCTTTGTATTGCGATAACAATGGAGTGGTGGCTTTGGCCAAGGAACCCAGGTCCCATCAGCGATCCAAGCATATTCTGAGGCGGTATCACCTGATCCGGGCGATAGTTGATCGCCGGGAGATCGAGGCCAAGAGAGTTGACATGAAGAATAACACTGCGGATTCACTCACGAAGGCCATTCCCCAGATACAGTTCGAGAGACTCTTCGGGATGCTGGGTATGCGATACTACAGCAGCTGGCCCTAGTGCAAGTGGGAGATTGTTAGTTGTATGTATGTCCTAGAGGCCATTATTGTACATATGATGTATATTATAGTGGATGCTTGGACATATATAGAGAGGACTTTCTTGCTCGACATGATAGTATGCTATCCGGTTGCTCTTTATTTTAACATGTATACTTGTCTCTTGATAATATCTTATGGTTACATGTTGGTAATGCCCCTAGGATGTGTACTTGACTACCGGGATTATGATGCAGATCATACTAGTGGGGCCATAGTAGTCCATAAGTTCATCCTTTATTGTTCCTAGTCGTGGGTGTATCGAAACGGGGCATCGATATACTAGAGTAGAATAGCGTATACGCTTCTCACCCCATGTGATGGGCGATGGATGATCCCATATCCATTGGTGTTTGACATCAGAGATGGTATATGGGTGCTCAGTGGAGACGGGTACACTGGACGGATTCGCCGAGAACTCCTAGATGGTATTATACCTGACGTCAGATAGCAGTTCTCTAGTGACACTGGTACAGGTTAGTCTGTAGACCCGAGATCGTTATAGAGTCTTGTGTGATTCCCACTGTGCTTTGATTTCCACCTTACCACGTTCAAGAGGACGTGCAAAACGGTGGTTTTTGGGTACAGTCCCGAGTCGCATGGAGGCAATGAGCGATAAGAGGGGATTTCGTCTCTCCCGGTATTGAGGGTAGATGTCGTGCAGTGCTTGATTGGCTATAACTAGAAGTCCCTGGCCAAGGCTGATTTAGAGATTTACTGATAAGTGTTATCAGTAGTTTCTCGACCCCTTATGAGACTCGTATCGGCATGACTTATCGAGTTATTGGGGACTGACGTTTACCACCCCTAGACTTGATATGCGACATCTCAGACGAAGACACCGGACTGTACGGTAGTGTTACTGACAGGCTTTACAAGAGCTAGAGCGGGCTTGCTTGTTGATCTTCTGATCGCTCAATACCCGGGTAGCCGTTACGTCCAGCTAGTATCGCTGACGGCTTGTGGGTGTTTGATATGTCATCACCTACTGTCGGCGTATTGACGAGTTTTTAGAGTCCTACATAGAGGTTTTACTGGCTCAGGCAAAATGAAGTAGGAGCACATATGTGATATGTGTGGGACCGAGAATAATAAGAGTATGTGATACTGTATTATATTCTCGCGATGTTTGTATTGGTCGGTTATATGTGATATAGCCAGGTTATCGAATCATGTTTTGATTCGATAAGTCGGCACATATAATATTAGTCGGTTATATGTGATATAGCCGGATTATTAAATCATGTGTTGATTTGAATATTTAGTGTATGATTGTATATTTGATATACTAGTTTACATTAACTAATATTAGCTCACATAAGCATTTATTTTTCTCACATGTGCACACTTAATATATATGTGATATATATTAATTGTGTTTTCTTATGTGTCATGGTTGTTGATACACACTACATGGGTGTATGAGACTTACACCATACTAATTATAATATGGGGTTTGAATATTTAAAATGAATCCAAATTTATGGATAATTGCTCACATGCGTGAAGCTTGTAGAATCTTGTGGATGCATTGACTTAGTCCACTCATTTTGTTTTACTTAAGATATTTATTAACCTAACCATTATAATTTAGCCATGGTTATGTCTCGACATGAGTTAGCTATATGATACAAGCTCACCCATAGTTGATTCTCTCACCTCATTAGTTCATTCTCATCTCTTTGCTTTATCTTCTTCATTCTTGAGAAAAAAGCTTGCTAGTTTTTTCAAAAGTGAGAAAATATTGTGAGAAAAATAAAACTAAAGTGAGCCCACTTCCTACTTCATCATCCTCTACTACATTAGCACTTTAGTATAGGGTGCTAGCTTCACTGATCTTTCATTAATGAAGTAGTAGCTTGAGTTAGTGTCTCCTCGACGTAGATCATCTTCGGCCTCGAAGACTTCAAGCAAGATCGTTCCTTTCACCTTGAGAAGCCATGCAAGAGTCTGGGAGTTCCATGATCGCAGCAAAGGGACCACTACAAGGAGCCATTGAAGTGAAGGACCGGTCTACAAAGGTGTAATATTTCAGAAAATATAAAATAATATTTTTGGAATTTAATATTAAAATAATATATTTCCCGAAAATTGCCCGATTTGCGAATTGGGGTTTTTGAAAAGAGGTATAAATATATACCAATATTAGTGAAATAATTGGAAATTAAAATGAATTATTCATTTAAAAATATATTTAAAGGATTTGGCATTTTTAAAATTTATTATATGCAGTTTTGATAAAAACCCGATTAGTGCACTGCTAATCGAGATTAGGCCAAATCCGTGTTTCTACAGTTTTCATGATTAGTGCACCATGACATGTTTCATTTGGTTACATGTTCATTTGTGTTGTTTATGTTATGGTTTTATTGTGGTGAGAAAAGAAAAGAAAGGAAAAAGGTGTCATGATAACTTGAGGAGTGAGGGGGGACATCATGATGAGAGTAAGCATGCTTGGAGAGAGAGAGTGTGAGAATAATTGAGAGAGAGAGGGGAGGGGGGCTGCCTCATTTGTTTTCCTCCACCATTTTCTTCTTCTTCTTCTTCCTCATCTCACTCCACCTTCTACCCTCATGACCCATCTCAAAATACTCCCCAAAACCCTATACCCCTTTCACAAAAGATGATCACCTTCTCACCCTCATCGTTATGGACCAAGCAAAGTGGGATTTTGACAACTTTGGGACTTCTAGGGTTTTGCTTGGGTGTAACCATGAGGTATATCTCTTTTCACGTAGGGTAGTTTTGTTTTCCTAGCTTTTCGTTTAGGTTTATAAGTCGTTTAGTGATGGATTTGTGAACTTTGAAATTCTAGAGAAGGGTTTGGGAAATTGATGATGTTTTGTGGCTGTAAACAAGACTTTTGAGGTGATTCTTGACCTGGGCCATCGCTTAGAAACCTAAAATACTGATTTAGGAATTTATCCATGTCGGTTTTGTGAGTATATAGGGTGTGCAGGGAAATCTGGAGAAACCCGGGGAATTTATGAGTTTAGCAAACAATACCAGGGACCAAATTAGAGTACTAGGAGACCACCTTGACGAGAAGAATCCCAGAGAAGCCTTGGGGGTCGAGCTCGCCGGATTTTAGGGCCATGGGGCCTGCCACTTGGTGAGGGTAGGGGTCTAGGTTAGTTCAGTAGGTCATATCCACCTTGTACTACACCCCAGACTTGTTTGTGCAACTCCTTTTGACCTGAGTCAAAATCTGGGAGCATTTTGATATGATTTTGGCTATGTTTACCATATTTTGAAATGCTAATTTTTTATATTTGAATTCGTATTTGGTTGTTGGATGTTTGTACATCAACAACAAGGGTTGTTTGGTTGATTTTGTACGCGTAAGCAATAGGTTCTAACCTATGAGCAAGGCGCGTGCCGTATTGGATTTCAGAACTTGATTTTAATAGCATGGCGATATGTGTTATTATTGTAAGTACCTTCACGTGGATTCCGAGGCAACGGAGCATGGCGTCATCAACTTCGGCAAGCGAAGACCGCGGTGAGTAGATCTATATCTACGGGGGAAGTTGGGTGGATGGCGTATAGCACCCCGACAAAGTTTCGGTGGAAACCGATTTGTAGCATATTGTTAAGAAAACCTAGATTAAGAAACTAGGGTTAGAGTTAAAAGATTGTTAGTGAAACCATATTATGAACTAAAGGATAGTTAGAAGTGTTTTGATACGACTAGTATGTGGTGACGGAATTTGAGGATAATGTTTGACGATATTGCCGTCTAGGGTACTATAGGACTAGATAGCCGACGTAGATGTGTCATCCAAACCATACCTATTTCCAAACTGAAGAATCGTATGCATATTTTAAACAGATACCTTGATGGACGTTACGGATTTTCAAATGATATCTTTTTCCTTAAAAACACCGTAACTCCTATTTTCAAAACTACGATTCGCATCTTTTAAAAAAACTGATTGTATGGTTCGGGTGTGTATATTAGATTAGATCAGTATGCTTATTGTAAAGGTAGAATATATAACATTTGACTTGATGTGAGATATAAATGTGATGAAAAGAATTGTACGATGCAATATGATTAATTTGGTGATATGTTGGTATACGGATGCGGTCGATTGAGATGATTGATTGCCGGTCCCCCTGATATGAGATTTTTATGGATGAGACCGAGGATATAGGTATATAAATATATATATATAGCATATCGTGAATCATGTGTGATATGTCGTACAAGACGTTAGATCCGTGCCCCTCATTGTCGTAAAGGATGATAGGATCCCTAATGTTTTAATGCCGCCGTACGATGATTTTCCATGCGAGATGAGTTTGACTTGATGATTGATCTATACCCTTGACTGGAGGATGCCGTACGATGGAGTGTACTGTACACGATGTGGTGTGGCTAAATGCCAATTGTTAGATTCACCGACTCGGTCATGTTAGACACGTATACCCATCAGCATTTGCTCATGATTTACCTTATGCTGCCTTCATGTTATTCGCATTGCATTACTTATACCTGTGATAGTACACCTGCACCATTATCGATGATGCGTATGTTACACGTACACAGATTGTAGGCTCACATACCTCATCATCGATAATTGCCATGTTACTACACAGTAGGATTGCTGCATCATGATATGACTCTTCGCATAACATGCTTGCGTATATACCACTTGTACACCCATATTAGCGCACATGCATATTGTACACTCATGCTTGCGTATATACCACTTGTACGCCCATATTGGCGCACATGCATATTGTACACTCATGCTTGCGTATATACCACATGTACACCCATATTGGCGCACATGCATATTATACACTCATGCTTGCGTATATACCACTTGTACACCCATATTGGCGCACATGCATATTATACACTCATGCTTGCGTATATACCACTTGTACACCCATATTGGCGCACATGCATATTGTACACTCATGCTTGCGTATATACCACTTGTACACCCATATTGGCGCACATACATATTGTACACTCATACTTGCGTATATACCACTTCTACACCAATATTGGCGTACATACATATTGTACACTCATGCTTGCGTATATACCACTTGTACACCCATATTGGCGCACATACATATTGTACACTCATGCTTGCGTATATACCACTTGTACACCCATATTTGCGCACATACATATTGTACACTCATGCTTGCGTATATACCACTTGTACATCCATAATGGTGCACATATACTTTGATACATCCATATTTGCGCATATACACATTGTATATCTATATTGGTGCATATATACATTGATACATCCATATTTGCGCACATACATAGTGTATATCCATATTGGTGCACATATACATTGATACATCCATATTTGCGCACATACACATTGTATATTGGTGCACATATACATTGATATATCCATACCTGCGCATATACGCATTTGTATATCCGTATTGGTGCACACATATATTGGTACATCCATACTTGCGCATATACACATTGCATACCCATATTGGCGCATATACACATTGGTACCTCTATACTTGTGCATATACATATTGTACCTACATAGATAACTGGTTTTATTGGGAAATTGGAAACCGCATGTTATATTTTAAAAACTGGAATCATTTAAAAGAGCGGTTTTTCCTTAATATGTCATATCACTGTTCCATGTTGCATGATATACGGATATGCTTACAATCTATTATATGTCACATACATCATGCTCTATGATTTTACGCATTGAGATATGCTGTTTTCATGAGATTTCTAGATTTGAGAACCGTGGACATTTTAAAAGAGATTATGTGTTGTTTTAAATACTCGGTTTCTCTTGATATGATATTTCAGTGCGTCCACCATGTGTTTTCTCGGTTCTGAGACGTGAGACATGTGAAACCCGATTCGAGGAGCTGGATGAGGCCGATTGAGGGTATATGGTGGACCCGGTATGGTACCCCGGGGCGAGAACGGATTTTCTGTGCAGTACACGATGAGCCTGGCAGAGGGACTAATACCTATCGGTGATAGTACTTAGGCTCGGCGGATATCCGGAGGATACCGACCGGAGTCGAGAGATGATAAGGGAAGATCCGGACTAACGGAGCCCAAGGGTCGATCCGGACTGACGGAGACCGAGATATGAGGATTTACGTATCGATGTTGGACACGGGTTTCATGTTGTTTTCGGGTGTCGATGTTGGACACCCAGGTTCCATGATTTTGATGTGTCGTGAGGGACACCGTTGATTTATATCCTCATACTTACATGCATACATACATTGATTATATGGTTGGACGAGATCCACATATATACATACATTGATTATATGGTTGGAAGAGATCCACATACATACAGACATTGGTTATATTGTTGATTATATTCGCATACATATAGGTATTGATTACATTGTTGGCACATGTGATGACTCAGTCACCCTAGATATCATAGTATTACCTTTATGATATAGTTGACTTAGGAGTCATTGTTTATTCGATTTCTACATGTAGATGTTTTTCTACTAACGAGTTGGCAACTCACCCCCGTTGTGCCACAGTTCTTGCAGATTGACCGCTTGGATCTGTAGCGGCATCGCAGGCACATAGCTTCATTTGGGTGTTTTGCACTGGTAAGTGGGGAATTTGTATCGTACCCACTCTTGTATTTATATTTCACATTGTATCTAGTCAACTCCATCAATCAAAATTAGTAAATTGTATAAGTAATGAGACTTAGTGAGATTGTGGTTGCGAGACTTAGAGAGAGGGGTTTTCCGCTAATTGTGGTTTTGATGTCTTGCATATTTCTTTATCTTTTGTGGTGAAATTCGCCGTTGGGCGTCGTATACTTATATATACTGTCTTGCATGGTTATGATCCGCCGTTTGGCGAAGAGCTAGCTCCCGCTTGGGGATGCCATTATTCTTGTTATGTATTTATGGTTTTGGATCAAAATATACAAAGGAGGTGCTGCCCAAATTTTTGAAAGACGAAGCACGTTTTCAAACTAGCAAATTTCACTTGCATTTTCATGTTATTTTTCTATAAATTAAGAAAACTTGATTTCATTATACCTTTATTTCAAAACTTCACCTCCTTTATTTTCTTAAAAAGGTTTAGATTTTTGGGTTTCATCTTACTTGAATTACGTTATGCCTTTAAACGTTGCGTGATTTAAGTGCTGGTCACGTGCTAATATTTCGGGTCATGACAAACTTGGTATCAGAGCGCTAGCTTTAACCTTGGTTCGAGTCTATATTTTACAATGCGGAGTCTAGGGCAGGTATGTATTTCGGAACCTAGGCTTGACCTTACGGAACTTGGACTTGAATGGAGGAGTATTAGACCTGAACTTTCGTTTCATAGGTTGACCCTGATTGATGGAGTTATAGGGTTACTAGGCACACTAACAAGGCTTTACAAGGCATCGACCATGCCAAAATTAAATTTTTATGTGCCGAACAACCCTAAGCAAAATCGTATACTAGAGATTAGGCGAATTAAATAGCAAGTAAACAACTTTACGACTAAGGGTATGCGAAATACAACCTTTGTAGATCGGTCATTCACTTCTTTAGCTCCTTGTTGAAGTCCCTTCGCTGCGATCATGGTTCTCCCATGTAGGGTTCCTAGGCACCCTAATGAGGTCTCACAAGGCATCAACCATGCCAATTTCAAATTTAAACGGTGCCGAGAAACCCTAGAACGGATCGTTGGCTAGAAAACTAGGCGAAAAAGTAAACTAGTTAACACTTAACTAAGAGATACGGAAATACAACCTTTGTAGATCCGGTTCTCCACTTCCATAGCTCCGCAATGAAGTCTCCTCGCTGTCCATAACAAGTCCCGGGCTCTAGCGTCGGCTTCATCGGAGAATGGACGGGCTAGGTCATCGATGTCCATGCCGAAGATGATCTACGTCGAGGCATCGCTAAATCAAGCTCCGACTTCACCAAGTCAAGAAACTTGTGAAGAAAACACACTCTACTACTTGGCAAGAGGTAGAGGATGAAGAAATAGGAAGTGGGTAGACTTTAGAATTGGATTTCTCACTCATTTCCATCAATCACCATTGATGGAGCTTGCTTTCTTCATGGAAGAAGATGAAGAAGAAGAAGAAAGTCTTATGATAAGTTATTCCAAAAATGGAAAAATAAAAAGAAAGTTTATCATAATCTAACCATGGTAATGTGTAGAGAATTAACCAAAGTTAGTTGAATGGTTAGGGTTAAGAATGAGATAAGAATGGTGGACTTTGGTCAAAGCTTCATGAAGCTTCAACTAAACTACAAATAAAGCCACCATTCTTTCTCTTTATTCTTATTTATTTCAAAATGAATAAATGAAATAAATAAATGAGAAAAGGAAATGAAACCCTAACCACTTAAGTAACCATGGTTTAATTCTTTACACAAACCCAAACTAGCATGTATCATCAAACATGATACAATCTTGTGTACAAAAGTATATCACATATACAATGTGCACAAAAAGTGAGAAAATCCATTTAAAGTGAACCAATACTAGTTAGTGCAAAGTAATATATCAAATATATAATTATGCATTAAATCATTAAATCAACACTTGATTCAATGATCCGGTCATGTCGCACACAACCGACTAGTATTCAATGTATCGGCTTATCGAATCAACCCTCGATTCGATAACTAGGTTATATCGCATATAACCAATCGATACATTCATCGCGAGAATGAAATACGGTATCACATACATGCATTATTGTCGGTCCCGCACATATCTCATATGCGCTCCTATTTCGTTTCGCTTGAGCCAGGAAACCTCTGTGTAGGACTCTAAAGACTCGTCAATACGCCGGCAGCGGATGATGATCATATCAAACATCCACAAGCCGCAAGCGGTCTGCTAAACGTAACGGCCACCCGGGTATTGAGCGATCTGAAGATCGACGAGCAAGCCCGCTCACACTCCATTGAATCCAACCAGTAACACTACCGTACAGTCCGGTCTGATCGTCTCATATGTCGCATATCTCGCCTAGGGGTGGTAAACGTCAGACCCCAATAGCTCGATAAGTCGTGTCGATATGAGGTCTATAACAATTCGAGAAACTACTGGTAACACTTACCACTGAATCTCAGCAACCCTGGCCAGGGATTTCCTGTTATAGCCAATCGAACACAGCACAACATCAACTCCCTATACCGGGAGAGACGAATCCCCTCCTATCGCTCATTGCCTCTATGTGACTCGGGACTGTACCCAAAAACCACCATTTTGCACGCCCTCTTGGACGTGGTAAGATGGAAATCAAAGCACAGTGGGAACCACACAAGACTCTATGACGATCTCGGGTCAACAGACTACTCTGTACCAGTGTCACCAGAGAACTGCCATCTGACGTGAGGTATAATACTATCTGGGAGTTCTCGGCGAGTCCGTCCAGTGTACCCAGTCTCTACTGAGCACCCGTATATCATCTCTGATGTCAAACACCAATGGATATGGGATCATCCATCGCCCATCTGTATGGGTCGAGAAGGTATACGCTAGTCTACTCTGGTATATCGATGCCCCGTCTCGATACACCCTCGACTAGGGACTTTGAAGGATGTACTTATGGACTACCATGTCCCCACTAGTATGATCCGCATCATAGTCCAGGTAGTAAAGTACAGATCCTAAGGGCTTTACCAACATGTAACAGGGAGACAATCAGTGTACACGTTAAGGTAAAGATCAACCAGATAGCATACTATCATGTCGAGCAAGAAAGTCCTCCCTATATATGTCCCAGCATCCACTACAATATACATCCTATGTATAGTATGGCCTCTAGGGCATACATATAACTAACAATCTCCCACTTGCACTAGGGCCATCTGATAGCAGTGGTTGCAGTATCTCATACTCAACCATCCTATAAAAGTCTCTCTCTGGGAACAGGCCTTTGTGAGTGGATCCGCTGTGTTGTCCTCTGAGTCTACTTTCCTAACCTCGATCTCCCTGGAGATCATCTATCTCCATGATCAGGTGATACTGCCTTAGAATATGTCTGGATCACTGATGGGACCTGCATTCCTTGGCATAAGCCACAACTCCATTGTCACACAATGGGAGGAACATAGTTCATCTTATGAACCAATATACACCCAAACAGCCTCTTTGGCAGCATCTTAAGTAGCGATGTATCCTGCCTTTATCGTCTAGTATGTCACGGTATTTTGCTTGGAACTCTTCCAACATACCGTCCCTTTACTGAGGGTAAAGACAATGCCTGTGACTGACACTCAGTCGTCTTTATCACCCTGGAACCATTCCAGTGATTCTCCCCAGGGTCGATTGATACCTTCTCACTACAACTAGTGAGAATCCTAACATCCATTTAGATCTATCTCATAGATCCAAAACCTAGGATTTAGTAGGTATCACTTTGATCCTATATGGAGAATCATTGTGATAAGCGGAGATTGACCGAGCGTAGCATAGGAAACTCTTTCCCTATCAAGAGTATGTCATCCACGTACTCTACGAGGATCGTCACCATACTCCCTACTATCTTTTTGTTTATACAAGGTTCATCTACCATTTTGATGATGTCAAACTCTTTGACTAATTCATCAAAACAGATATTCCATCTCCGCGATGCCTGCTTTATCCTATAAAGCATCTTGCACACGTTTCCGCTGCTCCCACTGTCTACGAAGCCCTCTGGCTGTGTACTTATAGACGCTCTCTTCCAAAATATCATTTAGAAAAGCAGTCATGACACCCAACCACCAGATATCGTAGTCATGGTATGTAGCCGTGGTAAGTAGGATCTGAATGGACTTAAGCATAGGTACTGGAAAAGGTTTCATCATTATCCACGCCTGGTCGATGACGAAAACCTTTAACAAGTCCAGCTTTGAAAGTCTCCACTTTTCCATCTACACCAAGTAATCTTCTCATGATATACTTGCTCCTGATGGGGATTCAACCCTTCAGATATAGCAACCAAAGTCCATACTTTGTTGGTGTATAAGGATTCCATCTCAGATCGCTAAGCATCCAGCCATTCTTACAGAGTCCCACTCCAGATGGCCAGCTCGAAACTAGTTGGGTCATCATCTCATGATGCAATCCTCGCTCCCACTGTCATAGAGAAACCGAAGTATCTCTCAGGTGGATGAGGAACCCTACTAGATCGGCGGAGAGGCTGAGGTTCATTGGAATCTACTGAATCCTTTGGCTCTATCAAATCATCTGCTGTAGTTTGTATAGCTGGAACCTTTCCAGTTCTACATTACAGACCTTGCTTCGAGCTTGTCCGGATTTTGTTTTTAGACATAGGCCGGACAACCCCAAATCTTAACTAGCTTAAGACATGGGCTCTTCCCCTTCCATATCACATATGAAATGGTAGGCAACTTATTTGATTGGAACCCTATTCATTAGGTATGCAGCTTCATAAGTGCATAACTCCCTAAAAGAAATAGGCAACTCAGTAGTACTCATCATAGAGCACACCTTATCATATAGGGTGTGATTGCTCCGCCCCGATATACCATCGTGCTATGGTGTATACGGAGGAGTAATGCTGAGAGAGAATCTCATTCTCCTTTAGAAAAGTCCAGGAATTCCGTGCACAAGTATTCTCCTCCCTGATCTCATCATAGGACATAATACTTATACCCGTATTGGTTCTCTACTTCTAGCTTATATTCTGTGAATATCTCAAAAGGTTCGGACTTGTGTTTCAACAGGAACATATGTCTGAATCTAAAGAGATCATCAGAGAATGTAATGAAGTACAAAGAACCGGTCTTGGCATGTGTAGACTGGGGACCTTACATACATCAACATGTATCATCCCAAGAGTTTACTAACTCTTTCTCTGTTTCCAATAAACAGAGCTGTGGTCATCTTATCTTTGTGACATGACTGGCGAGTTTCACAAGATGTAAATTCAAACTGATTTAAATATGCATCTAAATGTAACTTCAGCTAGTCGGGTCACATTGATATGACCTAGTCTACAATGCCTCAAGAAGGATTCATTCATTTCTGAACTCTTCCTCTTGTGTGTGTTCCGTATACTAAAGAACTGTAGTTAGATTTAGAACATCAACGCTTTTAGATAACGTGCCTGAACCGATCAACTTTTGATATAGGAAATGTTCAAAACATTATCCAACAATACAAAATTTTATCATTTCTTTACTGATAAAGAGACTGATATGATTTTGTATATCAGGTTCGGTATCTAATAACATTCGTTCAGAATCAATGTATTGGTAATACAGGGTGACAGTGACCAACAGACTTGGCTGCAACTCTTGCCCCGTTTTCTGCCTCATGAAACTTATCACCCGTTCTCAGTTCTCTACCATCTGTAGCCCCATGTAACAGATTACATATCTGGGATCCTGATCTGGTATCACATACCCAGGACGTAGAGGATACTAAGAAACAGTTCTCTGTAATGAACACACCCGAAGATGATGCATCAGCATGCACTCTCTTCGTTTGGGCGGCACGGGAATTCTGGTAATCCCCAATTTCCTGCTCTGTCTTATAACAATTATAAGTTGGAGCGGGACCAACGTTCCCCAGCTCAGTATAACAAGCGGGTTCGGTCAATAATCCATTTTATTATCTTGATTAAGGCGTGATATGGTCGCTACCTGGAGAGAGAGAGAAGAAAACACTCAGCGTGCGCTCTTGCAAGAATAGATTGGTTATTATTTTATCTAATCAGGATGGCTCCCACTGCTTTTTATCAAATCTTCCTTCAAACCCTAAAAGGAAAGACTAGCCGGGATTAATTACACACTACAAGTTCGCCAATCTTTCAGCCAGGCCAGTGTCGGTACTTTGAGGGAGGTGCCCCGTGCTTTCGCACGGACCTAATTAATGTAAACCTCATTTTCCCAGAGGCGTAACCTTGTTAACACCTTTCTAGACACCTACTTGATCGGCTAATTGTAATGTATAAAACTCTCCCAGGAGTAACTCTTACTCGCAGCGGGTATCGGGATCCAACTATCTCATAGAAGGTATGCAATCTCATTGCAAATTTCAACACTTGAAATTCCCGATAATATTTTGCCCCTAACCTCCTATGACCTTGACAAAGGCCAACAAACCATAGGATGCTAGTCAAGTTCAACCCGTCATTTCTTGATCGAAATAAACCCACCCGCACGGCCCTTGACAAAGGCCAACAAGGTCGCACGACTACCCTAATCCAATCTGCATCATATGCATAAGCAGATAAGCACCAGTTAGCTACCGCACACTGCGCCTTGACAAAGGCCAACAAACGCAGCACGAATACTAACTACTACTTATCTGAAATGACGGAGGGCTACGATAGGTTTTTCTGAAAACTTATTGCGTAATGAACTTGATATCGTTGTAGAATCAAATGATTTTAAAATGGAGTGCTTTTGAGGCTTTTCTAGTTTTGCTAAAGGAGTCACTCCCGGTGAAGGGATCGTCGGTCCTTTCCTCGTCGAATGAGGTGCGGGATATATCATATATATCACTGTGCAAAGCAAAAACACTTAAAAGCTATCAAAAGACAAACCGAGTGTGTAGCATCTGCCAGTTATTGCTAAAGGAGTCACTCCCGGTGAAGGGATCTTGGTCCTTTCCTCATCGAATAAGGTGCAGGATATATCACATATACCGCTGTGCAAAGCAAGAACTGTAGCTTCCTGTTTTATTTTGAAATTCGATTCTACAACATCTTAGGTTTCTTTTATTTCATTAATCTCATTAATGAAGTCCCATCATTTAAAGTACCTAAACATCACAGATAAATACGACGTACACTTATGCCATCCGCATTCGCCTCGATGTCCCCTCGTGCACCGTTAGGTTAGGTAACTAACGGCAGAGCGGGGTAGGGCTAGCGCGGGTGTAAAACATAAGTAACATCTATATAATATATCATATATACTATATACAGTATCTATCACAGAACATCACATGATCACATCACAGATATCGCAGCAGAAGAAACATATGAAATATTGGATATACTAGGACGTCCGTGTTTTCAATATGAGCCAGTATAAAACACGGATTCCACGGTCGTGATGAATAGCCAAACCCACACCCCTAGACCCCTACGAGAGCGGCAAGCAACCCTACCAATTCTGGAGTTAGGAGACCCGGACTCGACTCCTCGAGTTGGTCTCCCACTGGACTCCAGAACCCGGTTACTAGTGCTCTCCTCCTTGGGTCTATCCTAGTGCGGAAAAGTAAATAATATACAAACGGTGACAACTTCCGCAACCTGGAAGCGCCCCAATAAAAGAATATTACATACAAGTTTTTACATGAATGAAAATGAAAAACACTCATCTCACATAAAAACCCCCGGCTATTCAAACACGACGATCCAATATAACATATCCAGCAACACATAACATCACATGTCATCAACGTAAGTAAATATGTCCATCCCAATTGTCGTTGACATATAGCAACGAAACCGGCGATATCACATATTACACTTACGGTCACAGAAAAGAAAGTGTAAAACTACAACAGTTGGAATCCGCAATCTCCTCAGACATCGCATGCCTGACCAAATGAATTCTTTAGACATCGCATGCCTAACAATTATAAACCCCGCATTTTAGTCTCATTATCGAAAACACTTTTCAATATCAAGTCGGGCAATTCAACAAGATTCCCGACATACTGATCGAATGCTCGTCGCAAACTTCAGTAGACGGCCGCACCCCCTATACCGTCGACGAAGTGCACCAAGGAGGAACATCGCTACCGCGAGCACCCGGACGGATGCTTTCGGCAACGGGGTTCTCCTACAGTCACTTGGTCGGGGCTATGGGGTATAGCTGTCTATTAAGTTTACCCGGCGAGTATCCGCGTACGCTACGTGATTGCGACGGACTTTTGATCACATCAAAATTCCGTGGCAACTGATCAAGTGAGACTAAACTGCTATGTTTATAACATTCATTTAGTTATCACATAACTTATTGTGAATTCCAAGTATTGTATCACATTCCAGATAAATAGAAAATGTTAAACATTTCGATCGAACAGTCAAACACCTAAGTTTTCCCGATACAGCTCAACACATGAAATAAGTCTAACAACATTCAGTTCGTACCTCAGTACCAACGGTCCAGCCGTAGAAGGGTCAAGCCAACGCCTCACATGTGGCACGCCGTACTGCCCCTAACCCGAAGGTTCAAAGGGCAGTTCAAGACGGTCACATAATCGAGTTAAGGTTTGTTGTCTTCTAGAGGGTCCATCGCGTTACTTGCACTACTTAGAACGTCGTTAAACTACGGAAAAATCCAACACTTGGAAATTTCCCGACAGGGGAAAAATTGGGTATTTATATCCGGTCGAACTTTTTAACATATTCTAAAATTTATCCGGAAAGCCACATAGAAAAAATTTGATACTCCGATCGAAACACCGAATCCCCAAAACAACCCCAGAAAATTCAACTCTTGAAAAAATATTAAAAATTCCCAAAAAAATCACCACTGGAAACTAAGAATTACTGTGCAAAATAATTTCAATACTGTGGTCGTACGGCCGCGGATCCGCCTCATGAGCCTTGCTCATGCCGCGGAACCGCGGTGGAATAGTTGAATTAGGTCCACGAAATTTACAGTAATTCCTAGAAAACCCTGCTTGATTTTCTGCATATTTTTAATTTTGAAAAACTCACTGTTTTCAAAAAAGTACAGAGAGCATGGAAATTTTGGACTTTCGGGTTCGATCGGACTTCAAACTCCGTCTAGACTTCGTCTAAGGCTATAGCTAGGCTCTGATACCACTGTAGGGTTCCTAGGCACCCTAATGAGGTCTCACAAGGCATCAACCATGCCAATTTCAAATTTAAACGGTGCCGAGAAACCCTATAACGGATCGTTGGCTAGAAAACTAGGCGAAAAAGTAAACTAGTTAACACTTAACTAAGAGATACGGAAATACAACCTTTGTAGATCTGGTTCTCCACCTCCATAGCTCCGCAATGAAGTCTCCTCGCTGTCCATAACAAGTCCCGGGCTCTAGCGTCGGCTTCATCGGAGAATGGACGGGCTAGGTCATCGATGTCCATGCCGAAGATGATCTACGTCGAGGCATCGCTAAATCAAGCTCCGACTTCACCAAGTCAAGAAACTTGTGAAGAAAACACACTCTACTACTTGGCAAGAGGTAGAGGATGAAGAAATAGGAAGTGGGTAGACTTTAGAATTGGATTTCTCACTCATTTCCATCAATCACCATTGATGGAGCTTGCTTTCTTCATGGAAGAAGATGAAGAAGAAGAAGAAAGTCTTATGATAAGTTATTCCAAAAATGGAAAAATAAAAAGAAAGTTTATCATAATCTAACCATGGTAATGTGTAGAGAATTAACCAAAGTTAGTTGAATGGTTAGGGTTAAGAATGAGATAAGAATGGTGGACTTTGGTCAAAGCTTCATGAAGCTTCAACTAAACTACAAATAAAGCCACCATTCTTTCTCTTTATTCTTATTTATTTCAAAATGAATAAATGAAATAAATAAATGAGAAAAGGAAATGAAACCCTAACCACTTAAGTAACCATGGTTTAATTCTTTACACAAACCCAAAATAGCATGTATCATCAAACATGATACAATCTTGTGTACAAAAGTATATCACATATACAATGTGCACAAAAAGTGAGAAAATCCATTTAAAGTGAACCAATACTAGTTAGTGCAAAGTAATATATCAAATATATAATTATGCATTAAATCATTAAATCAACACTTGATTCAATGATCCGGTCATGTCGCACACAACCGACTAGTATTCAATGTATCGGCTTATCGAATCAACCCTCGATTCGATAACTAGGTTATATCGCATATAACCAATCGATACATTAATCGCGAGAATGAAATACGGTATCACATACACGCATTATTGTCGGTCCCGCACATATCTCATATGCGCTCCTATTTCGTTTCGCTTGAGCCAGGAAACCTCTGTGTAGGACTCTAAAGACTCGTCAATACGCCGGCAGCGGATGATGATCATATCAAACATCCACAAGCCGCAAGCGGTCTGCTAAACGTAACGGCCACCCGGGTATTGAGCGATCTGAAGATCGACGAGCAAGCCCGCTCACACTCCAGTGAATCCAACCAGTAACACTACCGTACAGTCCGGTCTGATCGTCTGATATGTCGCATATCTCGCCTAGGGGTGGTAAACGTTAGACCCCAATAGCTCGATAAGTCGTGTCGATATGAGGTCTATAACAATTCGAGAAACTACTGGTAACACTTACCAGTAAATCTCAGCAACCCTGGCCAGGGATTTCCTGTTATAGCCAATCGAACACAGCACAACATCAACTCCCTATACCGGGAGAGACGAATCCCCTCCTATCGCTCATTGCCTCCATGTGACTCGGGACTGTACCCAAAAACCACCATTTTGCACGCCCTCTTGGACGTGGTAAGATGGAAATCAAAGCACAGTGGGAACCACACAAGACTCTATGACGATCTCGGGTCAACAGACTATTCTGTACGAGTGTCACCAGAGAACTGCCATCTAACGTGAGGTATAATACCATCTGGGAGTTCTCGGCGAGTCCGTCCAGTGTACCCAGTCTCTACTGAGCACCCGTATATCATCTCTGATGTCAAACACCAATGGATATGGGATCATCCATCGCCCATCTGTATGGGTCGAGAAGGTATACGCTAGTCTACTCTGGTGTATCGATGCCCCGTCTCGATACACCCTCGACTAGGGACTTTGAAGGATGTACTTATGGACTACCATGTCCCCACTAGTATGATCCGCATCATAGTCCAGGTAGTAAAGTACAGATCCTAAGGTCTTTACCAACATGTAACAGGGAGACAATCAGTGTACACGTTAAGGTAAAGATCAACCAGATAGCATACTATCATGTCGAGCAAGAAAGTCCTCCCTATATATGTCCCAGCATCCACTACAATATACATCCTATGTATAGTAATAGCCTCTAGGGCATACATATAACTAACATCCCGGACCTTTGCATGGCTTCATGAGGCGAAAGACGCGTCCTTGCTTGAAGTCTTCGAGGCCGAAGATGATCTACGTCGAGGGGATGCCAACTCAAGCTTCTACTTCACTAACTTGAGAATTAGTGAAGCAAACACCCTAAACTAAAGTGCTAGTCTGGTAGAGGATGGAGAAATAGGAAGTGGGTTCTCTTTAGAATTTTATTTCTCACAAAGTTTCACTCTTTTTTCCAAAACCCTAGCAAGCTTTTTCTTTTGCTCAAAGAAGAAGATGAACAAAAGAAAAGAATGAGGATAATGATCAAGTGAGAAGTCTAACCATGGCGAGTGAGTATCATATACTAACTCTTGTAGAGACTTAACCCTAGGCTAATCTTCATGGTTGGGTTAAGAAATATCCATAGTCAAAACAAATTTAGTGGAATTGGTCAAATGCTTCTACAAGCTTCAAGCATTTAGCTAATCCTCCACTAATTTTGTAATTACTTTGAATATTAAAATCCAACATAAATAAATAGCATGGTGTAAGTCTCATACACCCAAGTCAAGTGTATCATCAACCATGATACAATAAAAGAAAACACAATTTTAATATATATCATATATACATTAAAGTTGTGCTCATGTGAGAAAAACCCTAAAGTGAACAAGTGTTAGTAAATGTAAACTAGTATATCTAATATACAATTATACACTTAATTATTAAATCAACACTTGACTTAATAATCTGGTCATATCTCATATAACCGACTAACATTCATTGTATCGACTTATCGAATCAACACTTGATTTGATAACCCGGTCATATCATATATAACCGACCGATACAAAAAGTCGCGAGAATAGAATACGGTATCACATACACGCATTATTCTCGTTCCCGCACATATCACATATGCGCTCCTATTTCGTTTTTCCTGAGCCAGTAAAAGCTCTATGTAGGACTCTAAAGACTCGTCAATACGCCGGCAGTAGGTGATGATCACATCACGCACCCACAAGCCGTCAGCGGTACTAGCTGGACGTAACGGCTACCCGGGTATTGAGCGATCAAAAGATCAGCAAGCAAGCCCGCTCCAACTCCTGTAAAAGCCTGCCGGTAACACTTCCCGTACAGTCCGGTCTCCTCGTCCGATATGTCGCATATCAAGTCTAGGGTTGGTAAACGTCAGACCCCAATAACCGATAAGTCGTGCCGATGTGAGGCTCATAACGGGTCGAGAAACTACTGGTAACACTTACCAGTAAATCTCTAAATCAGCCCTGGCCAGGGACTTCCCTGTTACGGCCAATGGAGCACAGCGCAACATCAACCCCCAATACCGTGAGAGACGAAACCCCTCCTATCACTCATTGCCTCTATATGACTCGGGACTGTACCCAAAAACCACCGTTTTTCACGCCCTCATGGACGTGGTAAGGTGGAAATCAAAGCACAGTGGGAATCACACAAGACTCTATGATGATCTCGGGTCTACAGACTAACCTGCACAAGTGTCACCAGAGAACTGCCATCTGACGTGAGGTATAATACCATCTGGGAGTTCTCGGCGAGTCCGTCCAGTGTACCCAGTCTCCACTGAGCACCCGTATACCATCTCTGATGTCAAACACCAATGGATATGGGATCATCCATCGCCCATCTTATGGGTCTAGAAGCGTATACGCTAGTCTACTCTGGTATATCGATGCCCTGTCTCGATACACCCACGAATAGGAACATTGAAGGATGTACTTATGGACTACCATGGCCCCACTAGTATGATCTGCATCACAGTCCAGCTAGTCAAGTACACATCCTAAGGGCTTTATCAACATGTAGCTATAAGACAGTATCAAGAGACAAGTATACATGTTAAGATAAAGAGCAACCAGATAGCATACTATCATATCGAGCAAGAAAGACCTCTCTATATATGTCCAAGCATCCAATATAATATACATCATCTGTACAATACTGGCCTCTAGGGCATACATACAACTAACAGGAGTTGGTAGCTTGAGTAGAGTGACGTACCGTACGTATGTTCCGTGGCATATTTACGATACGATACTCCACTTAAGAAACCTTAAGATGTACATATTTTGAGATCTGTGATTCTCCTTGTTCTCTTGATCATACATCCATTTGAGATCATTGATTATATTTGTTTCCAAGATCATACTCTCATTGATTCTGTTTCTTCTTATGATCTTGTATCCATTCTTGATCTGTAGTTTCCTTTCATGCCTTTGATCTGTTTTCTTCGATACTCGATTGAGGTTCCTGTCATCATGGTTTGAGCACAGTTTGAGCTGCTGCTAGTGATGCGGTCAGGGCGAGCTTGTCTGGTATGAGGGCTGACCATTGTGTTTTCTGGTGACATGGGAACATCTCGATGTAGTGTTGTGTTGTGACCTCCTGTTGAGGCGAGTGTTTGGTTTTACACCAGATGATCGGGCCACTGTTAGAGGCTGCATGTTGTAAGAAGACTGTCAATGTACATCCTACCTCAGAGATTGTGATGTTGTCTACGTGCAGACAGATGACCCAGCTGTTGCTGAGGTTGATGGGATGTCGCTTCCTGAGTTGATGAGCTGAGATCGCTGGAGCTTCCAAGTAGAGATGCGATAGATGATAGATAGTCTATCCCGAGTTGAGAGACGAAGGTGATTCATCTGATTGATATGCCGACGCAGGCCCAATCAAGTTGAAGATTTCCAGTGTGGAGAGTCTTACTCAGATCTAGAGCAGACCGATCCAGAAATGACCGTTGATGTATCGTCTTTCCTAGAGGGTTGAGGCATTGTTTAGCATGCGAACGAAGGGTCTTCACATGTCGGGTAGGCGAAGCTAAAAAGTTTGAGTGAGGGTCAAAAACCCATTTTTCCCAAGTTTAAAGTGTTCGTAGGAATATGTAAGTGATTCTGTGGACCCTCTAGAAGAATGAAACCCTAACTCGACATGATGACCATGGAACCGCTTTTGAACCTTAGGGTTTGCAGCAGTTTAGCGGTGCCATCAGTGCGGCTTGGGTTTGCCCTTCTACGGCTGGTCCAGAGGTACTGTGGTATGTACCAGATATTTTTAGACTGTGCTCAGGTGTTGAGCCTTCGGGAAATTTTAGGACCCTGATGACTCGATCGAAAATTTTGACGTCGTCCGGGTATTATGTGATAAGAGATCAGTAAGCTGACCAGCTTCAGATAGAGGACCTCGCTCAGATGCGTTGTGAGTTGATCGAGAACGGACGAGTATTGAGTATTCCTCCAATGGTTGGGACGAGTTCCCGAGGACGTGTTCGGCTAGAGATCTTCTACAGAGCGATGAAGATACCGAGTTCGTGATTTCGAGTCCGTGTGAGAGATTTCGGATTGATCGTGGCCGAGAACAGTTGCAGTGTGCAGATAGTATGACGTGACGTCGAAGTGGACGATGATAAAGACGAGTGGAACTAGAGGTTCGTGCGAGATACGGACGAGCTGTTGTTACTCCCCGTCGAGATTAGAGACCTGATACGTGTACAGAGGTCTTGGGATGCGGCCAGTTCCCGAGGAAATGCTGTACTGAGAGCGCAGATATCCAGAAAGCGAGAAAAGATTATACAAGAGTACCAGCCTCCGTACAGTTCGGCATAGGCGAGATTGGAAGAGACCCTGAGAAGGTTCCTTTCAGGACACTGCTGCAATGAGATTTGCACCCAGGATCAGTCGTGTCATGTGTATTCAGAGGACCAGAGGCCGATGCCAGTAACGTGCTGCTTTACGAGTGGTCGTGATGATTGGCCGAGAGATGACCAGAGAAGTGCTAGAGCAGAATCGTTCCCGTTAGCACACCTGACTGGGCCGATGAGCCGATGGATTGCGAGATTGGTGAATCCACAGAGAAGATAAGGACCCAGAGACAGAGGACGCCAGACCGTGAGCAGAAGGCAAGCGGATCTTCTTGCTCTGCTAGTTTAGGCACACCGACTTATTTTTCGACATTGTAGGAGGTGTACCTCAATATCATTTGTTGCGATTTGCGTTTGTGATCCGAGTATCACACTTATATCGCTTGGATTTGAGTTTTGATGATTGAGTTTCATGATATGATTTTCGTGCACAATGGCTGCAGCTACAGGGTATTTACATGTTTGGGCATAGTTATTGCGCTGGATATATATTTTATACACCGTTGTGTTGATTTGCAATTTGTGCATGCCTATTGCGTTTGATGTCGATTTTGTACCTTCGTAGCATGTGTTTATGATTTCATGAATTTCATACGGATGATTTGATTTTTGCATTCGGTATAGCTCACATGTGTTTGTAGTGCATTGATACGGATTTATGCTCATAGTTGCACACGTTTTTGATTTATACGCCTTGGTACACTCGGTGTCGTTCTTATACGCATTTGAGTTATTAATGTGATTTTCGTGCATTGGTTGCACCGTACTTGTATTTCGCGCATTTGATACACCGGATTTGAGATTTTCGTGCATAATAGATGCACCAGATAGTGTTGTCGTGCACACCCGTTGCAATGGACAAATGTTTTCGTGCACACCTGTTGTACTTAGTTTTGGATTTTGTGCAATTTGTGGCACCTGTATTTGGATTTGATTTCCGTGCACACCCGATGCATGTGATTGTTGGATACGCCTTTTGAGCACTTTGTTTTCGTTTTGGCACCATATTATATAGTGGCCAAACAGGACTGATCTGAGGATAGTACCTGAGTACTTTCCATGCATTAAAAGTTTATAAAGAGGTTTTTGAAAAATAGCTATAGTATCGCTATTTCCTACGTGTCCGTGAGCGACACGAACGTTTATAATGGAAAACCTTTTGGGATATTTAGAAAATGACGGAACGTGTATTTAGGAAAATATATATGGATATATATTATTATTTTAAAATCAGCGTCCGTCACTTATGCCATGAGTTACGCATTCACGCGGCGATTTATAAAAGATTTTTGCATGAGTTTTATTTAGTTTTTGGAAGTTTTCCAAAGATGCGTACTATACACGTATTATAGTATTTGACTATTGTATATTGGATTCCAGTAGTGGATTTTGAGATCTGTATCTCCACTGTAACTCCATGGTTATGCATGAAAATCTGATGATTTGCGTGACGCTTGACGGAGTTCGATTTTTAGTTTATACTCGTTTTCAGGCGCACGCGATGCGCGGTGCTATTTCTGTATCTTCCGTGATTTCGGAGCCCCGTTTATTTGAGGTGATTCTTGAAATGTTTTGGTATTTGGGTGTTTAAATTTAAATTCGGGGACCGAATTTATTTAAGGGGGGAAGACTATAACATTTCAGAAAATATAAAATATTATTTTTGGAATTTAATATTAAAATAATATATTTCCCGAAAATTGCCCGATTTGCGAAATTGGGGTTTTCGAAAAGAGGTATAAATATATACCAATATTTGTGAAATAATTGGAAATGAAAATGAATTATTCATTTAAAAATATATTTTAAGGATTTGGCATTTTTAAAATTTATTATAAGCAGTTTTGATAAAAACCCGATTAGTACACTGCTAATCGCAATTAGGCCAAATCAGTGTTTCTACAGTTTTCATGATTAGTGCACAATGACATGTTTCATTTGGTTACACATTCATTTGTGTTATTTATGTTAAGGTTTCATTATGGTGAGAAAAGAAAATAAAGAAAAAAGGTGTCATGATGACTTGAGGAGAGAGAGAGGGGACATCATGATGAGAGTAAGCATGCTTGGAGAGAAAGAGTGAGAATAATTGAGAGAGAGAGAGAGGGGCTGCCTCATTTGTTTTCCTCCACCATTTTCTTCTTCTTCTTCTTCTTCATCTCACTCCACCTTCTACCTTCATGACCCATCTCAAAATACTCCCCAAAACCCTATACCCCTTTCTCAAAAGATGATCACCTCCTCACCCTTATCTTGATGGACCAACCAAAGTGGGATTTTGACAACTTTGGGACTTCTATGGTTTTGCTTGGGTGTAACCATGAGGTATATCTCTTTTCACGTAGGGTAGTTTTGTTTTCCTAGCTTTTCGTTTAAGTTTAGAAGTCGTTTAGTGATGGATTTGTGAACTTTGAAATTCTAGAGAAAGGTTTGGGAAATTGATGATGTTTTGTGGTTCAATAAGACTTTTGAGGTGATTCATGACCTGGGCCATAGCTTAGAACCCTAAAATACGGATTTAGGAATTTATCCATGTTGGTTTTTTGAGTATATAGGGTGTGCATGGAAATCTCGAGCAACCCGGGGAATTTATGAGTTTAGCAAACAATATCAGAGACCAAATTAGATTACTAGGAGACCACCATGATGAGACAAAGCCCAGAGAAGCCTTAGGGGTCGAGCTCGCCGGATTTTAGGGCCTTGGGATCGGCCACTTGGTGGGTAGAGGTCTAGGTTAGTTCAGTAGGTCATATCCATCTTGTACTACATCCTAGACTTGGTTGTGCAACTCCTTTTGACCTGAGTCAAAATCTAGGAGCATTTTGGTGTGATTTTGGCTATGTTTTCCATATTTTGAAAGGCTAATTTTTGATATTTGAATTCGTATTTGGTTGTTAGATGTTTATACATCAACAACAAGGGTTGTTTGGTTGATTTTGTACGCGTAAGCTATAGGTTCTAACCTATGAGCAAGGCGCGTGCCGTATTGGATTTCAGAACTTTATTTTACTTGCGTGGCGATATGTGTTGTTATTGTAGGTACCTTCATGTGGATTCCTAGGCGACGTAGCGTGGTATCATCAACTTCGGCAAGCGAAGACCACGATGAGTAAATCTATATCTACGGGGAAAGTCGGGTGGATGTATAGCACCCCTGCAAAGTTTTGGAGGAAACCGATTTGTAGCATATGGTTAAGAAAACCTAGATTAGGAAACTAGGGTTAGTGTTAAAAGATTGTTAGTGAAACCATATTATGAACTAAAGGATAGTTAGAAGTGTTTTGATACGACTAGTATGTGGTGACAAAATTTGAGGATGACGTTTGACGATATTGCCGTCTAGGGTACTATAGGATTAGATAGCCGACGTAGATGTGTCATCCGAACCATACCTATTTCCAAACTGAAGAATCGTATGCATCTTTTAAACATATAACTTGAGAGAAGTTACGGATTTTCAAATGATATCTTTTTCCTTAAACACACCGTAACCCTATTTTCAAAACTACGATTCGCATCTTTTAAAAAAACTGATTGTAAGGTTCAGGTGTGTATGTTAGATTAGATCAGTATTCTTATTGTAAAGGTAGAATATATATATATATAACATTTGACTCGATGTGAGATATAAATGTGATGAAAAGAATTGTACGATGCGATATGATGAATTTGGTGATATGGTGGTATACGGATGCGAGTCGATTGAGATGATTGATTGACGGTCCTCCTGATATGAGATTTTTATGGATGAGACCGGGTACATAGGTATATAAATATATATATATAGAATATCGTGAATCATGTGTGATATGTCGTACAAGACGTTAGGTCCGTGCCCCTCATTGTCGTAAAGGTTGATAGGATCCCTAATGTTTTAATGCCGCCGTACGATGATTTTCTGTGCGATACGAGTTTGACTTGATGATTGATCCATACCATTGACTGGAGGATGCCGTACGATGGAGTATACCATACGCGATGTAGTGTTGCTAGATGCCGATTGTTAGATTCACCAACTCGGTCATGTTAGATACCTATACCCGTCAGCATTTGCTCATGATTTACCTTATGCTGCCTTCATGTTATTCGCATTGCATTACTTATACCCTTGATAGTACACCTGCACCATTATCGATGATGTGTATGTTACACGTACACAGATTGTAGGCTCACACACTTCATCATCGATAATTGCCATGTCACTACACAGTAGGATTGCTGTATCATGATATGACTCTTCGCATAACATGCTTGCGTATGTACTACTTGTACACCCATATTGGCGCACATACATATTGTACACTCATGCTTGCGTATATACCACTTATACACCCATATTGGCGCACATACATATTGTACACTCATGCTTGTGTATATACCACTTGTACACCCATATTGGCGCACATACATATTGTACACTTATGCTTGCGTATATATCACTTGTACACCCATATTGGCGCACATACATATTGTATACACATGCTTGCGTATATACCACTTGTGCATCCATATTGGCGCACATACATAATGTACACACATGCTTGCGGATATATCACTTGTATACCCATATTGGTGCACATACATATTGTACACTCATGCTTGCGTATATACCACTTGTACACCCATATTGGCGCACATATACTTTGATACGTCCATATTTACATACATACAAATTGAATATCCATATTTATGCATATATACTTGATACATCCATATTTTTGCATATACACATTGTGTATCCATATTGGTGCACATATACATTGATACATCCATATTTATGCACATACACATTGTATATCCATATTGGTTCACATATACATTGATACATCCATACCTGCGCATATACGCATTTGTATATCCATATTGGTGCACACATACATTGATACATCCATACTTGCGCATATACACATTGCATGCCCATATTGGCGCATATACACATTCGTACCTCTATACTTGCGCATATACATATTGTACCTACATAGATAACTGGTTTTATTAGGAAATTAGAAACCGCATGTTATATTTTAAAAACTGGAATCATTTAAAAGAGCTGTTTTCTCTTAATATGTCATATCCCTGTTCTATGTTGCATGATATACGGATATGCTTACATTCTATTATATGTCGCATACATCATGCTCTATGATTTTACGCATTGAGATATGCTGTTTTCATGAGATTTCTTGATTTGAGAACCGTGGACATTTTAAAAGAGATTATGTGTTGTTTTAAAAACCCGGTTTCTCTTAATATGATATTTCAGTGCTCCCACCATGCGTTTTCTCGGTTCTGAGACGTGTGACATGTGAAACCCGATTCGAGGAGCTGGATGAGGCCGATTGCGGGTACATGGTGGACCCGGTATGGTACATCGGGGCGAGAACGGATTTACTGTGCAGTAGACGGTGGGCCTGGCAGAGGGACTACTATCTACTGGTGATAGTATTTAGGCTCGGCGGATATCCGGAGGATACCGACCGGAGTTGAGAGATGATATGGACCGCTTCAGACTAACAGAGCCCGAGGGCCGATCCGGACTGACGGAGCCCGAGATATGAGGATTTACGTGTCGATGCTCGACACGGGTTTCATGAAGTTTTCGGGTGTCGATTTGGATACCCAGGTTCCATGATTTTGATGTGTCGCGAGGGACACCGTTGATTTATATGCTCATACTTACATGCATACATACATTGATTATATGGTTGGACGAGATCCACATGCATACATACATTGATTATATGGTTGGACGAGATCCACATACATACAGACATTGGTTATATTGTTGGATTATATCCGCATACATATAGGTATTGATTATATTGTTGGCACATATGATGACCCGGTCACCCTAGATATCATAGTATTACCTTTATGATATAGTTGACCTAGGAGTCATTTTTTATTCGATTTCTACTTGTAGATGTTTTTCTACGCACGAGTTGGCAACTCACCCCCGTTGTGCCACAGTTCTTGCAGGTTGACCGCATGGATCAGTAGCGGCATCGCTGGCACATAGCATCATTTGGGTGTTTTGTACTGGTAGGTGGGGGCATTTGTATCGTACCCACTCTTGTATTTATATTTCACATTGTATCTAGAAAACTCCATCAATCAAATTTATTAAATTGTATAAGTAATGAGACTTAGTGAGATTGTGGTTGCGAGACTTAGAGCGAGGGTTTTCCGCTACTTGTGGTTTTGATGTATTGCTTATTTCTTTATCTTTTGTGGTGAACTTCGCCGTTGGGCGTCGTATACTTATATATACTGTCTTGCATGGTTGTGATCCGCCGTTTGGCAAAGAGCTAGCTCCCGCTTGGAGATGCCGTTATTCTTGTTTTGTATTTGTGGTTTTGGATCAAAATATACAAAGGAGGTGCTGCCTAAATTTTTAAAAGACCAAACACGTTTTCAAACTAGCAAATTTCACTTGCATTTTCATGTTCCTTTTCTATGCATCAAGAAAACTTGATTTCATTATACATTTATTTCAAAACTTCACCTCCTTTATTTTCTTAAAAAGGTTTAGATTTTTGGGTTTCAGCTTACTTGAATTACGTTACACCTTTAGACGTTGCGTAATTTAAGTGCTGGTCACGAGCTAATATTTCGGGTCGTGAAAAAGTTGGTATCAGAGCGCTAGGTTTAACCTTGGTTCGAGTCTATGTTTGACTATGCGGAGTCTAGGGCGGGTATGAATTTCGGAACCTAGGCTTGACCCTACGAAACTTAGACTTGAATGGGGGGTATTAAACCCGAACTTTCGTTTCATAAATTGAACCTGATTGATGGAGTAGGTAGCTTGAGTAGAGTGACGTACCGTACGTATGTTCCGCGACATATTTACGATACGATACTCCACTTAACAAACCTTAGGATGTACATATTTTGAGATCTGTGATTCTCCTTATTCTCTTGATCATACATCCATTTGAGATCATTGATTATTTTTGTTTCCATGATCATACTCTCACAGATTCTATTTCTTCTTATGATCATGTATCCATTCTGGATCGATCGTTTCCTTTCATGCCTTTGATCTGTTTTCTTAGATACTCGATTGAGGTTCCTGTCATCATGGTTTGAGGGCAGTTTGAGCTGCTTCTAGTGATGCGGTCAGGGCGAGCTCGTCAGGTATGAGGGCTGACTATTGTGTTTTCTGGTGACATGGGAATGTCTCGATGTAGTGTTGTGTTGTGACCTCCTATTGAGGCGAGTGTTTGGTTTTACATCGGATGATCGGGCCACTGTTAGAGGCTGCATGTTGTGAGAAGACTGTCGATGTATAGCCTACTTCAGAGATTGTGATGTCGTCTACGTGCAGACAGATGACACAGTTGTTGCTGAGATTGATGGGATGTCGCTTCCAGAGTTTACGAGCTGAGATCACTGGAGCTTCCAGGAAGAGATGCCACAGATGATAGCTAGTCTATCCCGAGTTGAGAGACGAAGGTGATTCGTCAGATTGATGTGCCAACGCAGGCCCAGTCGAGTTGAAGATTTCCAGTGTGGAGAGTCTTACTCAGATCTAGAGCAGACCGATCCAGAGATGACCGTTGATGTATCGTCTTTCCTTGAGGGTTGAGGCATTGTTTAGCATGCGGACGAAGGGTATTCACATGTCGGTTAGGCGAAGCTAAAAAGTTCGAGCGAGTGTCAGAAAACCATTTTTCCCAAATTTAAAGTGTTCGAAGGAACATGTAAGTGATTCTGTGGACCCTCTAGAAGAATGAAACCTTAACTCGACATGATAACCGTAGAACCGCTTTTGAACCTTAGGGTTTGCAGCATTTTAGCTGTGCCATCAGTGAGGCTTGGGTTTGCCTTTCTACTGCTGGTCCAGAGGTACTGTGGTATGTACCAGATATTTTTAGACTGTGCTCAGGTGTTGAGCCATCGGGAAATTTTGGGACCTTGATGATTCGATCGAAAAGTTTGACATCGTTCGGGTATCATGTGATAAGAGATCAGTAAGCTGACCAGCTTCGGATAGAGGACCTCGCTCAGATGCGTTGTGAGTTGATCGAGAACGGACGAGTATTGAGTATTCCTCCGATGGTTGGGACGAGTTCCCGAGAATGTGTTCGGCTAGACATCATCTACAGGGCGATGAAGATACCGAGTTCGTGATTTCGAGTCCGTGTGAGAGATTTCGGATTGACCGTGGCCGAGAACAGTTGCAGTGCGCAGATAGTATGACGTGACGTCGAAGTGGACGATGATAAAGACGAGTGGAACAAGAGGTTCGTGCGAGATGCTGATGAGCTGTTGTTACTCCCCGTTGAGATTAGAGACCTGATACGTGTACAGAGGTGTTGGGATGCGGCCAGTTCCCGAGGAAATGCTGTGCTGAGAGTGCAGATGTCCAGAAAGCGAGAAAAGATTATACAAGAGTACTAGCCTCCGTACAGTTCGGCATAGGCGAGATTGGAAGAGACCCTGAGAAGGTTCCTTCCAGGACACTGCTGCATTGAGATTTGCACCCAGGATCAGTTGTGTCACGTGTATTCAGAGGACCAGAGGCCGATGTCAGTAACGTGCTGCTTTACGAGTGATCGTGATGATTGGCCGAGAGATGACCAGAGAAGTGCTAGAGCGGAATAGTTCCCGTTAGCACACCTGACCGGGCCGATGAGCCGATGGATTGCGAGATTGGTGAATCCACAGAGAAGATAAGGACCTAGAGACAGAGGACGCCAGACCGTGAGCAGGAGGCAAGCGGATGTTCTTGCTCTGCCAGCTTGGGCACACCGACTTATTTTTCGGCATTGCTGGAGGTGTATCTTAATGTCATTTGTTGCGATTTGCGTTTGTGATCCGAGTATCACAATAATATCGCATAAATTTGAGTTTTGATGATTGAGTTTCATGATATGATTTTCGTGCACCATGGCTGCACCTGCTGGGTATTTACATGTTTGGGCATAGTTATTGCGCTGGATATATATTTTATACACCGTTGTGTTAATTTGCGATTTGCGCATGCCTATTTCGTTTGATGTCGATTTTGTACCTTCGTAGCATGTTTTTATGATTTCGTGGATTTCATACGGATGATGTGATTTTTGCACTCGATATAGCTCACATGTGCTTGAAGTGCAATGATACGGATTTGTGCTCATAGTTGCACACGTTTTTGATTTATACACCTTGGTCCACTCGTTGTCATTCTTATACGCATTTAAGTTATTAATGTGATTTTCGTGCATTGGTTGCACCGTACTTGTATTTCGCGCATTTGATGCACCGGATTTGAGATTTTCGTGCACAATAGATGCACCAGATAGTGTTGTCGTGCACACCCGTTGCACTGGACAAATGTTTTCGTGCACACCAGTTGCACTTAGTTTTGGATTTTGTGCAATTTGTGGCACCTGTTTTTGGATTTGATTTCCGTGCGCACCCGACGTATGTGATTGTTGGATACGACTTTTGAAGCTGATTTTGCTTTTGAGCACTTTGTTTTCGTTTTGGCACCATATTATATAGTGGCCAAACAGGACTGATCTGTGGACAGTAGCTGAGTAATTTGCATGCATTAAAAGTTTGCCAAGAGGTTTTTGAAAAAAAAAGCTATAGTCTCGCTATTTTCTACGTGTCCGTGACCGACACGAACGTTTATAAAGGAAAACCTTTTGGGATATTTAGAAAACGACGGAACGTGTATTTAGGAAAACAAATATGGACATATATTATTATTTTAAAATGAGCGTTCGTCACTTATGACATGATTTACGCATTCAGGCGGCGATTTATAAAAGATTTTTGCATGAGTTTTATTTAGTTCTTGGAAGTTTTCCAAAGATGCGTACTATACACGTATTATAGTCTTTGACTATTGTATATTGGATTTCAGTAGTGGATTCCGAGATCTGTATCTCCACTGTAACTCCGAGGATATGCGTGCAAATCAGATAATCTGCATGACGGTTGACATAGTTCCATTTTGAGTTTATACACGTTTTCAGGCGCACGCGATGCGCGGTGCTATTTCTGTATCTTCCGTGATTTCGGAGCCCCGTTGATTTGAGTTGATTCTTGAAATGTTTTGGTATTTGGTGGTTTAAATTCAAAATTCGGGGACCGAATTTATGTAAGGGGGGAAGACTGTAAAATTTCAGAAAATATAAAATATTATTTTTGGAATTTAATATTAAAATAATATATTTCCCGAAAATTGCCCGATTTGCGAAATTGGGGTTTTCGAAAAGAGGTATAAATATATACTAATATTTGTGAAATAATTGGAAATTAAAATTAATTATTCCTTTAAAAATATATTTAAAGGATTTGACATTTTTAAAATTTATTATATGCAGTTTTGATAAAAACCCGATTAGTGCACTGCTAATCGCGATTATGCCAAATCTGTGTTTCTACAGTTTTCATGATTAGTGCACCATGACATATTTCATTTGGTTACATGCTCATCTGTGTTGTTTATGTTATGGTTTTTTTGTGGTGAGAAAAGAAAAGAAAAGAAAAAGGTGTCATGATGACTTGAGAAGAAAGAGAGGGGACATCATGATGAGAGTGGGCATGCTTGGAGAGAGAGTGTGAGAATAATTAAGAGATAGAGGGGGGGCTGCCTCATCTGTTTTCCTCCATCATTTTCTTCTTCTTCTTCTTCTTCCTCATCTCACTCCACCTTCTACCCTCATGACCCATCTCAAAATACTCCTCAAAACCCTATACCCCTTTCACAAAAGATGATCACCTCCTCACCCTCATCGCTATGGACCAAGAAAAGTGGGATTTTGACAACTTTGGGACTTCTAGGGTTTTGCTTGGGTGTAACCATGAGGTATATCTCTTTCACGTAGGGTAGTTTTGTTTTCCTAGCTTTTCGTTTATGTTTAGAAGTCATTTAGTGATGGATTTGTGAACTTTGAAATTCTAGAGAAGGGTTTAGGAAATTGATGATATTTTATGGCTGTCAATAAGACTTTTGAGTTGATTCTTGACCTGGGCCATAGCTTAGAACCCTAAAATACGGATTTAGGAATTTATCCATGTCGGTTTTTACGTATATCGGGTGTGCAAGGAAATCTGGAGCAACCCAGGGAATTTATGAGTTTAGCAAACAATACCAGGGACCAAATTAGAGTAATAGGAGACCACCTTAATGAGACGAAGCCCAGAGAAGCCTTGGGGGCCGAGCTCGCCGGATTTTAGGGCCTTGGGGCCGGCCACTTGGTGAGGGTATGTCATGACCCGAAATTGGCACGTGACGGCCGTTAAACTACGCAACGTCTACAGGCGTAACGCAATTTAAGTAAGCCGAAAACCCAGCAATCTAAACCATCTAAAGTAGTAAGTGATAATGGCATTTTCAAAACTTTTGAAATCTCAAACCAAATTCTTTAAAGTCCAACTTTACTTTCTTAAAAATTTTTGGAGCACCTACTTTGTAAAAACTAACCCCCAAAATGGGTACAACATAAATATAAGTAAAGCATCCTCAACGGGAGCAAATCCACGCCCAACGGCGGGAAACAACCACCACAACAGATATACGACGCCGTAGCGAAGAAAGAAAAGACGATATAAGTAAAACTGCATAAAAGACATCCAAGTCACGAAAATAATATAAAATATCGTCCTCACATCAAGTCTCTAAGTCATACACATGAAAGTAGTAGATGGAGAGTACAGAATACAACGAATATACAATACGCAACATCGGATAACCGTAAAACCCACGTATAGCAAAACTGTACACAGTCAGGCGTAGCGGTATCCACTGCAAAAGAAGATATGATAAATGAAAAGCCTCCCGTGACTGCCCTGAGGGACTACCTGCAAAACACTGTGGCACAACGGGGGTGAGTTGCCAACTCGTGAATTGTAAATAACATATGCAGGTAATCGCAAGTATGCACGTACATGACGAATCTAATGCATGCAAGCGGATAGCAATAAAAGCCAATATGTATGCAACATTCATATAAGGTACTCTATCAGGTACCACTAATACATGAAGCAATAAATGGCAATATGTATGCAACAATCAGTAAGGTACTCTATCAGGTACAACTAATATATGAAGCAATGCATATACAATAAATGAGGAGTATGGAATAAAACATGTCATTCTCACAGAATCCTGACCTCGTGAAAGGACAAAAGTCCATGAAGACAAACTAAATCCCAAATTTTCTCAAATCAGCCCCCAAATTGGCTCTCATATCCTGTAAGTCTCATATATCCTGAATGTACAATATCAAGTAAACATTATATATCTTGACTGTACAATATCAAGTAAACCTCATATATCCTGAATCCAGTACCGAGTAAGTTTCATATAAAGTGAGTGTCCAACATCGACACCCAAAAACATCATGAAACAAGTGTCTAGCATCGACACATAAATACTGATCTATCAGGGGCTGTCACCACGACTGGCCCCTGATAGGTACATATCATACGCTATCCTGAAAACTCGAGTGCCCTGCTCTGACACTCGAAATTCAACGTATCCATACGTACATGACTCCGGTCGGTATCCCCACGATAACCGCCGAGTCTAAATACAATCACCGGTAGGTACTTGCCCACTTTCCAGGCTCATCGCCTATCATCTGCGAACATCTTGCCGAGGGGAACCATACCGGGCTCTAACATGTACCCGCACACGGCCCACTCACTCCTCGCATCGGGTAAATATCATAAATCTCAGAACCGAGAAATCTCATGGTGGACGCTGAAATATCATATCAAGAGAAAACGGGTTTTTTCAAATAATGCATAATTTCATGAAACAAGCACGGTTCTCAAATCCAGAAAACATCAAATAATGAATAAGTATAAATGCATGAATCAATACATATATATTAGCATCCCATTCCACTAATATATATATAAATATATATATATAGGCATATATAACAGTGTCCTATTCGACTGTTATATATACTTAGGAGTAAGAATATCAGAGAACATAATATGAAATCCATGAATGTAATATATGCAACATGAAACAGTAACATGAGCATATAAAGGAAAAATCACTATTTAACTATAATAAGTTAATATATATATCATGCGGTTCCTAATTTCTTCAAATCCATACAACATCAAATAAAGGTGAACATGTGGCTATAACCAGGTATGCGTAACCATGTCGATATCGCAAGATATGTGCATCTACCTATCAATAATGATGTAATACCCTCCAGGTATATGTGTAAGTAGGTATGCAAGCTGTACAAGTAGCTATGTCTCATGTGTGTGTGTATACCTGTTACTAATGGTACGATACCATATAGGTACATAGGTAACTAGCATGTAGGCATTGCAAGGTATACTACTATCATATCTGCCAACGCATAAGAATCAATGACCCCACGTCAATGACAAAACAGTACCACATAGGTATTTGTAGCCTTAACTAGGTAAGTGAGTATACATGTAAGTATGTATGCACGGTATACATGTAAGTATGTGTGAATAGCAAGGCATATATGTAAGCATATTGGTATACAGGTATACTACTATCATATGCGCCAAGGAAAATAAGGATCATGTCTCAATGTCTCTAAACAATACAATATCACATATGTATAGGTGTTGTGCGTGTCATAGCAATTATTGACGGTGTATGTGTGTAGCATACAATTAGTGCTCGTGAAACATGAACCGTCAATAATGGTGTTGTGTCTCATTAATACTAAGTCCATACACAAGGAAATGAGATAAGCAACAAATGTATACATGCACAATCAATATCCGTATACTTCTAACTAATAGTCATGTCATTTGATCTAGCCCAGACGCATAACGCCATGCGGGCGATCCCCCTGTAGATATTAAATATACTCACCAATGTTCTTGGCTATGTAAAGCCTACTACTCGCTTTCCCCTGTTCGCAGCGTCCGAAGTCCCCTCCTGCGATCCTGAAAGCATATAACAATATAACAAGTATATATTAGCAATCGATCAATAACACGTGCCAACTACGTTTGACCGACGCACCAACTCGAAACCTACTCTCAAGTGTTCTTCAAGTGGCTAACATGCGTAGCGACACTACGAAACCAACTCAAGAGCAAAAGCTACACAAATACACGATCGGCATCGGCACGACCCTAACTAGGAACGCAAAGCGACACAACTACCAAGCCTAGACCCTGATCGTACCGATCACGCATTCACAAAACAAGATATAGCGTGGAATCAATATAATTAACATCGCAACGTCAAAAGAAACCCACGCCAAAATTGTCCGAAAACCTAGTAAGCAATATATATCATTTTACAAATCTAGCAAGTAGGTTAAGTTTTTTTTTGCCTAAAATTAATGATTAACCTTTAACCCATTCATCATGTTAAAACACTAACTTGAACTTCAATAAAATTATCATGAAACCACAAAACATGCTAATTAAGCTATATTAAACATTTAATTAGCTAACTTAATGATTTTAGCATAACAAATAAAGATTAGGGTTTAAAATTATACCTCCTCAAGAACACAAAATAGAAACTAGATCCATCATTTTAGCCTCCAAAAATGATGTTTTCATGAAGATCTACGCAAGCTTTGTGAAGAAGAATGATGGGTTTGGATTTGTTCATGAGTTTTGTGGATTTATTTAGAGATTTTTGATGATTTATTTGAGTTTGGAATGAAGAAAATGGGCAAAGAAAAAAGATGGGCAGCATGAGGAGGAGGCTCGGCCATATCAAGGGGGTGGTGTTTTATGCAAAATGTGAAGAAAATTCTAGCAAAAAGTAATAAATGCATCATTAAATGCAAATTGCCACCTTTTCTTTCTTTTCTTTTTTCTTTAAATTTTCATTTTAAATCACAAAATATCTAGATATTTGGATAGATGGATTAACAAAAATATCTAGTGATTAGATTAGCAATGATTCAAATTAGAAGTAATTAACCCAAATTGTAATTACCACTAATAAAGTGCACAAATAAAGTATTAAAATAATATTTAATTAGGGAAAAATTTTATGTGAACCAAAACTTCCCATTGACCCCCAAAGCCCGTGCACTAGCTTTATTCTAGCTAAACTAGGTGCCGTCAAGTTTATACAGAAGTTTGATCACAATCGGGTTAAAACGGAAAACACTGACTATTTTACCCTAAAACGGAAAAATTCGCATAACGACTTCTAAAACGTTACATTCTTCCCCCCTAAAAGAAATTCAGTCCCCGAATTTAAAATTCTCACTAAGCGTACCTTCAAAGAGATAAGTACAAAACTCCCAAATCTCGCTCGCAGCCTCCCAACTGATCACCTCAGTATACGACTACGCCAAAGAACCTTCACATATAGCAAGACCCTTGACCGAAATCCCTCCACCTGCCGATCCACAATAACTATCGGCTACTGGTGAACGAAAGATCGCGTCCAAAATAATGGTCTGGTGCTGAAACATGTGAGAAAGGTCATGAAGGTATTTACGAATTATCGACACAAGGAAAACGGGTGAATACTCAATAATCTGGGCGGAAGTGCCATATTATAGACAACGGAACTAACTCGTTTGAGGATCTCAAAGGACCAACAATCTGGGACTAAGCTTCCCAGAACTCAACACGCCATTCATCGGAAAAATCCATAGGAATACATGATCTCCCACCGCGAACTCAAGTCTGCGGCCACCACGGTCGACATAAGACTTCTGTCTGCACTGGGCTGCTCTCATCCTGAGCCGAATCAACCGGATCTTCTCCGAAGCTTCACGACTAGCTGGGATCCAAAATCCTACTCTCGCAGAGTCAGAAAAACAGACTGGCGATCGACACGACCTACCAAACAAAACCGAAAGGTTGCTAATTGGAACGTCTCCTGATAACAGCTATCGAAGGAGGACCCTAAGAATGGCAAGTGATGATCCCAACTGCCAACAAACATTCAGTACGTACGCACAAGCATATCCTCCAGAGTCTGTATAGTCCGCTCTGTCTGACCATCGTCCCACAAATGGAAAAGCAGAGCTAAAGCTCAACCAGGTGTCAAAGGCTTCCAAAAGCTTCTGCCGAAGACGGCAAGCAAACTGGGTGCCTCTATTGGATACAGCGCATGAAGGAACTCCGTGAAAACGCACAAACTTAACAAAGAACAACTGAGCAAACTGAGCATAACCGGACTACAAACACCCAAATGGAGTCATACCCTGTCTAAACCTGGGTAGACACCACAACGAAATTCATGGAGATCTGCTCCCATTCCCACTCTGGAATGGTTAAAGATTGCAACTCTCCAGCCGGTCTCAGATGCTCAACCTTAGCTCGCAACAAGACAGACAACTCGAAACGAAATCCGAAACTTCACTCTTCATCCCTGCCCACCCGTAACTATCTCAAAAGTCACGTCACATCATGGTGGAACTTGGCGAACACAGAAGGCTGACTGGTGTGCCTTTTTCTAGGATCTCGCATCTCTACCCATCAGTATCAGGTACACACATACGCATCCCTAAACGTAGCATACCCTAGTCAAAACATCAAGGACTCTGAATCTTTACCATGCTGGACATGCTCAAGTATCACAGACAACGAGCATCGGTTGGATGTGCCTCACAAAAACGATTAAGTAAAAGTGGACGGGCGCGGACATGAGCAAGCTGTCCCCTAGAAAAGGCGAACAACACTGTACTCATCTGTCGCACAAGAACTGTAAATCTGCAGAAGACTGTCTCTGAACTGTGCACAACTGGAACAAGCACCCCGGTCCTACAACTCAAGCATCAGCTACCACCATCGCCTCGCCAAGGGTAAATAAAGGATCTCACAAACACAATCCTTCACACGCTCCATCCAACGTCGCTGTCTCAACAACCAAAACCCGCTGTAGGAAGATGTACATCAAGCTCTAGTAGTCCATAAAAATTTGACACGACTCTCTACACAAGTAGTGTCCCAAATCTTCAATGCACGACCACCGCGGCCATCTCCAGATCATGAGTGGGATATCATGCTCGTACTTCCTCCAACTATCGGGAAGCAAAAGCGATAACTCTATAGTGCCACATCAGTACACAATCGAGCCCCACTCGTGAAACATTACAGTAAAAAACAAAGTTGCCCGATCCAGAAAGCTAAGAAAGAACTGGTGCCGTTGTCAACCGAGTCTTCAACTGCAGAAACATTGCACGCATGCCTCAGTCCAAGAAAAGGAACCTCCATCCCGGTCAGTCCAGTCAACGGTGCAGCGATACACAAACAATCCTGCATGAAACGGTGGTAAAAACCTGCTAAGCCCAAAAATCTGCGGACCTACGTCCCGAATATAAGTCTGGGCCCAAGCTATACGGCCTCGATCTTCATCGGGTCTATACGAATACCGTCTGTCATAACTACAAGAGCTAGGAAGACAACACAATCAAGCCTGACGGAACACTCTGAGAATTTAGCAAACCGCTGAGGCTCTCCTAATGTATACAAGCAAATCCTCAAGTGCTGCTCAAGTTCCTCATGACACTTTGGAAAAGAGTAGAATGTCATCAATTACACAACAATCAACTGGTCGAGGAACGACCTGAAGAAACCTGGTTCATCATATCCACGAATGCTGCTAGGTCATTGGTGAGTCCAACGACACCACCAAAACACATACTGCCCGTAACACGCATAAAAGCAGCCTTCGGAATGTCATCATTCCGAACCCGCAACCTATGATGACCTGATTCCAAACAAACTTAGAAAATGTCTCGCACTCTGGAGCAAGTCGAACAAAATGTCAATGCGAGGTAAAAGATACCTATCCGCACTGTAACTCGGTTCAATTGACGATCAATCAACACACAACCTCAAACTGCCTGTTGGGTTCCTAGGCACACTAATGAGGTCTCACAAGGCATCAACCATGCCAATTTCTAATTTTTCATGTGCCGAGAAACCCTAATACGGATCGTTAACTAGAATTTAGGCGAAACTAGAAGTAGTAAACAACTTTATTGCTAAAAGGGAAGTGACTACAACCTTTGTAGATCCAGTCCTCCACCTCCATAGCTCCGTGATGATGTGCCCTCGCTGCGATCATCGGATCCCAGGCTCTAGCGTCGGCTTCATCGGAGAAATGAGCGGGCTAGGTCGTCGACTTCGATGCCGAAGATGATCTACGTCGAGGCAACACAAGATCAAGCTCCAACTTCACCAAGCCATGAAACTTGTGAAGAAAACACCCTATACTACTTGGCAAGTGGTAGAGGATGAAGAAATAGGAACTGGGTTCACTTTAGAATTGGATTTCTCACTCTTTTTCTCAAGTTGCCATTAAAGGTTGCAAGCTTTCTTCTTTGTTGAAGAAGAAGAAAAAGAAGAAAAACTATGATAAGAATAAAAAGATTAAGTTAAAAAGAAAAACCCTTCATTCTTATCATATTGCAACCTTAGTTAAGTGTAGAGAATGAACTACGGTTAGTTGAATGGTTAGGTTTAGGAGATGAAGACAAAATGGTCATTTTTAGTCAAAGATGCATGAAGCATCAAGAAAGATCTAAAAGCAACCATTTTGTTTTCCTTTTCTTATAATCAAAAATGAATAGATAAATAAAAGAAATGAAACCCTAACCATTCAGTAAACATAGTGTATAGCATACACACACCCAAGGTTGCATGTATCATCAAACATGATACAAACAAGTGTACAAAAATATATCACATATATAATATGCACTTCAAGTGAGAAAATCCATTTAATGTGAACCAATACTAGTTAATGCTAAGTAATATATCAAATATATAATTATACATTAAATCATTAAATCAACACTTGATTTAATGATCCAGTCATATGGTATATAACCGACTAGTATCAATAGTAACAACTTATCGAATCAACACTTGATCCGATAACCCGGCTATATCGCATATAACCGATCAATGTCACAAATCGCAAGAATCGAATACAGTATCACATACTGGTATTATTCTCGGTCCCGCACATATCTCATATGCACTCCTATTTCGTTCCGCTTAAGACAGGAAACCTCTGTGTAGGACTCTAAAGACTCGTCAATACGCCGGCAGCAGATAATGATCATATCAAGCACCCACAAGCCGCAAGCGGTGTGCTAAATGTAACGGCCACCCGGGTATTGAGCGATCAGAAGATCGACGAGCAAGCCCGCTCACACTCCTGTGAATCCAACCAGTAACACTTACCGTACAGTCCGGTCTGATAGTCTGATATGTCGCATATCTTGCCTAGGGGTGGTAAACGTCAGACCCCAGCAGCTCAATAAGTCATGTCGATATAAGGTCTATAACAGTTCGAGAAACTACTGGTAACACTTACCAGTAAATCTCAGCAACCCTGGCCAGGGATTTCCGGTTATAGCCAATCGAACACAGTGCAACATCAACCCCCTATACCGGGAGAGACGAATCCCCTCCTATCGCTCATTGCCTCCATGTGATTCGGGACTGTACCCAAAAACCACCGTTTTGCACGCCCTCTTGGACGTGGTAAGGTGGAAATCAAAGCACAGTGGGAATCACATAAGACTCTATGACGATCTCGGGTCTACAGACTAACCTGTACCAGTGTCACCAGATAACTGCCATCTGACGTAAGGTATAATACCATCTGGGAGTTCTCGGCGAGTCCGTCCAGTGTACCCAGTCTCCACTGAGCACCCGTATATCATCTCTGATGTCAAACACCAATGGATATGGGATCATCCATCGCCCATCTGTATGGGTCGAGAAGGTATACGCTAGTCTACTCTGGTATATCGATGCCCCGTCTCGATACACCCACGACTAGGGACCTTGAAGGATGTACTTATGGACTACCATGTCCCCACTAGTATGATCCGCATCATAGTCCTGGTAGTCAAGTACACATCCTAATGGCTTTACCAACATGTAACAGAGAGACAATCAGTGTACAAGTTAAGGTAAAGATCAACCAGATAGCATACTATCATGTCGAGCAAGAAAGCCCTCCCTATATATGTCCAAGCATCCACTACAATATACATCCTATGTATAGTAATGGCCTCTAGGGCATACATATAACTAACAATCTCCCACTTGCACTAGGGCCATCTGATAGCAGTGGTTGTAGTATCTCATACTTAACCATCCCATAAAAGTCTCTCTCTGGGAAAAGGCCTTTGTGAATGGATCCGCCGTGTTGTCCTCTGTGTCTACTCTCCTAACCTCGATCTCCTTGGAGATCAACCATCTCCATGATCAGGTGACACTGCCTCAGAATATGTCTAGATCACTGATGGGACGGGCGTTCCTAGGCATAAGCCACATCTCCATTGTCTCACAATGGTAGGAACGAAGTTCATCTCATGAACTAATATACACCAAAACAGCCTCTTTGGTAGCATCTTAAGTAGCGATGTATCCTTCCTTTATCGTCTAGTAACCCACGGTATTTAGCTTGGAACTCTTCCAACATACCGTCCCTCCACTGAGGGTAAAGACAATGCCTGTGACTGACATTCAGTCGTCCTTATCACCCTGGAACACTTCCAGTGATTCTCCCCAGGATCAATTGATACCATCTCACTTCAACTAGTGAGAATCCTAACATCCATTTAGATCTATCTTATAGATCCAAAACCCAGGATTTAGTAGGTATCACTTTGATCCTATGCGGAGAATCATTGTGATAAGCGGAGATTGATCGAGCGTAGCATAGGAAACTTCTTTCTTATCAAGAGTATGTCATCCACGTACTCTACAAGGATCGCCACCATACTCCCTACTACCTTTTTGTATATACAAGGTTCATCTACCATTTTGATGAAGTCAAACTATTTGACTACTACATCAAAACAGATGTTCCAACTCCGCGATGCCTGCTTTATCCTATAAAGCATCTTGTACACGTTTCCACTGCTCCCACTGATTACGAAGCCCTCTGGCTGTGTACTTATAGACTCTCTCTTCTAAAACATCATTTTAGAAAAGCTGTCATGACACCCAACCACCAAATATCGTAGTCATGGTATGTAGCCGTGGCAAGTAGGATCTGGATGGACTTAAGCTTAGCTCCTTAGAAAAGGTTTCATCATGATCCATACCTGGTCAATGATGCAAACCTTTAACAAGTCTAGCTTTGAAAGTCTCAACTTTACCATGTACACTAAGTAATCTTCTCAAGCTATACCTGCTCCTGATGGGGATTTAACCCTTCAGATAAAGCAACCCAAGTCCATACTTTGTTGGTGTATAAGGATTCCATCTCAGATCACTAAGCATCCAGTCATTCTTACAGAGTCTCACTCCTGATGGCCAGCTCGAAACTAGTAGGGTCATCATCTCATGATGAAATCCTCGCTCCCACTGTCATAGAGAAACCAAAGTATCTCTCGTGGGTGAGGAACCCTACTAGATCGGCGGAGAGGCAGAGGTTCGTTGGTAACAATTGAATCCTTTGGTTTTACCAAATCATCAGCTACAGTTTGTATAGCTGGAACATTTCTAGTTCTACATGACTGACCTTGCCTCGAGCTTGTCCGGATTTTGCTTTTAGACATAGGCCGGACAACCCCAAATCTTAACTAGCTTAAGACATGGGCTCTTCCCATACCATATCAAATATGAAGTGGTAGGCAACAGATTTGATTTGAACCCTATTCAATAGGTATGCAGCTTCTCAAGTGCATAACTCCCAAAAAGGAAATAGGTAACTCAGTAGTACTCATCATAGAGCACACCTTATCATATAGGGTGTGATTGCTCCGCCCCGATATACCATCATGCTATGGTGTATACGGAAGAGTAATGCTGAGAGAGAATCTCATTTTCCTTTAGAAATGTCCAAGAATTCCGTGCTCAAGTATTCTCCTCCTTGATCTCATCAAAAGACATAATACTTATACCCGTATTGGTTCTCTACTTCTAAATTATATTCTGTGAATACCTCAAAAGATTCTGACTTGTATTTCAACAGGAACATATGTCTGAATCTTGAGAGATCATCAGAGAATGTAATGAAGTACAAAGAACTAGTCTTGGCATGTGTAGACAGGGGACCTTTATACATCAACATGTATCATCCCAAGAGTTCACAAGATGTAAATTCAAACTGATTTAAATATGACCGACAAGTTTCACAAGATGTAAATTCACACATAGCTGGAACTCTTTCTTTGTTTCCAATAAACAGAGCTGGTGTCATTTTATCTTTGTGACATGACTGACAAGTTTCACAAGATGTAAAATCAAACTGATTTAAATATGCATCTAAATGTATCTTCAGCCAGTCGGGTCGCATTGATATGACCTAGTCTACAATGCCTCAAGAAGGATTCGTTCATTTCTGAACTCTTCCTCCTGTGTGTGTTCTGTATACTAAGAACTATAGTTTGATTTAAAACATCAATGCTTTTAGATAACGTGCCTGAACCGATCAACTTTTTGATATAGGAAATGTTCAAAACATTATCCAACAATACAAAATTTTATCATTTTTTTACTAACAACGAGAGTGATATGATTTTGTATATCAGGTTCGGTATCTAATAACATTCGTTCAGAATCAATGTATTGGTAATACAGGGTGACAGTGACCAATAGACTTGGCTGCAACACTTGCCCCGTTTTCAGTCTCATGAAACTTATCACCCGTTCTCAGTTCTTTACCTATCTGTAGCCCATGTAACAAATTACATATGCGGGATCCTGATTCGGTATCTCATATCCACGACGTAAAGAATTCTGAGAAACGGTTCTGTATAATGAACACACCCGAAGATGATGCATCAGTATGCACTTTCTTCGTTTGGACGGCACGGGAATTCTGGTAATCCCCAATTTCCTGCTCTGTCTTATAACAATTATAAGTTGGAGCGGGACCAACGTTCCCCAGCTCAGTATAACAAGCGGGTTCGGTCAATATTCCGTATTATTATCTTGATTAAGGCGTGATATAGTCTCTACCTGGAGAGAGAGGGAAGAAAACACTCAGCGTATGCTCTTGCAAGATCAGATTGGTTATTATTTTATCTAATCAGGATGGTTCCCACTGTTTTTATCAAATCTTCCTTCAAACCCTAAAAGAAAAGACTAGCCGGGATTAATTACATGCTACAAGTTCGCCAATCTTTCAGCCAGGCCAGTGTCGGTACTTTGAGGGAGGTCCCCCGTGCTTTCGCACGAACCTAATTAATGTAAACCTCGTTTTCCCAGAGGCATAACCCCGTTGACACCTTTCTAGACACCTACTTGATCGGCTAATTGTAATGTGTAAAACTCTCCCAGGAGTAACAATTACTCGCGGCGGGTATCGGGATCCAACTATCTCATAGAAGGTATGCAATCTCATTGCAAATTTCAACACTTGAAATTCCCGATAATATTTTGCCCCAAGCGATCTATGACCTTGACTGAGTCAACAAACCATAGACCGCAAGTAAAGCTCAACCCGTCATTTCTCGATAGAATTAAACCCACCCACACGACCCTTGACTGAGTCAACAAGGCTGCACGACTACCCTAATCCAATAGCATCATATGCTTTGCAGATAAGCACTAATCAGCTACCGCACACTACGCCCTGACTGAGTCAACAAACGCAGCACGAATACTAACTATTACTTATCTGAAATGACGGAGGGCTACGACAGGTTTTTAAGAAAACCTTTTGCGTAATGAACTTTATATCGTTGTAGAATCAAATGATTTTAAAATGGATTTTGTTTTTGAGGCTTTTCTAGTTTTGCTAAAGGGGTCACTCCCGGTGAAGGGATCGTCGGCCCTTTCCTCGTCGAATGAGGTGCGGGATATATCATATATATCACTGTGCAAAGCAAGAACTATAGAAGCAATCAAAAAACAAACCGAGGGGTGTAGCATCTGCCAGTTATTGCTAAAGGGGTCACTCCCGATGAAGGGATCGTCGGCCCTTTCCTTATCGAATAAGGTGCAGGATATATCATATATACCGCTGTGCAAAGCAAGAACTGTAGCTACCTGTTTTATTTTTGAAATTCAATTCTACAACATCTTTAGGTTTCTTTTATTTCATTAATCACATTAATGAAGTCCCATCATTTAAGTACCTAAACATCATAGATAAATACGACGTACACTTATGCCATCCGCATTCGCCTCGATGTCCCCTCGTGCACCGTTAGGTTAGGTAACTAACGGCAGAGCAGGGCAGGGCTAGCGCGGGTGTAAAACATAAGTAACGTCTATATAATATATCATATATACTATATACTGTATCCATCACAGAACATATCACATGATCACATCACAGATATCGCAGCAGAAGAAACATATGAAATATTGGATATACTAGGACGTCCGTGTTTTCAATACGAGCCAGTATAAAACAAGGATTCCACGGTCGCGATGAATAGCCAATCCCACACCCCTAGACCCCTACGAGAGCGGCAAGCAACCCTACCAATTCTAGAGTTAGGAGACCCGGACTCGACTCATCGATTTGGTCTCCTACTGGACTCCAGAACCCGGTTACTTGTGCTCTCCTCCTTGGGTCTATCCTAGTGCGGAAAAGTAAATAATATACAAAAGGTGACATCTTCCGCAACCTGGAAGTGCCCTAATAAAAGAATATTACATACAAGTTTTTAAATGAATGAAAATGAAAAACACTCATCTCACATAAAACCCCCCCGGCTATTCAAACACGATGATCCAATATAACATATCCAGCAACACATAACATCACATGTCATCAACGTAAGTAAATATGCCCATCCCAATTGTCGTTGACATATAGCAACGAAACCGGCGATATCACATATTACACTTACGGTCACAAAAAAGAAAGTGTAAAACTACAACAGTTGGAATCCGTAAACACTTTAGACATCGCATGCCTAATCAAATGAATTCCTTAGACATCACATGCATAACAATTATAAACCCCGCATTTTAGTCTCTATATCGAAAACACTTTTCAATATCAAGTCGGGCAATTCAACAAGATTCCCGAAAAACTGATCGAATGCTCGTCGCAAACTTTAGTAGGCGGCCGCACCCCCGATACCGTCAATGAAGTGCACCAAGGCGGAACACCGCTACCGCGAGCACCCGAACGGATGCTTTCGGCGACTGGGTTCTCCTACAGTCACTTGGTCGGGGCTAAGGGATGTAGCTGTCTAATAAGTTTATCCGGCGAGTATCCGCATTACGCTACGTGATTGCGACGGACTTTTGATCACATCAAAATTCCGTGGCAACCGATCAAGTGAGACTAAACTGCTATGTTTATAACATTCATATTAGTTATCTCATAACTACTTGTGGATTCCAAGTATTGTATCACATTCCAGATAAATAGAAAATGTTAAACTTTCCGATCGAACAGTTAAACACCCAAGTTTTCCCGAAACAGCTGAACACATGAAATAAGTTCAAAGACATTCACTTCATGCCTCAGTACCAACGGTCCAGCCGTAGAAGGGTCAAACCAACGCCTCACATGTGGCACGCCGTACTGCCCCAAACCCTAAGGTTCAAAGGGCAGTTCAAGACGGTCACATAATCGAGTTAAGGTTTGTTGTCTTCTAGAGGGACCATCGCGTTACTTGCACTACTTAGAACGTCTTTAAACCACGGAAAAATCCAACACTTGGAAATTTCCCGACAGGGGAAAAATTGGGTATTTATATCCGGTCGAACTTTTTAAGATTTTCTAAAATTATCCGGAAAAACACAGTAAACAAAATTAAATAATCCGATCGAATCACCGAGTCCCCAATACAAACCCAGAACACTCAACTCTTGAGTCAAAATAAAAATACCCATAAAATATAAATCACAGAAATAGGAATTATGGTGTAAAAAAATATTGCCTAACTCCTCTGTACGGCCGCGGAACCGCGGCCTAAGCAGGCTATAGCCGCGGTTCCGCGGTGGAATGTACGAATTAGGGGTTCGTTTTTCACCACAATTCTTATATTTTCCTGCTGAATTTTTCAGGTATTTTTAATTCAGAAAAATCCCCGATTTCAATAAATGTACAGAGAGCGGATTTGGATTAGGGTTTCGGTTCGATCGGACTTCTAACTCCGTCTACACATCGCCTAAGGCTTTAGCTAGGCTCTGATACCACTGTAGGGTTCCTAGGCACACTAATGAGGTCTCACAAGGCATCAACAATGCCAATTTCTAATTTTTCATGTCCCGAGAAACCCTAATACGGATCGTTAACTAGAATTTAGGTGAAACTAGAAGTAGTAAACAACTTTACTGCTAAAAGGGAAGTGACTACAACCTTTGTAGATCCGGTCCTCCACCTCCATAGCTCCGTAATGATGTGCCCTCGCTGCGATCATCGGATCCCGGGCTCTAGCGTCGGCTTCATCGGAGAAATGGACTGGCTAGGTCGTCGACATCGATGCCGAAGATGATCTACGTCGAGGCAACACAAGATCAAGCTCCAACATCACCAAGCCATGAAACTTGTGAAGAAAACACCCTATACTACTTGGCAAGTGGTAGAGGATGAAGAAATAGGAAGTGGGTTGACTTTAGAATTGGATTTCTCACTCTTTTTCTCAAGTTTCCATTAAAGGCTTTCTTCTTTGTTGAAGAAGAAGAAGAAGAAGAAGAAGAAGAAAAAATATGATAAGAATAAAAATATCAAGTTAAAAAGAAAAACCCTTCATTCTTATCATATTGCAACCTTAGTTAAGTGTAGAGAATGAACTAAGGTTAGTTGAATGGTTAGGTTTAGGAGATGAAGACAAAATGGTCATTTTTAGTCAAAGCATCAAGAAAGATCTAAAAGCAACCATTTTGTTTTCCTTTTCTTATAATAAAAATGAATAGATAAATAAAAGAAATGAAACCCTAACCATTCAGTAAACATAGTGTATAGCATACACACACCCAAGGTTGCATGTATCATCAAACATGATACAAACAAGTGTACAGAAATATATCACATATACAATATGCACTTCAAGTGAGAAAATCCATTTAATGTGAACCAATACTAGTTAATGCTAAGTAATATATCAAATATATAATTATACATTAAATCATTAAATCAACACTTGATTTAATGATCCGGTCATATCGCATATAACCGACTAGTATCAATAGTAACAACTTATCGAATCAACACTTGATCCGATAACCCAGCTATATCGCATATAACCGATCAATGTCACAAATCGCGAGAATCGAATACAGTATCACATACTGGTATTATTCTCGGTCCCGCACATATCTCATATGCGCTCCAATTTCGTTCCGCTTGAGCCAGGAAACCTCTGTGTAGGACTCTAAAGACTCGTCAATACGCCGGCAGCAGATGATGATCATATCAAGCACCCACAAGCCGCAAGCGGTATGCTAAACGTAACGACCACCCGGGTATTAAGCGATCAGAAGCTCGATGAGCAAGCCCGCTCACACTCCTGTGAGTCCAACCTGTAACACTTACCGTACAGTCCGGTCTGATCGTCTGATATGTCGCATATCTTGCCTATGGGTGGTAAACGTCAGACCCCAGCAGCTCGAAAAGTCGTGTCGATATGAGTTCTATAACAGTTCGAGAAACTACTGGTAACACTTACCAGTAAATCTCAGCAATCCTGGCCAGGGATTTCCGGTTATAGCCAATCGAACACAGTGCAACATCAACCCCCTATACCGGGAGAGACGAATCCCCTCCTATCGCTCATTGCCTCCATGTGATTCGGGACTGTACCCAAAAACCACCGTTTTGCACGCCTTCTTGGACGTGGTAAGGTGGAAATCAAAGAACAGTGGCAATCACACAAGACTCTATGATGATCTCGGGTCTACAGACTAACCTGTACCAGTGTCACCAGAGAACTGCCATCTGACGTAAGGTATAATACCATCTGGGAGTTCTCGGCGAGCCCGTCCAGTATACCCAGTCTCCACTGAGCACCCGTATATCATCTCTGATGTCAAACACCAATGGATATGGGATCCTCCATCGCCCATCTGTATGGGTCGAGAAGGTATACGCTAGTTTACTCTGGTACATCGATGCCCCGTCTCGATACACCCACGACTAGGGACCTTGAAGGATGTACTTATAGACTACCATGTCCCCACTAGTATGATCCGCATCATAGTCCAGGTAGTCAAGTACACATCCTAAGGGCTTTACCAACATGTAACAGAGAGACAATCAGTGTACAAGTTAAGGTAAAGATCAACCAGATAGCATACTATCATGTCGAGCAAGAAAGTCCTCCCTATATATATCCAAGCATCCACTACAATATACATCCTATGTATAGTAATGGCCTCTAGGGCATACATATAACTAACACTGCCATCTTCCTCCCTGACGATCAGAATAGGAGATCCCTAAAGAGAAACACTTGGACGTACAAGTCCCACATATCTAGCAACTCTGCAGCAGTTCCTTAAGCTCCTTAAGCTTCGCCAGCTCATCTGGAACAATGTCGGAAAACCCTCGCATGATAGGAACCCGGTCCAACAAACCCACTGTGGCTCCGGTATCACAAATGAAAGCCAAGAATCTTCGACATCCTCTCCTCAAAAGCCGACTAGCGAAAAAGGCTGAATTCAAGCTGTGATGGGCGGCACCACTGTCCCCCTGCACAATAAGAACTGACTCGCCGGGAAACAAATCCTGACTGTTTCCACACAGCCGTCCACAGACGCATAGCACGTAAATAACCAGTCCGTGCCCAAGAGAATGTCAAATCCAACATCTCTAGAAGGATCAAAGTGACGGGTGAATCTCTTAACCGATTGGCACACGACCGAAACACGTGTCGCGCAACAAAAAAATCGCTGACAGAAGTTAACACCACAACGGCTGATCTAGCATACACAACTCTCGGCCCAACCATGGCACAAAGTGTGTAAAACAAACAAATGCATAGATCCCGAACAAAACAACCCTACGAATCAAAAGAACATACGAATTTAAGAATACCTGAAAACTCCGCATTGGACGCCCGTGCATCCTGATGAGTAGAAGCAAACTCTGGTGTGTGCCCTCTACCCGCAACTGGCGGAACTCTACCTCTACCAAACTGTCCCCCCTGAGAGAACCCTTCACGACCACGACCTCCCCGAACACGATTCTGATGCAATGCTAAGGAACAATTCCTGATGAGGTGATGAAGGATCCTGCACCAGAAACATCCACGCGATGACTGCTGACCCTCCTGGGGATGAGAGCTGAACGACTGTCCTCGTCCTAAGTCTCTGCAACTCCTGCGACGGTCATGAAATCTGTCTCAGCGACTGAACCTCTATCTCGGGGCTGACACACCAGTACTAGCCCTCCTGGGTCCTCGAACTCCCAAAGTCTCAGGAAGACGTGCCTCGTCAACTAGGGCTACATCTACTGGTGCTATGTAAGTGATGAAATGCTGTGTACTGACCGCAAGGAACAACTTGGTAACAGGGGTAGCAACCTCCTGTCGCTGCGCTCGACTGGTCTCCACCAACGACCTCATCGTCTGGCGCAAGTCCTGCATCTCAGCCTCAAGCCTAGCGATACGATCTATCGAAGGCGGATCTATCTACTCCTGTGCAACGAGTGTGCCATCTTGGTCAGTCCTCATCCTACACGAGTCAACTCTGATCTCGGCTCTCGCTGCATCACTCTGAGTCCTCATGGTCATCGGAGGCAAAGGCTATAAATGGAAAAGGATTCGATAAGAACACGGAAATCGAATCACAAGGATATGTATCATCACGAAAGGAATTTCAATCAATTTGTACTTAGGTCACCTTAGGCGGAGTACCGTGATCGTGAGTATGCCGCGGACATACACACAATACGTTACTCTGCTTAAGCTACCTACTTCATCATACCAAGGTCATCCTACACTCCGAAATGTAAAACCTAGCGCTCTGATACCAACTTTGTCACGATCCGAAATTGGCACGTGAAGGCCCTTAAACTACGCAACGTCTACAGGCGTAACGCAATTTAAGTAAGCCGAAAACCCAGCAATCTAAACCATCTAAAGTAGTAAGTGATAATAGCATTTTCAAAACTTTTGAAATCTCAAACAAAATTCTTTAAAGTCCAACTTTACTTTCTTAAAAATTTTGGCAGCACCTCCTTTGTAAAACTAACCCCAAAAATGGGAACAACATAAATATAAGTAATGCATCCCCAACGGGAGCAAATCCACGCCCAATGGCGGAAAACAACCACCACAACAGATATACGACGCCGTAGCGAAGAAATAAAAGTCGATATAAGTAAAACCGCATAAAAGACATCCAAGTCATGAAAATAATATAGAATATCATCCTCACATCAAATCTCTAAGTCATACACATGAAAGTGGTAGATGGAGAGTACAGGATACAACGAATATACAATACACAACATCGGATAACCGTAAAACCCACCTATAGCAAAACTGTACACAGTCAGCCGTAGCGGTATCCGCTGCAAAAGATGATATGATAAAAGAAAAGCCTGCCGCGACTGCCCTAAGGAGTCGACTACCTGCAAAACACTGTGGCACAACGGGGATGAGTTTCCAACTCGAGAATAGTAAATAACATATGCAGGTAATCGCAAGTATGCACGTACATCGCGAATCTAATACATGCAAGCGGATAGATATAAAAGCCAATATGTATGCAACAATCATGTAAGTTACTCGATCAGGTACTACTAATACATGAAGCAATAAATGGAAATATGTATGCAGCAGTCACGTAAAGTACTCTATCAGGTACTACTAATACATGAAGCAATGCATATACAATAAATGAGGAGTATGGAATAAAACATGTCATTCTCACGGAGTCCTGACCTCGTGACAGGACCAAAGTCCATCACGACAATCTAAACCCCAAATTTCCTCAAATCAGCCCCTAAATTGGCTCTCATATCCTGTAGGTCTCATATATCCTGAATGTACAATTGTTAGTTATATGTATGCCCCAGAGGCCATTACTGTACATAGGATGTATATTGTAGTGGATGCTGGGACATATATAGGGAGGACTTTCTTGCTCGACATGATAGTATGCTATCTGGTTGCTCTTTACCTTAACGTGTATACTGATTGTCTCTCTGTTACATGTTGGTAAAGCCCTTAGGATGACTACCTGGACTATGATGCGGATCATACTAGTGGGGACATGGTAGTCCATAAGTACATCCTTGAAAGTCCCTAGTCGTGGGTGTATCGAGATGGGGCATCGATATACCAGAGTAGACTAGCGTATACCTTCTCGACCCATACAGATGGGCGATGGATGATCCCATATCCATTAGTGTTTGACATCAGAGATCATATACGGGTGCTCAGTAGAGACTGGGTACACTGGACGGACTCGCCGAGAACTCCCAGATGGTATTATACCTCACGTCAGATGGCAGTTCTCTGGTGACACTGGTACAGAGTAGTCTGTTGACCCGAGATCATCATAGAGTCTTGTGTGGTTCCCACTGTGCTTTGATTTCCATCTTACCACGTCCAAGAGGGCATGCAAAACGGTGGTTTTTGGGTACAGTCGCGAGTCACATGGAGGCAATGAGCGATAGGAGGGGATTCGTCTCTCCCGGTATATGGGGTTGATGTTGCGCTGTGTTCGATTGGCTATAACAGGAAATCCCTGGCCAGGGTTGCTGAGATTTACTGGTAAGTGTTACCAGTAGTTTCTCGAATTGTTATAGACCTCATATCGACACGACTTATCGAGCTATTGGGGTCTGACGCTTACCACCCCTAGGCAAGATATGCGACATATCAGACGATCAGACCGGACTGTACGGTAGTGTTACTGGTTGGATTCACTGGAGTATGAGCGGGCTTGCTCGTCGATCTTCAGATCGCTCAATACCCGGGTGGCCGTTACGTTTAGCAGACCGCTTGCGGCTTGTGGGTGCTTGATATGATCATCACCTGCTGCCGGCGTATTGACGAGTCTTTAGAGTCCTACACAGAGGTTTCCTGGTTCAAGCGAAACGAAATAGGAGCGCATATGAGATATGTGCGGGACCGAGAATAATGCGTGTATGTGATACCGTATTATATTCTCGCGATGAATGTATCGATTGGTTGTATGCGATATAACCTAGTTATCGAATCAAGTATTGATTCGATAAGCCGATACATAGGATACTAGTCGGTTATATGCGATATGACCGGATCGTTAAATCAAGTGTTGATTTAATGATTTAATGTATAATTATATATTTGATATATTACTTTGCATTAACTAGTATTGGTTCACTTTAAATGGATTTTCTCACTCGGATTGTGCACATTGTATATGTGATATACTTTTGTACACAAGTTTGTATCATGATTGATGGTGCATGCCTATTTGGTTAAGTGTAAAGATTAAACCATGGTTATTTAAATGGTTAGGGTTTTGTTTTTCATATCTATTTATTTATTCTTTGTTCTTTTTGGAATATTATTAGCTTAAAGAATAAATGGTGGCTTTCTTTGGATGGATTATGAAGCTTCATGAAGCTTTTGACTTTGTGACTATTTTGTCTCTTGCTTAACCCTAACCATTCCCACTAACCATGATTTGTTCTCTACACTTGACCATGGTTGAGAGATGATAAGTGTTATTATTATTTTCTTTTTCCATAATAACTTAATATAACATTATCTTCATCTTTTTCTTCTTCCTCACAAGAAGAAAGCTCTCTTCATCAATGGTGATTGATGTTTTTGAGTGAGAAATCCAATTCTAAAGTCTACCCACTTCCTATTTCTTCATCCTCTACCTCTTGCCAAGTAGTAGAGTGTGTTTCTTTCACAAGTTATCATGGCTTGGTGAAGGTGGAGCTTGATCTAGCGATGCCTCGACGTAGATCATCTTCGGCACGAAGCCGACGACCTTGCCCACTCGTTCTCCGATGAAGCCGACGCTAGAGCCCGGATTTGATTTGGACAGCGGAGAGGACCTCATCTCGGAGCCGTGGAGGTGGAGGACCGGATCTACAAAGGTTGTATTTCCGTTCCTTATAGTTAAAGTAGTTAACTAGTTGCTTTTTCGCCTAGACATCTAGCCAACGATCCGTATTAGGGTTTCTCGGCACCCATAAATTTTTATATTGGCATGTTTGATGCCTTGTGAGACCTCATTAGGGTGCCTAGGAACCCTACAGTGGTATCAGAGCCTAGCTAGAGCCATAGGCGAAGTCCCGACGGAGTTAGAAGTCCGATCGACCCAAAACCCCGACTTGAAAAATGCTCTCTGGAAATTTCTGTAAAATGTGGATTTTTTGGAATTAAAAATATGCAGAGAAATGTGCAGGGAGTTCTAAGGCAAACTGGAGAAAACGACAACCTGATTCAACAGTACGGCCGCGGAACCGCGGCGTTGACCCCCATTTTGCGGCGGTTCCACGGCCGTCTGTGATGATTAGCATGTGTGTTTTCTTCAGTTGTTTGTGTTGGTGTTTCTTGTGTGTTCTGGATATTTTTAATATTTATTCCAGAGTTGTATTTTCTGGGTTGTATTGGGGACTCGGTGTATTCGATCGGACTGTCTAAATTTTGTCGGTGTGCTTTTCCGGGTATTTTTAGAATATGTTAAAAAATTCGACCGGATATAAATACCCAATTTTTCCCCTGTCGGGAAATTTCCAAGTGTTGGATTTTTCCGAAGTTTAACAACGTTCTAAGTAGTGCAAGTAACGCGATGGACCCTCTAGAAGACAACAAACCTTAACTCGATTATGTGACCGTCTTGAACTGCCCTTTGAACCTTCGGGTTTGGGGCAGTACGGCGTGCCACATGTGAGGCGTTGGCTTGACCCTTCTACGGCTGGACCGTTGGTACTGAGGCACGAACTGAATGTTGTTAGACTTATTTCATGTGTTGAGCTGTATCGGGAAAACTTGGGTGTTCGATTGTTCGATCGGAATGTTTAACATTTTCTGTTTATCTGGAATGTGATACAATAATTGGAATTCACAAGTAGTTATGAGATAACTGAATGAATGTTGTAAATCTAGCAATTTAGTCTCACTTGATCGATTGCCACGGAATTTTGATATGATCAAAAGTCCGTCGCAATCACGTAGTGTACGCGGATACTCGCCGGATAAACTTAATAGACAGCCTCACTCCATAGCCCCGACCAAGTGACTGTAGGAGAACCCCGTCGCCGAAAGCATCCGTTCGGGTGCTCGCGGTAGCGGTGTTCCGCCTTGGTGCACTTCGTCGACGGTATCAGGGGTGCAGCCGTCTACTGAAGTTTGTGACGAGCATTCGATCATTTTTTCGGGAATCTTGTTCAATTACCCGACTTGATATTGAAAAGTGTTTTCGATAATGAGACTAAAATGCGGGGTTTATAAATGTTAGGCATGCGATGTCTAAGTAATTCATTTGGTCAGGCATGCGATGTCTGAGGTGGTTGCGGATTCCAACTGTTGTAGTTTTACACTTTCTTTTCTGTGACCGTAAGTGTAATATGTGATATCGCCGGTTTCGTTGCTATATGTCAACGACAATTGGGATGCGCATATTTACTTACGTTGAAGACATGTGATGTTATGTGTTGCTGGATATGTTATATTGGATCGTCGTGTTTGAATAGCCGGGGTTTTTTATGTGAGATGAGTGTTTTTCATTTTCATTCATGTAAAAACTTGTATGTAATATTCTTTTATTGGGACACTTCTAGGTTGCGGAAGTTTTCACCGTTTGTATATTATTTACTTTTCCGCACTAGGATAGACCCAAGGAGGAGGGCACAAGTAACCGGGTTCTGGAGTCCAGTGGGAGACCAACTCGAGGAGTCGAGTCCGGGTCTCCTAACTCTAGAATTGGTAGGGTTGCTTGCCGCTCTCGTAGGGGTCTAGGGGTGTGGGTTTGGCTATTCATCACGACCGTGGAATCCGTGTTTTATACTGGCTCGTATTGAAAACACGGACGTCCTAGTATATCCAATATTTCATATGTTTCTTCTGCTGCGATATCTGTGATGTGATCATGTGATGTTCTGTGATAGATACAGTATATAGTATATATGATATATTATATAGACGTTACTTATGTTTTACACCCGCGCTAGCCCTGCCCTGCTCTGCCGTTAGTTACCTAACCTAACGGTGCACGAGGGGACATCGAGGCGAATGCGGATGGCATAAGTGTACGTCGTATTTATCTGTGATGTTTAGGTACTTAAATGATGGGACTTCATTAATATGATTAATGAAATAAAAGAAACCTAAGATGTTGTAGAATCGAATTTCAAAATAAAACAGGTAGCTACAGTTATTGCTTTGCACAGCGGTATATGTGATATATCCTGCACCTTATTCGATGAGGAAAGGACCGAGATCCCTTCACCGGGAGTGACTCCTTTAGCAATAACTGGCAGATGCTACACATTCGGTTTGTCTTTTGATTGCTTTTAAGAGTTTTTGTTTTGCACAGTGATATATATGATATATCCCGCACCTCATTCGACGAGGAAAGGACCGATGATCCCTTCACCGGGAGTGACTCCTTTAGCAAAACTAGAAAAGCTTCAAAAACACTCTATTTTAAAAATCATTTGATTCTACAACGATATCAAGTTCATTACGCAATAGGTTTTCAGAAAAACCTGTCGTAGCCCTCCGTCATTTCAGATAAGTACTAGTTAGTATTCGTGCTGCGGTTGTTTGGCATGCGTCAAGGCGTAGTGTACGGTAGCTAACTAGTGCTTATCTGCTAACATACGATGTGATTGGATTAGGGTATTCGTACGGCGTTGTTTGGCATGCGTCAAGGGTCGTGCGGGTGGGTTTAATTCAATCAAGAAATGTACGGGTTGAACTTGACTAGCAGACTATGGGTTGTTTGGCATGCGTCAAGGTCATAGCGAGCTAGGGGAAAAATATTATCGGGAATTTCAAGTGTTGAAATTTGCAATGAGATTGCATACCTTCTATGAGATAGTTGGATCCCGATACCCGCTACGAGTAAGAGTTACTCCTGGGAGAGTTTTATACATTACAATTAGCCGATCAAGTAGGTGTCTAGAACGGTGTCAACGGGGTTACGCCTCTGGGAAAACGAGGTTTACATTAATTAGGTTCGTGCGAAAGCACGGGGGACCTCCCTCAAAGTACCGACACTGGCCTGGCTGAAAGATTGGCGAACTTGTAGTGTGTAATTAATCCCGGCTAGTCTTTCCTTTTAGGGTTTGAAGGAAGATTTGATAAAAAGCAGTGGGAGCCATCCTGATTAGATAAAATAATAACCAATCTATTCTTGCAAGAGCGCACGCTGAGTGTTTTCTTCTCTCTCTCTCCAGGTAGCGACCATATCACGCCTTAATCAAGATAATAATACGGAATATTGACCGAACCCGCTTGTTATACTGAGCTGGGGAACGTTGGCCCCGCTCCAACTTATAATTGTTATAAGACAGAGCAGGAAATTGGGGATTACCAGAATTCCCGTGCCGCCCAAACGAAGAGAGTGCATGCTGATGCATCATCTTCGGGTGTGTTCATTACAAAGAACTGTTTCTCAGTATCCTTTACGTCCTGGGTATGTGATACCAGATCAGGATCCCAGATATGTAATATGTTACATAGGGCTACAAAAAGGTAAAGGACTGAGAACGGGTGATAAGTTTCATGAGGCAGAAAATGGGGCAAGTGTTGCAGCCAAGTCTGTTGGTCACTATCACCCTGTATTACCAGAATACATTGATTCTGAACGAATGTTATTAGATACCGAACCTGATATACAAAATCATATCAGTCTCTTTATTAGTAAAGAAATGATATAATTTTGTATTGTTGGATAATGTTTTAAACATTTCCTATATCAAAAGTTGATCGGTTCAGGCACGTTGTCTAAAAGCATTAATGTTCTAAATCAAACTACAGTTCTTATTATACGGAACACACATAAGAGGAAGAGTTCAGAAATGAACGAATTCTTCTTGAGGTATTGTAGACTAGGTCAGATCAATGCGACCCGACTGGCTAGAGTTACATAAAGATGCATATTAGTTTGAACTTACATCTTGTGAAACTCGCCAGTCATGTCACAAAGATAAAATGACACTAGCTCTGTTTATTGGAAACAGAGAAAGAGTTAGTGAACTCTTGGGATGATACATGTTGATGTATGTAGGTCCCCTGTCTACACATGCCAAGACCGGTTCTTTGTACTTCATTACATTCTCTGATAATCTCTCAAGATTCAGACATATGTTCCTGTTGAAACACAAGTCCGAACCTTTTGAGATATTCATAGAATATAAGTTAGAAGTAGAGAACCAATAAGGGTATAAGTATTATGTCCTTTGATGTGATCGAGGAGGAGAATACTTGAGCACGGAAATCCTGGACTTTTCTAAAGGAGAATGAGATTCTCTCTCAGCATTCCTCCTCCGCATACACCATAGCACGATGGTATATCGGGGTGGAGCTATTACACCCTATGTGATAAGGTGTGCTCTATGATGAGTAATACTGAGCTACCTATTTCCTTTTGGGTGTTATGCACTTGAGAAGCTGCATACCTATTGAATAGGGTTCCAATCAAATCAGTTGCCTACCATTCCATATGAGATATGGAAAGGGAAGAGCCCATGTCTTAAGCTAGTTAAGATTTGGGGTTGTCCGGCCTATGTCTAAAAGCAAAATCCGGACAAGCTCGAGGCAAGGTCTGTTATGTAGAACTGGAAGTGTTCCAGCTATACAAACTGCAGCAGATGATTTGGTACAACCAGAGGATTCAGTAGAAACCAACGAACCTCAGCCACTCCGCCGATCTAGTAGGGTTCCTCACCCACCTGAGAGATACTTCGGTTTCTCTATGACAGTGGGAGCGAGGATTGCATCATGAGATGATGACCCAACTAGCTTCGAGCTGGCCATCGAGAGTAAGACTCTGTAAGAATGGCTGGATGTTTAGCGATCTGAGATGGAATCCATGTACACCAACAAAGTATGGACTTTGGTTGCAATATCTGAAGGGTTAAATCCCCATCAGGCGCAAGTATATCTTGAGAAGATTACTTGGTGTAGATGGAAAAGTTGAGAATTTCAAAGCTAGACTTGTTAAAGCTTTTCGTCATCGACCAGGCGTGGATCATGATGAAACCTTTTCAAGTGACTATGCTTAAGTCCATCCAGATCCTACTTGCCATGGCTACATACCATGACTGCGATATCTGGTGGTTGGGTGTCTTGACTGCTTTTCTAAATGATGATTTAGAAGAGAGCGTCTATAAGTACACAGCCAGAGGGCTTCGTAGATAGTGGGAGCAGCGGAAACGTGTGCAAGATGCTTTATAGGATAAAGCAGGCATCGCGAAGTTGGAACATCTGTTTTGATGAAGCGGTCAAAGAGTTTGACATCATCAAAATGGTATATGAACCTTGTATATACAAAAAGGTAGTAGGGAGTATGGTGATGATCCTCGTAGAGTACGTGGATGACATACTCCTGATAGGGAAGGAGTTTCCTATGCTACGCTCGATCAATCTCCGCATATCACAATGATTCTCCATATAGGATCATGATGATACCTGCTAAATCCTGAGTTTTGGATCTATGAGATAGATTTAATTGGATGTTAGGATACTCACTAGATGTAGTGAGATGGTGTCAATCGATCCTGAGGAGAATCACTGGAAGGGTTCCAGGGTGATAAAGACGACTGAATGTCAGTCACAGGCATTGTCTTTACCCTCAGTAAAGGGACGGTATGTTGGAAGAGTTCCAAGCTGGATACCGTGACATACTAGACGATAAAGGCAGGATACATCGCTACTTAAGATGCTACCCTAGAGGCTGTTTAGGTGTATATTGGTTCATGAGATGAACTACGTTCCAACCATTGTGAGACAATGGAGTTGTGGCTTATGCCAAGGAACGCCGGTCCCATCAGTGATCCAGACATATTCTAAGGCAGTATCACTTGATCATGGAGATAGTTGATCTCCAGGGAGATCGAGGATAGGAGAGTAGACTCTGAGGACAACACAGCGGATCCACTCACGAAAGGCCTTTTCCCAGAGAGAGACTTTTATGGGATGGTTGAGTATGAGATACTGCAACCACTGCTACAGATGACCCTAGTGCAAGTGGGAGATTGTTAGTTATATGTATGCCCTAGTGGCCATTACTGTACATAGGATGTATATTGTAGTGGATGCTGGGACATATATAGGGAGGACTTTCTTGCTCGACATGATAGTATGCTATCTGGTTGCTCTTTACCTTAACGTGTATACTGATTGTCTCTCTGTTACATGTTGGTAAAGCCCTTAGGATGTGTGCTTGACTACCTGGACTATGATGCGGATCATACTAGTGGGGACATGGTAGTCCATAAGTACATCCTTGAAAGTCCCTAGTCGTGGGTGTATCGAGATGGGGCATCGATATACCAGAGTAGACTAACGTATACCTTCTCGACCCATACAGATGGGCGATGGATGATCCTATATCCATTGGTGTTTGACATCAGAGATCATATACGGGTGCTCAGTAGAGACTGGGTACACTGGACGGACTCGCCGAGAACTCCCAGATGGTATTATACCTCACGTCAGATGGCAGTTCTCTGGTGACACTGGTACAGAGTAGTCTGTTGACCCGTGATCGTCATAGAGTCTTGTGTGGTTCCCACTGTGCTTTGATTTCCATCTTACCATGTCCAACAGGGCGTGCAAAACGGCGGTTTTTGGGTACAGTCCCGAGTCACTTGGAGGCAATGAGCGATAGGAGGGGATTCGTCTCTCCCGGTATAGGGGGTTGATGTTGCGGTGTGTTCGATTGGCTATAACAGGAAATCCCTGGCCAGGGTTGCTGAGATTTACTGGTAAGTGTTACCAGTAGTTTCTCGAATTGTTATAGACCTCATATCGACACGACTTATCGAGCTATTGGGGTCTGACGCTTACCACCCCTAGGCAAGATATGCGACATATCAGACGATCAGACCGGACTGTACGGTAGTGTTACTGGTTGGATTCACTGGAGTGTGAGCGGGCTTGCTCGTCGATCTTCAGATCGCTCAATACCCGGGTGGCCGTTACGTTTAGCAGACCGCTTGCGGCTTGTGGGTGCTTGATATGATCATCACCTGCTGCCGGCGTATTGACGAGTCTTTAGAGTCCTACACAGAGGTTTCCTGGTTCAAGCGAAACGAAATAGGAGCGCATATGAGATATGTGCGGGACCGAGAATAATGCGTGTATGTGATACCGTATTCTATTCTCGCGATGAATGTATCGATTGGTTGTATGCGATATAACCTAGTTATCGAATCAAGTATTGATTCGATAAGCCGATACATAGGATACTAGTCGGTTATATGCGATATGACCGGATCGTTAAATCAAGTGTTGATTTAATGATTTAATGTATAATTATATATTTGATATATTACTTTGCATTAACTAGTATTGGTTCACTTTAAATGGATTTTCTCACTCGGATTGTGCACATTGTATATGTGATATACTTTTGTACACAAGTTTGTATCATGATTGATGGTGCATGCTTATTTGGTTAAGTGTAAAGATTAAACCATGGTTATTTAAATGGTTAGGGTTTTGTTTTTCATATCTATTTATTTATTCTTTATTCTTTTTGGAATATTATTAGCTTAAAGAATAAATGGTTGCTTTCTTTGGATGGATTATGAAGCTTCATGAAGCTTTTGACTTTGTGACTATTTTGTCTCTTTCTTAACCCTAACCATTCCCACTAACCATGATTTGTTCTCTACACTTGACCATGGTTGAGAGATGATAAGTGTTATTATTATTTTCTTTTTCCATAATAACTTAATATAACATTATCTTCATCTTCTTCTTCTTCCTCACAAGAAGAAAGCTCTCTTCATCAATGGTGATTGATGTTTTTGAGTGAGAAATCCAATTCTAAAGTCTACCCACTTCCTATTTCTTCATCCTCTACCTCTTGCCAAGTAGTAGAGTGTGTTTCCTTCACAAGTTATCATGGCTTGGTGAAGGTGGAGCTTGATCTAGCGATGCCTCGACGTAGATCATCTTCGGCACGAAGCCGACGACCTTGCCCACTCGTTCTCCGATGAAGCCGACGCTAGAGCCCGGATTTGATTTGGACAGCGGAGAGGACCTCATCTCGGAGCCGTGGAGGTGGAGGACCGGATCTACAAAGGTTGTATTTTCGTTCCTTATAGTTAAAGTAGTTAACTAGTTGCTTTTTCGCCTAGACATCTAGCCAACGATCCGTATTAGGGTCTCTCGGCACCCATAAATTTTTAAATTGGCATGTTCGATGCCTTGTGAGACCTCATTAGGGTGCTTAGGAACCCTACAACAATATCAAGTAAACCTCATATATCCTGAATGTATAATATCAAGTAAACCTCATATATCCTGAATCCAGTATCGAGTAAGTTTCATATAAAGTGAGTGTCCAACATTGATACCCAAAAACATCATGAAACAATTGTCTATCATCGACACAATATCAAGTTACTAGGCACTGTTACAAGGTTCTACAAGGTATCAACCATGCCAAAATCAAATTTTTCATGTGCCGAACAACCCTAACCAAGATCTTAGACTAGAGATTAGGCGAAACATAGCAAGTAAACAACTTTACTTCTAAGAGTTTGGGATTACAACCTTTGTAGTATGTTCCTTCACTTCTAAAGCCCCGTGTTGAGGTCCTTTCGCTACGATCATCAAGTACCCGGACTCTAGAGAGGCTCCATGAAGAGAAAGATGCAAGCTTGCTTCCGATCTTCAATAACAAAGATAATCTACCTTGAAAAAACTCAAACCCAAGCTCTTGCTTTGCTAATCAAGTATTAGCAAAGCAAACACCCTAATCTAAGTGGCAAGAATAGATGAGGATGATGAAGTAGGAATTTATCTCTCATTTGTTTTCAATTTCTCACTCATTATCATCACATGTCAAAAAGCTAGAAAGCTTTTTTCAAGAGGAAGAAGAAGAACCATTTCATTTGTGATGAATAATGAAAACTAGTATAAGGTTAGAAATGCAACCATGGGTTAAGAATGAAGACTTAACTCATGTAGAAAATTAACTATGGTAAAGGGTTTGGGTTTGGTTAATAAATATCTACAAAATATCTTTACGAAATATCTTTGCTTAAAAACAAAAACAAAGCTTCTAGAAGCTTCAAGAAAGTTTAACCCTAATCCAAACCCTAACCATGTTTAAACTCCACAAAACATGTTGCATTTGTAACCTTAATTTGTTACAATATTATATATCACATATACAATATTTATTGTAACAAAATAAAATAATACAATTAACATATATCACATATATATCAATGTATTACCCAAGTGAGAAAAAGAATCTTGAAGTGAGCTTATACTAGTTAATGTAATTTAATATATCAAATATATAATTATACATTAAATTATCGAATCAACACTTGATCCGATAATCCAGCTATTTCATAAATAACCGACTAATATAATCTGTATCAGTTCATCGAATCAACACTTGATCCGATGACCCGGCTACATCACATATACCCGGCCGTTATCACATACCGCGAGAATCTAATACGGTATCACATACACGTATTGTTCTCGGTCCCGCACATATCACATATGTGCTCCTACTCCGTTTTGCCTAAGCCAGGAAACCTCTGTGTAGGACTCTAAAGAATCGTCAATACGCCGGCAGTAGGTAATGATCATATCGGTCACCCAAAACCTGCAAGCGGTCAGCTAAACATAACTGTAGGGTTCCTAGGCACACTAATGAGGTCTCACAAGGCATCAACCATGCCAATTTCAAATTTTACAAGTGCCTACAAACCCTAATACGGATCGTTAACTAGAGATTAGGCGAAAACTAGAACTAGTAAACTTCTTTACTAAAAAGTGAACGAAAATACAACCTTTGTAGATTCGGTCCTCCACCTCCATAGCTCCGTGATGATGTCTCCTCACTGCGATCATCGGATCCCGGGCTCTAGTGTCGGCTTCATCGGAGAAATGGGCGGGCTAGGTCGTCGACTTCGATGCCGAAGATGATCTACGTCGAGGAAACACAAGATCAAGCTCCAACTTCACCAAGCCATGAAACTTGTGAAGAAAACACCCTATACTACTTGGCAAGTGGTAGAGGATGAAGAAATAGGAAGTGGGTTCACTTTAGAATTGGATTTCTCACTCTTTTTCTCAAGTTGCCATTGAAGCTAGCAAGCTTTTTCATCTTCAAGGAGAAGAAGAAGAAGAAGATGATATGATATCAATTATTGGAAAATATAAAATAATGTCATTCTTATCATATCTCAACCATGGTCAAGTGTAGACAATAAACTAGGGTTAGGTTTAATGGTTAGGTTTAGGATGAAGACAAAGTGGTGGACTTTCAAAGATGCTTTGAAGCTTCAAGAAGCTTCAAGCAAAGAAAGAAAAATAAAGCCACCATTTTATCTTTTCCAAAAAGAATAAATTAATTAATTAATTAATTAAAACCCTAACCATTTACTTAACCAAGGTTTAATCAAACATACACTCAAGTTAGCATGTATCATCAAACATGATACAAACTTGTGCACAAAAATATATCACATATACAATGTGCAAAAACAAGTGAGAAATACATCTTAAGTGAACCAATATTAGTTAATGTAAAGTATTATATCAAATATATAATTATACATTAAATCATTAAATCAACACTTGATTTAACGGTCCGGTCATATCGCATATGACCGACTAATATCCAATGTATCGACTTATCGAATCAATCCTCGATTCGATAACTAGGTTATATCGCATACAACCAATCGGTACATTCATCGCGAGAATAGAATACGATATCACATACACATATTATTCTCATTCCCGCACATATCTCATATGCGCTCCTATTTCGTTTCGCTTGAGCCAGGAAACCTCTGTGTAGGACTCTAAAGACTCGTCAATACGCCGGCAGTAGGTGATGATCATATCAAACATCCACAAGCCGCAAGCGGTCTGCTAAACGTAACGGCCACCCGGGTATTGAGCGATCAGAAGATCGACGAGCAAGCCCGCTCACACTCCTGTGAATCCAACCCGTAACACTTAACGTACAGTCCGGTCTCGTCGTCTGATATGTCGCATATCTCGCCTAGGGGTGGTAAACGTCAGACCCCAATAGCTCGATAAGTCGTGTCGATATGAGGTCTATAAAAGTTCGAGAAACTACTGGTAACACTTACCAGTAAATCTCAGCAACCCTTGTAAGTCCACGATGCCCACCCCGGTACTTGCGGGGAGGTGGAAAACGGAATAAAAATCGAATTTTTATGAGCTTAGGCAACATGGACTAGCCTATGAAGGATCTTTGCTAAACAAAAACTTGCTAAAGCTAACTAGTAACTAGCTAAGTGCTAGAAAGGTTATATCTTGGGCTTTAAGTCCTTCTCTCCTTGCTCCTTGGAGTGGTAGAAGGAGGTGTTAGTTATATGTATGCCCTAGAGGCCATTACTATACATAGGATGTATATTGTAGTGGATGCTTGGACATATATAGGGAGGGCTTTCTTGCTCGACATGATAGTATGCTATCTGGTTACACTTTACCTTAACGTGTATACTGATTGTCTCTCTGTTACATGTTGGTAAAGCCCTTAAGATGTGTAATTAACTACCTGGACTATGATGCAGATCATACTAGTGGGGACATGGTAGTCCATAAGTATATCCTTCAAGGTCCCTAGTCGTGGGTGTATCGAGATGGGGCATCGCTATACCAGAGTAGACTAGCGTATACCTTCTCGACCCATACAGATGGGCGATGGATGATCCCATATCCATTGGTGTTTGACATCGGAGATGATATACGGGTGCTCAGTGGAGACTGGGTACACTGGATGGACTCGCCGAGAACTCCCAGATGTTATTATACCTTACGTCAGATGGCAGTTCTCTGGTGACACTGGTACAGAGTAGTCTGTTGACCCGAGATCGTCATAGAGTCTTGTGTGGTTCCCACTGTGCTTTGATTTCCACCTTACCACATCCAAGAGGGCGTGCAAAACGGTGGTTTTTGGGTACAGTCCCGAATCACATGGAGGCAATGAGCGATAGGAGGGGATTCGTCTCTCCCGGTATAGGGAGTTGATGTTGCACTGTGTTCGATTGGCTATAACCGGAAATCCCTGGCCAGGGTTGCTGAGATTTACTGGTAAGTGTTATCAGTAGTTTCTCGAACTGTTATAGGCCTCAAATCGACACGACTTATCAAGCTATTGGGGTCTGACGTTTACCACCCCTAGGCGAGATATGCGACATATCAGACGACGAGACCGGACTGTACGGTAAGTGTTACTGGTTGGATTCACAGGAGTGTGAGAGGGCTTGCTCGTCGATCTTCTGATTGCTCAATACGCGGGTGGCCGTTACGTTTAGCAGACCGCTTGCGGCTTGTGGGTGTTTGATATGATCATCATCTGCTGCCGGCGTATTGACGAGTCTTTAGAGTCCTACACAGAGGTTTCCTGGCTCAAGCGAAACGAAATAGGAGTGCATATGAGATATGTGCGGGACCGAGAATAATGCGTGTATGTGATACCGCATTCTATTCTCGCGATGTATGTATCGAATGGTTGTATGCGATATAACCTAGTTATCGAATCGAGGATTGATTCGATAAGCCGATACATTGGATATTAGTCGGTCATATGCGATATGACCGGATCGTTACATCAAGTGTTGATTTAATGATTTAATGTATAATTATATATTTGATATATTACTTTACATTAACTAGTATATGTTCACTTTAAATGGACTTTCTCACTTGATGTACACAAGTTGTATATGTGATATACTTTTGTGCACATGATTGTATCATGTTTGATGATACATAAGTGTTAGTGTGTATGTTTAGATTAAACCATGGTTGTGTGATGGTTAGGGTTTTGATTTTATTTACTTATTCATTTATTTATTTATTTATTCTATTTTGTCAAAAGGTAAAATGGTAGCTTGATTTGTTTTCAAGTTGAAGCTTCATGAAGCTTTGACTAAGTGACCATTTTGTCTTCATGCTTAACCCTAACCATTCCATCTAACCATGATTTATTCTCTACACTTGACCATGGTTGCCATATGATAAGTATTGTTTTTATTTTCTATTTGAAAATAACTTATCATAATATTCATCTTCTTTTTCTTCTTCTTCTTCAAGAAGAAACCTTGCTCCATCAATGGCAACTTGAGCAAATGAGTGAGAAATCCAATTCTAAAGTGAACCCACCTCCTATTTCTTCATCCTCTACCTCTTGCCAAGTAGTATAGGGTGTTTTCTTCACAAGTTTCATGACTTGGTGAAGTGGGAGCTTGATCTTGTGATGCCTCGACGTAGATCATCTTCGGCATCGTAGTCGATGACCTAGCCCGCCCATTTCTCCGATGAAGCCGACGCTAGAGCCCGGGATTCGATTTGGACAGCGAGGAGACTTCATTGCGGAGCTATGGAGGTAGAGGACCGGATCTACAAAGGTTGTATTTCCGTTCTTGTAGTTAAGTTGTTAACTAGTTTCACTTGTCGCCTAAAATTCTAGTTAACGATCCGTATTAGGGTTTTTCGGCATTTGTAAAATTTGAAATTGGCATGGTTGATGCCTTGTGAGACCTCATTAGCGTGACTAGGATCCCTACAGTGGTATCAGAGCCTAGCTAGAGCCTTAGGCGATGCGTAGACGGAGTTAGAAATCCGATCGAACCGAAACCCCATTGCAAAATCGCTCTCTGTACATTTTTCAAAACTGTTGAATTTTGTGAATTAAAAATATGCAGAAAAGTAAGCAGGAAAAACTAAGAATTACTGTGAAGTTTGGGCCCCTAATTCCATAATTCGACAGCGGAACCGCGGCTAAACCAGGGGTTTGGCGGCGCTTCCGCGGCCCAAATTTAGACTTAGTCCCTCAAATTTCATATATTTATTCTTAGGTCCTTTCTTGGTAATTATTTATGTGAATTTTTTAATTCCACTCAAGTGTTGAGTTTTCTAGGGTTTTATTGGGGATTCGTTAATTTGATCGGATAATTTGACTTCGTTTATGTTTTTCCGGATATTTTAGAAGCTGTTAAAAAGTTCGACCGGATATAAATACCCACTTTTTCCCCTGCCGGGAAATTTCCAAGTGTTGGATTTTTCCATAGTTTAACGACGTTCTAAGTAGTGCAAGTAACGCGATGGTCCCTCTAGAAGACAACAAACCTTAACTCGATTATGTGACCGTCTTGAACTGCCCTTTGAACCTTAGGGTTTGGGGCAGTACGGCGTGCCACATGTGAGGCGTTGGCTTGACCCTTCTACGGCTGGACCGTTGATACTGAGGCACGAAGTGAATGTTTTTGAACTTATTTCATGTGATGATCTGTTTCGGGAAAACTTGGGTGTTTAAATGTTCGATCGGAAAGTTTAACATTTTCTATTTATCTGGAATGTGATACAATAATTGGAATTCATAAGAATTTATGAGATAACTGAATGAATGTTATAAACATAGCAGTTTAGTCTCACTTGATCGGTTGCTACGGAATTTTGATGTGATCAAAAGTCCGTCGCAATCACGTAGCGTACGCGAATACTCGCCGGGTAAACTTAATAGACAGCTACATCCCTTAGCCCCGACCAAGTGACTAAAGGAGAACCCCGTCGCCGAAAGCATCCGTACGGGTGCTCGCGGTAGCGGTGTTCCGCCTTGGTGCACTTTGTCGACGGCGTCGGGGGTGCGGCCGTCTACTGAAGTTTGCGACGAGCATTCAATCAGGATGTCGGGAATCTTGTTGAATTGCCCGACTTGATATTGAAAAGAGTTTTCGATAATAAGACTAAAATGCGGGGTTTATAATTGTTAGGCATGTGATGTCTAAGTATTTTATTTGATTAGGCATGCGATGTCTAAAGAAATTGCGGATTCCAACTGTTGTAGTTTTACACTTTCTTTTCTGTGACCGTAAGTGTAATATGTGATATCGCCGGTTTCGTTACTATATGTCAACGACAAATGGGATGCGCATATTTACTTACGTTGATGACATGTGATGTAATGTGTTGCTGGATATGTTATATTGGATCGTCGTGCTTGAATAGCCGGGGGTTTTTATGTGAGATGAGTGTTTTTCATTTTCATTCATGTAAAAACTTATATGTAATATTCTTTTATTGGGGCACTTCCAGGTTGCGGAAGATGTCACCGTTTGTATATTATTTACTTTTCCGCACTAGGATAGACCCAAGGAGGGGAGCACAAGTAACCGGGTTCTGGAGTCCAGTGGGAGACCAACTCGAGGAGTCGAGTCCGGGTCTCCTAACTCTAGAATTGGTAGGGTTGCTTGCCGCTCTCGTAGGGGTCTAGGGGTGTGGGTTTGGCTATTCATCGCGACCGTGGAATTCGTGTTTTTATACTGGCTCGTATTGAAAACACGTACGTCCTAGTATATCCAATATTTCATATGATTCTTCTGCTGCGATATCTATGATGTGATCATGTGATATGTTCTGTGATAGATACTGTATATAGTATATATGATATATTATATAGACGTTACTTATGTTTTGCACTCGCGCTAGCCTTGCTCCGCTCTGCCGTTAGTTACCTAACCTAACGGTGCACGACGGGACATCGAGGCGAATGCAGATGGCATAAGTGTACGTCGTATTTATCTGTGATGTTTAGGTATTTAAATGATGGGACTTCATTAATGTGATTAATGAAATAAAAGAAACCTAAAGATGTTGTAGAATCGAATTTCAAAATAAAACAGGTAGCTACAGTTCTTGCTTTGCATAGCGGTATATATGATATACCCTGCACCTTATTCGATGAGGAAAGGACCGAGATCCCTTCACCGGGAGTGACTCCTTTAGCGATAACTGGCAGATGCTACAACCCTCGGTTTGTCTTTTGATTGCTTTTAAGAGTTCTGCTTTGCACAGTGATATATATGATATATCCCGCACCTTATTCGATAAGGAAAGGACCGAGATCCCTTCACCGGGAGTGACTCCTTTAGCAAAACTAGAAAAGCCTCAAAGACACTCCATTTCAAAAATCATTTGATTCTACAACGATATCAAGTTCATTACGCAATAGGTTTTCAGAAAAACCTGTCGTAGCCCTCCTTCATTTCAGATAAGTACTAGTTAGTATTCGTGCTACGTTTGTTGACTATGTTAAGGCGTAGTGTGCGGTAGCTAATTAGTGCTTATCTGCATAAGCATATGATGTGATTGGATTAGGGTAGTCGTGCGACTTTGTTGACTATGTTAAGGGTCATGCGGGTAGGTTTAATTCAATCGGGAAATGACGGGTTGAACTTGACTAGCACTTATGATTTGTTGACTATGTTAAGGTCATATAGCTGCTAGGGGCAAAATATTATCGGGAATTTCAAGTGTTGAAATTTGCAATGAGATTGCATACCTTCTATGAGATAGTTGGATCCCGATACCCGCTGCGAGTAAGAGTTACTCCTGGGAGAGTTTTACACATTACAATTAGCCGATCAAGTAGGTGTCTAGAAAGGTGTTAACGAGGTTACGCCTCTAGAAAAACGAGGTTTACATTAATTAGGTTCGTGCGAAAGCACGGGGGACCTCCCTCAAAGTACCGACACTGGCCTGGCTGAAAGATTGGCGAACTTGTACTGTGTAATTAATCCCGGCTAGTCTTTCCTTTTTGGGTTTGAAGGAAGATTTGATAAAAAGCGGTGGGAGCCATCCTGATTAGATAAATAAATAACCAATCTATTCTTGCAAGAGCGCACGCTGAGTGTTTTCTTCTCTCTCTCTCTAGGTAGCGACCATATCACGCCTTAATCAAGATAATAATACGGATAATTGACCGAACCCGCTTGTTATACTGAGCTGGGGAACGTTGGTCCCGCTCCAACTTATAAATGTTGTAAGACAGAGCAGGAAATTGGAGAATACCAGATTTCCCGTGCCGCCCAAATGAAGAGAGTGCATGCAGATGCATCATCTTCGGGTGTGTTCATTACAAAGAACTGTTTCTCTGTATCCTCTACGTCCTGGGTATGTGATACCAGATCAGGATCCCAGATATGTAATATGTTACATAGGGCTACAGGAAGGTAGAGAACTGAGAACGGGTGATAAGTTTCATGAGGCAGAAAACGGGGCAAGTGTTGCAGCCAAGTCTGTTGGTCACTGTCACCCTGTATTCCAAATACATTGATTCTGAACGAATGTTATTAGATACCGAACCTGATATACAAAATCATATCTATCTCTTTATTAGTAAAGAAATGATAAAATTTTGTATAGTTGGATAATGTTTTGAACATTTCCTATATCAAAAGTTGATCGGTTCAGGCACGTTATCTAAAAGCATTGATATTCTAAATCAAACTACAGTTCTTTAGTATACTGAACACACACAAGAGGAAGAGTTCAGAAATGAACGAATCCTTCTTGAGGTATTGTAGACTAGGTCATATCAATGCGACCTGACTAGCTGAAGTTACATTTAGATGCATATTTAAATCTGTTTGAATTTACATCTTGTGAAACTTGCCAGTCATGTCACAAAGATAAGATGACAATAGCTCCGTTTACCGGAAACAGAGAAAGAGTTAGTGAACTCTTGGGATGATACATGTTGATGTGTGTAGGTCCCCTGTCTACATATGCCAAGACTGGTTCTTTGTATTTCATTACATTCTCTGATAATCTCTCAAGATTCAGACGTATGTTCCTGTTGAAACACATGCCCGAACCTTTTGAGATATTCACAGAATATAAGTTAGAAGTAGAGAACCAAAATACAGGTATAAGTATTATGTCCTTTGATGTGATCAAAGAGGAGAATACTTGAGCACGGAAATCCTGGATTATTCTAAAGGAGAATGAGATTCTCTCTCAGCATTACTCCTCCGTATACACCATAGCACGATGGTATATCGGGGCGGAGCAATCACACCCTATATGATAAGGTGTGCTCTATGATGAGTACTACTGAGTTGCCTATTTTCTTTTTGGGAGTTATGCACTTGAGAAGCTGCATACCTATTGAATAGGGTTCAAATCAAATCAGTTGCCTACCATTTCATATGTGATATGATAAGGGAAGAGCCCATATCTTAAGTTGGTTAAGATTTGGGGTTGTCCGGGCTATGTCTAAAAGCATAATCCGGACAGGCTCGAGGCAAGGTCTGTTATGTACAACTGGAAAGGTTCCAGCTATACAAACAACAGCAAATGATTTGGTAGAACCAAAGGATTCAGTAGATACTAACGAACCTCAGCCTCTCCGCCGATCTAGTAGGGTTTTCTCACCCACCTGAGAGATACTTCTGTTTCTCTATGACAGTGGGAGCGAGGATTGTATCATGAGATGATGACCCAACTAGTTTCGAGCTGGCCATCAGGAGTGAGACTCTGTAAGAATGGCTGGATATTTAGCGATCTGAGATGGAATCCTAATACACCAACAAAGTATGGACTTTAGTTGCTATATCTGAAGGGTTAAATCCCCATCAGGAGCAAGTATATCTTGAGAAGATTACTTGGTGTACATGGAAAAGTTAAGACTTTCAAAGCTAGACTTGTTAAAGGTTTGCATCATTGACCAGATATGGATCATAATGAAACCTTTTCTAAGGAGCTATGCTTAAGTCCATCCAGATCCTACTTACCACGGCTACATACCATGACTACGATATCTGGTGGTTGGGTGTCATGACTGCTTTTCTACATCAGAGTTTTGGAAGAGAGCGTCTATAAGTACACAGCCAGAGGGCTTCGTAGACAGTGGGAGCAGCGGAAACGTGTGCAAGATACTTTATAGGATAAAGCAGGCATCGCGGGGTTGGAACATCTGTTTTGATGTGGTAGTCCAAGAGTTTGACTTCATCAAAATGGTAGATGAACCTTGTATATACAAGAAGGTAGTAGGGAGTATGGTAATGATCCTCGTAGAGTACGTGGATGACATACTCTTGATAGGGAAGAAGTTTCCTATGCTACGCTCGGTCAATCTCCGTTTATCACAAGGATTCTCCATATAGGATCAAAATGATACCTCCTAAATCCTGAGTTATCATCTATGAGATAGATGTAATTGGATGCTAGGAATCTCACTAGTAGCAGTAAGATGGTATCAATCGTTCCTGAGGAGAATCACTGGAAGGGTTCCAGGGTGATAAAGACGACTGAATGTCAGTCACAGGCATTGTCTTTACCCTCAGTAAATGGACGGTATGTTGGAAGAGTTCCAAGCTAGATACCGTGGCTAAATAGACGATAAAGGCAGGATACATCGCTACTTAACATGCTACCAAAGAGGCAGTCTGGATGTATATTTGTTCATGAGATGAACTTAGTTCCTCCCATTGTGTGACAATGGAGTTGTGGCTTATGCCAAGGAACGTCCGTCCCATCAGTGATCCAGACATATTCTAAGGCAGTATCACCTGATCATGGAGATGGTTGATCTCCAGGGTGATCAAGGTTAGGAGAGTAGACTCAGAGGACAACACGGCGGATCCACTCACAAAGGCCTTTTCCCAGAGAGAGACAATTAAGGGATGGTTAAGTATGAGATACTACAACCACTGCTATCAGTTAGCCCTAGTGCAAGTGGGAGATTGTTAGTTATATGTATGCCCTAGAGGCCATTACTATACATAGGATGTATATTGTAGTGGATGCTTGGACATATATAGGGAGGACTTTCTTGCTCGACATGATAGTATGCTATCTGGTTACACTTTACCTTAACGTGTATACTGATTGTCTCTCTGTTACATGTTGGTAAAGCCCTTAGGATGTGTACTTGACTACCTAGACTATGATGCAGATCATACTAGTGGGGACATGGTAGTCCATAAGTACATCCTTCAAGGTCCCTAGTCGTGGGTGTATCGAGATGGGGCATCGATATACCAGAGTAGACTAGCGTATACCTTCTCGACCCATACAGATGGGCGATGGATGATCCCATATCCATTGGTGTTTGACATCAGAGATGATATACGGGTGCTCAGTGGAGACTGGGTACACTGGATGGACTCACCGAGAATTCCCAGATGGTATTATACCTTACGTCAGATGGCAGTTCTCTGGTGACACTGGTACAGAGTAGTCTGTTGACCCGAGATCGTTATAGAGTCTTGTGTGGTTCCCACTGTGCTTTGATTTCCACCTTACCACGTCCAAGAGGGCGTGCAAAACGGTGGTTTTTGGGTACAGTCCCGAATCACATGGAGGCAATGAGCGATAGGAGGGGATTCGTCTCTCCCGGTATAGGGAGTTGATGTTGCACTGTGTTCGATTGGCTATAACCGGAAATCCCTGGCCAGGGTTGCTGAGATTTACTGGTAAGTGTTATCAGTAGTTTCTCGAACTGTTATAGGCCTCAAATCGACACGACTTATCAAGCTATTGGAGTCTGACGATTACCACCCCTAGGCGAGATATGCGACATATCAGACGACGAGACCGGACTGTACGGTAAGTGTTACTGGTTGGATTCACAGGAGTGTGAGCTGGCTTGCTCGTCGATCTTCTGATCGCTCAATACCCGGGTGGCCGTTACGTTTAGCAGACCGCTTGCTGCTTGTGGGTGTTTGATATGATCATCACCTGCTGCCGGCGTATTGACGAGTCTTTAGAGTCCTACACAGAGGTTTCCTGGCTCAAGCGAAACGAAATAGGAGCGCATATGAGATATGTGCGGGACCGAGAATAATGCGTGTATGTGATACCGCATTCTATTCTCACGATGTATGTATCGAATGGTTGTATGCGATATAACCTAGTTATCGAATCGAGGATTGATTCGATAAGCCGATACATTGGATATTAGTCGGTCATATGCGATATGACCGGATCGTTAAATCAAGTGTTGATTTAATGATTTAATGTATAATTATATATTTAATATATTACTTTACATTAACTAGTATATGTTCACTTTAAATGGACTTTCTCACTTGATGTATACAAGTTGTATATGTGATATACTTTTGTGCACATGATTGTATCATGTTTGATGATACATGAGTGTTAGTGTGTATGTTTAGATTAAACCATGGTTGTGTGATGGCTAGGGTTTTGATTTTATTTACTTATTCATTTATTTATTTATTTATTCTATTTTGGCAAAAGGTAAAATGGTGGCTTGATTTGTTTTCAAGTTGAAGCTTCATGAAGCCTTGACTAAGTGACCATTTTGTCTTCATGCTTAACCCTAACCATTCCATCTAACCATGATTTATTCTCTACACTTGACCATGGTTGCCATATGATAAGTATTGTTTTTATTTTCTATTTGAAAATAACTTATCATAATATTCATCATCTTCTTCTTCTTCTTCTTCAAGAAGAAACCTTGCTCCATCAATGGCAACTTGAGCAAATGAGTGAGAAATCCAATTCTAAAGTGAACCCACCTCCTATTTCTTCATCCTCTACCTCTTGCCAAGTAGTATAGGATGTTTTCTTCACAAGTTTCATGACTTGGTGAAGTGGGAGCTTGATCTTGTGATGCCTCGACGTAGATCATCTTCGGCATCGTAGTCGATGACCTAGCCCGCCCATTTCTCCGATGAAGCCGACGCTAGAGCCCGGGATTCGATTTGGACAGCGAGGAGACTTCATTGCGGAGCTATAGAGGTGGAGGACCATATCTGTAAAGGTTGTATTTCCGTTCTTGTAGTTAAGTTGTTAACTAGTTTCACTTGTCGCCTAAAATTCTATTTAACGATCCGTATTAGGGTTTCTCGGCACTTGTAAAATTTGAAATTGGCATGGTTGATGCCTTGTGAGACCTCATTAGCATGCCTAGGATCCCTACAGGAGGTCACCTTGGTCTTCTTCTCACGTCGAAGAAAGATCCACCCGAAAGCCTCAACCTTTGGCTTCAACTCCAAGCTAGAAGTAACTAGGGTGCAAGAAGTGCCAGTCCTTGAACCCTAGATGAGAGTAAAGATGATCAAGAGAGGGCTTTTCTCAAGCTCAAGTGTTTCTCAACACATGAGAGGGAGAGAGCTTGAGGGAGAGGAAGAACAAGAGAGAGAAAGGATATGATAGAATGAGAGAATAATATGAAGCATTCTCTCATATATGTGAATTATTGTAATTAGATAATTAGTGAGATAATTGTCATGGCTAAATCAAGACATGACCATTATCATTTCATTTTTAATGCAAATTGCAAGGATCAAAGAGCATCTTCCAAATGAAATGATGATGGTCAAAGTGTCAACAAGGTCAACAAGTCAAGGTGGGTCAAATGGTCAACAACCATAACCATGCACAATTATTAAACTAATATCAATTAACAATAATAAACACATAATCATTAGGTTTAATACAAATGACAATAGTCATTAACCCTAATCAAAGTCCTCTCCCTCAATCTCAAGCAACCGTGCATACGCACCCGCATTCGTGATCCGAGGAACACGAATACAATGAGAAAAACCAATCCCAAATCATATACTAGGATCCGGCTTAAACCAAAGCCCGCTTGTATAAACTGTCTGTAACGTCTTCAAAATAATAAAATATGATTTTTGGGAAATTTTATAATTTAATATTATTTTAATGAATATTTTAATATTCTGGTATAATTAAATACAGATAAATAGGGAAAAATTATGGAAAATTCTAAAATAAGGTATTTTAAGGAATTGCCTCGTTTTCTGTGCATGCCCCCATTTCCTCTAGTTTTGACCCTGAGTATGTCTAGTTTTGACTGATTCCATCTAGGGTGAAATCTGGGTTGATTTTCCTATGTTGGTGTATAATTTGGGACTTGTTTTAGCATGGATTTTGGTATTTGGTGATTCATTCCTGTCGGGTGGCGTTTGGACGTCAACGACAAGTGGATTTTGATTGTGTTTACATGCGAGTCGATAGGTTTTTACCTATGCTGGTAGCGTGTGCTATTTTGGTTTCCGATGTGATTTTCATGTGCTTTAGCATTGTGATATACTTGTAGGTACCCCGCGTGATGTTGAGGCAAAGGAGGTGAAGATAGCGACATCGGCTTTGGCACACGAGAAGCAAGGTGAGTAGATTTATATCTACGGGGAGAAGTCGGGTGGATGGCGTATAGCACCCCCGCAGTCCGTGGTGATGTATACGAATACGTATACACACGAATATTTATTATGTGTTGTTTAGGGTTATTGATGGTGATAATGATATTTTGATGATAAGAATATATTGGTTTAGTATAGTGCGAACCCTAGAGTAGTGGTTGCACTCACACATACATTTACACACATACTTGCATTCATTCTTTCATTTATTAGAGTGCATATGATGGTGCGTATATCTACACATGGGTATGGGACTATGTGTTTATATACGGGATTTGAGGATGATACGTGGTTTGAGATGATACTTGATGTGAGGCCGTGAGATCGGCGATGTGACATAGTTTGTCTTCGAGGTGCGATATGATAGTTTTAGCGGGCCTTTGGACATGTGCTTTACCCGCATTCATATTTTTATAGATGGTATCGATTTGTACTAGACTTAGAGTAGTACCCCAGATTATGCGATCTGATGATAGTGATACCTGATATGTGATGAGGTACTGTGATATTGACCCCTACCCAGCTATTGGGATGCCGTACTACGATCTACCGTACGAGCCGATATTGATGATAGATCCGCACTCATGACTCGAGGATATCTTACGATATGTTATTGAGGCGGGATCACCGACTATCATATCTATATATATTGACTCAGATTAGGTGGTTTCTTACCCCTCCTGTCTAGATTACTTAGTAGACATTAGAATGGACCGAGTCATACCTATTTCAAACTAACGAATCGGGGATATTTTAAAGATAGGCAGAAGGGTCATACGGATATTTTCAAATGATGTATCTTTTCTTAAAACACCGTAGCCCTTGTTTTTCCAAAAGCCCTGATTCGTCTTATTTCAAATGGCACCCCTGCATGACTTGTACAGATTGGTGTAGATTCTTTACTTTTGCGTTGATTATTCGATTCCGCATATTCATGCTATTTGCATTGCATCGCTTGTACTGTGGTTATATTTCAGTCATGCTGCTAGGACACCAGCACCATTATCGATGATGCATATGTTCCACGTACACTTGTTGCCGGCTCACACACTCATCATCGATAATTGCCATGTCACTACACTGTAGTACTATTGCATTCAGTATATGATCCTTGCATGACATGATGATGTGCATACCTTCCTTTACATGTCGCATACTTCATGCTTTTGACTATACGCATTGAGATATGTTGTTTCTATGATATTTCTGGATTTGGGAACCGAGAGTGTTTCAAAAGAGAATATGTCATTGCTTTAAAAACCCGGTTACCCTTGATATGATATTTCAGTGTGTCCACCATGTGTTTTCTCGGTGCTGAGAGCGACATGTGAAACCCGAATCGAGGAGTGGATGAGCCGATTGCGGGTACATGGTGGACCCGGTATGGTTCCCCTCGGCAAGATGATCGATGAGCTTTGCCGATTGAGCCTGGAGGCGGGCGAGTACCTACCGGTGATTGGTTGGACCTGGCGGTTATCCGGAGGATACTGACCAGAGTCGATGGATAGATTTGGGCGTCCTGCCGGGGCCGAGGGCCGATACCGCAGACAGAGCCCGTGGGCCGATCCGGACTGACGGAACCCGATATATGAGGATTTATGTGCCGATGCTGGGCACAGTTTTCATGATGTTTTCGAGTGCCGATGCTGGGCACTCCGGTTCCATGATTTTGACGTGTCGCGAGGGACACGGGTGGGTTATATCCTCATATTTCCATGCACAGGTTTCATGATATTTACTTGCATGATGGTTATTGTCATTGGGTGACGAGTGGACGGGATCCACGTGTGTGCAGATTTGATTACATTGATCATACCTCATATTCATGACATGCTATTACCTGAGGCACTAGCACGAGCACTTGGCATTACACTCATGTAGAGATTACATTGCCAGTTTAGCATGCTTCAGCTTTATTCATATTGAGGTTTATTTATATCTGATCGTATTGACCTAGGATGGGTCATGCATTCGATCTTTGCTTGTAGATATTTTTCTATTCACGAGTTGGCAACTCACCCCCGTTGTGCCCCAGTCCTTGCAGGTTTTTGCCGTACAGATTCCATAGCGGCATTTCTGGCACACTGCTTCCTTATGGGTGACTTGCTTGGATAGGTGGGTTCTTTTGTATCAGAACCGCCATTGTTCATGTATCATTCATTGTATCTAGAATTTCCATCAACCAAAACTTGTATATTGTTTCAGACTTAGAAAACAGTGTTGTTTTATTTCGACCTTAGAGTCGCGTTAGTAGTATTACGGTTTTCTGGCTGTTTTGAGTTTCTTTTTTTTGGGTTTTGATCCTCGCCCTTTGGCGTTGTATATTATTATTGCTTGCGTGGTTGTGACCGTCGATGGACGAAGAGCTAGCTCCCGCTTGGGGATGCCTTTTATCATTTCATATATATTATTCTTGTTGTACCCCGTTCGGGGCCAGTTTTTACAAAGGAAACTCTGCCGAAATTTTCAGGAAAGGTTACACATTTTCAAAAAATGCATATTCGGCTTAGTTATTTAAAAACTTTGATTTCCAAACATGATTTCCTTACTTTTCAAAAACAGTTTTTCCTTATTTACTCTTTAAATGGTTTTAGATTGCTGGGCTTTTGGCTTACTTGGATCAGATGGGGTCCTATAGACTTCATATGGTTCAAGGGCCAGTCACGTGCTCTTTCGGGTCGTGACACTGTCCGGACAGCAAACGTGCACAAGTGCGCGAATGTGAACGAACCCTGTCGCAAAACCATGTGACCTCTACTCATTTTGCCTAAAGGCGAATAGCTCTCTATGTGGGACTCTAAAGACTCGACACTACGCTGGCAGTGGGTTTAACCACAGACCGCAAGCGGCACTAGCTGTACGTAACGGTCCCCAGGTAGATGTCGATAAGAAGACCGACGAGGTGAACCCCATCCGAACTCCTACTGAGCCTGTATGTGACAATCTCCGTACAGTCCGGTCTGTTCGTCTGATACATCGCATGGCGGGCCTAGGGGGCGGTGAACGTCAGTCCCCTAATAGCGGTACAAGTCGTGTCGGAGTGTAGCCCAGAACACCCTGAGATAACACTGGAAACCTACCAGTATATCTCGCTTGCCCTGGCCAGGGACTACTCGTGTAATGGCTCTCCTGGACACAGCGCGATGTCAACCCCCAATACCGGGAGAGACGAATCCTGTCTAACCGTCACTGCCTCCAAGTGCTTCGGGACTGCACCCAAAAACTACCTGTTTGCACGACTCCTTTGAGCCGTGGTAGGGAAGTAATCAAAGTGCAGTGGGAACACACTCGAGGCGAAGTGACAGTGTCAAGTCAGCGGACTAAGCTGTACTCATGTCACCTGGGAACTGATAACTGACGATAGGTATAATACCAACCAACAGTTCCCGACGAGTCCTGTCCAGTATACTCGTAACCTAACGAGCACCCGCATACTATCTCAAGTACGACGTACTGACGGCTGTGGGACAGACCGTCTCCCACGCTGGGATGAGAAGCGCATACGCTAGTCTACTCCGGAGTATCGATGCCCTGTCTCGATAGTCGAACGACTAGGGACCTGTATAAGGATGTGCTTATAGATCACCCAGCTCCCACGAGTGTGAGCGCCATCACAACGCTGGTAATCAAGCAAAGATCCTAAGGGCTCTACCAATATGTATATCAGCAATATGCTAAAAGAAACACATGCACATATTAAAGCAGAGACAAACCAAGTAGCATACTACCATTTCGAGCAAGATTTTATATACAACTGTGAATATCCCAAGCTACCATCAAGTAATATACAAACTAGTATGATACAGTAATGGCCTCTAGGGCATATACACTAACAATCTCCCACTTGCACTAAGGCTATGTACTGGCGTATCGAAGACCTATCATCTCGATCAGCCGCTCGAACTGAGTCTGGGGCAAGGCCTTGGTGAATGGATCTGCAGTGTTATCCTCTGATGCAACTTTCCGGACCTTGATCTCCTGGCGATCTACGATCTCCCTGATCAGGTGATACCGCCTTAAGATGTGTCTGGATTTCTGATGGGACCTGGGTTCCTTCGCTAAAGCTATAGCCCCGTTGTTGTCGCAATACAGAGGTATTGGGTCAACAATGGACGGAACCACCTGAAGTTCTCTTAAGAACTTCCTCATCCAGACAGCTTCTTTTGCGGCATCAGATGCAGCGATGTATTCCGCTTCCATAGTCGAGTCAGCAATGGTTTCCTGTTTGGAGCTCTTCCAACACACCGCCCCTCCATTGAGGGTAAAGACAAAACCCGACATGGACTTGGAATCATCCTTGTCACTCTGGAAGCTGGAGTCAGCAAAGGCCTCAATCTGCAGGTCTTTTCCGCCATACACCAAGAACATCTCCTTAGTCCTTCTCAGGTACTTGAGAATGTTCTTTACTGCTATCCAATGTTTCTCCCCAGGGTTTGACTGATACCTGCTTACCACACTCAGTGCATAAGCCACATCTGGTCTGGTACACAACATCGCATACATTATAGAGCCTACCGCAGAAGCGTAGGGTATAATAAACATGCGATCCCTCTCCAAATCAGTCTTGGGAGACATCTCTTTGGAGAGAGTGATCCCGTGACAAGCCGGTAGATTACCGCGCTTGGAATCTTCCATACTGAATCTCTTCAGTATGGTGTCGATGTACCTGGACTGCGAAAGTCCTAATATCCTCTTGGATCTGTCACGGTAGATCCGGATACCCAGAATGTATGAGGCATCACCCAGGTCTTTCATGGAGAACCTGTGTGACAAGAACCCCTTGACAGATTGTAGCATAGGAATGTCATTTCCTATTAAGAGAATGTCATCCACGTATAAAACGAGGAATACCACAGTTCTCGCTACAAATCTACAATAGATGCATGGTTCATCTGGATTTTTGATAAAGCTAAATTCCTTGACCGTCTCATCAAAACAGATGTTCCAACTCCGCGATGCCCGTTTTGTCCATAAATGGACTTAAGCAACTTGCACACCTTTCCGCTGCTCCCACTCTGAATGAAACCCTCTGGCTGATCCATATAGACACACTCCTCTAAATGTCCATTTAGAAAAGCTGTCTTTACGTCCATCTGCCAAATCTCATAATCGTGGAAGGCAGCAATGGCAAGTGTAAGTGCACGGCGGCGCCCCGGCCGTCAATCCGACGCCGGAATGCGGAAGCGGTGAAAAACTTTAATTTTTGCGGACTTAGCAAACCGGCACCACCGCGCACTAAACACCCGGATCGAACCATTAACTAGTCCTAGCTAACAACAAGAAAGGGAATAGAGATATACCGACGATCCAAGTCCTCCGGTCTTCTCGTCATGGTCCCGATCTCCTGCGGAAAGTCCTGTCTCCTCCTCGTCGCCGGAAGTGCACCACATCGCCTACTTCTTTTACGGGCTCCCACCTCAATGCCGAGGCAACTCGGGCACGAAGCCGGCTACTCGACGTGCCCAAGGTTCGCTGTAGAATATGTAGTCCTCAAGTCTCACTTATGGGGTTGTAGGAATTGCCTTTTGGTGGAGGGATGAAACATGAACTTTTTCTAGGTGAACTTGGGGATTTTTCTGACATGAAATGAACAAAAATCCCCATGAGAAATTCTTGGACAGCCCCATATCAAGAGTGGCCGGCCAAGTCTAGAGAGGAGAGTGAGAATGAGAGTGTGTGGGAGAGAAAATGAGTGGAGCAACCATCATCTCCAAGACAGAGAGAGAGGAATGGTTATGATGCAAAAAAGGGAATGATCACAACAATAAACCCACACTCAACCAACCTCACCCCTCATCATCATCAACCATCATGCCCACTAAAAGTCAAGCCATCATGAGAAGGAGAAGTCAATGATGGTGCACATCATGAAAACCATCATGATGCCAAAATAAGCAAAGACCCCCTCCACAAAAAGCCTATTTGCAACAATGCAAATAAACCCTCCTCCACCAATCTTCGGCCAATGAACGGAACAAAGGAAATTGGCCGAAACGGAAAGCAAACTGGCAACTCCAGAAAACTGGTCCCGTAATAAATTACAGGAAAACCCCAATACTGTGCATACACACCCGCATCTGTATTTCGACCGAAATACAGATGCAATGAGACAAAGTCTACACTGTACTATACTAAGATCCGGCTTATACCAAAGCCGGCTAGTAAAATCTGTTCGATCCTGATCCGTGCAATACCGTACGTATCTGATCGAACCCTGCCATATAACCATACGGCCTATAGTACAAACTGTCCGATCCTGATCCGTGCAATACCGCACGTATCTGATCGGACCTTGCCATATCTCCATACGGCCTCTACAACCTTTCGCCCGAAAGCTGAGTAACTGAATGTGGGGGACTCTAAAGACTCGTCAATACCTTGGTTGTGGATTTAACCACTAGCACGTCAGAGGTATAAACCAATACGTGACGGGCTACCAGGTACTGACCAAATGGGACGTCGATGAGGAAGCTCACCCCGACACACAACTGAGCCTGTCAGTGACAATATCCGTGCAGTCCGGTCCGTTCGTCTATGAGCATCGCATGGCGGGCCTAGGGGGTTGGTAAAAGTCAGACCCCCAAAGGCGGTACAAGTCGTGTCGGAGTGTAGCCCAGAACACCCTGAGATACTACTGGAATACCTACCAGTAAATCTCCTTGCCTTGGCCAAGGACTTTGTGTAATGGCTCTCCTAGACACAGCACGACCTCACCCCCAATACCGGGAGAGACGAACCCCTGAAGATACGCTCACTGCCTCCATGTGGCTCGGGACTGTACCCAACTAAAACCTGTTTGCACGACTCCTTTGAGCCGTGGTAGGGTAGTAATCAAAGTACAGTGGGAACTCACACGAGACAAATGACGATCCCCAGGTCGATGAACTAACCTGCACACATGTCACCAGGGAACTGCCATCTGACGTCTGGTATATGACCAACTAGCATGTTCCCGGCGAGTCCTGTCCGGTGTACTCATAACCCAATGAGCACCTGTATACATCTTAGGTGATCCAACTGACACCAGTGGCTTGTGAGACCGGCCACCGCCCCTCGTCGGGGTCTCGACTGTATACACTAGTCTACTAATGGAGTATCGATGCCTAGTCTCGAAACTCCCACGACTAGGGACCTTTTAAGGATAAGCTTATAGACCCCAGCTCCCACTTATATGATCGCCCTCATACTGCTGGTGGTCAAGCAAGAATCCTAGGGGCTCTATCAACGTGTAATAGCGACGTGTCAAGTCACCTAAAGCAGTACACGATGATAAAGGTAAACCAGATAGCATACTATCATCTCGAGTAAGACTGTCCTACCAGGATAGGTCCTCCCTCAATCATTACAATCACGTACCTGTGACCTAATAATTGACTCTGAGGGCACTATCTCCAACAATCTCCCACTTGCACTCAAGGCTAATTATTGCGATGTCGCATACTCACAGCCCGTGTGATACCGAACATCCAACTCCTCTACTAGTCAGTCTCACAAAGCTCGTTTGCGGAACTATTGCGTTCGAGGAATAGCCTCAGTGAGTGGATCCGCCTAGTTGTTTCTTTCTATGTCTCTCTATATCTCAAGTTCGCGGAGAAAGCCATCTCCCGAAAAGAGCAATACCTGTCTCAGAATATGTCTGGATGTCTGATGGGACCTAGCTCATAAATGAACTCCAAATCCAAACTTCTTAGACTGTATCGTCAACTGAACTTAATCAGTATCTTGCGCGCCATGCCTCCCTCAGTATTGCCTTGGACCACCTGTCCAAAATACTGCCCCTCATCAGAAGGAAAAACTATAGCTCTGACAACCTCCTTGTCGTCCATGTCACCTTGGAAGCCTGGAATGATAACTGTCTCCCACATGAGGCTGTCGTTATCATATCCCTAGAACATCCACTTATGTTCTAAAACTGCTTCCGACTGTTTCTCCTGGATTGGATCTGTATCAACTTATTGCATCTAGTGCAAGAACAACATCTGGTGTGGTACTTGACATCTCATGATTGACTCAATTGCCTAAGCAAGTGATCTGCCAATCATGCACGTCCCTCTCCCCTTTAGTCTGTAAGACACCTTTGGAGAGGGTGACTCCATTACCTGCAGGTACACTACCGTGCCAGGAGTCGTCCATCCTAAATACTCTTAGAATGCTGTCAAGTACCCTGATTGGGAAACCACCCAAATCTAGATCTAAAACCATAGATCCAGTAACCAGTATGTCAGATATAAAATCCATTTCCTTTGTGGAGAAACCACTGTGTGACGACCAAAGTATAACCGATCGTAGTGTAGGAGTTTCTTTTCCTACTCTGTGTATATCATCCAAATACCAGGATATCACACCCTACTACCTTCTCAACAGATCCATCCCCTATTCTGATGAAGTCAAACCCATGACTGTCATGTCAGAAATAGATGATCTATCTCCGCTACATCTGCTTTAGTCTATAAATAGACATAAACTGCCTGTCCACCAATGCTTCCGCTGCTCCCACTGACTACGAAAACCCTCTGGCAGAGTCATATAGACGTACACTTCTAAAACTTGTTTAGAACGACGCTATACTCATCCTTCCGCCGGGTCTCGCAACCTGGAACAACAGCAATGGTAATTGTGGGTAAACAAGAACTTCCCTGTCACCGTCCTTGAGGCTACCGTAGTACCTCTCGGGTGCCTGAAGTTACCCACCTTATCTGCGGAGTGGCCAATGGAATGTCAATCCAGATTGAATTTTTAGGTTCCTTATCAATTCTTCAGTAATCGTTTGTGGTTCTGGAATCACTTCCAGTTCTACCATACTCCCACTACTGTTTTTCTGAAAAAAAATCCATTTTTAATAAAACTGTGGCGAGTCTAGAACAATATTGCTATTGTTCATCCAGATGGTAGAAAGTCAACCCGCGTTATAGCCTGGGTCAACCCACAAATGGCCATTACAGAAACGTGCCTTGAGTTATCCAGAGTCTGGTTTTAATCATAAGCTGGACAACTCCCCGTACCTTAACAACGTTAAGATACGAACTGTTCTATATCCCATATAGGACCAGAGGCACTGATTTAACTGAACCAGATCCAAATCATGCAGCTGTCCCCAGCACATGTCAACTAAATGGAAGGAGGCCGATCAGCGTTACTCAACTTAGGAATACTTCCAATTATGAGTAACCTGAAAGAGATGCAAGTTCTCTTAGTCATTACTATCAACTGAACACCATACACAAGTATCTACATCTTCGATCACTTTGAAGAATCCCGATACTTGTGACACCTGGTTCTCCACTCTATTCAAATACCAATAACTTCTCCAAATTCGAACCCTGTGTTTCCACGAAACACCTGTCTAAAAACTAGAGAAGTCATAAGTAAACTGAATGTAGTACGAGGACCAACCCCTCTGTCCTGATGGACCCTGGACAACATACAATACTCTGTATAAGTCCCTTGAGTCTGATAACTCATTCACTGTGTGTCGTAGGTTGAAAACTGTACTTATGGTTAAGAAGAATTACACCGCTGTTTAATGCTCCTTACCTAACCATCCACTGATATAGGTAAATGTCGTAGACATAATTTCAGAAAGGTATATCTCACTCTATGAAAATAGACGTACAGATATATCAATTTGAAATTGGTGCATAACAGCGGATATTCAAAACTAAATATTTGCCGACCGGCAAACAGCCCAGGTGATTTCCTCAAATATCACCGATTACAACGAATCCCGATATAATGAGGATAACCACCCAATTCCCAATAACTTACTCCCACTCATCATCTGTAAAAACCATACAGATGTGAGGATCGTACCTGGTAAATACATACCCTGGAGTAAGTATCTAATCGGGAAATCAGTTTTCCTTTAACATTACACAGTGAAACTGAAACATTGAAATGTTCCGATGGGGTATTCTGGTATTCCTAGTAATGCCTCTTCCAGATTCACGACTGTAACCGTATAGTTCTTTGCCACCTCTCCAAATCCCTTCATATGTCTTTAGTCTTTACCTTCTGTACACCCCTTTAGGCTAAATGGTTTTCTTCCTTCCCTACCGTTCGGCACCAGCCTATGGTTTGGAAGAAGACTATCCAATAAGCATAATGGGTGTACTGTCCCAATCCTAGGAACACTCGGAATGAGAGAGGGTGAAGATAAAAGACAACCGAATAAACCTTATTCCTATTTCTCCTGAACCAGAATCCATCCCCGAACTGGAACAAGTTCCATTCGAGTTCGTATATAACCATACGATGGAGTATCCAAATAAACTGTGGATCTTCGTAGTGATACGGAGTGTCCTGGAGAAATACAAAGGTGATGTGGGAGTGGTAACGAAATATTTGGTTTGGTCGTGAATATCTGTTGCAATTTACTTTGCCCTCTTACTAATCCCTTGCTTTGTCTGAACTTAATACCTTCTGCACACCATCGTTATGCTAATTGGTTTTCTTCATTCCCTACCGGTCGGCACCAGCCTAAGGTTTGGAAGAAGACAATCCAATTTGCGTAATAGGTGTACTACCCCTAAACCAAGGAGTACTCGTAACCTGAGAGAGGGTAAAAGGAAAAGACAACTGAATAATCCTATCCGTTTTCTCCAGAACCGGAAACCATCCTCGAATTCCTTCGAGTTCGTATCTAACCATACGATGGTTTTGTCCAATGGAAGTGGACGTTCGTAGTAATACGGGGTGTCCTGGAGAAAAGGGTAAAAGTAGGAGCGGCAATGAGGTTAGCAACTCTTACAATCCAAAAGCCGGTGTTAAGAAGGTTCGGTCAACTTGGTCACTGAGTCAAAGTCTTAGGGTCGGGTCAATGGTCGCTGCCAAAGAGAGAGAGAAAAGAAACACTCAGCGTACACTCTAACCTAGATCAGAATGGTTACCAATTTATCTAATCTGGAATCCTCCCACTGTACCTCAAATTCTCCTCCAAACCTGAAAGAAGAATTAGTCGGGGTTACCCGAGGAGTAAACTAACTCATCAGTGGGAATCGGGATCCAACTATCATCGCATGATAACGTGACGGAATCCGCTCACGGTATCACACTCCAGAAGGTATGCGCATATCTGGCAAGTTTCAGTTCTTTTGAAACTCCCGATGTGATTTCTGCCCCATGCTCTTATGACCTTGACTTTGGCCAACATATCATAAGTCACATGTCAAGTTCTGCCCGTCATTCTCCAGGTTAATTTGAATCCACCCGTACATACCCTTGACTTTGGCCAAAATGGCAGCACGACTGTCCCAAACCAACGCATCTATCTATGCTGCATATGAATAACCAACAGCTACCAAACACTGTGCCTTGACTTTGGCCAACATACACAGCTTGAATACTATTGACTACCCATATGAAACGACGGAGGGCTACGAATGGTTTCTGGCGAAAACCTTTAACGTAATGAACTTGATATCGTTGAAGGAACTGATAGCTTTTTAAAAATATAGTGACGAAAACCTTTGCTAAAGAGGTCACTCCCGGTGAAGGGATCACGGCTCTTTCCCCGTAGAATGGGGTGCAAGATATTCCAAATGAATACCGTGATGCAAAGCAAAAGTAATCGGCTATAGTGAAGTTAATGCCCTGACGCAAACTTCTGTCCAAGGGGTCACTCCTGATGAAGGGATCTCGGCCCTTGCCTCGTCGACTGAGGAGCAGGATATTCCAATGAATACCACGATGCAAAACAAAAGTAAACGTCCTTGCAATAACAGCCTTTTGAAAAGTGTTCCAACAACATCAGATTAGGTTTGTTTTAACTTGCATTGATCCGAATCAATGCAGTCCCATCAATTGATCACACCAAAAAGAACGAAAATATACTGATGTACGTATATGCCATCCGCATTCGCCACTGGGTCCCGTCATTACCCGTTAGGTTAGCTAACTAACGACAGAGCGGGGACTGGACTAGCGCGGATGTAAAACATATACAACATCTACTAATATATATACCAATATATTATATTCGTTCAAGGCGTGAATAAAATGCAACATCACAGAGAATGAACAGCATCACAGAAACAATACAGATATCTGGGATCCCCGGGTTTCACAGAGCCACTACTGAAACCCGACGTTCCCCTGGTCGTGTGGATAGCCTGTGCAATATAATCCTAGACCCCTACGGGCGCGGCAAGTCACCCGCCAAAACCTGAAGCGAGGCAGCCCCCTTCAGCTCCGTGAATGGACCACCCAGCACTTCACGGAATCCGGTAACTTGGGCACCCCTCCTGGGTCAACCTGTACCCCCTACGAGTGCGGCGAATAGCCCGCCAATCCTAGAGCGAAGCCCCCTCCGTCTCAATGCCATGAGATGCGGGCTTGTTGCCCTCCAGAACCCGGCTATCCGTGCACCCCTCCGCGGGGCAATCCTAGTACAGAAAGTAAAATATACATACACCGGGTACATCGACCGCAACCAGGTCGTGCCCCAAAATAATAATACAAACAGGCAGTGACGGCAGTCCACATGTCGGACGCACGCCCCGCAATATCAAATGTACATAATACAAACAAAACTGTACTAGCATTGCATCCAGGCTATCCCCCACGACCGATCCGCAACAACACAGCAAATACATAGAACATCAACGTGAAAGTCACGTTCGCAAATCCGTCTAACCGGGCTATAGCAGTTAGACCGGATTTACCGATCAAGTGACATTCACGGTCGCAGATATAATGTAAATACTGTGAAAAATGTGTTTAAAATTTTCCGATTGATCAAACAATTAACAAGTGGGCCCCCAAACAAAACTGTAGCAATCACAGAAAACCTGGGCCCAATTTTAATATCCCAAAACCCCTGAAATAAGCCCATAAGCCCACTGCAAAAAAATAATCACACGAGCCCACAAACTTGCGGCGGAAGCACGGCCAGAAGAGGGTTTTGGCCGCCCTTCCGCGGTCGTACGGAGGGATCGTGCTACGAAATTTTTTTTAGTGTTCTTATAACTCCCTGCACATCATTCTGAGACCACCTGAAAAATTTTTCGAGACCAAAAATTTTCAACAGAAACTGATGTGAAGGCAATACGGGTTTTGGAACTTTTTGATCGATGGAAATGCAAACACATTACACAAAGCTAGACTAAGTTAATGGCGAGGCTCTGATACCACTGTAAGTGCACGGCGGCGCCCCGGCCGTCAATCCGACGCCGGAATGCGGAAGCGGTGAAAAACTTTAATTTTTGCGGACTTAGCAAACCGGCACCACCGCGCACTAAACACCCGGATCGAACCATTAACTAGTCTTAGCTAACAACAAGAAAGGGAATAGAGATATACCGACGATCCAAGTCCTCCGGTCTTCTCGTCATGGTCCCGATCTCCTGCGGAAAGTCCTGTCTCCTCCTCGTCGCCGGAAGTGCACCACATCGCCTACTTCTTTTACGGGCTCCCACCTCAATGCCGAGGCAACTCGGGCACGAAGCCGGCTACTCGACGTGCCCAAGGTTCGCTGTAGAATATGTAGTCCTCAAGTCTCACTTTTGGGGTTGTAGGAATTGCCTTTTGGTGGAGGGATGAAACATGAACTTTTTCTAGGTGAACTTGGGGATTTTTCTGACATGAAATGAACAAAAATCCCCATGAGAAATTCTTGGACAGCCCCATATCAAGAGTGGCCGGCCAAGTCTAGAGAGGAGAGTGAGAATGAGAGTGTGTGGGAGAGAAAATGAGTGGAGCAACCATCATCTCCAAGACAGAGAGAGAGGAATGGTTATGATGCAAAAAAGGGAATGATCACAACAATAAACCCACACTCAACCAACCTCACCCCTCATCATCATCAACCATCATGCCCACTAAAAGTCAAGCCATCATGAGAAGGAGAAGTCAATGATGGTGCACATCATGAAAACCATCATGATGCCAAAATAAGCAAAGACCCCCTCCACAAAAAGCCTATTTGCAACAATGCAAATAAACCCTCCTCCACCAATCTTCGGCCAATGAACGGAACAAAGGAAATTGGCCGAAACGGAAAGCAAACTGGCAACTCCAGAAAACTGGTCCCGTAATAAATTACAGGAAAACCCCAATACTGTGCATACACACCCGCATCTGTATTTCGACCGAAATACAGATGCAATGAGACAAAGTCTACACTGTACTATACTAAGATCCGGCTTATACCAAAGCCGGCTAGTAAAATCTGTTCGATCCTGATCCGTGCAATACCGCACGTATCTGATCGAACCCTGCCATATAACCATACGGCCTATAGTACAAACTGTCCGATCCTGATCCGTGCAATATCGCACGTATCTGATCGGACCTTGCCATATCTCCATACGGCCTCTACAACCTTTCGCCCGAAAGCTGAGTAACTGAATGTGGGGGACTCTAAAGACTCGTCAATACCTTAGTTGTGGATTTAACCACTAGCACGTCAGAGGTATAAGCCAATACGTGACGGGCTACCAGGTACTGACCAAATGGGACGTCGATGAGGAAGCTCACCCCGACACCCAACTGAGCCTGTCAGTGACAATATCCGTGCAGTCCGGTCCGTTCGTCTATGAGCATCGCATGGCGGGCCTAGGGGGTTGGTAAAAGTCAGACCCCCAAAAGTGGTACAAGTCGTGTCAGAGTGTAGCCCAGAACACCCTGAGATACTACTGGAATACCTACCAGTAAATCTCCTTGCCTTGGCCAAGGACTTTGTGTAATGGCTCTCCTAGACACAGCACGACCTCACCCCCAATACCGGGAGAGACGAACCCCTGAAGATACGCTCACTGCCTCCATGTGGCTCGGGACTGTACCCAACTAAAACCTGTTTGCACGACTCCTTTGAGCCGTGGTAGGGTAGTAATCAAAGTACAGTGGAAACTCACACGAGACAAATGACGATCCCCAGGTCGATGAACTAACCTGCACACATGTCACCAGGGAACTGCCATCTGACGTCTGGTATATGACCAACTAGCATGTTCCCGGCGAGTCCTGTCCGGTGTACTCATAACCCAATGAGCACCTGTATACATCTTAGGTGATCCAACTGACACCAGTGGCTTGTGAGACCGGCCACCGCCCCTCGTCGGGGTCTCGACTGTATACACTAGTCTACTAATGGAGTATCGATGCCCAGTCTCGAAACTCCCACGACTAGGGACCTTTTAAGGATAAGCTTATAGACCCCAGCTCCCACTTATATGATCGCCCTCATACTGCTGGTGGTCAAGCAAGAATCCTAGGGGCTCTATCAACGTGTAATAGCGACGTGTCAAGTCACCTAAAGCAGTACACGATGATAAAGGTAAACCAGATAGCATACTATCATCTCGAGTAAGACTGTCCTACCAGGATAGGTCCTCCCTCAATCATTACAATCACATACCTGTGACCTAATAATTGACTCTGAGGGCACTATCTCCAACAGCAAGAAAGATCCGAATGGATTTCAGCATAGCTACTGGAGAAAAAGTTTCGTCATTGTCCAAACCAGGTCGCTGACGAAAACCCTTTGCTACCAGTCTAGCTTTATAGGTCTCAACTTGTCCATCTACACCAATCTTCCTTTTGAAGATCCACTTGCATCCTACGGGTTTTACCCCATCTAGAGCAATGTCCAACGTCCATACTTTGTTGGTGTACATGGACTCCATTTCAGTCCGCATTGCATCCAGCCATTTTACCGAGTCGACGCTCTGAATGGCTTGCTGGAAGCTAGTAGGCTCATCAAAGTCTATGATGCAATCCTCTCTATCCCCGTCAATGAGAAAACCATAGTATCTCTCGGGTGGATGAGACTGCCTACTACTCCTGCGGAGAGGCGTGGGAATGTCCTGATCTTTCGAACCCTCTGGTTCAACCAAGCTTTCAGTAATAGCTCGTGGTTCTGGAATTTCTTCCAGTTCTATTGCGCTCCCACTTAATTCTTTTTCTATGAACTGGTGTTCTAGAAAGTGGGCATGGCGAGAAACAAGGACTTTTTGTTCCTCTTCGCAATAGAAGTAATATCCCTTGGAGCTTTTTGGATATCCCACAAACTTGCACTGTACTGAGCGTGCCTCGAGCTTGTCCGCATGCTGCTTTTTTACAAAAGCTGGACATCCCCATGTCTTAATGTGATTAAGATAGGGTCTCTTCCCACACCACATCTGATATGGTGTAGTAGGCACAGTCTTAGTTGGAACTCGGTTCAAAAGGTATGCAGCTGATTCTAGCGCATATCCCCAGAACGATCGCGGCAACTCAGCGTTACTCATCATGGACCGTACCATATCCAATAGGGTTCGGTTCCGTCTCTCCGATACACCGTTATGTTGCGGAGTGTGTGGAGGAGTAAGCTGAGAGAGAATTCCATTCTCTTTTAAGTAACACAGGAACTCGGCACTCAAGTATTCACCACCTCGATCAGATCTTAGTGCCTTGATACTTTTGCCTGTTTGTTTTTCTACGTCATTCTTATATTCCTGGAATTTTTCAAAAGCCTCGGATTTATGTTTCATTAAGAAGACATAACCGTATCTTGAAAAGTCATCCGTAAAAGTAATGAAGTAAGAATAACCGCTTCGCGCATGTGTAGACATTGGACCGCACACGTCGCTGTGTACGAGTCCCAAGAGCTCGCTCGCTCTTACTCCGTGTCCAGTGAACGGAGTCTTTGTCATCTTTCCCTTGAGACAGGATTGACAAGTTGCATACGATTGATATTCGAACGAATCCAAATATCCTTCTGCATGTAACTTAGTCAACCTTCTCTCATTGATGTGACCCAGTCTACAATGCCATAAGAAAGTTTTATCGATTTCTGGAGACTTTCTTTTGTGTGTATTCTGGACATTGAAAATCTGTGGCTGGTTTAATACGTATATACCGTTGTTCAATGTACCTGACCCAATCAAAACTTGATAAAGGTGAATGTTCACTACATTACTTACAAATGCAAATTCATAACCTTCTTTAGATAATAAAGATACAGAAATGATATTACAGGTTGCATTTGGTACATAATAACAACTACGCAAAACCAAAAAATGTCCATCCGACAATCCCAGGTGATAGTCCCCCACTGCCTCAGCATCCATGCTAGCACCGTTTGCAACTCTGAGGGTCATGTCACCTGCCTTCAAAACTCTACGTTTTCTCAACGCCTGCAAAGAATTACAGATATGAGATCCTGATCCGGTATCCAATACCCAGGACGTAGAGTTTATTGATAGACAGTTTTCAATAACATACACACCTGAAGCTGAAGCTGCAACTCGCTTCAAATCCTGTGTTCTGGCTTTCCAAGCCTTGCAATCCTGTTTCCAGTGACCACTTTTATGACAATAGAAGCATTCTTCCTTCCCCACCAGCTTTCCCGCTACCTTTGTTGCTTTTCCTTTTCCCTTCGTATCCACTTTACCGACACCGCCTCTTGGTTTGGCGGGGGCTTTCTTCTTCTTGCCCTTGGCTTTCGCCCTGGACCTAGAAGAGGAAGATCCTCCTACAAAAAAAGTGGATGTCTCCCTACCCTTCTGTAGGGTGCCCTCAGCACTCCTCAACATGTTCAGAAGCTCGGAAAGTTCAACCTCCTTTCCTTGCATGTTGAAGTTAAGAATAAACTGGGCGTAAGTGGAAGGAAGGGACTGGAGAATCAAGTCAGTATAGAGTTCATTCTCCAACGTGGTCCCAAGGTCCGCGAGCTCCTCAATGTAGCCAATCATCTTAAGCACGTGTTCCGCTACCGATGATCCGACGGCCAACCTTGCCGAAAACAACTTCTTCAACACTTCGTATCTTGCGATACGAGACTGCTCTCCATACAGTTCTTTTGTATGAAGAAATATGGACTCTAGGTCCATATTCTCGTGCCTCCTCTGATGTTCGTTGTCCATCGAGGCAAGTACGAGGCATCTGGCTTTCACGCGATCTATTTCCCAGGTCTTGTAGATTTCCCTATCTACGACACTGGTTTTGGGACCTGGGACAGGGGGAGCTTTGGTGGTAAGGACATACCCCAACTTGTCATAAGTGATTGCCATCTTGACATTCCTGAGCCAATCTTTGTAGTTTGGCCCTGTCAATATGTTTTTATCTAGTAATAACTTAAGTCCGGTCATGTTGAATGGTCGCTGCAATTAGGAGAGAGAAAAGAAACACTTTAGCATGATGCTCTTGCAAGTTTAGAGTGGTTTTTAATTTGTCTAAACTGGATGGCTCCCACTGTCTCTCGAATCCCTTCTCAAACCGTAAAGAAAGGATTAGTCAGGATCAATCTCACCGTACAATACTTGCTTAACCGTTCAGCCAGGCCAGTGTCGGTACTTCGAGGGAGGTTTTCCAACGCTTTCGCGAAGTTCCTTAATTAAGTAACCTCTTTTCCCTGTGGGCGTAGCCCCGCTAACACCTTTCTAGACACCTACTAAGTTTATAGCATTGATCGTTAAGTGAGAGTTTTCCCGAGGAGTAGCATATACTCACAGTAGGATCGGGATCCAAATATCATCGCGTGATAAAACCGAAGGAATCCTACCAGAATCATCACACTCCAAATGGTATGCAACGCTAGCAAGTTTCAGTACTTATGAAACTCCCGATGTGGATTTTTGCCCCATGCTCTTATGACCTTGACTTTGGCCAAAATATCATAAGTCACATGTCAAGTTCTACCCGTCATTCTCCTGGTTAATTTGGACCCACCCATACCTACTCTTGACTTTGGCCAAAATGGCAGCACGACTGTCCCAAACCAACGCATCTATCTATGCTGCACATGAATACCCAATAGCTACCAATCACTATGCCTTGACTTTGGCCAAAATACATAGCTTGAATACTTTTTGACCATTCATGTGGAATGACGGAGGGCTACGAATGGTTTTGGCGAAACCGTGAACGTAGTGAACTTGATCTAATCGATGGAACGAGATAGCTTTTAAAAGGAGTGGTTCAAGCTCCGCGTTTAAAAGTTTAGTTTTGAAAAGAACCGAGTGGTTTTCAAAGTGTTCCAATCGACTTTTACTTGGTTTATTTTCTTACATTAGTTCTTTTAATGCGTCCCATCATTTAATCCTACCATTGCAGAAAACAACCAAAATATGACGTACGCTTATGCCATTCGCATTCGCCACGGGGCCCCGTCATCACCCGTTAGGTTACTTAACTAACGATAGAGCAGGGGCTGGGCTAGCGCGGCTGTAAAACATAAGCAACGCCTAAATAGTTATCATATATAAATATATAGCAATGATAGACATTACAGTTCACAGATGAATACATTGGATATACTAGGAATCCGCAATCCGTTCGAGCCTGCAACGAAAAGCGGATTACACGGTCGCGGTGAATAGCCAATACCCCACCCAAGACCTCTACGGGTGCGGCAAACTACCCGCCAAGTACTCGAAGCGAAGCAACCTCCCTCACCACCGTGAGTAGGCCACTCGGCACTTCGAGATACCCGGTAGTTTGTGCACCCCCTCCATGGGTCTATCCTAGGAGCAAAAACAGTAAAAAGAATTATACAATGACGGCTACAACCCCGACCCGGTTGTGCGGCCAAACAAATAATAATATTACATCAAATTACATGTTACAATGAATGAAAGAAAAAGCAACACTCATCTCACATCCACCCCGGCTATTCATCCGTGACAATCCAACCCATTCATATACACATACCATCATCTAATCACAGATCACAGATATGTATAACCCCGACTAATCGACATATAGCGATTAGCCGACGTTCAATACATGTAAACATCACAGATATAACCTTTTAGTCAAAGTGTATTGAAGTTCGGAAAAAAATACGGATTTATAGGCCCCCAAAAACAAATTTCTATTCTGGATAATCTGGGCACATATAAACCATCTTAAAAATCCTAAAACCAAGCCAAAGATACACTGCACCAAACTCGACCAAGTGATGAGCCAAGACGGCCGCGGTTGCGCGGCAATAGCTTGCTATTGCCGCGGAACCGCGGCACGTTGGTCGATTCACTTGATCGTTTTTGGTGGCTATCTTTACAAAACCCTGAGATGATTTTTGGAGTATAACAAATTTTTTTTTTACCAGAAAAAATTTTAACAGAAAACTAGGGTTTTCATATTTTGGTTTTTCGATTTTTCCATTTCGAACTTCGACACACTTCACTACCTAGCTAGTTTATGTTTAGTTAGGCTCTGATACCACTGTAAGTCCACGTTGCCCACCCCGGTACTTGCGGGGAGGCGGAAAACGGAATAAAAATCGAATTTTTATGAGCTTAGGCAACATGGACTAGCCTATGAAGGATCTTTGCTAAACAAAAACTTGATAAAGCTAACTAGTAACTAGCTAAGTGCTAGAAAGGTTATACCTTGGGCTTTAAGTCCTTCTCTCCTTGCTCCTTGGAGTGGTGGAAGGAGGTCACCTTGGTCGTCTTCTCACGTCGAAGAAAGATCCACCCGAAAGCCTCAACCTTTGGCTTCAACTCCAAGCTAGAAGTAACTAGGGTGCAAGAAGTTCCAGTCCTTGAACCCTAGATGAGAGTAAAGATGATCAAGAGAGGGTTTTTCTCAAGCTCAAGTGTTTCTCAACACATGAGAGGGAGAGAGCTTGAGGGAGAGGAAGAACAAGAGAGAGAAAGGATATGATAGAATGAGAGAATAATATGAAGCATTCTCTCATATATGTGAATTATTGTAATTAGATAATTAGTGAGATAATTATCATGGCTAAATCAAGACATGACCATTATCATTTCATTTTTAATGCAAATTGCAAGGATCAAAGATCATCTTCCAAATGAAATGATGATGGTCAAAGTGTCAACAAGGTCAACAAGTCAAGGTGGGTCAAATGGTCAACAACCATAACCATGCATAATTATTAAACTAATATCAATTAACAATAATACACACATAATCATTAGGGTTAATACAAATGACAATAGTCATTAACCCTAATCAAAGTCCTCTCCCTCAATCTCAAGCAACCGTGCATACGCAACCGCATTCGTGATCCGAGGAACACGAATACAATGAGAAAAACCAATCCCAAATCATATACTAGGATCCGGCTTAAACCAAAGCCCGCTAGTATAAACTGTCCGGACAGCAAACGTGCACAAGTGCGCGAATGTGAACGAACCCTGTCGCAAAACCATGCGACCTCTACTCATTTTGCCTAAAGGCGAATAGCTCTCTGTGTGGGACTCTAAAGACTCGACACTACGCTGGCAGTGGGTTTAACCACAGACCGCAAGCGGCACTAGCTGTACGTAACGGTCCCCAGGTAGATGTCGATAAGAAGACTGACGAGGTGAACCCCATCCGAACTCCTACTGAGCCTGTATGTGACAATCTCCGTACAGTCCGGTCTGTTCGTCTGATACATCACATGGCGGGCCTAGGGGGCGGTGAACGTCAGTCCCCTAATAGCGGTACAAGTCGTGTCGGAGTATAGCCCAGAACACCCTGAGATAACACTGGAAACCTACCAGTATATCTCGCTTGCCCTGGCCAGGGACTACTCGTGTAATGGCTCTCCTGGACACAGCGCGATGTCAACCCCCAATACCGGGAGAGACGAATCCTGTCTAACCGTCACTGCCTCCATGTGCTTCGGGACCGCACCCAAAAACTACCTGTTTGCACGACTCCTTTGAGCCGTGGTAGGGAAGTAATCAAAGTGCAGTGGGAACACACTCGAGGCGAAGTGATAGTGTCAAGTCAGCGGACTAAGCTGTACTCATGTCACCTGGGAACTGATAACTGACGATAGGTATAATACCAACCAACAGTTCCCGACGAGTCCTGTCCAGTGTACTCGTAACCTAACGAGCACCCGCAGACTATCTCAAGTACGACGTACTGACGGCTGTGGGACAGACCGTCTCCCACGCTGGGATGAGAAGCGCATACGCTAGTCTACTCCGGAGTATCGATGCCCTGTCTCGATAGTCCAACGACTAAGGACCTGTATAAGGATGTGCTTATAGATCACCCAGCTCCCACGAGTGTGAGCGCCATCACAACGCTGGTAATCAAGCAAAGATCCTAAGGTCTCTACCAATATGTATATCAGCAATATGCTAAAAGAAACACATGCACATATTAAAGCAGAGACAAACCAAGTAGCATACTACCATTTCGAGCAAGATTGTATATACAACTGTGAATATCCCAAGCTACCATCAAGTAATATACAAACTAGTATGATACAGTAATGGTCTCTAGGGCATATACACTAACAACCCTGGCCAGGGGTTTCCGGTTATAGCCAATCGAACACAGTGCAACATCAACTCCCTATACCGGGAGAGACGAATCCCCTCCTATCGCTCATTGCCTCCATGTGATTCGGGACTGTACCCAAAAACCACCGTTTTGCATTCCCTCTTGGACGTGGTAAGGTGGAAATCAAAGCACAGTGGGAATCACACAAGACTCTATGACGATCTCGGGTCAACAGACTACTCTGTACCAGTGTCACCAGAGAACTGCCATCTGACGTAAGGTATAATACCATCTGGGAGTTCTCGGCGAGTCCGTCCAGTGTACCCAGTCTCCACTGAGCACCCGTATATCATCTCTGATGTCAAACACCAATGGATATGGGATCATCCATCGCCCATCTTTATGGGTCGAGAAGGTACACACTAGTCTACTCTGGTATATCGATGCCCCGTCTCGATACACCCACGATTAGGGACTTTGAATGATGTACTTATGGACTACCATGTCCCCACTAGTATGATCCGCATCATAGTCCACGTAGTCAAGTACACATCCTAAGGGCTTTACCAACATGTAACAGAGAGACAATCAGTGTACACGTTAAGGTAAAGAGCAATCAGATAGCATACTATCATGTCGACCAAGAAAGTCCTCCCTATATATGTCCAAGCATCCACTACAATATACATCCTATGTATAGTAATGGCCTCTAGGGCATACATATAACTAACAATCTCCCACTTGCACTAGGGCCATCTGATAGCAGTGGTTGTAGTATCTCATACTCAACCATCCCATAAAAGTCTCTCTCTGGGAAAAGGCCTTTGTGAGTGGATCCGCCGTGTTATCCTCTGAGTCTGCTCTCCTAATCTTGATCTCCTTAGAGATCAACCATCTCCATGATCAGGTGATACTGCCTTAGAATATGTCTGGATCACTGATGGGACGGACGTTCCTTGGCATAAGCCACAACTCCATTGTCACACAATGGCAGGAACGAAGTTCATCTCATGAACTAATATACATCCAGACTTCCTCTTTGGTAGTATCATAAGTAGCGATATATCCAGCCTTTATCGTCTAGTATGCCACGGTATCTAGCTTGGAACTCTTCCTACATACCGTCCCTTTACTGAGGGTAAAGACAATGCCTGTGACTGACATTCAGTCATCTTTATCACGCTGGAACCCTTCCAGTGATTCTCCCCAGGATCGATTGATACCATCACACTACTACTAGTGAGAATCCTAACATCCATTTAGATCTATCTCATAGATCCAAAACTCAGGATTTAATAGGTATCAGTTTGATCCTATGTGGAGAATCATAGTGATAAGTGGAGATTGATCGAGCGTAGCATAGGAAACTCCTTCCCTATCAAGAGTATGTCATCCACGTACTCTACGAGGATCACCACCATACTCCCTACTACCCTTTTGTATATACAAGGTTCATCTACCCTTTTGATGAAGTCAAACTATTTGACTACCACATCAAAATAGATGTTCCAACTCCGCGATACTTGCTTTATCCTATAAAGCATCTTGTACACGTTTCCGCTGCTCCCACTGTTTACGAAGCCTTCTGACTGTGTACTTATAGACTCTCTCTTCTAAAACATCATTTAGAAAAGCAGTCATGACACCCAACCGCCAGATAACGTAGTCATGGTATGTAGCCATGGCAAGTAGGATCTGGATGTACTTAAGCATAGCTACTTAGAAAAGATTTCATCATAATCCATACCTGGTCAATGATGCAGACCTTTAACAAGTCTAGCTTTGAAAGTCTTAACTCTTCCATGTACACCAAGTAATCTTCTCAAGATATACTTGCTCCTGATGGGGATTTAACCCTTCAGATGAAGCATCCAAAGTCCATACTTTGTTGGTGTATAAGGATTCCATCTCAGATCGCTAAGCATCCAGCCATTCTTACAGAGTCCTACTCCTGATGGCCAGCTCGAAACTAGTTGGGTCATCATCTCATGATGCAATCCTCGCTCCCACTGTCATAGAGAACCCGAAGTATCTCTCAGGTGGGTGAGGAACCCTACTAGATCGGCGGAGAGGCTGAGGTTTGTTGGAATCTACTGAATCCTTTAGTTCTACCAAATCATCTGCTGTAGTTTGTATAGCTGGAACTTTTCCAGTTCTACATTACAGACCTTGCCTCGAGTTTGTCCGGATTTTTCTTTTAGACATAGGCCGGACAACCCCAAATCTTGACTAGCTTAAGACATGGGCTCTTCCCATACCATATCTCATATGGAGTGGTAGGCAACTGATTTGATTTGAACCCTTTTCAATAGGTATGCAGCTTCTCAAGTGCATAACTCCCAAAAGGAAAATAGGAAACTCAGTAGTACTCATCATAGAGCGCACCATATCGAATAGGGTGCAATTGCTCTGCCCCGATATACCATCGTGCTATGGTGTATACGGAGGAGTAATGCTGAGAGAGAATCTCATTCTCCTTTAGAATAGTCCAAGAATTCCGTGCTCAAGTATTCTCCTCCTTGATCTCATCAAAGGACATAATACTTATACCCGTATTGGTTCTCTACTTCTAACTTATATTCTGTGAATATCTCAAAAGGTTCGGACTTGTGTTTCAACAAGAACATATGTCTGAATCTAAAGAGATCATCAGAGAATGTAATGAAGTACAAAGAACCGGTCTTGGCATGTGTAACCAGGGGACCTACATACATCAACATGTATCATCCCAAGAGTTCATTAACTCTTTCTCTGTTTCCAATAAACGGAGCTATGGTCATCTTATCTTTGTGACATGACTGGCGAGTTTCACAAGATGTAAATTCAAACTAATTTAAATATGCATCTTTATGTAACTCTAACCAGTCGGGTCACATTGATCTGACCTAGTCTACAATACCTCAAGAAGGAATCGTTCAATTCTGAACTCTTCCTCTTGTGTGTGTTCTGTATACTAAGAACTGTAGTTTGATTTAGAACATTAATGCTTTTAGATAACGTGCCTGAACTGATCAACTTTTGATATAGGAAATGTTCAAAATATTATCCAACAATACAAAATTATATCCTTTCTTTACTAATAAAGAGACTGATATGATTTTGTATATCAGGTTCGGTATCTAATAACATTCGTTCAGAATCAATGTATTGGTAATACAGGGTGACAGTGACCAACAGACTTGGCTGCAACACTTGCCCCGTTTTCTGTCTCATGAAACTTATCACCCGTTCTCAGTTCTCTACCTTTCTGTAGCCCTATGTAACAGATTATATATCTGGGATCCTGATCCGGTATCAAATACCCAGGACGTGGAGGATATAGAGAAACAGTTCTTTGTAATGAACATACCTGAAGGAGATGCATCATATGCACTTTCTTCGTTTGGGAGGCACGGGAAATCTGGTATTCCCCAATTTCTGCTCTGTCTTTTAACAATTATAAGTTGGAGCGGGACCAACGTTCCCCAGCTCAGTATAACAAGCGGGTTCGGTCAATATTCCGTATTATTATCTTGATTAAGGCGTGATATGGTCGCTACCTGGAGAGAGAGAGAAGAAAACACTCAGCGTGCGCTCTTTCAAGAATAGATTGGTTATTATTTTATCTAATCAGGATGGCTCCCACTGTTTTTATCAAATCTTCCTTCAAACCCTAAAAGGAAAGACTAGCCGGGATTAATTACACACTACAAGTTCGCCAATCTTTCAGCCAGGCCAGTGTCGGTACTTTGAGGGAGGTCCCCCGTGCTTTCGCACGAACCTAATTAATGTAAACCTCGTTTTCCCAGAGGCGTAACCTCGTTAACACCTTTCTAGACACCTACTTGATCGGCTAATTGTAATGTATAAAACTCTCCCAGGAGTAACTCTTACTCGCAGCGGGTATCGGGATCCAACTATCTCATAGAAGGTATGCAATCTCATTGCAATTTTCAACACTTGAAATTCCCGATAATTTTGCCCCTAACGTGCTATGACCTTAACGAAAGCCAACAAACCATAGCCCGCTAGTCAAGTTCAACCCGTACATTTCTTGATTGAATTAAACCCACCCGCACGACCCTTGACGAAAGCCAACAAAGCCGCACGACTACCCTAATCCAATCGCATTGTATGCAGCAGATAAGCAGCATATAGCTACCGCATACTACACCTTGACGAAAGCCAACAAATGTAGCACGAATACTATATACAACTTATCTGAAATGACGGAGGGCTACGACAGGTTTTTCTGAAAACCTATTGCGTAATGAACTTGATATCGTTGTAGAATCAAATGATTTTAAAATGAAGTGTTTTTTTGAGGCTTTTCTAGTTTTGCTAAAGGGGCCACTCCCGGTGAAGGGATCGTCGGCCCTTTCCTCGTCGAATGAGGTGCGGGATATATCATATATATCACTGTGCAAAGCAGAAACTATAGCTACCGGTTTTATTTTTAAAATTCGATTCTACAACATCTTTAGGTTTCTTTTACTTTCATTAATTATATTAATGAAGTCCCATCATTTAAGTTACCTAAACATCACAGATAAATACGACGTACACTTATGCCATCCGCATTCGCCTCGATGTCCCCTCATGCACCGTTAGGCTAGGTAACTAACGGCAGATTGGGACAGGGCTAGCGCGGGTGTAAAACATAAGTAACATCTATATAATATATCATATATACTATATACAGTATTTATCATAGAACATCACATGATCACATCACAGATATTGCAGCAGAAGAATCATATGAAATATTGGATATACTAGGACGTCCGTGTTTTCAATACGAGCCAGTATAAAACACGGATTCCATGGTCGCGATGAATAGCCAAACCCACACCCCAAGACCCCTACGAGAGCGGCAAGCAACCCTACCAATTCTATAGTTAGGAGACCCGGACTCGACTCCTCAAGTTGGTCTCCCACTGGACTCCAGAACCCGGTTACTTGTGTTCCCCTCCTTGTGTCACGACCCGCAGGGTACGGAACGTGACTGGCACTTAAGTTTACGAAACGTCTCAAGACGTCCATAAAATAAGTAAGCCAAAGCCCAGAAAACCGAAACCAAATAAGCAAAAGAGTGAAGAGAACCCAATCAATTGAAAATGAGTTTATCAAATAAGTCATATAAAAACCTTTTAAAAAAAACAATATCAATTTATCCGAAAATTTCGGCAGAGTCTCCTTTGTAAATACTGGCCCCCAAAATGGGTACAACAAGAATATATATGAATCCAACAAATAAGGCATCCCCAAGCGGGAGCTAGCTCTTTGCCACAAGGCGGTCACAAATCCCACGCAATATAAAGCAACAACATGCGAAATAATCATAAGGAAGCATGAGAAAAACAGCATGTCGACTCAAGTGAGCTCGACCCCAAAATACAGCATAAAAAGTCCACAAATCTCACAGTCTCATCTCTAGGTCAATATACAACAATACTGGTAGATACAGTAGATGGAGTGCACTAGATACAAAGAATATACAAGGTGGTACAAAAATAATAATATAACCCACCTAAGAGCAAAACCTCGAGTCCAGGCAAATGAGGCAAAAGAAACAAGTGCGCCCGCCGTACTGTACTGACGGAGCGGACCTGCAAAAGGCTGTGGCACAATGGGGGTGAGTTGCCAACTCGTGAGTAATAAATAACATCTACACAGGCTATCGAATGCATGCACACAAGCATCCTAGCATCTCAAATACAGGTAAGGCAGGACATAATAGCAGGTATGTATGCAATATGAATATACTAGCAGGTATGAATGCAATGCGAATCAACTCATGATCTGAATGTGTAAGTATAAGAATCATGTTTTTCCTTTAGGAATCTCTTTCGAAATACCAGCACAATACCAATAGAATCAACAAGAATCTGTGTCCAGCATCGACACCTCAAAACTGTCTCAAATCTCATATCAATGTATCTCTGGCCTCAGCCGTCCGGCTGACCCATCTCAAATATCAATATCTCATCATCTCGCGGCCACGGTCGGTATCCTCTGGATATCCGCCGTCCCAAACAGTCACCGGTAGGTAATCCGTCCCCTACCAGGCTCAACGTCAACACCACATTCCTCTTGCCCCGGGATACCCTACCGGGCCCACCATGTACCCGTGACGGTTCCTCCACTCCTCGACACGGATCTCGAAAACCACAGCAAACTCATGGTGGACGACACTTACATCACTAGAAAACCGCAATTTACATATTTTAAAATTATGATAAGTTTAGAAATTTTGCGGCTTTCCCCCGAAATCCAGAAATATCATAAAATCTCAAGAAATCCTCATAAGTGCATATGTCAATGATAATGAATGCATATGGTATCAATAATCAAGTTGCGATGTGTGATTAATAGATTAGGCATGAACAAATAATATGATGAAGTACATGCACATGAAAAGCAATCCTACGATTTCATTTTAAGGAATTAAAGCAATAGCGCAAGTTTAAGTATCAATTATAGTAAAAGGTTTCAATTTAAAGGTTATCTAGTGAGGTGGCATGGCAATTACCAGGGTGTGTGTGTAAGCATGAATAGTGCTCGTGCTGCATATAAAAACCCTGGCAATGGTGCAGGTGTCCTATAGAATGGGTTCGTATATGTATGTCAATATAAGGCATGAATGTAGCAAATAATCATACAAGTATTACACCCCTAATTACTAACATTACTAAGAATCTTATTAAGCTAATAAAACTATCGGGCGACTTGCGCCATCCAACGATAGTTCCCCGGTAGATGTTACATCTACTCACCGGAATCCCTAGCTAGTCACGTCCAATCACCGCTTTCCCCTTTTGTGCCGCGTCTGACGTCTCCGCGACCGAACCTGGAATTTACATCAATACAAACATAAGGTTACATATCAAGAACGACGCAATTCCCTAACGAAAATACCATAGTTCACAAGCTAGGTACAACGTGCACAAAGTGCGCGGAACACACACGAAAATTGCAAAACTAACTAGAATCGTCGATTTGGTCGCCCGGAAAAACTAAAACCCGAACACTCAAAAATCCGCACTCACACATCCTAAAAAGTCATAGGATACGCTAAAAATGTCATCAAGACATCGCAATTAATTCATCACAATATTTTATAACACAACTAGTAATCTAGAATTTGCAATTTGGTGCAAACATCGACAATTAGCGACAAAGTTAACACAATCCAACACAACAATCCAAACTAACCCACTAGATAGCCACTACACTAATTTTAAACCATTAACTATGCTTCAAAACATATTTTCCACAACCAACCCTTCTCTTGATTTTTGGAAATTAGCAAAACAAGGAAAATATCACACAAGATTAACTTGGATTAGCATAACATTAAGCCACTTAAGTAAAGTAACCTTAAAGATTGGTTTAGTAAACAACTAGATATCTAATTAGCTTTAATTAACTAAATAATGGTTTCTAAAAACCCTAGTTTAACTCTAACCATAAACCTTTAAAAACTAGATTAGAAACTAACACTAAATTAACACTAGATTTTAGCCCAATTAGCAAGTTAACCACTTAGATTAAGCTAACAAAATAACTAAGTAACAAAATAGCTTAATTAATCTCTTAATGGTGTTCTAAACCCTAAATTAATTTCAAACCACAAACTTTAAAAAAACTAGTATTTAAATAGCACTAAAATTAACACTAAAACAATTTTCAAAGTTCTAATTAGCACACTTTAAACTACAATTTAACCAGAGATTGAAATTATACCTCACAAGCCCAAACCCTATGTTGCTAAAGCCTCCCAAGATGCCATCTTTCCAAGATTTGAACCAATTTGGGTTTGAGAAGAGAGGAAATAAGGTTTTGTGTTGAAATAGTGAAGGATTTGTTGATTTTTATTGAATTTTGATGCAATTTTTTTGAAGAAAATGAAAGAAAAGAGAAGGAAAATAATGGAATGGGGGGGGGGGGGGCGAGCTGGTCTCGACCAGAAGAGGGAGAGGGGAGTGGTGTGGGGTGTATGGAAAAAGTCATGGTCAAACCCCCCCTCAAAGTCAATACACCATATCGCCAAATACTATATTTTAAAACCTACACAAAACACCTCCTTTCTTCACATGGAAAAAAGCAAAGTGAGGCAAGGAATTTCTGGACCTGATGATGGTGGGGCCGGCCTAGAGGGAGTGGGGGTGAGTGTGAGTGGATACAAAAAGGTTTTATGCAAAAAGACCCCCCACAAGTCTAAAATTGCAAGTTTTAGCTTAAAATTCAATAAATTTCGTTTTCCATAATAAAAATTAGTTAAATATGAAATAAAATACTAAAATTTTATGTTACAACTAGATTTTAATTAACATGATTTTAAAGCTTAAATTTAGCCCATTTAAATTTGTATTTATCGCTAATTTAATGTATTTTCTTACCGGCTTAAAATAATATTAAAAATTGAAAAAATTAGGGAAAAATTTTAAACGACCAGAATTTCATAATTAACTCATTTGCTACTAAAAACTAGCAATTACCTATCCAAATTAGGTATAATTAGTCCTAAACTGCAAAATAACAAAATGGACGGTTTTCGGAAAAATACCGAATTTTCACCGATTTTCAGGAAAACACCAAAACGACTTTTCAAGGCGTTACAATCGTCTCCCCTTAAAGAAATTCGGTCCCCGAATTGAAAAATTACTACGCGTACCTTCAAAGAGATGGGGATATTTCTTCCTCATCTCGCCCTCGGTCTCCCAGGTAACCTCCTCGCTGCTCGGGCTACGCCAAAGGACCTTGACGGTCGGTATAACTTTCGATCTCAACTTCTTCACCTGCCGATCCAGGATGGCCAACGGCTGCTCTGTAAAGGAAAGGTCGCGCTCCAACTGGACTGTCGGGTACTGAATCGCATGCGAAGGGTCGTGAAGGTACTTGCGGAGCATCGAAACATGGAAGACGGGGTGAACATCGGGAAAGCTGGGTGGAAGAGCCAAACGATATGCAACAGCACCGACACGCTCGAGGATCTTGAAGGGACCTACGAATCTAGGGCTAAGCTTCCCCTTTCGCCCAAAACGCATCACGCCCTTCATCGGAGAAACCCTCAGAAAAACATGATCGCCAACTGCGAACTCTAACCTGCGACGGCGCCTGTCTGCATACGATTTCTTCCTGCTTTGAGCCGCTCTCATCCGGTCTCGGATCGACTGCGTCTTCACTGTCGTCTCCAAAACAAGCTGCGGCCCCAAAATACTGCTCTCGCTGAGCTCTGTCCAACAGACGGGCGATCTGCATCTCCTCCCATACAATGCCTCGAAAGGTGCCATCTGAATAGTATCCTGGAAGCTGTTGTTGTAGGAGAACTCCACTAGAGGTAAATGACAATCCCAGCTACCGCCGATGTCTAAAACGCACGCTCTGAGCATGTCCTCGAGAGTCTGAATGGTCCGCTCTGACTGTCCGTCGGTCTGCGGATGAAACTCTGTGCTGAAGCTCAAACGAGTGCCCAAAGCCTCCTGAAGTCTCTGCCAAAGTCGGCTGGTGAACTGGGTGCCTCGATCTGACACGATACAAGTCGGTACGCCATGCAACCGCACGATCTCGTCGATGTAAAGCTGGGCATACTGAGCGAAGCTGAAAGTCGTCTTCACTGGCAGGAAGTGAGCCGCTTTCGTCAATCGATCTACGATCACCCAGATGGAGTCATACCCTCGACTGGTCCTGGGTAGACCCACAACGAAATCCATCGAAATCTGCTCCCATTTCCACTCCGGAATGGGTAACGGCTGTAGCTCTCCCGCGGGCCTCTGGTGCTCGGCCTTGACTTGCTGACAAGTCAGGCATCTCGATACAAACTCCGTAATGTCCCTCTTCATCCCGTCCCACCAATAGGTCTCTCTCATATCATGGTACATCTTGGTGGAACCGGGGTGGACACTATACACTGATCGGTGTGCCTCCTCAAGAATGTCGCGCCGTAATCCATCAGCATCTGGTACGCACAGTCTAGATCCATAGCATAAAATCCCCTGATCGTCAATCACGAACTCGGAAAATCTGCCCTGTCCTATCTGTGCCATGATCTCTGAGCAACGGTCGTCACTGCGCTGTGCCTCATATATACGGTCAAGCAACTGTGGGCGTGCACGAACATGCGCGAGCTGTCCCCCTGTCTGAGTGAACTCGAACTCAACTCGGCTGTCGCATAACATCTGCCAATCTGCTGATGACTGCCTCTGCACTGCGCGCAAAAAGGATAGACTACCCCCGGGCCTCCTGCTCAAAGCAGCTGCCACCACATTCGCCTTGCCTGGGTGATATAGGATCTCGCAGTCGTAGTCTTTCACCAACTCCATCCAACGACGCTGTCTGAGGTTCAGGTCTCGCTGCTGAAATATGTACTTTAAGCTCTTATGGTCTGTGAATATTTGGCACGACTCGCCATATAAGTAATGTCGCCAAATCTTCAATGCAAAGACCACTGCAGCCATCTCCAAATCATGAGTGGGGTAGTTCTGTTCATGCTTCTTCAACTGCCGAGAAGCATATGCGATCACCCGGCCATGCTGCATCAACACGCATCCTAACCCCACTCGTGAAGTATCACAGTAGACCACAAATCCGCCTGATCCCGAAGGCAAAGATAATACCGGCGCCGTAGTCAATCAAGTCCGTAGCTGCTGAAAACTGCGCTCGCACTCCTCTGTCCAAACGAAAGGAACTCCCTTCCGGGTCAAACCGGTCAAAGGTGCAGCTATGCGGGAGAAGTCCTGAACAAAACGCCTGTAGTAGCCTGCCAGGCGTAAAAAACTATGGATCTCAGTAACCGATGTAGGTCGGGGCCACTGCTGAACAGCCTCAATCTTCTTCGGGTCCACACATATGCCGTCTCTCGTAACCACGTGACCTAAGAATCCGACGCTGTCCAGCGAGAATGCACACTTGGAGAACTTTGCGAACAGCTGGTGCTCCCTCAGAGTCTGTAACGTAATCTGCAAGTGCTGCTCGTGCTCCTCTCTGCTCCGGGAGTACACCAAGATATCGTCGATAAACACGATGATGAACAAGTCAAGATACGGCCTGAATGTACGGTTCATCAAATCCATGAATGCTGCTGGGGCGTTGGTGAGTCCGAACGACATCACCAAAAACTCATAGTGGCCGTAGCGCGTGCGGAAAGCTGTCCTCGGTATATCCTCCTGTCGAACTCACAGCTGATGGTATCCTGATCGCAAGTCGATCCTCGAAAAATACCCCGTACCCTGAAGCTGGTCGAACAAATCATCAATGCGTGGCAACGGATATCTGTTCCGCACGGTAACCTTGTTCAGCTGGCGGTAGTCGATACATAAGCGCAAACTTCCATCCTTCTTCTTGAAAAACAGGACCGGAGCACCCCACGGAGAAACACTAGGCCGAATAAGCCCCTTATCTAACAAATCCTGCAACTGATCCTTCAGCTCTCGAAGCTCTGCCGGGGCCATCCGATAAGGCGGTATAGAAATAGGCCCGAGCCGGGAATCAAATCAATGCAGAACTCAACATCGCGCTCAGGCGGTAGCCCAGGTAGCTCATCAGGGAAAACATCAGGGAACTCACAAACAACCGGGACCCGGTCCAACGGAACCTCTGCAGCTCGAGTATCACAAATATACGCTAAGAATCCCTGACATCCCTTCCGCAAGAGCTGACCAGCGCGAAGAGACGAAATCAAGCTGGGAAGGGTGACGCTGCGATCTCCCTGAAAAACAAGGACTGGCTCTCCCGGAAAGCTAAATATGACTGCCTTCTCATGGCAGTCCACCGAAGCATAACAAGTGGCTAGCCAATCCATGCTCAGAAGCACATCAAAGTCCAACATATCGAGGAGAATCAAATCAACCGATGAATCCCTCTCCCCGATACGAACGGAACACAAACGAAATACAAAACGAGCGACAAACGCCTCGCCTACCGGAGTAACAACAACAAGCGGATGATCTAACGACGACGACTCACGGCCCAACATCGGTGCAAAGTGTGTAGATACGTACGAATGTGTGGAACCTGGGTCAAATAATACCCGTGCGTCGAAAGAACAAACTGGCAGGGTACCTGTCACAACGGCATTGGATGCCTGCGCATCCTGCGATGTCAAAGCAAATACTCGGGCCTGTCCTCCACCGATAGCGGGCTGACCTCGACCTCGGCCTCTGCCTCCTCGTCCTCTCTGAACAGGACCGCCGCGTCCACGGCCTCTGGGTGCACCGAACTGGCATGGAGCATTGCCTGTGGTAGGAAGTAGGGCTCTTTGAGGAGGGGGTGGTGATGGTGGTAGGGTCACATATGGAACTGTCGCCGCTCCCTGTCATCTCGCCGGACAGTCTCTGACAAGATGGTGCAGACTCCCGCACCCAAAACACCCTGGCGACGGCTGCTGTCCCTGGGGATAAGAACCATATAACTGTCCCCATCCAAATCCTCTGCCAGGCCTATCTCTCGGAAAGAATCTGGCACGCTGCCTCTGAGACGGTACATCGGTGCGAATCCTCTTCGGCCCAGAAACGGCCGAAGTCTGTGATATGCGTGCCTCCATCCGTAATGCCGTATCCATAACAGCTGAATAAGTGTCGTAGTGCTGGGCGCCAATGGCAAGATATAGCTGGGCATCTAGTCCCTGTACGAACCTCTTCACCATCTTCTCTTCGGTATCCACCAAATACGGAGCATATCGGGATAACTGTGTAAACTGGATGTCATACTCAGACACCGTCATCCCAGGTGTCTTGACTAAGGCCTCGAAGCTACGAGCTCTGGCGTCACGAACGCTCTCTGGGAGGAAACGAGCTAGAAAGACCGCTGTAAACTCGGCCCACGTCAAAGCCGGTAGACCTGCAGCTCGACCTCTCAAGACTGACTCCCACCATGTCTGCGCGAGACCCTCTAGTCGGAAACTCGCAAGCTCCATCCATCGATCATCCGAACATCTCAGCGAACGGCAGATCCTGGCTAAACTGTCAAGGAACGTCTGTGGGTCCTCCGCTGCCTCGGTGCCGGTGAATACTGGAGGTCTCAGCCTCATGAAATCCTGTAGCGAAACCGGAATGGCCACGGTGGTAGTAGTAGGAGCAGGTATCATGGTCGTCTGTGATGTAGTAGGTACGTCATCAGGCCTCGGTGTACGACTGGCTGCAACTAGGGATCCTACCATCTGACGTAGCTCCTACATGCCCCCCATCATCTATCGCAACTCCTCCATACCAGTCTCGAGCCTATCCATACGGCCTGGGGAAGGTGGATCGGTCTGTCCCTGCGGCGTAGGCATACCACCCTGCTCAGTCCTAGTCTCGGACGAGCCAGCTCGAATCTCGTCTCGGGCGGCAGCCCTCTATGCCCTCGTAGCCTTCGGCGGCATAGTGGCTGTTACAGGAAAATGGATAATAATAAGAACAGTGCAATAGGATCATAGGATACACGGAATTGAAGAAGGAATTTTCAAGCAAGTATATCCTAAAGTCACTTAGGCGGAGTACCGTATCGCAAGTATGCCGCGGACATACACACGCTACGTTACCCTACTTAAGTCACTTACTCCATCTACCAAGGGTCATCCTACACTCAAAAAGGTAAAACCTATCGCTCTGATACCAACTTTGTCACGACCCGCAGGGTACGGAACGTGACTGGCACTTAAGTTTACGAAACGTCTCAAGACGTCCGTAAAATAAGTAAGCCAAAGCCCAGAAAACCGAAACCAAATAAGCAAAAGAGTGAAGAGAACCCAATCAATTGAAAACGAGTTTATCAAATAAGTCATATAAAAACCTTTTAAAAAAAACAATATCAATTTATCCGAAAATTTCGGCAGAGTCTCCTTTGTAAATACTGGCCCCCAAAATGGGTACAACAAGAATATATATGAATCCAACAAATAAGGCATCCCCAAGTGGGAGCTAGCTCTTCGCCACAAGGCGGTCATAAATCCCACGCAATATAAAGCAACAACATGCGAAATAATCATAAGGAAGCATGAGAAAAACAGCATGTCGACTCAAGTGAGCTCGACCCCAAAATACAGCATAAAAAGTCCACAAATCTCACAGTCTCATCTCTAGGTCAATATACAACAATACTGGTAGATACAGTAGATGGAGTGCACTAGATACAAAGAATATACAAGGTGGTACAAAAATAATAATATAACCCACCTAAGAGCAAAACCTCGAGTCCAGGCAAAGGAGGCAAAAGAAACAAGTGCGCCCGCCGCTACTGTACTGACGGAGCGGACCAGCAAAAGTGTAACACCTTAGGATGTGTTTAGTGGCAATTTATATTTAAATAATGGATTTTTAATAAAAAGTTTACCAAATTGTGTTTCAAATATTTTTCCTAATTTAATAAATATTTTTCTAAAATTTTCCTAGGCTTGCACACACATGTGCATGTAAACTAGGGTTTTTAAAAGAGTTAATACCACGATTAGTAACCATGGTGAGTTTAATCATGGGGACTAAAGTCTTTTGGGTTTTAATTGAGTTTATTTAGTTAATCAATAGTTGCTTTAAATTGAAATTGTTTAAGGGTGTTGACTTGTGAGAGGGAGAGAGAGTGCATCATGGCTTAAGCCATGCTTGCAATCATGAGGAGAGAGAGAGAGAGAAGGGTTGACATTGGGTGATGATTTTTCCTCTCAATTGTTTTGTTTTCTTTCTCTAAACCTCACTCTCACACACACACACACACACACTTACCTCTCAGCTGAGGCAAGCATCCACAGCAGTAGCAGCAGCAAACACAACAGCAACAGCAGCAACACAAAAGCAGCAGCAGCAGCATCAGTGAGCAGCAACAACAACACAACTTCGACTGCAGCCCCTTCCCTTCACTCCATCTTCTTCCTCCAGCTCCCTAGGGTCGAGTGTGGGGTATATTTCCTAAACTTACTCCCTAGTTTGCGTGGTTTGAGTAGTTTTGCTTCGGTTAGTGGTTTTTATTGCGTTTTAGTGCGATATGAGGTGTTTAGGGGGAACCTTGAGCTAATGTGGTGTGAATTGGTTTCAGTAGGTTGATAGAGGGTTGTTGAGACCATATTAACCTAGCTTAACCCCCAATTGCACTAAAATACCACCAGTTCCCTAATTGATGCAAATTCGTCGTATTTATGCAAAACTGAGTTTTCTGGAAACTCAGTTTGACCCGGTGGGTTCAGAATAAATTTGAGATGACTGCAGTATAGTAGTGAGGTGCTGATACCCCAGGTAGAACCCGACCCCCTTCCTCCGTACCATGGCCGCCAATTAATTCGATCTGGCCGCAATTTGCGGCCAGATGGGTAGGGTTGGGGTTGGGGTTTGGTCCATTGGGTGTCTGCTGCTATGTGGAGTTTTGTGGTATATATATTTTTGTAATTTAAGTTCTGTGTAAAAATCTGGGACAAAATACCTATTTCTCGTATTTTCTAAACCTTCGCGACACGCGTGATACGTGCGTGAGTTTGGGGTTTCTGCGTATCGCGACGCGTCAGGGTAGTTTCAGGCGCGTGATCACACGTTTTAGCGTATCGCGCACACGCGCGATTGGTTTACGACACGGGTTTCTAATTGTATCGTAATATCACGTTTTGTGAAATTGAGCTTATGTGTGATATATGTTATGTGATTCTAGGTTCGCCGGTGAGTGAGACGGACGCAGCGAAGAAGGGCAAGCAAGTCGTCGGCTACACTTAGCGCGAGACTTCGGTGAGTAGATTTCACATCTACGGGGATATCGCCCGCATGGCGTTATGCGTCAGGGCTGATAGGACCTTATTATTATATGTTGCATTTACCTCATGTACTGTTATTGCATATTGCATTCCCTGCTGTATGTATGATTAGAATTGATAGAACACCGCACTATTACTAACGGTTCATGTTGCACGAGCACTGATCCGCATGCTACACACACACCGTTAGTAATTGCCATGACACACTCACTATAGAACTGCCATGATTATATTGTTGTAGTTCATTTCATATATGATTCGATATGACTGTCATGGAAATTGGGAGCTGCATGATATATTTAAAAACGGAACAAATTTTAAAAGCGGTTTTCCCTTATACCTATATCATGGATTGATGTACGTAGCACCTCGCATTGGATTTATTTCTTGGTGTTGGATTTTCATGTGATTTCTGGTTTTGAGGACCGTGGGATTTTTAAGAAAAGATGCACTATTTGAAAACCCGGTTCCTCGTGATATGATATTTTGGTGCGTCCACCACGCGTTTTCTCGGTGCTGAGACGTGTGCTTGAAACCCGATTCGAAGAGATGGATGATCCGTTTGCGGGTTCGTGGTGGACCCGGTATGGTTCCCCGGGGCGAGAAATGTTTTTTGTGGAGTAGACGATGAGCCTGGCAGGGTGGCGAGTACCTACCGGTGATTGGTTGGACCTGGCGGTTATCCGGAGGATACCGACCAGAGTCGGGAGATCGATGCGGGATGATCCGTACTGCCGGGGCCGAGGGCCGATACCGCAGACGAGCCCGTGGGCTGATCCGGACTGACGGAGCCCGATATTTGAGGTTTTGCGTGTCGATGCAGGACACGAGTATTTTATGAGGTTTTGGGTGCCGATGTTGGGCACTCGTGATTTCTCAGAGGTTTACAGGATTTGAGGGCCGATGGGTGTGCCGGCGCCTGGGTTATTTGGGATTTGGGTGCAGTTGTGGGCACCGATTATTTTCCACGTTGATATTCCGTGTAGATGTTGTTTATCCCATACTCAGCATTGATTACTATATATCTCATCCTGTAGTTATTTTACCCGATAGAGCATCTGCATGGTTATTGCACATACTGCTTATCACGCATTGATATCATCTGCTGGCATTGTTAGAATAGCGCAGTACGTGCATGCTCGCGACTACCTTTATATGTTATCTCTATTCACGAGTTGGCAACTCACCCCCGTTGTGCCACAGTATTTGCAGGTTGCCCTGAGCATAGTCGCGGCAGGCTGTCTTTTGTATCTTTTGGCTACAGATACCACTACAGTTGCAGTGAGAGCTGTTTTGCATTTAGGTGGGTTGTGGTATCTGATTACTTTTATTGTATCCCTTTTTGCATCTAGTACTCTCCATCTACCATTTATGTACTGGACTTAGATATTGTGTGAGGACAATTATGTATATTTTGTATTCTAGTATCGAGCTCATGGGAGCCGGCTGTTTTATATGCAGTTATTTTCTGTGGTGTTTACTTATTGCTTATTCTTCGCTACGGCGTCGTATATTACTCTTGTGATGTTGGTTTCCGCCGTTGGGCGTGATTGCTCCCGTTTGGGGATGTTTCTTTTCATTTACATTTCATTTCATTTATATCCTGTTTTGTACCCGGTCTCGGGGCTACTTTTACAAAGGAAATGCTGCCAAAATTATTTAAATGATTAAGTAACTTTAAAGGGACTTATTGAATTATTTAAGGTTTTCTAAATGCTTTAACTAAATGTTTCAACACTCACTATTTTTTTAAAGGGTTTTGATTTCTGGGTTCGGCTTACTTTGCCGCGTTACGCCTGTAGACGTAGCGGGGTTAAGTGCCGGTCACGAGTCGAAATACTCGGGTCGTGACAAAAAGGCTGTGGCACAACGGGGGTGAGTTGCCAACTCGTGAGTAATAAATAACATCTACACAGGCTATCGAATGCATGCACACAAGCATCCTAGCATCTCAAATACAGGTAAGGCAGGACATAATAGCAGGTATGTATGCAATATGAATATACTAGCAGGTATGAATGCAATGCGAATCAACTCATGATCTGAATGTGTAAGTATAAGAATCATGTTTTTCCTTTAGGAATCTCTTTCGAAATACCAGCACAATACCAATAGAATCAACAAGAATCTATGTCCAGCATCGACACCTCAAAACTGTCTCAAATCTCATATCAATGTATCTATGGCCTCAGCCGTCCGGCTGACCCATCTCAAATATCAATATCTCATCATCTCGCGGCCACGGTCGGTATCCTCTGGATATCCGCCGTCCCAAACAGTCACCGGTAGGTAATCCATCCCCTGCCAGGCTCAACGTCAACACCACATTCCTCTTGCCCCGGGATACCTTACCGGGCCCACCATGTACCCGTGACGGTTCCTCCACTCCTCGACACGGATCTCGAAAACCATAGAAAACTCATGGTGGACGACACTTACATCACTAGAAAATCGCAATTTACATATTTTAAAAATATAATAAGTTTAGAAATTTTGCGGCTTTCCCCCGAAATCCAGAAATATCATAAAATCTCAAGAAATCCTCATAAGTGCATATGTCAATGATAATGAATGCATATGGTATCAATAATCAAGTTGCGATGTGTGATTAATAGATTAGGCATGAACAAATAATATGATGAAGTACATGCACATGAAAAGCAATCCTACGATTTCATTTTAAGGAATTAAAGCAATAGCGCAAGTTTAAGTATCAATTATAGTAAAAGGTTTCAATTTAAAGGTTATCTAGTGAGGTGGCATGGCAATTACCAGGGTGTGTGTGTAAGCATAAATAGTGCTCGTGCTGCATATAAAAACCCTGGCAATGGTGCAGGTGTCCTATAGAATGGGTTCGTATATGTATGTCAATATAAGGCATGAATGTAGCAAATAATCATACAAGTATTACACTCCTAATTACTAACATTACTAAGAATCTTATTAAGCTACTAAAACTATCGGGCGACTTGCGCCATCCAACGATAGTTCCCCCGTAGATGTTACATCTACTCACCGGAATCCCTAGCTAGTCACGTCCAATCACCGCTTTCCCCTTTCGTGCCGCGTCTGACGTCTCCGCGACCGAACCTGGAATTTACATCAATACAAACATAAGGTTACATATCAAGAACGACGCAATTTCCTAACGAAAATACCATAGTTCACAAGCTAGGTACAACGTGCACAAAGAGCACGGAACACACGCGAAAATCGCAAAACTAACTAGAATCGTCGATTTGGTCGCCCGGAAAAACTAAAACCCGAACACTCAAAAATCCGCACTCACACATCCTAAAAAGTCATAGGATACGCTAAAAATGTCATCAAGACATCGCAATTAATTCATCACAATATTTTATAACACAACTAGTAAGCTAGAATTTGCAATTTGGTGCAAACATCGACAATTAGCGACAAAGTTAACACAATCCAACACAACAATCCAAACTAACCCACTAGATAGCCACTACACTAATTTTAAACCATTAACTATGCTTCAAAACATATTTTCCACAACCAACCCTTCTCTTGATTTTTGGTAATTAGCAAAACAAGGAAAATATCACACAAGATTAACTTGGATTAGCATAACATTAAGCCACTTAAGCAAAGTAACCTTAAAGATTGGTTTAGTAAACAACTAGATAGCTAATTAGCTTTAATTAACTAAATAATGGTTTCTAAAAACCCTAGTTTAACTCTAACCATAAACCTTTAAAAACTAGATTAGAAACTAACACTAAATTAACACTAGATTTTAGCCCAATTAGCAAGTTAACCATTTAGATTAAGCTAACAAAATAACTAAGTAACAAAATAGCTTAATTAATCTCTTAATGGTGTTCTAAACCCTAAATTAATTTCAAACCACAAACTTTAAAAAAACTAGTATGCAAATAGCACTAAAATTAACACTAAAACAATTTTCAAAGTTCTAATTAGCACACTTTAAACTACAATTTAACCAAAGATTGAAATTATACCTCACAAGCCCAAACCCTATGTTGTTAAAGCCTCCCAAGATGCCATCTTTCCAAGATTTGAACCAATTTGGGTTTGAGAAGAGAGGGAATAAGGTTTTGTGTTGAAATAGTGAAGGATTTGTTGATTTTTATTGAATTTTGATGCAATTTTTTTGAAGAAAATGAGAGAAAAGAGAAGGAAAATAATGGAATGGGGGGGGGGAGCTGGTCTCGGCCAGAAGAGGGAGAGGGGAGTGGTGTGTGGTTTATGGAAAAAGTCATGGTCAAACCCCCCTTCAAAGTCAATACACCATACCTCCAAATACTATATTTTAAAACCTACACAAAACACCTCCTTTCTTCACATGGAAAAAAGCAAAGTGAGGCAAGGAATTTCTGGACCTGATGATGGTGGGGCCGGCCTAGAGGGAGTGGGGGTGAGTGTGAGTGGATACAAAAAGGTTTTATGCAAAAAGACCCCCCACAAGTCCAAAATTGCAAGTTTTAGCTTAAAATTCAATAAATTTTGTTTTCCATAATAAAAATTAGTTAAAACATGAAATAAAATACTAAAATTTTATGTTACAACTAGATTTTAATTAACATGATTTTAAAGCTTAAATTTAGCCCATTTAAATTTGTATTTATCGCTAATTTAATGTATTTTCTTACCGGCTTAAAATAATATTAAAAATTGAAAAAATTAGGGAAAAATTTTAAACGACCAGAATTTCATAATTAACTCATTTGCTACTAAAAACTAGCAATTACCTATCCAAATTAGGTATAATTAGTCCTAAACTGCAAAATAACAAAAAGGACGGTTTCCGGAAAAATACCGAATTTTCACCGATTTTCAGGAAAACACCAAAACGACTTTTCAAGGCGTTACACCTTGGGTCTATCCTAGTGCGGAAAAGTAAATAATATACCAAGGATGACATCTTCCGCAACCTGGAAGTGCCCCAATAAAAGAATATTACATACAACTTTTTACATGAATGAAAATGAAAAACACTCATCTCACATAAAACCCCCCCGGCTATTCAAAACCGACGATCCAATATAACATATCCAGCAACACATAACATCACATGTCATCAACGTAAGTAAATATGTCCATCCCAATTGTCGTTGACATATAGCAACGAAACCGGCGATATCACATATTACACTTACGGTCACAGAAAAGAAAGTGTAAAACTACAACAGTTGGAATCCGCAACCACCTTAGACATCGCATGCCTAATCAAATGAATTACTTAGACATCTCATGCCTAACAATTATAAACCCCTCATTTTAGTCTCAAAATCGAAAACTCTTTTCAATATCAAGTCGGGCAATTCAACAAGATTCCCGACATCCTGATCGAATGCTCGTCGCAAACTTCAGTAGGCGGCCGCACCCCCGACGCCGTCGACGAAGTGCACCAAGGCGGAACACCGCTGCCGCGAGCACCCAAACGGATGCTTTCGGCGACGGGGTTCTCCTACAGTCACTTAGTCGGGGCTATGGAGTGAGGCTGTCTATTAAGTTTTACCCGGCGAGTATCCGCGTACGCTACGTGATTGCGACGGACTTTTGATCGCATCAAAATTCCGTGGCAACCGATCAAGTGAGACTAAAGTGCTATGTTTATAACATTCAAATCAGTTATCTCATAACAACTTGTGAATTTCAATTATTGTATCACATTCCGGATAAATAGAAAATGTTAAACTTTCCGATCGAACATTCAAACACCGAAGTTTTCCCGAAACAGCTCAACACATGAAACAAGTTTAAAAACATTCACTTCGTGCCTCAGTACCAACGGTCCAGCCGTAGAAGGGTCAAGCCAACGCCTCACATGTGGCACGCCGTACTGCCCCAAACCCTAAGGTTCAAAGGGCAGTTCAAGACGGTCACATAATCGAGTTAAGCTTTGTTGTCTTCTAGAGGGACCATCGCGTTACTTGCACTACTTAGAACGTTATTAAACCACGGAAAGATCCAACACTTGGAAATTTCCCGACAGGGGAAAAGGTGGGTATTTATATCCAGTCGAACCTTTTTAACTTATTCTAAAATTACCCGGAAAAGCTCATAGACAAAGTTTGAAATTTCCGATCGAATTTTCGAAGCTCCAAAACACCCTAGAAAACTCAACTCTTGAGTGTAAATTAAAAATTCCCTGAAAACTCAGCACCTGAATAAACAAATTACTGTGCAAAAATTATAGGCTAATCTCATAATTTGGCCGCGGAACAGCCGCAGAAGCCAGGCTTCTGCCGCGGTTCCGCCGCGCTTTAGACACATCATTAGGTAATTTTTGCACCGTAATTCTTAGAATTTCCTGCTGAATTTTTAAAGAATTTTTAATCTGGAAAAAACCCAGTTTTGTAAAAATGTACAAAGAGGGGTCATTTTTAGGGTTTCGGGTTCGTTCGGGTTTCAAACTTCGTCTACGCATCGCCTAAGGCTCTAGCTAGGCTCTGACACCACTGTAGGGTTCCTAGGCACACTAATGAGGTCTCACAAGGCATCAACCATGCCAATTTCAAATTTTACAAGTGCCTACAAACCCTAATACGGATCGTTAACTAGAGATTAGACGAAAACTAGAACTAGTAAATTCTTTACTAAAAAGTGAACGAAAATACAACCTTTGTAGATCCGGTCCTCCACCTCCATAGCTCCGTGATGATGTCTCCTCGCTGCGATCATCGGATCCCGGGCTCTAGTGTCGGCTTCATCGGAGAAATATGCGGGTTAGGTCGTTGACTTCGATGCCGAAGATGATCTACGTCGAGGCAACACAAGATCAAGCTCCAACTTCACCAAGCCATGAAACTTGTGAAGAAAACACCCTATACTACTTGACAAGTGGTAGAGGATGAATAAATAGGAAGTGGGTTCATTTTAGAATTGGATTTCTCACTCTTTTTCTCAAGTTGCCATTGAAGCTAGCAAGCTTTTTCATCTTCAAGAAGAAGAAGAAGAAGATGATGATATGATATCAATTATTGGAAAATAGAAAATAATGTCATTCTTATCATATCTCAACCATGGTCAAGTGTAGAGAATAAACTAGGGTTAGGTTTAATGGTTAGGTTTAGGATGAAGACAAAGTGGTGGACTTTCAAAGATGCTTTGAAGCTTCAAGAAGCTTCAAGCAAAGAAAGAAAAATAAAGCCACCATTTTATCTTTTCCAAAAAGAATAAATAAATTAATTAATTAATTAAAACCCTAACCATTTACTTAACCAAGGTTTAATCAAACATACACTCAAGTTAGCATGTATCATCAAACATGATACAAACTTGTGCACAAAAATATATCACATATACAATGTGCACAAACAAGTGAGAAATACATCTTAAGTGAACCAATATTAGTTAATGTAAAGTATTATATCAAATATATAATTATACATTAAATCATTAAATCAACACTTGATTTAACGATCCGGTCATATCGCATATGACCGACTAATATCCAATGTATCGACTTATCGAATCAATCCTCGATTCGATAACTAGGTTATATCGCATACAACCAAGCGATACATTCATCGCGAGAATAGAATACGGTATCACATACACGTATTATTCTCGGTCCCGCATATATCTCATATGCGCTCCTATTTCGTTTCGCTTGAGCCAGGAAACCTCTGTGTAGGACTCTAAAGACTCGTCAATACGCCGGCAGTAGGTGATGATCATATCAAACACCCACAAGCCGCAAGCGGTCTGCTAAACGTAACGGCCACCCGGGTATTGAGCGATCAGAAGATCGACGAGAAAGCCCGCTCACACTCCTGTGAATCTAACCAGTAACACTTACCGTACAGTCCGGTCTCGTCGTCTAATATGTCGCATATCTCGCCTAGGGGTGATAAACGTCAGACCCCAATAGCTCGATAAGTTGTGTCGATATGAGGTCTATAACAGTTCGAGAAACTACTGGTAACACTTACCAGTACATCTCAGCAACCCTGGCCAGGGATTTCCGGTTATAGCCAATCGAACACAGTGCAACATCAACTCCCTATACCGGGAGAGACGAATCCCCTCCTATCGCTCATTGCCTCCATGTGATTCGGGACTGTACCCAAAAACCACCATTTTGCATGCCCTCTTGGACGTGGTAAGGTGGAAATCAAAGCACAGTGGGAATCACACAAGACTCTATGACAATCTCGGGTCAACAGACTACTCTGTACCAGTGTCACCAGAGAACTGCCATCTGACGTAAGGTATAATACCATCTGGGAGTTCTCGGCGAGTCCATCCAGTGTACCCAGTCTCCACTGAGCACCCGTATATCATCTCTGATGTCAAACACCAATGGATATGGGATCATCCATCGCCCATCTTTATGGGTCGAGAAGGTACACGCTAGTCTACTCTAGTATATCGATGCCCCGTCTTGATACACCCACGACTAGGAACTTTGAAGGATGTACTTATGGACTACCATGTCCCCACTAGTATGATCCGCATCATAGTCCAGGTAGTCAAGTACACATCCTAAGGGCTTTACCAACATGTAACAGAGAGACAATCAGTGTACACGTTAAGGTAAAGAGCAACCAGATAGCATACTATCATGTCGACCAAGAAAGTCCTCCCTATATATGTCCAAGCATCCACTACAATATGCATCCACTACAATATACATCCTATGTATAGTAATGGCCTCTAGGGCATACATATAACTAACAATAACAGCCACCCAGGTATTGAGCGATTAGAAGATCAACAAGCAAGCTTGTACATTCTCCTGCGAATCCAATCAGTAACACTCTCGTACAGTCCGGTCGCTTCGTCTGATATGTCGCATATCTCGCCTAGGGGTGGTAAACGTCAGACCCCAGTAGCTTGATAAGTCGTGTCGATATGAGGTCCATAATAGCTCGAGAAACTACCGATAACACTTACCAGTAAATCTCAGCAAACCTGGCCAGGGATTTCCAGTTATAGCCAATCGAACACATCGCAACATCAACTCCCTATACCGGGAGAGACGAAACCCCTCCTATCGCTCATTGCTTCCATGTGATACGGGACTGTACCCAAAAGCCACCATTTTGCCCTCTTGGACGTGGTATGATGGAAATCAAAGAACAGTGGGAATCACATAAGACTCTATGACGATCTCGGGTCTACAGACTAACCTTTACCGGTGTTACCAGAGAACTGCCATTAGACGTGAGGTATAATACCATCTGCGAGTTCTCGGCGAGTCCGTCCAGTGTACCCAGTCTTCACTCAGCACCCGTATACCTTCTCTAATGTCAAACACCAATGGATATGGGATCATCCATCGCCCATCATATGGGTCAAGAAGCGCATACGCTAGTCTACTCTGGAGTATCGATGCCCTGTCTCGCTACTCCCATGACTAGGAACTTTTGAAGGATGTACTTGGCGACTACACTGTCCCCACTAGTATGATCTGCATCATAGTCCTGGTAGTCAAGTACTCATCCTAAGGACTTTATCAACATGTAACATAGAGACAATCAGAGTACAAGTTAAGATAAAGAGTAATCAGATAACATACTATCATGTTGAGCAAGAATGTCCTCCCTATATATGTCCAAGCATCCACTACAATATATATCGTATGTACAGCAATGGTCTCTAGGGCATACATATAACTAACATACATGACTCCGGTCGGTATCCCCATGATAACCGCCGAGTCTAAATACTATCACCGGTAGGTACTTGCCCACCTTCCAGGCTCATCGCCTATTATCTGCGAACATCTTTCCTAGGGGAACCATACCGGGCTCCACCATGTACCCGCACACGGCCCACTCACTCCTCGCATCGGGTAAATATCACAAATCGCAGAACCGAGAAATCTCATGGTGGACGCTAAAATATCATATCAAGAGAAACCGGGTTTTTCAAATAATGCATAATTTCATGAAACAACTACGGTCCTCAAATCCAGAAAACATCAAGTAATGAATTAGTATAATTGCATGAATCAATACATATATATTAGCGTCCTATTTCACTAATATATATATATATATATATATATATATATATATAGGCATATATAACAGCATCCCATTCCACTGTTATATATACTTAGGAGTAAGAATATCAGAGAACATAATATGCAATCCATGAATGTAATATATGCAACATGAAACAGTAACATGAGCATATAAAGGAAAAACCGCTATTTAACTGCAACAAGTTAATATATATATATATATATATATATATATCATGCGGTTCCTAATTTCTTAAAATCTATACAATATCAAATAAAGGTGAACATGTAGCTATAGCCAGGTATCCGTAACCATGTCGATATAGCAAGATATGTGTATCTACCTATCAATTATGATGTAATACCCTCCAGGTATATGTGTAAGTAGGTATGCAAGCTGTACATATAGCTATGTTTCATATGTGTATATACCTGTCACTAATGGTACGATACCATATAGGTACATAGGTAACTAGCATGTAGGCATAACTAGGTATACTACTATCATATGCGCCAACGCATAAGAATCAATGACCCCACGTCGATGACAAAACAATACCACATAGGTATATGGAGCCCTAACTAGGTAAGTGAGTATACATGTAAGTATAGGAAACTCCTTCCCTATCAAGAGTATGTCATCCACGTACAATATGAGGATCATCACCATACTCCCTACTACCTTTTCGTATATACAAGGTTCATCTACCATTTTGATGAAGTCAAACTCGTTGACTACTACATCAAAACAGACATTCCAACTCCGCGATGCCTGATTTATCCTATAAAACATCATGCTCATGTTTCCGCTGCTCCCACTGTCTATGAAGCCCTCTGGCCGTGTACTTATAGACACTCTCTTCCAAATCATCATTTAGAAAAGCAGTCATGACACCCAACCGCCAAATATCGTAGTCATGGTATGTAGCCGTGGCAAGTAGGATCTGGATGGACTTAAGCATAGCTTTGAAAGTCTCAACTTTTCCATGTACACCAAGTAATCTTCTCAAGATATACATGCTCCTGATGGGGATTTAACCCTTTAGATAAAGCAACTAAACTCCATACTTTGTTGGTGTATAAGGATTCCATCTCAGATCGCTAAGCATCCAGCCATTCTTACAGAGTCCCCACTCCTGATAGCCTGCTCGAAACTAGTTGGGTCATCATCTCATGATGCAATCCTCACTCCCACTGTCATAGAGAAACCGAAGTATCTCTCAGGTGGATGAGGAACCCTACCAGATCGGCGGAGAGGCTGAGGTTTGTTGGAAACGATTGAATCCTCCGGGTTTACCAAATCATCAGCTGCAGTTTGTATAGCTGGAACTCATTCCAGTTCTACCTCATGACCACTAATTTCTTCACAAGAAATTCCCTTTTTCTCAAAAAGTGGTATGCCGAGAAATAAAACATCTTTTGTTCCTCGGTGTGGTAGAAGATCTTCCCTTGCGAATGCTTGGGATATCCAACAAACTTCCACAAAACTGATCTTGCCTCGAGCTTGTCCGGATTTTGCTTTTGACATAGGCCGGAAATCCCAAATCTTAACATCTTTAAGAGATGGGCTCTTCCCATACCATATCACATATGGAGTGGCATGCATCTGATTTGGTTGGAACCCTATTCAATAGGTATGCAACTTCTCAAGTGCATAACCCCAAAAGAAAATAGGCTACTCAGTAGTACTCATCATAGAGCACACCATATCACATAGGGTGTAATTGCTCCACCCCGATACACCGACGTGTTATGGTGCATGCGGAGGAGTAATGCTGAGAAAGAATCTCATTCTCCTTTAGAGTAGTCCAGGATTTCCGTGCTTAAGTATTTTCCTCCTTGATCTCATCAAAGGACATAATACTTATCCCCATTTTTGGTTCTCTACTTCTAACTTATATTCATTGAATTTCTCAAAAGTTCCAGACTTGTGTTTCAGCAGGAACATATGTCTGAATCTTGAGAGATCATCAGAGAATGTAATGAAGTACAAAGAACCGGTCTTGGCATGTATAGACAGGGACCTTCAGACATCAGCATGTATCAATCCCAAGGGTTCACTAACTCTTTCTCTGTTTCTAATAAACGGAGCTGTGGTCATCTTATCTTTGTGACATGACTGGCAAGTTTTACAAGATGTAAATCCAAACTAATTTAAATATGCATCTTTATGTAACTTCAGCTAGTCGGGTCACATTGATATGACCTAGTCTACAATGCCTCAAGAAGGATTCATTCATTTCTGAACTCTTCCTCTTATGTGTGTTCTGTACATTAAGAATTGTAGTTTGATTTAGAACGTATATGCTTTTAGATAACGTGCCTGAACCGATCAACTCTTGATATAGGAAATGTTCAAAAAATTATCCAACAATACAAAATTATATCCATCTTTACTAATAAAGAGATTTATATGATGTTGTATATCAGGTTCGGTATCTAATAACATTCGTTCAGAATCAATATATTCTGGTAATACAGGGTGATAACCGCCAACAGACTTGGCTGCAACACTTGCATCATTTCCAACTCTTGAAACTTATCACCCGTTCTCAGTTCTCTACCTATCTGTAGCCCAGTAACAAATTACATTAGCGGGATCCTGATCCGGTATCTCATACTAAGGACGTAAAGGATACTGAGAAACAGTTCTCGGTAATGAACATACCCGAAGATGATGCATCAACATGCACTTTTTTCGTTTGGGTGGCACGGGAATTCTGGTAATCCCCTATTTCCTGCTCTGTCTTATAACAATTATAAGCTAGAGCGGGACTAACGTTCCCTAGAACAGTATAACAAGCTAGTTCGGTCAATACATCTGTATTATTATCCTGATTAAGGAGTGACATGGTCGCTACCTGTAGAGAGATAGAAGAAAACACTCAGCGTATGCTCTTGCAAGATTAGATTGGTTTTTAATATATCTAATCAGGATGTATCCTACTATTTTAGTCAAATTTTCCTTCAAACCCTAAAAGGAAAGACTAGCCGGGATTAATTACACCCTACAAGTTCGCCAATCTTTCAGCCAGGCCAGTGCCGGTACATTGAGGGAGGTTCCCCGTGCTTTCACACGGACCTAACTAAAATAAACCTCGTTTTCCCAGGGGCGTAACCCCGTTAACACCTTTCTAGACACCTACTTGTTCGGTTAATTGTAATGTGTAAAACTCTCCCAGGAGTAACTCTTACTTGCAGCGGGTATTGGGATCCAACTATCTCATGGAAGGTATGCAATCTCATTGCAAATTTCAACTCTTGAAATTCCCAATAATATTTTACCCCGAGCGATCTATGACCTTGACAAGGTCAACAAATCATAGACCGCAAGTCAAGTTCAACCCTTCATTTCCCGATTGAATTAAACCCACCCGCATGACCCTTGACAAGGTCAACAAAGTCACACGACTATCCTAACTTAATCGCATCATATACTTTTGCAGATAAGCATGAATAGCTATCTCACACTACGCCTTGACAAGGTCAACAAACGCAGTACGAATACTATGAAGTACTTATCTGAAATGACGGAGGGCAACGACAGGTTTTTAAGAAAACCCTTGGCGTAATGAACTTGATATCGTTGTAGAATCGAGTGATTTTAAAAGGAATGTTTTTTAGGCTTTTCTAGTTTCGCTAAAGAGGTCACTCCCGGTGAAGGGATCTCGGCTCTTTCCTCATCGAATAAGGTGCAGGATATTTCATAAATATCACTATGCAAAGCAAAAACTATAAAAACAATCAAAAGACAAACCGAGTTTGTAGCATCTGCTAGTTTCACTAAAGAGGTCACTCCCGGTGAAGAGATCTCGGCTCTTTCCTTATCGAATAAGGTGCTGGATATTCTACAAGAAATACCGCTATGCAAAATAAGAACTAGAGCTACCAGTTTTTAAACAAGTTTCTACAATATTTTTAGGTTTCTTTTAGTTTCATTAATCTCATTAATGAAGTCCCATTTTATTATGCTTCACAAGCATCACATTTGAAACAAAATCAGCAATATAACATATCTTATATATATAATATAAACATTCGTCTCAGGCAGTAATATGATCTCATCACAGAACATTACAGCAGAAGATAACATATGAAATATTGGATATACTAGGATTTCCGCGTTTTATGCGAGCCTGTATAAAACGCGGATTCCACGGTCGCGATGAATAGCCAAACCCATAGCCCTAGACCCCTACGAGAGTGGCAAGCAACACTGCCAATTCTAGGGTTAGGAGACTCGGTCTCGACTCCTCGAGATGGTCTCCCACTGGACCCTAAAACCCGGTTACTTGTGCTCCCCTCCTTGGGTCTACCAAATGCGGAAAAGTAAATAATATACAATGGTGACATCATCCTCAGCCCGGAAGTGCCCCAATAAAAGAATATTACATACAATGAATTTTACATGAATGAAAATAAAAACCCTCATCCCACATAAAACCCCCGGCTATTCAAAACGCGACGATCCAATATAACATATCACAGCAACACATAATATCTCATATCATCAACGTAAGCAAGTATGGGTATCCCGATTGTCGTTGATGTATAGCAATGAAGCCGGCGATACACCACATACTACGGTTGCAGAAAAGAAAGTGTAAAACTACAACAGTTGGAATCCGCAACCTCCTTAGACATCGCATGCCTAACCAAATGAATTCCTTAGACATCGCATGCCTAACAATTATAAACCCCGCATTTTAGTCTCGATCTCGAAAACACTTTTCAATATCAAGTCAGGAAATTCAACAAGTTTCCTGACATCCTGATCAAATGCTCGTCGCAACCATTAGTAGATGGCCGCACCCCCTGCCGCGAGCACCCGAACGGATACTTTTGGCGACGGGGTTCTCCTACAGTCACTTGGTCGGGGCTATGGGGCATGGCTATCTATTAAGTTTACCCGGCGAGTACCCGCGTACGCTACGTGATTGCGACGGACTTTTGATCACATCAAAATTCCGTGGCAACCGATCAAATGAGACAAACTGCTAGATTTATAACATTCAAATTAGTTGTCTCATAACTACTTGTGGATTCCAAATATTGTATCACATTCCAGATAAATAGACAATGTTAAACTTTCCGATCGAATAAACAAACACCCAAGATTTCCCAAATAGCTCAACACATGAGCGGAGTTCAAAAAGTATCCATCACATGCCACAGTACCAATGGTCCAGCCGTAGAAGGGTCAAACCAACGCCTCACATATGGCAACGCCGTACTGCCCCAAACCCTAAGGTTTAGAGGTGGTTCAGACGGTCACATAATCGAGTTAAGGTTTGTGTTCTTCTAGAGGGTCCACCGCGTTACTTGCACGACTATGAATGTTCTTTAACTAAGGAAAAATCCAACACTTGGAAATTTTCCGACAGGGGAAAAAGTGAGTTATTGATATCCGTTCGACTTTTTAACACGTTCTAAATTACCCGGAAAAAGTTAAACGAAATTAAACTTTCCATTCGAATCAACGAATACAAAAGATCTCCAGAAAACTCAACACTTGAGTAATATTAAAAATTCCCAGAAACATGTAGAAATACCTACGGATGTCACCTAGAAGTATGAGTCCCTAATATCCAAGTACGGCCGCGGAACCGCCGCGCAATGCATGGTATTGCCGCGGTTCCACGGCGCTTTAATGGAATTAGGAAGTCGTATTTCACAGTTATTCTTAGAATTCCCTGCTTAATTTTCTGAGTATTTTTAATACAGAAAAAATCAACATTTTAAAAAATTTCTAGAGAGAGGGTCTAAATCGACATTTCGGGGTTCGATCGGACTTTAAACTTTGTCTAGACAACGCCTAAAGCTCTAACTTGGCTCTGATACCACTATAGGGTTACTAGGCACTGTCACAAGGTTCTACAAAGCATCAACCATGCCAAAATCAAATTTTTCATGTGCCAAACAACCCTAACCAAGATCTTAGACTAGAGATTAGGCGAAACATAGCAAGTTAACAACTTTACTTTTAAGAGTTTGGGATTACAACCTTTGTAGTCCATTCCTTCACTTCTAAAGCTCCGTGTTGAGGTCGCTTCGCTGTGATCATCAAGTACCCGGACTCTAGAGAGGCTCCATGAAGAGAAAGATGCAAGCTTGCTTCCGATCTTCAATAACAAAGATGATCTACCTTGAAGAAACTCAAACCCAAGCTCTTGCTTTACTAATCAAGTATTAGCAAAGCAAACACCCTAATCTAAGCGACAAGAATAGATGAGGATGATGAAGTAGGAATTTAGCTCTCATTTATTTTCAATTTCTCACTCATTATCATCACATGTCAAAAAGCTAGAAAGCTTTTTTCAAAAGGAAGAAGAAGAACCATTTCATTTGTGATGAATAATGAAAACTTGTATAAGGTTAGAAATGCAACCATGGGTTAAGAATGAAGACTTAACCCATGTAGAGAATTAATTATGTTAAAGGGTTTGGGTTTGGTTAATAAATATCTACAAAATATCTTTACAAAATATCTTTGCTTAAAAACAAAAACAATGCTTCTAGAAGCTTCAGGAAAGCTTAACCCTAATCCAAACCCTAATCATGTTTAAACTCCACAAAACATATTGCATTTGTAACCTTAACTTTTTACAATATTATATATCATATATACAATATTTATTGTAACAAAATAAAATAATACAATTAACATATATCACATATATATCAATGTATTACCCGAGTGAGAAAAAGAATCTTTAAGTCAGCTTATACTAGTTAATGTAATTTAATATATCAAATATATAATTATACATTAAATTATCGAATGAACACTTGATCCGATAATCCGGCTATTTCATAAATAACCGACTAATATAATCTGTATCAGTTCATCGAATCAACACTTGATCCGATGACCCGGCTATATCACATATACCCGGCCAATATAACATATCGTGAGAATCTAATACGGTATCACATACACGTATTGTTCTCGGTCCCGCACATATCGCATATGTGCTCCTACTCCGTTTTGCCTGAGCCAGGAAACCTCTGTGTAGGACTCTAAAGAATCGTCAATACGCCGGCAGTAGGTGATGATCATATCAAACACCCACAAGCTGCAAGCGGTCAGCTAAACGTAACAGCCACCCAGGTATTGAGCGATCAGAAGATCAACAAGCAAGCATGTACATTCTCCTATGAATCCAATCAGTATCACACCCGTACAGTCCGGTCTCTTCGTCTAATATGTCGCATTTCTCGCCTAGGGGTGGTAAACGTCAGACCCCAGTAGCTTGATAAGTCGTGTCGATATGAGGTCCATAACAGTTCGAGAAACTACTAATAACACTTACCAGTAAATCTCGGCAACCCTGGCCATGGATTTCCAGTTATAGCCAATCGAACGCATCGCAACATCAACTCCCTATATCGGGAGAGACGAAACCCCTCCTATCGCTCCTTGCCTCCATGTGATTTGGGACTGTACCCAAAAGCCACCGTTTTGCACGTCCTCTTGGACGTGGTATGATGGAAATCAAAGCACAGTGGGAATCACACAAGACTCTATGACGATCTCGGGTCTATAGACTAACCTGTACCAATGTCACCAGAGAACTGCCATCTTACGTGAGGTATAATACCATCTGGGAGTTCTCGGCGAGTCCGTCCAGTGTACCCAGTCTTCACTGAGCACCCGAATACCTTCTCTGATGTCAAACATCAATGGATATGGGATCATCCATCGCCCATCATATGAGTCAAGAAGCGCATACGCTAGTCTACTCTGGAGTATCGATGCCCTGTCTCGGTACACCCACGACTAGAAACTTTTGAAGGATGTACTTGGAGACTACACCTTCCCCACTAGTATGATCTGCATCATAGTCTTGGTAGTCAAGTACTCATCCTAAGGACTTTATCAACATGTAACATAGAGACAATCAGAGTACATGTTAAGCTAAAGAGTAACCAGATAGCATACTATTATGTCGAGCAAGAAAGTCCTCCCTATTTATGTCCAAGCATCCACTACAATATACATCGTATGTACAGTAATGGCCTCTAGGGCATACATATAACTAACATACATGACTCCGGTCAGTATCCCCACGATAACCGCCGAGTCTAAATACTATCACCGGTAGGTACTTGCCCACCTTCCAGGCACATCTCCTATCATCTGCGAACATCTTGCCGAGGGGAACCATACCGGGCTCCACCATGTACCCGCACACAGCCCACTCACTCCTCGCATCGAGTAAATATCACAAATCGCAGAACCGAGAAATCTCAAGGTGGACGCTGAAATATCATATCAAGAGAAACCGGGTTTTTCAAATAATGCATAATTTCATGAAACAACTACGGTCCTCAAATCCAGAAAACATCAAGTAATGAATAAATATAAATGCATGAATCAATACATATATATTAGCATTCTATTCCACTAATATATATATATATATATATATATATATATATATATATATATATAACAGCGTCCCATTCCACTGTTTTATATACTTAGGAGTAAGAATATCAGATAACATAATATGCAATCCATGAATGTAATATATGCAACATGAAACAGTAACATGAGCATATAAAGGAAAAACCGCTATTTAACTGCAACAAGTTAATATATATATATATATATATATATATCATGCGGTTCCTAATTTCTTCAAATCTATACAACATCAAATAAAGGTGAACATGTAGCTATCGGCAGGTATGCGTAACCATGTCGATATAGCAAGATATGTATATCTACCTATCAATAATGATGTAATACCCTCCAGGTATATGTGTAAGTAGGTATGCAAGCTGTACATGTAGCTATGTCTTATGTGTGTATATACCTGTCACTAATGGTACGATACCATATAGGTACATAGGTAACTAGCATGTAGGCATGACAAGGTATACTACTATCATATGCGCCAACGCATAAGAATCAATGACCCCACGTCAATGACAAAACAATACCACATAGGTATGTGTAGACCTAACTAGGTAAGTGAGTATACATGTAAGTATGTATGCACGGTATACATGTAAGTATGTGGGCATAGCAAGGCATATGTGTAAGCATATTGGTATAGAGGTATCCTACTATCATATGCACCAAGGAAAATAAGGATCATGTCTCAATGTCCCTAATCAATACAATATCACATATGTATAGGTGTTGTGCGTGTTATGGCTATTATTTATGGTGTGTGTGTAGCATACAATTAGTGCTCGTGAAACATGAACCGTCAATATTGGTGTTGTGTCTCATTAATACTAAGTCCATACACAAGGAAACGAGATAAGCAACAAAGGTATACAAGCACAATCAATATCCGTATACTTCTAACTAATAGTCATGTCATTTGATCTAGCCCTGACGCATAACGCCATGCGGGCGATCCCCCTGTAGATGTTAAATCTACTCACCAACGTTCTTGGCTAAGTAGAGCCAACTACTCGCTTTCCCCTGTTCGCAGCGCCCGAAGTCCCCGCCTGCGATCCTGAATGCATATAACAGTATAACAAGTATATATTAGCAATCGATCAATAACACGTACCAACTACGTTTGACCGACGCACCAACTCCAAACCTACTCTCAAGTGTTCGTCAAGTGGCTAACGCGCGTAGCGATACTACGAAACCAACTCAAGAGCAAAAGCTACACAAAAACATGGTCGGCATCGGTAAGACCCTAACTAGGAAGCAAAGCGACACAACTAGTAAGCCTAGACCCTGGTCGTACCGATCACACATTGATAACACAAGATAAAGCGTGGAATCAATATAATTAACGTCGCAACGTCAAAAGAAACCCATGCCAAAATTGTCCGAAAACCTAGTAAGCAATATATATCATTTTACAAATCTAGCAAGTAGGCTAAGTTTTCTTTTGCCTAAAATTAACAATTAACCTTTAACCCATTCATCAAGTTAAAACACTAACTTGAACTTCAATAAAATTATCATGAAACCACAAAACATGCTAATTAAGCTATATTAAACAATTAATTAGCTAACTTAATGGTTTTAGCATAACAAATAAGAATTAGGGTTTGAAATTATACCTCCTCAAGAACACAAAATAGAAACTAGATCCATCATTTTAGCCTCCAAAAATGATGTTTTCATGAAGATCAAAGCAAGCTTTGTGAAGAAGAATGATGGGTTTGGATTTGTTTATGAGTTTTGTGGATTTATTTAGGGGTTTTTGATGATTTATTTGAGTTTGGAATGAAGAAAATGGGCAAAGAAAAAAGATGGGCAGCATGAGGAGGAGGCTCAGCCATATCAAGTTGGGGGGTGTTTTGTGCAAAATGTGAAGAAAATTCTAGCAAAAAGCAATAAATGCATCATTAAATGAAAATTTCCACCTTTTCTTTCTTTTCTTTTTTCTTTAAATTTTCATTTTAAATCACAAAATATCTAGATATTTGGATGGATGAATTAACAAAAATATCTAGTGATTAGATTAGAAATGATTCAAATTAGAAGTAATTAACCCAAAATGTAATTACCACTAATAAAATGCACAAATAAAACATTAAAATAATATTTAATTAGGGAAAAATTCAATGTGAACCAAAACTTCCCATTGACCCCCAAAGCCCGCGCACTAGCTTCATTCTAGCTAAACTAGGCGCCGTCAAATCTATACAGAATTTTGATCACAATCGGGTTAAAACGGAAAACACCGACTATTTTACGCTAAAACGGAAAAATTCGCATAACGATTTCTAAAACGTTACAGGGTAGGGGTCTATGTTGGTTCAGTAGGTCATATCCACCTTGTACTACACCCTAGACTTGTTTGTGCAAAATCTGGGAGTATTTTGGTGTGATTTTGGCTATGTTTTCCGTATTTTGAAATGCTAATTTTTGATATTTGAATTCGTATTTGGTTGTTGGATGTTTGTACATCAACAACAAGGGTTGTTTGGTTGATTTTATACATGTAAGCTATAGGTTCTAACCTATGAGCAAGGCGCGTGCCGTATTGGATTTCAGAACTTGATTTTAATAGCGTGGCGATATGTGTTGTTATTGTAGTTACCTCACGTTGATTCCAAGGTGACGGAGCATGGCGTCATCAACTTCGGCAAGCAAAGCCCACGGTGAGTAAATCTATATCTACGGGGGAAGTCGGGTGGATGGCGTATAGCACCCCCGCAAAGTTTTGGCGGAAACCGATTTGTAGCATATGGTTAAGAAAATCTAGATTAGGAAACTAAGCTTAGAGTTAAAAGGTTGTTAGTGAAACCATATTATGAACTAAAGGATAGTTAGAAGTGTTTTGATACGACTAGTATGTGGTGATGGAATTTGAGGATGATGTTTGACGATATTGCCGTCTAGGGTACTATAGGACTAGATAGCCAACGTAGATGTATCATCCGAACCATACCTATTTCCAAATTGAAGAATCGTATGCATCTCTTAAACAGATACCTTGAGGGACATTAGGGATTTTCAAATGGTATCTTTTTCCTTAAAAACACCGTAACCCCTATTTTCAAAACTATGATTCGCATCTTTTAAAAAAACTAATTGTATAGTTCGGTTGTGTATGTTAGATTAGATCAGTATTTTTATAGTAAAGGTAGAATATATATATATATATATATAACATTTGACTCGATGTGAGATATAAATGTGATGAAAAGAATTGTACGATGCGATATGATGAATTTGGTGATATGTTGGTATACGGATGCGAGTTGATTGAGATGATTGATTGTCGGTCCCCCTGATATGAGATTTTTATGGATGAGATAGGGGACATAGGTGTATAAATATATATATAGAATATCGTGAATCATGTGTGATATGTCGTACAAGACGTTAGGTCCGTGCCCCTCATTGTCGTAAAGGTTGATAGGATCCTTAATGTTTTAATGCCGCCGTACGATGATTTTCCGTGCGAGATGAGTTTGACTTGATGATTGATCCATCCCCTTGACTAGAGGATGTCGTACGATGGAGTGTACTGTACGCGATGTGGTGTGGCTAGATGCCGATTGTTAGATTCACCGACTCGGTCATGTTAGATACGTATACCCGTCAGCATTTGCTCATGATTTACCTTATGCTGCCTTCATGTTATTCGCATTGCATTACTTATACCTATGATAGTACACCTGCACCATTATCAATGATGCGTATGTTATACGTACACAGATTGTAGGCTTACACACTTCATCATCGATAATTGCTATGTCACTACACAGTAGCATTGCTGCATTATGATATGACTTTTCACATAGCATGCTTGCGTATATACCACTTGTACACCTATATTGGCGCACATACATATTGTATATTCATGCTTGCATATATACCACTAGTACACCCATATTCGCGCACATACATATTGTACACTCTGTTGGATATAGTGCCCTCAGAGTCAATTATTGGATCACAAGCACGTGATTGCAATGATTGAGGAGGACCTATGCCGGTAGGACAGTCTTACTCGAGATGATAGTATGCTATCTGCTTTATCTTTATCATCGTGTACTGCTTTAGATGACCTTACGAGTCGCTATTACACATTGGTAAAGCCCCTAGGATTCTTTCTTGACTACCAGCAGTATGAGGGCGATCATATACGTGAGAGCTGGAGTCTATAAGCACATCCTTAAAAGGTCCCTAGTCGTGGGAGTTTTGAGACAGGGCATCGATACTCCGGAGTAGACTAGTGTATACAGTCGAGACCCCGACGAGGGGCGGTGGCCGGTCTCACAAGCCACTGGTGTCAGTTGGTTCACCTAAGATGTATACAGGTGCTCATTGGGTTATGAGTACACCGGACAGGACTCACCGGGAACCTGCTAGTTGGTATTATACCTGACGTCAGATAGCAGTTCCCTGGTGACATGTGTACAGGTTAGTTCATCGACCTGAGATCGTCATTTGTCTCGTGTGAGTTCCCACTGTGCTTAGATTACTACCCTACCACGCTCAAAGGAGACGTGCAGACAGGTTTTAGTTGGGTACAGTCCCGAGCCACATGGAGGCAGTGAGCGGATCTGCAGGGGTTCGTCTCTCCCGGTATTAGGGGTGAGGTCGCGCTGTGTCTAGGAGAGCTAGTACATGAAAAGTCCTTGGCCAAGGCAGGAGATTTACTGGTAGGTATTCCAATAGTATCTCAGGGTGTTCTGGGCTACACTCCGACACGACTTGTACCGCTATCGGGGGTCTGACTTTTACCAACCCCCTAGGCCCGCCATGCGATGCTCATAGACGAACGGACCGGACTGTACGGATATTGTCACTGACAGGCTCAGTAGGGTGTCAAGATGAGTTCGCTCATCGACGTCCCTTTTGGTCAATAGCTGGTGGCCCGTCACGTATGGCTGATACCTCTGACGTGCTAGTGGTTAAATCCACAGCCATAGTATTGACGAGTCTTTAGAGTCCACCACACACACAGTTACTCAAGTTTCGGGCGAAACGCTGTAGAGGCCGTATGGAGATATGGCAGGGTTCGATCAGATACGTACGGTATTGCACGGATCGTGATCGGACGGGTTTTTACTAGCCGGCTTTAGTTTAAGCCGGATCCTAGTATTAGACAGTGTAGTTTTGTCTCTTTGCATTTGTGTTCAGTGGGAATACAAATGCGGGCATGTATTTGCAGTAGCGGGGTTTTCCTGTAATTTATTACGGGATCGGTTTTCTGAAGTTGCCAGTTTGCATTCCGTTCCGGCCGGTTTTCCTTTGTTCCTTCGCGGCCGGACTTTTCAATGGAGGGGGTTATTTGCAAGTTTGCAAATAACTTATTGTGAGGGGGTTTCTTGCATTTGTGGCTTCTATCATCATGAGATTCCTTTCTTATCACATTGCTTGCATTAAATAAGATTAGAATGAGATTAGAAATGGATTGGAAATTGATTTGATCATTGGCTTCTCTTTATCATTGTCTTTTTTCTCCACTTGCTAATAATTCATTTTGACCTCCACCATTCATATATGAGGAGGCCGGCCACTTAGAGAGGGGAGAGAGGGTGAGTTCATTTTTCATGAGGGAAATTTGATCATCTCATTTTGCTTGCTCCAAAATTCCTAACCCCTCTCCAAAGCTCATCTCATTCTCTCTTTACCTCCATCATGGAAACTTCCAAAGACCCTAAAAGAGACAACCTACTACACTACATCTACAGCAAATCTTGGACGCGTCGGCTAGCCAACTTCGCGTCCGAGTTGCCTCGGTCCAGAGGTGGGAGCCCGTAAAAGTATTCGGCTACGTGGTGCCCTTTCCGACGAGGAGGTGACGGACGGAGATTCCGCGGGAGATCGGAGTAGAGACGAAGACCGAAGGACACGGATCGCTTGGTATACTTCTCTACTCTTATTCTAGTTTGCTAGTAGCTAGGTTAATGGCCCGATCCGGGTTACAAGTGCGTGGTATTGCCGGTTTGCAAGTTTCGCAAAGTTTTTCGTTTCCGCGTTTCCGGCGTCGGATCGACGGCCGGGGCGCCACCGTGCACTTACACACTCATGCTTGCGTATATACCACTCGTACACCCATATTGGCGCGCATACATATTATACACTCATGCTTGTGTTTATACCACTCATACACCCATATTGGCGCACATACATATTGTACACTCATGCTTTTGTATATACCACTCATACACCCATATTGGCGCACATACATATTGTACACTCATGCTTGCGTATATACCATTTGTACACCCATATTGGCGCACATACATATTGTACACTCATGCTTACGTATATACCACTTGTACACCCATATTGGCGCATATACATATTGTACACTCATGCTTGCGTATATACCACTTGTACATCCATAATGGTGCACATATACTTTGATACATCCATATTTGTGCACATACACATTGTATATCCATATTGGTGCACATATATATTGATACATCCATATTTACGCACATACACATTGTATATCCATATTGGTGCACATATACATTGATACATCCATATTTGCGCACATATACATTGTATATCCATATTGGTGCACATATACATTGATACATCCATACCTGCGCATATACACATTTGTATATCCATATTGGTGCACACATACATTGGTATATCCATAGTTGCGCATATACACATTGCATACCCATATTGGCGCATATACACATTGGTACCTCTGTACTTGCGCATATACATATTGTATCTACATAGATAACTGGTTTTATTGGGAAATTGGGAACCGCATGTTATATTTTAAAAACTGAAATCATTTAAAAGAGCGGTTTTTCCTTAATATGTCATATCACTGTTCCATGTTGCATGATATACGGATATGCTTACATTTTATTATATGTCGCATACATCACGCTCTATGATTTTACGCATTGAGATATACTGTTTTCATGAGATTTCTGGATTTGAGAACCGTGGACATTTTAAAAGAGATTATGTGTTGTTTTAAAAACCCGATTTCTTTTGATATAATATTTCAGTGCGTCCACCATACGTTTTCTCGGTTATGAGACGTGTGACATGTGAAACCCGATTCGAGGAACGGGATGAGGCCGATTGTGTGTACATGGTGGACCCGGTATGGTACCCCGGGGCGAGAACGGATTTGCTGTGCAGTAGACGGTGAGCCTGGCAGAGGGACTACTACCTACCGGTGATAGTATTTGGGCTCGGCGGATATCCGGAGGATACTGACCCGAGTCGAGAGATGATATGGGCCGATACAGACAAACGGAGCCCGAGGTCCGATCCAGACTGACGGAGCCCGAGATATGAGGATTTACGTGTCGATACTGGAAACGGGTTTCATGATGTTTTCGGGTGTCAATGTCGGACACCCAGGTTCCATGATTTTGATGTGTCACGAGGGACACCGTTGATTTATATCCTCATACTTACATGCATACATACATTGATTATATGGTTGGACGGGATCCACATGCATACATACATTGATTATATGGTTGGACGAGATCCACATGCATATAGACATTGGTTATATTGTTGGATTATATCCACATACATATAGGTATTGATTACATTGTTGGCACATATGATGACCCGGTCATCCTAGATATCATAGTATTACCTTTATGATATAGTTGACGTAGGAGTCGTTGTTTATTCGATTTCTACTTGTAGATGTTTTTCTACTCACGAGTTGGCAACTCACCCCCGTTGTGCCACAGTTCTTGCAGGTTGACCGCATGGATCCGTAGAGGCATCGCTGGCACATAGCTTCATTTGGGTGTTTTGCACTGGTAGCTGGGGCATTTGTATCATACCCACTCTTGTATTTATATTTCACATTGTATCTAGTCAACTCCATCAATCATAATTAGTAAATTGTATAAGTAATGAGACTTAGTGAGATTGTGGTTGCGAGACTTAGAGCGAGGGGTTTTCCGCTACTTGTGGTTTAGATGTCTTGTTTATTTCTCTATCTTTTGTGGTGAACTTCATCGTTGGGCGTTGTATACTTATATATACTGTCTTTCATGGTTGTGATCCACTGTTTGGCGAAGAGCAAGCTCCCTCTTGGGGATGCCATTATTCTTGTTATGTATTTGTAGTTTTGGATTAAAATATACAAAGGAGGTGCTGCATAAATTTTTAAAAGACGAAACACGTTTTCAAACTAGAAAATTTCACTTGCATTTTCGTGTTCCTTTTCTATGTATTAAGAAAACATGATTTCATAATGCCTTTATTTCAAAACTTCACCTCCTTTATTTTCTTAAAAAGGTTTAGATTTTTGGGTTTCAACTTACTGTAATTACGTTACGCCTTTAGACGTTGCGTGATTTAAGTGCTGGTCACGAGCTAATATTTCAGGTCATGACAAAAGGTTGTATTCCATTATCACTTAGAAGTAAAGTAGATTACTTTCTTGTTTAGCTCCTAAAACTCTAGTTAGATCCTTGGTTAGGGTTGTTTGGCACACTAAATTTTTAAATATAGCATGTTTGATGCCTTGTGAAACCTTGTGGTTGTGCCTAAGAACCCTACACGATCGTCGAAAAAACCGAAAAACGAAACACCAAAACGCTAACTTTCTGTTGATTTCTAAAAGTGCCAGAAAAATTATTTCAGATGTATTAAAAATGTGTGCAGGGTATTCTAAGAAGTCAAAAGAAAATTGAGCCAATGAATCGCCATGACGGCCGCGGAAGCGCGGCGGAACGGTTGGTTCCGCCGCGGAGTCGCGGTCGAGTCGAGGCCGATTCAGGTCATTTTTCTTCTGTTATTTCTTGTTTTGGGTGTATTGTCTTCTGGAATATTTGGTTTCTACCCAGTATTTTTCTGAGTGCTTGTTTGCACTTAGGGTAGACACGGAAAATATATTTCTATCGAAATTCTAAATGTTCTTGGATAACCGGATCTTCTGTGTTATTATATGTGTTTTTAAACTTGAGCTAATTGCTATATGTCGGTTAGCTTGACGTTGCACATATCTGTTGGTTTATGTATATGAACTTTGTTGGATCGTCGTGGATGAATAGTCGGGAATGTGAGAAGGGAGTTGTTTTTCTTTCATTCGATGTAAATTGTAATTTTATGTAATATTATTTTTCATAGCACATCCGGGTTGAGGTTGTAGCCACCGTTGCATTATTTCTTTTACTGTTTTCTGCTACTAAGATAGACCCAAGGTGGGGTGCACAAACTACTGGGTTCTTTGAAATGCCGAGTGGCCTACTCACTTTGCTGAGGGTGGTTGCTTCACTTCAGAAATTTGGCGGGTAGTTTGCCGCACCCGTAGGGGTCTGGAGTGGGGTTTGGCTATTCATCATGACCGTGGAATCCGTCTTTCGTTACAGGCTTAAACGAAACGCGGAATTCCTAGTATATCCTATATGTTCATATGTGATTTTGAATGTCTATTATTTCGTGATATGAATGATTATTATATATATGCTATATAGTAGACGTAGCTTATGTTTTGTATCCGCGCTAGTCCAACCCCAAGCTTTGGCGTTAGTTAAGTAACCTAACGGTGTACGACGAGGCCTAGTGGTGAATGCGGATGGCATAAGCGTATGTCATATTTTCGTTTCTCTCTATAATGATAGGTGTAAATGATGAGACTGCATTATTAATGCAAAACAAACAAACCAAAGCTGAATCGTTGGAACAAATTTCAAAACCACATGGTTTTTTCAAAACAGAAATTTTTAAATGCGGAGCTTAAACCACTCCTTTAAAAGCTATCAGGTTCTTTCGATTTTATCAAGTTCACTACGTTCACGGTTTTGCCAAAACCAGCCATAGCCCTCCGTCATTTCATATGAATATTGAGTAGTATTCAAGCTATGTTTGTGGACCTTCGCCAAGGCATAGTGATTGGTTGGTGCTAGATATTCATATGTAGCATAGAAGATGCGTTGGTTTGGGACAGTCGTACTACTTTGTTGGCCTTCGTCAAGGGTATGTACGGGTGAGTTCAAATTAAGCTGGACAATGACGGGTAGAACTTGACATGTGACTTATGATTTGTTGGCCTTCGTCAAGGTCATAAGAGCATGGGGCAAAAATCCACAACGGGAGTTTCTAAAGAAACTGAAACTTGCTAGTGCTTTAAGTCTACGGTAGCGCCCCGGCCGTCGATCCGAGACCAAAATGCGGAAACGAAAACTTTTTCTAAACTTGAAACTGGCGCTATCGCATCCCGGATAGAACCATTAACCTATAACTAGCTAACTAGAGCAGGGTTAGAAAGGCTATACCGATCGATCCGTGTCTTTCGGTCTTTGGCCACTTTCCCAAGCTCCTCGCGGCATCTCCGATCTCCGGTCTCCTCTTTGGAAAGGGCACCACATCATCGAATCCTTTTACGGGCTCCCGCTTCATCCGAAGCAACTCGGACACGAAGTTTGCTAGCCGACGTGTCCAAGGTGATGTAGAGAATGTGTGATCACTTTGTCTCTTGCATCCATTTATTCTCAACGCATGAGAGTGTATGGATGGAGGTTGAAGATGAAGTCATTGGAGGAAATGGTGAGCTAGAGGAGGAAGAAGAAGAAGAGCCTTTTCTTTCTTGTGTGATATGAAATTTTAGAGAGAGAGTTAGAATGATAAACACAAGAGCAAACCCATTTACATGGCTGCCCTCTCTCTCTCCATCTTTCATTTCACACTCAAATCCATCAATTAACATGACATGTTCACCAAAAAAGAGACCATGAGTCACCAAATTGAACATGCCACATTAATTGCTTCTCATGATGAATTCCACTCACAATTTCAACCAAAATAAACATTAACCCAAATGTTTATGACAATAAAAAGAACCGGCAACATCTAAAGTAAACTCGTAACGGATCACAAGGATACCCCTCACCTGTATATACATACCTGCATCCGCATTCCGACTGAATGCGAATACGATGAGACTAAAGTAATCCAACAAATCTAATACTAGGATCCGGCTTAAACCAAAGCCCACTAGTATGATCCCTCCAATCATGATCCGTGCACTACTGCACGTATATGATCGAACCCTGCCATATATCATACGGCTTCTACAACGTTTCGCCCGAAACTTGAGAAACTGTCTGTGGGGGACTCTAAAGACTCGTCAATATTTTGGCTGTGGATTTAACCACTAGCACGTCAGAGGTACTAGCCGTACGTAACGGGCTACCAGGTATTGACCAAAAGAGAGGCCGATGAGCGAACTCATCCTAACACCCTATTGAGCCTGTCAGTGACAATATCCGTACAGTCCGGTCCATTCGTCTATGAGCATCGCATGTCGGGCTTAGGGGGTTGGTAAAAGTCAGACCCCCAAAAGCGGTACAAGTCATGTCGGAGTGTAGCCCAGAACACGCTGAGATACTACTGGAATACCTACCAGTAAATCTCCTGCCTTGTCCAAGGACTTCATGTAATGGCTCTTCTAAACACAGCACGATCTCACCCCCAATACCGGGAGAGACGAAACCCCTGCCGATCCGCTTATTGCCTCTATGTGGCTCGGGACTGTACCTAACTAAAACCTGTTTGCATGACTCCTTTGAGCCGTGGTAGGGTAGTAATCAAAGCACAGTGGGAACTCACACGAGACAAATGACGATCTTAGATCAATGAACTAACCTGTACACATGTCACCAGGGAACTGCTATCTGACGTCGGGTATAATACTAACTAGCATGTTCCCGGCGAGTCCTGTTCGGTGTACTCATAACCCAATGAGCACCTGTATACATCTTAGGTGAACCAACTGACACCAATGGCTTGTGAGACCGGCCACCGCCCCTCGTCGGGGTCTCGACTGTATACACTAGTTTACTCCGGAGTATTGATGCCTTGTCTCGAAAACTCCCATGACTAGGGACCATTTAAAGATGTGCTTATAGACCATATCTCCCACGTATATGATCGCCATCATACTGCTGGCCGTCAAGCAAGAATCCTAAGGGCTCTATCAACGTGCAATAGTGATCTGTAATGTCACCTAAATCATGTACACGATGATAAAGATAAACCAAATAACATACTATCATCTTGAGTAAGACTATCCTACCAGCATAGGTCCTCCCTCAATCATTGCAATCACGTGCCTGCGATCCAATAATTGACTTTGAGGGCACTATATCCAACAGTCTCACACCTGCACTCAAGGCTAATTATTGCGATGTCATATACTCACAGCCCTTGTGATACCGAACACCCAACTCCTCTACTGATCAGTCTCACAAAGACCGTTTGTGAAACTATTGCGTTCGAGGAATAGCCTCAGTGAGTGGATCCGCCCTGATGTTTATTTCTATGTCTCTCTTTATCTCAAGTTCGCGGAGAAAGCCATCTCCCGAAATGAGCAATACCTGTCTTAGAATATGTCTGGATATCTAATGGGACCTAGCTCATAAATGAACTCCAAATCCAAACTTCTTAGACTGTATCGTCAACTGAACTTAATCAGTATCCTGCGTCATGCCTCCCTCAGTGTCCGCTTGGATCACCAGTCCAAACTACTGCCCCTCATCAGAGGGAAAACTATAACTCTGACAGTCACTCTGTCATCCAGGTAACCTTGGAAGCCTGGAATGATAACCGTCTCCCGAAAGAGGCTGTTATTATCATATCCCTAGAACATCCACTTATGGTCTAAAACTGCTTCCAAACGTTTCTCCAAGATAGGATTAATATCAACTTATTGTATCTAGTGCAAAAACAACATGTAGTGTGCTACTTGACATCTCATGATTGACTCAATTGCCTAAGCAAGTGATATGTCAATCATGCACATCTCTCTACCCTTTAGTCTGTAAGACACCTTTAGAGAGGGTGACTCCATCACCTGCAGGTATACTACCGTGCCAGGAGTCGTCCATTCTAAAACACCTGTAGAATGCTGTCTAAGTACCCAGATTGGGAAACTACCCAAATCTAGATCTGAATCCATAGATCTAGTAACCAGAATGTCTGATATTTTATCTATATCTTATGTGGAGTAACCATTGTGTGACAACCAAAGTATAACCGATCGTAGTATAGGAATTTCACTTCCTACTATGTGTATGTCATCCATATACCAGGACATCACACCCTACTACCTTCTTAACAGATCCATCCCCTATTCTGATGAAGTCAAACCTATGACTGTCACATCAGAAATAGATGATCTCTCTCCGCTATATCTGCTTTAGTCCATAGACATAAGCTACATGTCCACTATGCTTCCGCTGCTCCCACTGACTACGACAACCCTCTGGCAGAGTCATATACACGTGCACTTCTAGAGCTAGTTTAGAACGACGCTATACTCATCCTCCTGCCGGGTCTTATAGCCTGGAACAACAGTAGTGTCAAGTCTGGGTAAACAAGAACCTCCTTGTTACCGTCCTTGAGGCTACCGGAGTACCTCTCGGGTGCCTGAGATTACCCACCATATCTGCGGAGTGGCCAATGGAATGTCAAACCAGATTGAATCTTTAGGTTCTTATCAAATTTTCAGTAATCATTTGCGGTTCTGGAATCACTTCCAGTTCTACCATACTCCCACTACTGTTTTCTGAAAAAATCCATTTTACTAAAACTGTGGCGAGTCAAGAACAATATCACTATTGATCTTCCAGATGGTAGAAAGTCAACCCTCGTCATAGCCCGGGTCAACCCACAAATAGCCATTACAGAAACGTGCCTTGAGTTATACATAGTCTGGTTTTAAGCATAAACCGGACAACTCCCCGTATCTTAACATTGTTAAGATATGAACTATTCTATATCAAATATAGAAACAGAGGCACTGATTTAATTGGAACAAGATTCAAATCATGCAGTTGTCCCTAGTGCATGTCAAATAAATGGAGAGAGGACGATCAGCATTAGTCAATTTAAGAATACATCCAGATATGAGTAACCTGAAAAAGAAGCAAGTTCTCATAATCATTACTATCAACTGAATACCATACACAAGTATCTACATCTTCGATCACCTTGAAGAATCCTGATACTTGCAATACCTGGTTCTTTACTTTATTCATATACCTATAACTTCTCAACACTTGGATCTTGTATTTCTATGAAACACATGTCTAAGAACTAGAGAAGTCATAAGTAAACAGAATATAGTACGAGTACCAACCCCTCTGTCCTAATGGACACTGGACAACATACAATACTCTGTATAAGTCCCCTAAGTCTAATAACTCATTCCCTGTGTGTCGTAGGTTGAAAACTGTACTTATGGCTAAGAAGAATTACACCGCTGTTTAAGGCTCCTTACCTAACCATCCACTAATATAGGTAAATGTCATAGACATAATTTCAAAAAGTTATATCTCACTTTATAAAAATAAACGTACAGATATATCAATTTGAAATTGGTGCATAACAACGGATATTCAAAACCAAATATTTGCCGTCCGGCAAACAACCTAGGCGATTTCCTCAAATATCACCAATTACAATGAATCCCGATATAATGAGGATGATCACCCAATTCCCAATAATTTACTCCCACTCATCATCTGTAAAACTATACAGATGTGAGAATCAAATCTGGTAAATACATACCCGGAGTAAGGGCTAATTGGGAAATCAGTTTTCTGTTAACAACGCGTAGTGAAACTGAAACATGTAAATGTTTCGAAGGGGTATCCGGGTATTCCTAGTAATGCCTCTTCCATTATCAGATTCACAACTGTAACCGTATATTTCTTTGCCATCTCTCCAAATCCCTTTATATGTCTTTAGTCATTACCTTCTGTACACCCTCTTAGGCTAAATGGTTTTCTTCATTCCCTACCGTTCGGCACCAACCTATGGTTTGGAAGAAGACTATCCAATAAGCGTAATAGGTGAACTGTCCTAATCCTAGGAGAACTCACAACCCGAGAGAAGGTAAAGATAAAAGACAACTGAATAAACATCATTCCTATTTCTCCTGAACCAGAATCCATCCCCGAACTGGAACAAGTTCCTTCGAGTTCGTATATAACCATACGATGGAGTATCCAATAAACCATGGATCTTCGTAGTGATACGGGTGTTCCGGAGAAACACAAAGGTGAAGTAGGATTGGCGATGAAATACTCGGTTTGGTCGTGAATAGCAGTCGCAATTTACTTTGCCCTCTTACTAATCCCTTTATTTGTCTTTACTTAATACCTTCTGTACACCTTTTAGGCTAAATGGTTTTCTTCATGCCCTACCTTTCGGCACCTGCCTATGGTTTGGATGATGACTATCCAATTAGCGTAATAGGTGTACCGTCCTAATCCAAAGAGCACTCGCAACCTGAGAGAAGGTAAAAGGAAAAGACAACTGAATAGTCCTATTTATTTTCTCCAGAACCGGAAACCATCCTCGAATCTGGAACAAGTTCCTTCGAGTTCGTATATAACCATACGATGGTTTTATCGAATGGAAGTGGATGTTCATAGTAATACGGGGTGTTCTGGAGAAAAGGGTAAAAATAGGAGTGACAATGAGGTATGCAACTCTGACAATCCAAATGCCAGTGTTTTAAGAAAGTTCGGTTAACTTGGTCACTGAGTTATAGTCTAGGGTCGGGTCATGGTCGCTGCCAAAGAGAGAGAGAAAAGAAACACTCTGCTTGCACTGTAACCTAGATCAGAATGGTTATCAATTTATCTAATCAGAAAACCTCCCACTGTAACCTCAAATTCTCCTCCAAACCTGAAAGAAGAATTAGTCGGGATCACCCGAGGAGTAAACCAACTCATCAGTGGGAATCGGGATCCAACTATCATCGCATGATAACGTGATGGAATCCACTCACGTTATCACTCTCCAGAAGGTATGCGCATATCTGGAAAGTTTCAGTTTCTTTAGAAACTCCCGATGTGATTTTTACTCCATGCTCTTATGACCTTGACTTTAGCCAACAAATCATAAGTCACATGTCAAGTTCTACCCGTCATTATCCAGGTTAATTTGAACCCACCCGTACCTACCCTTGACTTTGGCCAACAAAGCAGTACAACTGTCCCAAACCAACGCATCTATCTATGTGACAAAATGTAACAAATAGATACCATACACTATGCCTTGACTTTGGCCAACAAACATAGCATGAATACTAAGTGCTACCCGTCTGAAATGACTGAGGGCTACGAATGGTTTTTGGCGAAAAACCTTTAACGTAATTAACTTGATACCGTTGAAGGAACCGGATAGCTTTTTATAAAAATATAGTGGCGAAAACCTTTGCTAAAGAGGTCACTCCCGCTGAAGGGATCTCGGCTCTTTCCCCGTAGAATGAGGTGCAGGATATTCCAACTGAATACCACGATGCAAAGCAAAAAGGCAATCGGCTATAGTGAAGTTATTACCCTGACGCAAACTTCTGTCTATGGGGTCACTCCCGATGAAGGGATCTCGGCCCTTGCCTCGTCGACTGAGGTGCTGGATATTCATAACCGAATACCACTGTGCAAAACAAAAGAAAACGTCCTTGCAATAACAGCTTTTTGAAAAATGTTCCAACAACATCAGAATAGGTTTGTTTAGCTTGCATTGATCCGAATCAATGCAGTCCCATTCACACCACAAAAGAACGAAAATATAATGTACGTATATGCTATCCGCATTCGCCACTGGGTCCCGTCATCACTCGTTAGGTTACTTAACTAGCGACAGAGTGGGGACTGGACAAGCGCGGGTGTAAAACATATACAACATCTACTAGTATATATATCAATATATAATAATCGCTCAAGGCGTGATAAAATGCAACATCACAGAAATGTAATAAGCATCATAAAACAATACAGATCATCTGGGAGCCCCAGGTTTCATAGAGCCGCTACTGAAACCCGACGTTCCCCTGGTCGTGTGGATAGCCTGTGCAATGAAATCCTAGACCCCTACGGGTGCGGCAAGTTACCCGCCAAAACCTGAAGCGAGGCAGCCCCTTCAACAAAGTGAATGGACCACCCAGCACTTCACAGAATCCGGCAACTTGAGTACCCCTCCTTGGGTCAACCTGTACCCCCTACAAGTGCGGCGAATAGCCCGCCAATTCTAGAGTGAAGCCCCCTCCGTCTCAAAGCCATGAGATGCGGGCCCGTTGCCCTCTAGAACCCAGCTATCCGTGCACCCCACCTTGGGGTAATCCTAGTACAGAAAGTAAAATATATACAACGGGTACATCGACCTCAGCCCGGTCGTGCCCCAAAAGAATAATATACAAACAGGAAGTGACGGCAGTCCACATGTCGGACGCTCGCCCCGCAATATCAAATGTACAAATAATACCAAAACTATACTAACATTGCACCAAGCTATCCACCACGATAATCCGCAACATCACAGCACAACACAGAACATCAACGTGAATGTCACGTTCGCAAATCCGTCTAAAAGAACTATAGCAATTAGACAAGATTTACCGCTCGAATGACATTCACGGTCACAGATATAAAGTAAACACTGGGAACTAACATATTTAAAATTTTCGATCGACAAAATTTCCCGAAGTGGGCTCCAAGAACAAATCTAGCACTCAAAATAATCTGGGCCAAAACTAAAAATACCAGAAACCCCAATTCCAAGTCAAAGACTGCGGTAGAAAATTTGGTGCAGAGAAGCCACAAAATAGAGGCGGAACCGCGGCCAAAATAGGGTTATTGTCGCCGTTCCGCGGCGTCACTGTAGCATCATGCTACCAAATTTTCACAGATGTTTTAGAAAAGCCTGCCTGATTTTCTTACGTACCCAAAATAATTTTTAGACCACAAAAAAAATTCGACAGAAACTTCATGAAATGGAATCGCAGTTTCAGAAATTTCGTTCGATCGATATTTTAAATACGTTAGAGCAAGCTAGTAAAGGTTAATGGCGTGGCTCTGATACCATGTAAGTCTACGGTAGCGCCCCGGCCGTCGATCCGAGGCCAAAATGCGGAAACGAAAACTTTTTCTAAACTTGAAACCGGCGCTATCGCAGACTTTAATCCCGGATCGAACCATTATCCTATAATTAGCTGACTAGAGAAGGGTTAGAAAGGCTATACCGATCGATCCGTGTCCTTCGATCTTTGGCCACCTTCCCAAGCTCCTCGCGGCATCTCTGATCTTCGGTCTCCTCGTCGGAAAGGGCACCACATCTTCGAATCCTTTTACGGGCTCCCACTTCGTCCGAAGCAACTCGGACACGAAGTTTGCCAGCCGACGTGTCCAAGGTGATGTAGAGAATGTGTGTGATTACTTTGTCTCTTACATCCATTGATTCTCAACGCATGAGAGTGTATGGATGGAGGTTGAAGAAGAAGCCATTGGAGGAAATGGTGAGCTAGAGGAGGAAGAAGAAAAAGAGCCTTTTCTTTCTTGTGTGAGATGAAATATTAAAGAGAGAGTTAGAATGATAAACACAAGAGCAAACCGCTTTACATGGATGCCCTCTCTCTCTCTCTATCTTTCATTTCACACTCAAATCCATCAATTAACATGACATGTTCACCAAAAAAGAGACCATGAGTCACCAAATTGAACATGCCACATTAATTGCTTCTAATGATGAATTCCACTCACAATTTCCACCAAATTAAACATTAACCCAAATGTTTATGACAATAAAAAGAACCGGCAACATCTAAAGTAAACTCGTGACGGATCACAAGGATACCCCTCACCTGTATATACATACCTGCATCCGCATTCCGACTGAATGCGAATACGATGAGACTAAAGTAATCCAACAAATCTAATACTAGGATCCGGCTTAAACCAAAGCCCACTAGTATGATCCCTCCGATCATGATCCGTGCACTACTGCACGTATATGATCGAACCCTGCCATATATCATACGGCCTCTACAACGTTTCGCCCGAAACTTGAGAAACTGTCTGTGGGGGACTCTAAAGACTCGTCAATACTTTGGCTGTGGATTTAACCACTAGCACGTCAGAGGTACTAGCCGTACGTAACGGAATACCAGGTATTGACCAAAAGGGAGGTCGATGAGCGAACTCATCCTGACACTCTACTGAGCCTGTCAGTGACAATATCCGTACAGTCCGGTCCGTTCGTCTATGAGCATCGCATGTCGGGCCTAAGGGGTTGGTAAAAGTCAGACCCCCAAAAGCGGTACAAGTCGTGTCGGAGTGTAGCCCAAAACACGGTGAGATACTACTGGAATACCTACCGGTAAATCTCCTGCCTTGGCCAAGGACTTCATGTAATGGCTCTCCCAGATACAGCGCGGTCTCACCCACAATACCGGGAGAAACGAAACCCCTGCCGATCCGCTCACTGCCTCCATGTGGCTCAGGACTGTACCCAACTAAAACCTGTTTGCACGACTCCTTTGAGCCGTGGTAAGGTAGTAATCAAAGCAAAGTGGGAACTCACACGAGACAAATGACGATCTCAGGTCGATGAACTAACCTGTACACATGTCACCAGGGAACTGCAATCTGACGTCAGGTATAATACCAACTAGCATGTTCCCGGTGAGTCCTGTCCAGTGTACTCATAACCCTAATGAGCACCTGTATACATCTTAGGTGAACCAACTGACACCAATGGCTTGTGAGACCGGCCACCGCCCCTCGTCGGGGTCTCGACTGTATACACTAGTCTACTCCGGAGTATCGATGCCTTGTCTCGAAAACTCCCATGACTAGGGTCCATTAAAAAATTTGCTTATAGACCCCAGCTCCCACATATATGATCGCCATCATACTGCTAGCAGTCAAGCAAGAATCCTAAGGGCTCTATCAACGTGCAATAGTGACCTGTAATGTCACCTAAAGCATGTACATGATGATAAAGATAAAGCAGATAGTATACTATCATCTTGAGTAAGACTGTCCTACCGGCATAGGTCCTCCCTCAATCATTGCAATCACGTGCCTGCGATCCAATAATTGACTTTGAGGGCACTATATCCAACAAGTGTTGCATACTATTTGGAGTGTGATAATATTGGTAGGATTCCTTCAGGATTATAACACAGTGATATTTGGATCCCGATCATACTGTGAGTATCCGCTACTCCTCGGGAGATTTTTCCACTAACACAACCAATGCTATAAATCAAGTAGGTGTCTAGAACGGTATTAGCGAGGCTACGCCTCCAGGGAAAAGTGGTTCTGTAATTAAGGAACTTCGCGAAAGCGCTGGAAAACCTCCCTCGAAATACCAACACCAGCCTGGCTGAAAGGTTAAGCAAGTATTGTAGGATGAGATTAATCCTGACTAATTCTTCTTTTATGGTTTGAGGATGGATTCGATAAACAATGGGAGCTATCTTGTTTAGAAAAACGAAAAACCAATCTAAACTTGCAAGAGGATCATGCTGAGTGTTTCTCCTCTCTCTCCCAATTGCAGCAAACCATGTGACCGGACTTAGGCTACAGCTAGATAATTAATTGGCTAAACCAGACTATATTAATTGGTAATGGTTTGTTCAGATGTCGCTTTCCTATGACAAGCTGGGCCACCTACTTACTACTATCGCCCCGCCGTCCCAGGTCTAGTTTCCACCATCGCAGATGTTGATATTCGTAAGACAAGGGAAAGAGACTGTACGAATGCCAAGTGGCTCGTGTTGGCCTCGGTAGATGGTGTAAACCAGAGGCAGCACGAGAAGGTGGACTTAGCTTCCAACTTCCTCCATAACAAAGATTTATATGGGGAGCAATCTCGCATCTCAAGGTATGAGACCTCGAAGGTGTAAGTCTACGGCAGGGCCCCGGCCATCGATCCGAGGCCAAAATGCGGAAACAAAAACTTTTTCTAAACTTGAAACTGGCGCTATCATATACTTTCACCCGGATCGAACCATTAACGCAAACTAGCTAACTAGAGAAGGGTTAGAAAAGGCTATACCGATCGATTCGTGTCCTTCGGTATTTGGCCACCATCCCAAGCTCCTCGCGGCATCACCGATCACCGGTCTCCTCGTCGGAAGGGCACCACATCAATGAGTCTTTTTACGGGCTCCCATTTTATCCGAAGCAACTCGGACACGAAGTTTGCTAGCCGACATGTCCAAGGTTGAAGTAGAGTAAGTGTAGAACCCTTTATCTCAAGTCATCCAAGCTAATGGATGATGGTTAATGGAAGTTGCCATTTGTATTGAAGATGGAGAAATGAACTTTGGAGATGAGCTAAGGATTTTGTTGCAAGAATGAGATTAATCAATCACCACACACAAATTGGGGGCTGCCCAAATTATGCTCGGCCATGGTCATGAAAAGAATGGTGGTGGTGAGTGTAGGAGCAAATAAGAGGTGACCATAAGCACAAGAAAACCTCACTTCAAATATCCGAGTCAATCCAATCACAATTAATGCAAACATTGAACCAAGCACATCTAGAACCCTCATGAATCACCCACATGCTGCTGGAGAACCCACGACCACAAAAAAACTCCTCACTTTACTAAATGCCACTTTGCAAATAAGCCCCCCCCTCAATAGAAAAATCAGCCATGGACAAATAGAAAGAGAATGGGCCAAAAAGAGAAAGCAAGCTGGCAACTTCAAAAAAGCGATCTCGTAATAAATTACAGGATAACCCCGCGATTGTATATACATGTTAGTGTATATGCCCTAGAGGCCATCACTGTATCATACTAGTTTGTATATTACTTAATGGAAGCTTGGGATATTCACCTTGTATTGACAATCTTGCTCAAAATAGTAGTATGCTACTTGGTTTGTTTCTACTTTAATGCGTGCATGTGTTTCTTATAGTATATCGCCTTTACACATTAGTGGAGCCCTTAGGATCTTTGGTTGATTACCAGCGTTGTGATGTCAGTCACACTCGTGGGGGCTGGGTAATCCACAAGCACATCCTTATGCAGGTCCCTAGTCGTAGGACTATCGAGACAGGGCATCGATACTCCGGAGTAGACTAGCGTATGCGCTTCTCATCCCAGCTTGGGAGACAATCTATCCCACAGCCGTCAGTACGTCGTACTTGAGATAGTAAGCTGGTGCTCGTTAGGTTACAAGTACACTGGACAGGACTCGTCGGGAACTGTTGGTTGGTATTATACCTATCGTCAGTTATCAGTTCCCAGGTGACATGTGTACAGCTTAGTCCGTTGACTTGACACTGTCACTTCGCCTCGAGTGTGTTCCCACTGTTCTTAGATTGCTACCCTACTACGGCTCAAAGGAGTCGTGCAAACAGGTAGCAGTTGGGTGCAGTCCCGAAGCACTTGGAGGCAGTGACGGTTAGACAGGATTCGTCTCTTCCGGTATTGTGGGTTGATATCGCGCTGTGTCTAGGAGAGCCATTACACAATGTCCCTGGCCAGGGAAAGCGAGATATTCTGGTAGGCTTCCAGATCTCAGGGTGTTCTGGGCTACACTCCGACACGACTTGTACCGCTATTAGGGGACTGACGTTTACCGCCCCCTAGGCCCGCCATGCGATACTCTCAGACGAACAGACCGGACTGTATGGAGATTGTCACATTCAAGCTCAGTAGGAGTTCAGATGGGTTTACCTCGTCAGTCTTCTTATCGGCATCTACCTGGGGACCATTACATACAGCTAGTGCCGCTTGCGGTCTGTAGTTAAACCCACTGCCAGCGTAGTGTCGAGTCTTTAGAGTCCCACACAGAGGGTTATTCACCTTTAGGCAAAACAGAGTAGAGGTCGCATGGTTTTGCGACGGGGTTCGTTCACATCAGCGCACTTGTGCACGTTTGGTGTCCGGACAGCTTATACTAGCGGGCTTTGGCTTAAGCCAGATCCTAGTATATGTTTTAGGATTGGTTTTATCTCATTGAATTCGTGTTCCTCGGAACATGGGTACGGGTGTGTATGCACAGTTGACTGAAGCAGAGGCAGAGGACTTTCATTAGGGTTGATGACTGTTGTCTTTTTGCTTAACCCTAATGTTTATGTGAAACATGATTATTAATATTAATTAATTATAATTGTGTTAAGGTTAGGGTTGTTGACCATTTGACTATAGTTGACTTGTTGACCTATGTTGACATATAGACCATCATCATTTCACATGAAAGATGCTCTTTGATTCTTGGAAAATTCATTAATGTGAACTGACAATGGTCATTTCAAGTTAACCATCACAATTATCTTTAATTAATTATTTAATTATCATACTTCACATATATGTGAGAAGGTTGATATTATCCTCTCATTCTCTCATGCTCATTCTCTCTCATCCTATTCCTCTCTCTCAAAGCTCTCCCTCTTATGAGTTGAGAACCATTAAGCTTTTGAGATAAAACACCAAAATCATTCTCTATTCTTTCTAAGGTTCTAGGTTTAGCACACCAAGTACCTTCGTTACTTCTAGTTTGAGGTAGGAGCCAAAGGTAGAGGCCATCGGGTGGATCTTTCTTCGGCAAGAGAAGGCGACGAGGACTATCCGTTCATCACACTCCAAGGAGCAAGAAGAGAAGGACTTCAAGACTTAAGTATAACCCTTTAACCGAGTAGCTAAATCTCTTAGCTTGTTTGTTAGTTTATGTTTAGCAAAGATCCTCCTTTAGTTAGTCCATGTTGCCTAGAGTTGTAAAAATCGAATTTTTATACCGTTTCCGCCTACCCGTAAGCACCAGGGTAGGCAACGTGGACTTACAGTGGTATCAGAGCCAAGCTAAACACAAACTAGCAAGTTAGCAAAGTATCTATAACTTCGATCGGAAAAAAATCGCAAAACAAGTTTCAAAAACCTAACTTTCTGCCGATTTTTAAACCTGCTTTAAAAATAATAAATCATACACTAAAAATCGGCTCAGGGTTTTTACAGAACACCCAAGAAAAACGATCCAGCGAGTCGACCAACTCACCGCAGAACCGCAGCAAGAGCATGCTCTTGCCGCGGATCCGCGGCCGAGTTGACTCGGCCGTGGGTCGTTTCTCCTGCAGTGTTCTTATATTGATGTTTTGGGAATTTTAGGATGGTTTGTTTCTGCCCAGATTTTCCAGAGAACAAATTTGTTTTTCGGGTGGTTACAAATCCGTATTTTGATCGAACTTCTCTAGAATTTGGCTAATGGGTTATATCTGTGATGTGATATATGTATCAAACGTCTGCTAATCGCTATACGTCGATTAGTGAGGGTTATACATATCTGTGATCTGTAATGTTGATGGTTTGTGTATATGAATTCATTGGATTGTCGCGGATGAATAGCCGGGGGGTTGTGAGATAAGAGTTTTCTTTATCTTTCAATTCATGTAATATGTAAATTGATGCAATATTATTTGTATGGCCGCACATCCGGGATGAGGTTGTAGCCGCCATTGTATAATTTCTTTTTACAGTTTTTGCTCCTAGGATAGACCCAAGGTGGGGTGCACAAACTACCGGGTACCTCGAAGTGCCGAGTGGCCTATTCACGTTGTTGAGGGAGGTTGCTTCACTTTGGGTACTTAGCGGGTAGTTTGCCGCACCCGTAGGGGTCTACGGTGGGGTTTGGCTATTCATCACGACCGTGTAATCCGCTCTTCGTTACAGGCTCGTACGGAATGCGGATTCCTAGTATATCCAGTGTATTCATCTGTGATCTGGAATGTCTATCATTGCATGTGACGAATGCATATATCTATATATGATATCTATTTAGGCGTTGCTTATGTTTTGCATCCGCGCAAGTCCAGCCCCCGCTCTGTCGTTAGTTAAGTAACCTAACGGGTGATGACGGGACCCCATGGCAAATGCGGATGGGATAAGCGTACGTCATATTTTCGTTGTTTTCTGCAATGGTAGGATTAATTGATGGGACGCATTAAAATTAATGCAAGAAAATAAACCAAGTAAAAGTCGTTGGAACACTTTCAAAACCACTCGGTTCTTTTCAAAAACCAACTTTTAAATGCGGAGCTTGAACCACTCCTTTTAAAAGCTATCTCGTTCCATCGAATATATCAAGTTCACTACGTTCACGGTTTCGCCAAAACCATTCGTAGCCCTCCGTCGTTTCACATGGATAGTCAATAGTATTCAAGCTATGTTTGTTGGCCCATGTCAAGGCATAGTGATTGGTAGCTATTGGGTATTCATGTGCAGCATAGATAGATGTGTTGGTTTGGGACAGTCGTACTGCCTTGTTGGCCAAAGTCAAGAGTAGGTACGGGTGGGTTCAAATTAACCAGGAGAATGACGGGTAGAACTTGACATGTGACTTATGATTTGTTGGCCAAAATCAAGGTTATAAGAGCATGGGGAAAAAATCCACATCGGGAGTTTCAAAAGAAACTGAAACTTGCTAGCGCTCCATACCATTTGGAGTGTGATGATTCTGGTAGGATTCCTTCAGTTTTGTCACGCGATGATATTTGGATCCCGATCCTACTGTGAGTATATGCTACTCCTCGGGAAATTTCTCACTTAACGATCTATGCTATAAACCAAGTAGGTGTCTAGAAAGGTGTTAACGGGGCTACGCCCACAGGTAAAAAAGGTTACTTAATTAAGGAACTTCGCGAAAGCGTTGGAAAACCTCCCTCGAAGTACCAACACTGGCCTGGCTGAACGGTTAAGCAAGTATTGTACGGTGAGATTGATCCCGACTAATTCTTCCTTTATGGTTTGAGGAGGGATTCGAGAGACAGTGGGAGCCATCCTGTTTAGACAAATTAAAAACCACTCTAAACTTGCGAGAGCATCATGCTAAAGTGTTTCTTCTCTCTCTCCTAATTGCAGCGACCAAACATCATGACTGGACTAAAGTTACTATAAGATAAAAACATACTAACAGGGCCAAACTACAAAGATTGGCTCTGGAATATCAAAATGGTAATCACTTATGACAAGTTGGGGTATCTCCTTACCACCAAAGCTCCCCCTGTCCCAGGTCCCAAAACCAGCGTCGCGGATAGGGAAAACCGTAAGACCTAGGAAATCGACTGCGCGAAGGCCAAGTGCCTCGTGCTTGCCTCTATGGACAATGAACATCAGAGGAGGCATGAGAATATGGACCTCGAATCCATATTTCTCCATACAAAAGAACTGTATGGAGAGCAATCCCGTATCGCCAGATACGAAGTCTCGAAAAAGATGTTTTTGGCGAGATTAGCCGTCGGATCATCGGTAGCGGAACACGTGCTTAAGATGATTGGCTATATTGAAGAGCTCGCGGACCTTGGGACCACGTTAGAGAACGAGCTCTACACGGACTTGATTCTCCAGTCCCTTCCTTCCACTTACGCCCAGTTTATCCTGAACTTCAACTTGCAAGAAAAAGAGGTTGAACTTTCAGAACTCCTCAACATGCTGAGGAGTGCAGAGGGCACCCTACAGAAAGGTAGGGAAACATCCACTTTGTTTGTAGGAGGATCTTCCTCTTCTAGGTCCAAGGCGAAAGCCAAGGGAAAGAAGAAGAAAACGCCCACCAAACCAAGGGGCGGTGTTAGTAAAGTGGATATGAAGGGAAAGGAAAAAGCAACAAAGGTAACGGGAAAGCTTGTGGGGAAGGAAAGTGCTTTTACTTTCACAAGAGTGGACACTGGAAAAAGGATTGCAGGGCTTGGAAGGCTAGAAACAAGGATCTGAAGCAAGTTGCGGCTTCAGCTTCAGGTGTGTATGTTATTGAAAACTGTCTATCAATAAACTCTACTTCCTGGGTATTGGTCACCGGATCAGGATCTCATATCTGTAATTCTTTGCAGGCACTGAGAAAGCGTAGGTTTTGAAGGCAGGTGATATGACCCTCAGAGTTGCAAACGGAGCTAGCATGGATGCTGAGGCCGTGGGGGACTATCACCTGGGAATGTCAGATGGACATGTTTTGGTTTTATGTAATTGTTATTTTGTACTCAATGCAACTTGTAATATCATTTCTGTATCTTTAATATCTAAAGAAGGTTATGAATTTGCATTTGTAAGCAATGTTGTAAACATTCACCTTAATCAAGTTCTGATTGGGTCAGGTACATTAAGCAATGGTATATACGTATTAAACCAACCACAGATTTTCAATGTCCAGAATACACACAAAAGAAAGTCTCCGGAAACAGATCAGGCTTTCTTATGGCATTGTAGACTGGGTCACATCAATGAGAGATGGTTGACGAAGTTACATACAGAAGGATATTTGGATCCGTTCGAATATCAATCATATGCAACTTATCAATCATGTCTCAAAGGAAAGATGACAAAGACGCCGTTCACTGGACACGGAGTAAGAGCGAGCGAGCTCTTGGGACTCGTACACAGCTACGTGTGCGGTCCAATGTCTACGCATGCGCGAAGCGGTTATTCTTACTTCATTACTTTTACGGGTGACTTTTCAAGGTGCGCATATGTCTTCTTAATGAATCATAAATCCGAAGCCTTTGGAAAATTCCAGGAATATAAGAATGAAGTAGAAAAACAAACCGGCTAAAGTATCAAGACACTGAGATCTGATCGAGGTGATGAATACTTGAGTGCCGAGTTCTTGGATTACCTAAAAGAGAATGGAATTCTCTCTCAGCTTACTCCTCCATACACTCCGCAACATAACGGTGTATCGGAGAGACGGAACCGGACCCTATTGGATATGGTACGTTCCATGATGAGTAACGCTGAGTTACCGCGATCATTCTAGGGATATGCACTAGAATCAGCTGCATACCTTTTGAACCGAGTTCCAACTAAGACTGTGCCTACTACACCATATCAGATGTGGAGTGGGAAGAAACCCTATCTTAAGCACATTAAGACATGGGGATGTCCAGCTTTTGTCAAAAAGCAGCATGCGGACAAATTCGAGGCACGCTCAGTACAGTGCAAGTTTGTGGGATATCCAAAGAACTCCAAGGGATATTTCTTCTATTGTGAAGAGGAACAAAAGGTTTTTGTTTTTCGTCATGCCCACTTCTTGGAAACTGAGTTTTTGGAAAATCAGATAAGTGGCAGCGCAATAGAACTGGAAGAAATTCAAGAACCACGAGCTATTACTGAAAGCTTAGTAGAACCAGAGGGTTCGAAAGATCAGGACATTCCTGTGCCGCTCCGCAGGAGTAGTAGGCAGTCTCATTCGCCCGAGAGATACTACGGTTTTCTCATAGACGGGGATAGAGAGGATTGCATCATTGATAGTGATGATTCGACTAGCTTCCAGCAGGCCATTCAGAGCGTTGACTCGGTAAAATGGCTGGATGCAATGCGGACCGAAATGGAGTCCATGTACACCAACAAAGTATGGACGTTGGACGTTGCTCCAGATGGGGTAAAACCCGTAGGATGCAAGTGGATCTTCAAAAGGAAGATTCGTGTAGATGGACAGGTTGAGACCTATAAGGCTAGACTTGTTGCAAAGGGTTTTCGTCAAAGACCTGGTTTGGACTATGACGAAACCTTTTCCCCAGTGGCTATGCTGAAATCCATTCGGATCCTTCTTGCCATTGCTGCCTTCCACAATTATGAGATTTGGCAAATGGACGTAAAGACCGCTTTTATAAATGGAAATTTAGAGGAGTGTGTCTATATGGACCAACCAAAGGGTTTCATTCAGAGTGGGAGCAGCGGAAAGGTGTGCAAGTTGCTTAAGTCCATCTATTGACTAAAGCAGGCATGGCGGAGTTGGAACATCTGTTTTGATGAGACGGTCAAATAATTTGGCTTTATCAAAAATCCAGAAGAACCATGCATCTATAGTAGATTTGTAGCAAGAACTGTAGTATTCCTCGTTTTATACGTGGATGACATTCTCTTAATAGAAAATGACATTCCTATGCTACAATCTGTCAAAGGGTTCTTGTCACACAGGTTCTCCATGAAAGACCTGGGTGATGCCTCTTACATTCTGGGGATCCGGATCTATCGTGATAGATCCAAGAGGATATTAGGACTTTCACAGTCCAGGTACATCGACACCATTCTGAAAAGATTCACTATGGAAGATTCCAAGCGCGGTAATCTACCGGCTTGTCACGGGATCACCCTCTCCAAAGAGATGTCTCCCAAGACTGATTTGGAAAGGGATCGCATGTCTATTATACCCTACGCTTCTGCTGTAGGCTCTATAATGTATGCGATGTTGTGTACCAGACCGGATGTAGCTTATGCACTGAGTGCGGTAAGCCGGTATCAGTCAAACCCTGGGGAGAAACACTGGATAGCGGTAAAAAACATTCTCAAGTACCTGAGAAGGACTAAGGAGATGTTCTTGGTGTATGACGGAAAAGACCTCCAGATCGAGACCTTTGCTGACTCCAGCTTCCAGAGTGACAAGGATGATTCCAAGTCCATGTTGGGTTATGTCTTTACCCTCAATGGAGGGACAGTGTGTTGGAAGAGTTCCAAACAAGAAACCGTTGCTGACTCAACAATGGAAGCGGAATATATCGTTGCAGCAGATGCCGCAAAAGAAGCCGTCTGGATGAGGAAGTTCCTGACAGAACTTCAGGTGGTTCCGTCCATTGTTGATCCAGTACCTCTGTATTGCGACAACAACGGGGCTATAGCTTTAGCGAAGGAACCCAGGTCCCATCAGAATGTAAGTCTACGCTAGCGCCCCGGCCGTCTACAGACGCCAAATACGGAATAAAAACTTTTAAACTGGCGCTATCGTATACTTTAACCCGGATCTGCCATTATTGCTAAACTAACAAACTGTAAAGAGTGAGAAAGGTTATACCGAACGATCCGAGTCCTTCGTTCTTCAACCATCATCCCACGCTCCGTTGCGGCTGCTCCGATCTCGTCGAACTCCGATATCCTCGTCGAGGTGGCACCACATCACCGATTCTTTAAACGGGCTCCCGTCTCTGACTCGAGGCAACTCGATCGTCAAGTTTGCTAAAAGAGACGACCAAGAATTGATGTAGAGAATGAGTAGATGACTTTGTCTCACTTCGTCCAAATCCGTGGACGATCGGTTAATGAAGTTGCCGAGGGAATTTGGTGATGGAAAGAAAATGAAGTGATGAAATTTCCATGCACCCAAATACTATCATATCTCTTCTACAAAATTAATCAAGCATCAAGTGAATGAGGAGAGAGAGGGCCGGCCACTTTTATCAAGGAGGGAGGTGAGTGTAGGAGGAGGGAGGTGACCATAACAAATAACCTTATCATATGAAAAGATCTAAAGCAAAACAAAAAGCTTTAATGATAAAGGATGAATCACTAATACACCTCATCTAGTAATAAATGAAACCATTAATGCACTAATAAGTCATATGCCTCATCATCACTTCTAGAAGCTTCTAGAATGATGACTCACTCATATCAGAAGAAAAGATAAATCCGTCTTTAACCGAATGTTAAAAGACGGCTGATAGAAAACTGGAAACTGGCAACTTCCAAAAGTGATCCTGAAACGACTTTCAGGATAACCCCGAAACTGTATAAATATACCCGCATTTGTATTACGACCGAATAAAAATGCAACTGAGACAAAGATATTATACCTACTCAATATAATACTCGGATCCGGCTTAAACCAAAGCCGACCAGTATCATCTGTTAAAAAATCGACACGTGCGTAAACGCACGTGCATTTTCCGAACCCTGCCATAAAACCATACGGCCTCTACAACGTTTCGCCCGAACTTGGGAAACTGTCTGTGGGGGACTCTAATGACTCTTCAGTACCCTGGCAGTGGGTTTAACCACAAACCGTCAGCGGCACTAGCTATGCATAACGGCTGCCCATGGACTGAACTTAAGGGAGGCTGATGAGCGCACTCAAGGGTGGCCGATGAGCTAACACATCCAGAAACCCTACTGAGTCTAACAGCGACAATGTATATACAGTCCGGTCCGTTCGTCAATGAGTATCGCATATCCGCCTAGGGGGCTAGTAACGTCAGACCCCCAGAAGCAGTATAAGTCGTGTCGGAGTGAAGCCCAATAACACCCTGAGATACTACTGGAGTACCTACCAGTAAATCTCCTGCCACGGCCATGGGCTATGTGTAATGGCTCTCCTAGACACAGCACGATCTCGCCCCCAATACCGGGAGAGATGAATCCCCTGCCGATCCGCTCACGTGCCTCCATATGGCTCGGGACTGTACCCAAAAGCTACCTGTTTGCACGACTCCTTTGAGCCGTGGTAGGGTAGAAATCAAAGCACAGTGGGAACTCACACGAGACAAATGACGACCTCAGGTCGAAGAACTAACCTGTACACATGTCACCAGGGAACTGCTATCTGACGGTAGATATAATACTAACTAGCAGATTCCCGGCGAGTCCTGTCCGGTGTACTCATAACCCAATGAGCACCTGTATACATCTTAGGTGATCCAACTGTCACCAGTGGCTTGTGAGACCGGCCACCGCCCCTTGTCGGGGTCTCGACTGTACACACTAGTCTACTCCGGAGTATCGATGCCCTGTCTCGAAACTCCCACGACTAGGGACCACAATTAAGGATATGCATATAAACTACCCAACTCTCACGTATATGATCGCCATCATACAGTTGGTAGTAAAGCCAGATCCTAAGGGCTCTATCAAAGTGTAACATGCAATCAGTCACCTGAACATGTACACGACTGATAAAGGCAAACCAGATAGTATACTATCATCTCGAGTAAGACTGTCCTACCGGGATAGGTCCTCCGCAATCATTGCAATCACGTACCTGCGATCCAATAATTGACTATGAGGGCACTATCTCCAACAATCTCCCACTTGCACTCAAGGCTAATATTGCGATGTCGACCACTCACAGCCCGTGTGAAACCGAACATCCAACTCCTCTACTAATCAGTTTCACAAAGCCCGTTTGTAAAACTATTGTGTTCGAGAAATAGCCTCGGTGAGTGGATCCGCCTAGAAGTATCTTTCAATATCTCTCTAAATCTCAAGTTCGCGGAGAAAGCCATCTCCCGAATTGAGTAGTACCTGTCTTAGAATATGTCTGGATATCTGATGGGACTTTAGTTCATAAATGAACTCCATATCCAAACTTCTTAGACTGTATCGATCACTGAACCTAATCAGTATCGGGCACCATGCCACCCACAGTATCCCTTGGACCACCTGTCCATAATACTGTCCCTCGTCAGAGGGAAAAATAAAACTCTGACAATCACTCTGTCATCCATGTCACCTTTGAAGCCTGGAATGATAACCGTCTCCCGAAAGAGGCTGCCGTTATCAAATCCGTAGAACATGTACCAATGTTCTAAAACTGCTTCCTTATGTTTCTCCAGGATTGGATTAATACAAACTTATTGCATCTAGTGCAAAAACAACATCTGGTGTGGTACTTGACATCTCACGATTGACTCAATTGCCTAAGCAAGTGATCTGCCAATCATGCACATCCCTCTCCCCTTTAGTCTGTACGACACCTTTAGAGAGGGTGACTCCATCACCTGCAGGTACACCACCATGCTAGGAGTCATCTATTCTAAAAATCATTAGAATATCTATCAAAGTACCCACATTGGGAAACTACCCAAATCCAGATCTAAAACCATAGATCCAGAAACCAGAATGTCAAATATTATATCCATATCCTGTCTGGAGAAACAACTGTGTGACGACCACAGTACAACCGATCGTAGTATAGGAATTTTACTTCCTACTCTGTGTATGTCATCCAGATACCATGACATCACAGCCTACTACCTTCTTAACTGATCCATCCCTTATTCTGATTGAAGTCAAACCCATGACTGTCACATCAAAATTAGATGATCTATCTCCGCTAAAACTGCTCAAGTCTATAAATAGATATAAGCTACTTGCACACTATGCTTCCGTTGCTCCCACTGACTACGACAACCCTCCTACCGGGTCTCATATCCTGGAACAACAGTAGTGTCAAGTCTGGGTAGATAAGAACCTCCCTGTCACCGTCCTTGAGGCTACCGAAGTACCTCTCGGGTGTCTGAGGTTACCTACCATATCTGCGGAGTGGCTATTGGAATGTCAAACTTGATTGAATATATAGGTCCTATTAAATTTTCCGTAATCGTTCGCGGTTCTGGAATCACTTCCAGTTCTACCATACTCCCACTACTGTTTTCTGAAAAAGATCCATTTTAAAACTGTGGCGAGTTAAGAACAATATCACTATTGATCTTCCAAATGGTAGAATATCAACCCTCGACATAGCCAGGGTCAACCCACAAACAGCCATTACAGAAACGTGCCCTGAGTTATCCAGTGTCTGGTTTTAAGCATAAGCTGGACAACTCCCCATACCTTAATATCTTTTAAGGTACGATCCATTCTATATCCAATACAGAAACTTTGGCACTTATTTAATTGGAACCATATTCAAATCATGCAGCTGTCTCCAGTGCAAATCATCTTAATGGAAAGAGGCTAATCAGCATTACTCAACCTAGGAATCCATCCAATTATGAGTAACCTGAAAGAGAAACACTTTTCTCAAAACCATCACTATCATCTGAATACCAATCACAAGAATCTACATCTTCGATCTCTTTGAAGAATCCCGATACTTGTGATACCTGGTTCTCTACTTTATTCTTATACCCACAACTTCTCAAAACTTAGACCTTGTATTTCTACGAAACACTTGTCTAAAAACTAGAGAAGTTATAAGTAAACAGAACATAGTACGAGGACCTACCCCTTTGTCCTGATGGACACTGGACAACATACAATACTCTGTATAAGTCCGCTGAGTTGAACAACTCATAACCTGTGCGTTGTAGGTGGAAAACTGTACCCTGGCGATTTCCTCAAATATCACTAATTACAACGAATTCCGATATAATGAGGATGATCACCCAATTCCCAATATCTTACTCCCACTCATCATCTGTAAAACCATACAGATATGATAATGGAACCTGGTAAATACATACCCTTGGAGTAAGTGTCTAATCGGGAAAACAGTTTTTCGTTAACAATGCACTGAAACATGAAAATATTTCGTAGGGGTATCCTGGTATTCATAGCAATGCCTCTTCCATAATCCAATTCATGACTTCAACCGTATATTTTATTGTCGTCTCTCCAAATCCCCTTTATTTGTCTTTAGTCGTTACCTTCTGTACACCATCGTCAGGCTAAATGGTTTTCTTCCTTCCCTACCGTTCGGCACCAGCCTATGGTTTGGAAGAAGACTATCCAGTAAGCATAATAGGTGTACCCTCCTAAACCAAGGAGTACTCGCATCTCGAGAGAAGGTTACGATAAAAGACAACTGAATAATACCTTATTCTTTTAAAGGTGAAATAGGAGTGGCGATGAAGTACGCGGTTTTGGTCGTGAATGATATCAGTCGCAATTTACTTTGCCCTCTTTCTAATCCCTTTATTTTGTCTTTACATATTACCTTCTGTACACCCTACTTAGGCTAATCGGTTTTCTTCATTCCCTACCTTTCGGCACCAGCCTATGGTTTGGAATAAGACTATCCAATAAGCGTAATAGGTGTACTCTCCTAAACCAAGGAGCTCTCGCAACTTGAGAGAAGGTGATAATAAAAGACAACTGAATAAACCAATTCTATTTCTCCTGAACCTGGATCCATCCCCGAGGAAGTCCCTTCGAGTTCGTATATAACCATACGATGGATCTATCCAATGGAAGTGGATATCCGTAGTAATACGGGTGTTCTGAGAAATGCAAAGGGTAAAAGAAGGAGTGGCAATGACTTATGCAACTCAGACAATCCAAAAGCCAGTATTTTAAGAAGGTTCGGTCAACCTGGTCACTGAGTCATAGTCTAGGGTCGGTCAAAGGTCGCTGCCAAAGAGAGAGAGAGAAAAGAAACACTCTGCGTGCACTCTATCCTAGATCAGAATGGTCATCACTTAATCTAATCCGGAAACCTCCCACTGTCCTGTCAAATTCTCCTCCAAACCTAAAGAAGAATCAATCGGGATCACCCGAAGAGTAAACCAACTCATCAGTGGGAATCGGGATCCAACTCTCATCGCATGATAACGTGATGGAATGCATCCACGTTACTCATACTCCAGATGGTATGCGCATACTTGGCAAGTTTCAGTTTCTTTAGAAACTCCCGATATAGTTTTTGCCCCATGCTCTTATAACCTTGGCATTAGGTCAAAATGTCATAAGTCACATGCCAAGTTCTACCCATCACTATCTTGTTAATTTGAACCCACCCGCACATGCCCTTGGCGTTAGGTCAAAATGGAAGAACGGCTGTCCCAAACCAACTCATCTATCTATGCAACAATTGAATACCCAGCAGCTACCAAACACTATGCCTTGGCGTTAGGTCAAAATACATAGCTTGAATACTACTGAATACCCAAAAGAAGTGACGGAGGGCTACGGCTGGTTTTTGGCGAAAAACCTTTAGCGTAGTGAACTTGATATCGCTGAAGGAACCTGATAGCTTTTTAAAATATAGTAGCGAAAACCTTTTGCTAAAGAGGTCATTCCCGGTGAAGGGATCTCGGCTCTTTCCTCGTGGAATGAGGTGCAGGATATTCCACTGAATACCGCTATGCAAAGCAACATGTAATCGACTATAATAAAGTTATTACCCTGACGCAAACTTCTGTCCAAGGGGTCTTTCCCGGTGAAGGGATATCAGCCCTTGCCTCGTCGAATGAGGTGCTGGATATTCACACCGAATACCGCTATGCATAACAAAAGGAAACGTCTTTGCAATAACACTTTTTAAAATTGTTCCAACAACTAAAACAGGTTTGTTTAACTTAGCATTGATCAGAATCAACGCAGTCCCATCAATCAATCACACCAGAAAAGAACGAAAATAAAATGTACGTATATGCCATCCGCATTCGTCACTGGGTCCCGTCATCACCCGTTAGGTTACTTAACTAACGACAGAGCGGGGACTGGACTAGCGCGGGTGTAAAACATATACAACATCTAATAGTATATAAACCAATATACATAATCGCTCCAGGCGTGATAATATGCAACATTACAGAAAAGTAATAAGCATCACAGAACAATACAGATATCTGGGATCCCCGGGTTTCACAGAGCCGCTGCTGAAACCCGACGTTCCCCTGTCGTGTGGATAGCCTGTGCAATGAAACCTAGACCCCTACGGGTGCGGCAAGTTACCCGCCAAAACCTGAAGCGAGGTAGTCCCCACAACATAGTGAATGGAACACCCGGCACTTCACGGAATCCGGTAAATCGAGCACCCCTCCTTGGGTCAACCTGTACCCCCTACGAGTGCGGCGAATAGTCTGCCAATTCTGAAGTGGGGCCCCTCTGCCTCTCAAAGCCATGAGATGCGGACCCGTTGCTTTCCCGAACCCGGCTATCCGTGCACTCCATCGCGGGGTAAAACATAGTACAGTAATGAAAAATAGTACAATAGGTACATCGACCGCAACCTGGTCGTGCCCCAAAAGAATATTATACAACAGGCAGTGACGGCAGTCCACAAGTTGGACGCTCGCCCCGCAATATCAAATGTACAAATAAACTCAAACTGTACTACCATTGCACACTGCTATCCACCACGACAAATCCGCAACAATACAGCACAACACAGAACATCAACGCGAATGTCACGTTCGCAAACCCGTTTAAAAGAACTATAGCAATCAGACGCAGTTTACCGATCAAATGACATTCCCGGTCGGAGATATAATGTAAGCACTGTAAACTAACGTGTTTAAATTTCGATCGACCAAAGACCAAATATCAAAAAGTGGGCCCCAAAGCTTACTGGTGAACAGTAACAAAATCTGGGCCAAAACTAAATATATCAAAAACCCCAAAATCCACAGAAGAACCCACTGCAAAAATTTGGGAGCACGTGCTCCTCACATGGCCGCGGAAGCGCGGCTAAACCATGGGTTTGGCCGCCCTTCCGCGGCAGCTTGGAGGAATCAAGTCTCCAAATTTCGTCGTGGTTCTTAAAAACTCCTGCACAGATTTTTAAGACATCCAGAAATAAATTTTGAGACCATTTAAAATCAACAGAAACTGTCAAGCAAGGATTTTGCAATTTTCGATTTCCGGTTCGATCGATGTTTTAACTGCGTTAGCACAAGTTAGTATAGCAAAATGGTTAGGCTCTGATACCACTGTAAGTCTACGCTAGCGCCCCGGCCGTCTACAGACGCAAATGCGGAATAAAAACTTTTAAACTCGTATACTTTAACCCGGATCTGCCATTATTGCTAAACTAACAAACTGTAAAGAGTGAGAAAGGTTATACCGAACGATCCGAGTCCTTCGTTCTTCAACCATCATCCCACGCTCCGTTGCGGCTGCTCCGATCTCGTCGAACTCCGATATCCTCGTCGAGGTGGCACCACATCACCGATTCTTTAAACGGGCTCCCGCCTCTGACTCGAGGCAACTCGATCGTCAAGTTTGCTAAAAGAGACTACCAAGAATTGATGTAGAGAATGAGTAGATGACTTTGTCTCACTTCGTCCAAATCCGTGGACGATCGGTTAATGAACTTGCCGAGGGAATTTGGTGATGGAAAGAAAATGAAGTGATGAAATTTCCATGCACCCAAATACTATCATATCTCTTCTACAAAATTAATCAAGCATCAAGTGAATGAGGAGAGAGAGGGCCGGCCACTTTTATCAAGGAGGGAGGTGAGTGTAGGAGGAGGGAGGTGACCATAACAAATAACCTTATCATATGAAAAGATCTAAAGCAAAACAAAAAGCTTTAATGATAAAGGATGAATCACTAATACACCTCATCTAGTAATAAATGAAACCATTAACGCACTAATGAGTCATATGCCTCATCATCACTTCTAGAAGCTTCTAGAATGATGACTCACTCATATCAGAAGAAAAGATAAATCCGTCTTTAACCGAATGTTAAAAGACGGCTGATAGAAAACTGGAAACTGGCAACTTCCAAAAGTGATCCTGAAACGACTTTCAGGATAACCCCGAAACTGTATAAATATACCCGCATTTGTATTACGACCGAATACAAATGCAACTGAGACAAAGATATTATACCTACTCAATATAATACTCGGATTCAGCTTAAACCAAAGCCGACCAGTATCATCTGTTAGAAAATCGACACGTGCGTAAACGCACGTGCATTTTCCGAACCCTGCCATAAAACCATACGGCCTCTACAACGTTTCGCCCGAACTTGGGAAACTGTCTGTGGGGGACTCTAATGACTCTTCAGTACCCTGGCAGTGGGTTTAACCACAAACCGTCAGCGGCACTAGCTATGCATAACGGCTGCCCATGGACTGAACTTAAGGGAGGCTGACGAGCGCACTCAAGGGTGGCCGATGAGCTAACACATCCAGAAACCCTACTGAGTCTAACAGCGACAATGTATATACAGTCCGGTCCGTTCGTCAATGAGTATCGCATATCCGCCTAGGGGGCTAGTAACGTCAGACCCCCAGAAGCAGTATAAGTCGTGTCGGAGTGAAGCCCAATAACACCCTGAGATACTACTGGAGTACCTACCAGTAAATCTCCTGCCACGGCCGTGGGCTATGTGTAATGGCTCTCCTAGACACAGCACGATCTCGCCCCCAATACCGGGAGAGACGAATCCCCTGCCGATCCGCTCACGTGCCTCCATATGGCTCGGGACTGTACCCAAAAGCTACCTGTTTGCACGACTCCTTTGAGCCGTGGTAGGGTAGAAATCAAAGCACAGTGGGAACTCACACGAGACAAATGACGACCTCAGGTCGAAGAACTAACCTGTACACATGTCACCAGGGAACTGCTATCTGACGGTAGATATAATACTAACTAGCAGATTCCTGGCGAGTCCTGTCCGGTGTACTCATAACCCATGAGCACCTGTATACATCTTAGGTGATCCAACTGTCACCAGTGGCTTGTGAGACCGGCCACCGCCCCTTGTCGGGGTCTCGACTGTACACACTAGTCTACTCCGGAGTATCGATGCCCTGTCTCGAAACTCCCACGACTAGGGGCCACAATTAAGGATATGCATATAAACTACCCAACTCTCACGTATATGATCGCCATCATACAGTTGGTAGTAAAGCCAGATCCTAAGGGCTCTATCAAAGTGTAACATGCAATCAGTCACCTGAACATGTACACGACTGATAAAGGCAAACCAGATAGTATACTATCATCTCGAGTAAGACTGTCCTACCGGGATAGGTCCTCCGCAATCATTGCAATCACGTACCTGCGATCCAATAATTGACTATGAGGGCACTATCTCCAACACAGAAGTCCAGGCACATCTTGAGGCGGTATCACCTGATCAGGGAGATCGTGAGTCGCCAGGAGATAGAGGTTCGAAGAGTTGCTACGGAAGATAACACTGCTGATCCATTCACGAAGGCCTTACCCCAGACTCAGTTCGAGCGGCTGATCGAGATGATAGGTCTTCGATACGCCAGTACATGGCCTTAGTGCAAGTGAGAGATTGTTAGTGTATATGCCCTAGAGGCTATTACTGTATCATACTAGTTTGTATATTACTTAATGGAAGCTTTGGATATTCACCTTGTATTGACAATCTTGCTCAAAATAGTAGTATGCTACTTGGTTTGTTTCTACTTTAATGTGTGCATGTGTTTCTTATAGCATATTGCCTTTACACATTAGTGGAGCCCTTAGGATCTTTACTTGATTACCAGCGTTGTGATGGCAGTCACACTCGTGGGGGCTGGGTAATCCACAAGCACATCCTTATGCAGGTCCCTAGTCGTAGGACTATCGAGACAGGGCATCGATACTTCGGAGTAGACTAGCGTATGCGCTTCTCATCCCAGCTTGGGAGACGGTCTGTCCCACAGCCGTTAGTACGTCGTACTTGAGATAGTATGCGGGTGCTCGTTAACTTACGAGTACACTGGACGGGACTCGTCGGGAAATGTTGGTTGGTATTATACCTATCGTCAGTTATCAGTTCCTAGGTGACATGAGTACAGCTTAGTCCGTTGACTTGACACTGTCACTTCGCCTCGAGTGTGTTCCCACTGTTCTTAGATTGCTACCCTACCACGGCTCAAAGGAGTCGTGCAAACAGGAAGCAGTTGGGTGCAATCCCGAAGCACTTGGAGGCAGTGACGGTTAGACAGGATTCGTCTCTTCCGGTATTCGGGGTTGATATCGCGCTGTGTCTAGGAGAGCCATTACACAAAGTCCCTGGCCAGGGCAAGCGAGATATACTGGTAGGTTTCTAGTGTTATCTCTGGGTGTTCTGGGCTACACTCCGACACGACTTGTACCGCTATTAGGGGACTGACGTTTACCACCCCCTAGGCCCGCCATGCGATACTCTCAGACGAACAGACCGGACTGTATGGAGATTGTCACATTCAGGCTCAGTAGGAGTTCAGATGGGTTTATCTCGTCAGTCTTCTTATCGGCATCTACCTGGGGACCGTGCGTACAGCTAGTTCCGTTTGCGGTCTGTGGTTAAACCCACTGCCAGCGTAGTGTCGAGTCTTTAGAGTCCCACACAGAGGGTTATTCGCCTTTAGGCAAAACAGAGTAGAGGTCGCATGGTTTTGCGACGGGGTTCGTTCACATCAGCACACTTGTGCACGTTTGGTGTCTGGACAGCTTATACTAGCGGGCTTTGGTTTAAGCCAGATCCTAGTATATGTTTTGGGATTGGTTTTATCTCATTGTATTCGGGTTCCTCGGAACATGGATACGGGTGTGTATGCACGGTTGACTGAGGCAGAGGCAGAGGACTTTCATTAGGGTTAATGACCCTTGTCTTTTTCCTTAACCCTAATGTTTATGTGAAACATGATTATTAATATTAATTAATTATAATTGTGTTATGATTAGGGTTGTTGACCATTTGACTATAGTTGACTTGTTGACCTATGTTGACATATTGACCATCATCATTTCACATGAAAGATGCTCTTTGATTCTTGCAAAATTCATTAATGTGAAATGACAATGGTCATTTCAAGTTAACCATCACAATTATCTTCAATTAATTATTTAATTATCATAATTCACATATATGTGAGAAGGTTGATATTATCCTCTCATTCTCTCATGCTCATTCTCTCTCATCCTCTTCCTCTCTCTCCAAGCTCACCCTCTCATGAGTTGAGAACCATTAAGCTTTTGAGATAAAACACCAAAATCATTCTCTACTCTTTCTAAGGTTCTAGGTTTAGCACACCAAGCACCTTAGTTACTTCTAGTTTGAGGTAAGAGCCAAAGGTAGAGGCCTTCGGGTGGATCTTTCTTCGGCAAGAGAAGGCGACGAGGACGATCCGTTCATCACACTCCAAGGAGCAAGAAGAGAAGGATTTCAAGACTGAGGTATAACCCTTTAACCGAGTAGATAAATCTCTTAGCTTGTTTTTTAGTTTATGTTTAGCAAAGATCCTCCTTTAGTTAGTCCATGTTGCCTAGAGTTGTAAAAATCGAATTTTTATACCGTTTCCGCCTCCCCGTAAGCACCGGGGTGGGCAACGTGGACTTACAGTGGTATCTGAGCCTAGCTAAACACAAACTAGAAAGTTAGCAAAGTATCTAGAACTTCGATCGGAAAAAAATCGCAAAACAAGTTTCAAAAACCTAACTTTCTGCCTATTTTTAAACCTGCTTTAAAAATAATAAATAATACACTAAAAATCGGCTCAGGGTTTTTACAGAACACCCAAGAAAAACGATCCAGCGAGTCGACCAACTCACCACAAAACCGCGGCAAGAGCATGCTCTTGCCGCGGATCCGCGGCCGAGTTGACTCGGCCGTGGGTTGTTTCTCCTGCAGTGTTCTTATATTGATGTTTTGGGATTTTTAGGATGGTTTGTTTCTGCCCAGATTTTCCAGAGAACAAATTTGTTTTTCGGGTGGTTACAAATCCGTATTTTGATCGAAATTCTCTAGACTTTGGCTAATGGGTTATATCTGTGATGTGATATATGTATTAAACGTCTGCTAATCGCTATACGTCGATTAGTGGGGGTTATACATATCTGTGATCTGTAATGTTGATGGTTTGTATATATGAATTCATTGGATTATCGCGGATGAATAGCCGGGGGGTTGTGAGATAAGAGTTTTCTTTATCTTTCAATTCATGTAATATGTAAATTGATGTAATATTATTTGTATGGACGCACATCCGGGATGAGGTTGTAGCCGCCATTGTATAATATCTTTTTACTGTTTTTGCTCCTAGGATAGACCCAAGGTGGGGTGCACAAACTACCGGGTACCTCGAAGTGCCGAGTGGCCTACTCATGTTGTTGAGGGAGGTTGCTTCACTTCGGGTACTTGGCGGGTAGTTTGCCGCACTCGTAGGGGTCTAGGGCGGGGTTTGGCTATTCATCGCGACCGTGTAACCTGCTCTTCGTTACAGGCTCGTACGGAATGCGGATTCCTAGTATATCCAGTGTGTTCATCTGTGATCTAGAATGTCTATCATTGCATGTGACGAATGCATATATCTATATATGATATCTATTTAGGCGTTGCTTATGTTTTGCATCCACGCTAGTCCAGCCCCCGCTCTGTCGTTAGTTAAGTAACCTAACAGGTGATGACGGGACCCCGTGGCAAATGCGGATGGCATAAGCGTACGTCATATTTTCGTTGTTTTCTGCAATGGTAGGATTAATTGATGGGACGCATTAAAATTAATGCAAGAAAATAAACCAAGTAAAAGTCGTTGAAACACTTTCAAAACCACTCGGTTCTTTTCAAAAACCAACTTTTAAATGCGGAGCTTGAACCACTCCATTTAAAAGCTATCTCATTCCATCGATTATATCAAGTTTACTACGTTCACGGTTTTGCCAAAACCATTCGTAGCCCTCCGTCGTTTCACATGGATAGTCAATAGTATTCAAGCTATGTTTGTTGGCCCAAGTCAAGGCATAGTGATTGGTAGCTATTGGGTATTCATGTGTAGCATAGATAGATGTGTTGGTTTGGGACAGTTGTACTGCCTTGTTGGCCAAAGTCAAGGGTAGGTACGGATGGGTTCAAATTAACCTGGAGAATGACGGGTAGAACTTGACATGTGACTTATGATTTGTTGGCCAAAGTCAAGATCATAAGAGCATGAGGCAAAAATCCACATCGGGAGTTTCAAAAGAAACAGAAACTTGCTAGCGCTGCATACCATTTGGTGTGTGATGATTCTGGTAGGATTCCTACAGTTTTGTCACGCGATGATATTTGGATCCCGATCCTACTGTGAGTATATGCTACTCCTCAGGAAATTTCTCACTTAAGATCAATGCTATAAACCAAGTAGGTGTTTAGAAAGGTGTTAGCGGGGCTACGCCCACAGGGAAAAGATGTTACTTAATTAAGGAACTTCGCGAAAGCGTTGGAAAACCTCCCTCGAAGTACCAACATTGGCCTGGCTGAACGGTTAAGCAAGTATTGTACGGTGAGATTGATCCCGACTAATTCTTCCTTTATGGTTTAAGGAGGGATTCGAGAAACAGTAGGAGCCATCCTGTTTAGACAAATTAAAAACCACTCTAAACTTGCAAGAGCATCATACTAAAGTGTTTCTTCTCTCTCTCCTAATTGCAGCGACCAAACATCATGACTGGACTTAAGTTACTACTAGATAAAAACATACTGACAGGGCCAAACTACAAAGATTGGCTCAGGAATTTCAAAATGGCAATCACTTATGACAAGTTGGGGTATCTCCTTACCACCAAAGCTCCCCCTGTCCCAGGTCCCAAAACCAGCGTCGCGGATAGGGAAATCCGTAAGACCTGGGAAATCGACTTCGCGAAGGCCAAGTGCCTCGTGCTTGCCTCTATGGACAATGAACATCTGAGGAGGCATGAGAATATGGACCTCGAATCCATATTTCTCCATACAAAAGAACTGTATGGAGAGCAATCCCGTATCGCCAGATACGAAGTCTCGAAAAAGCTGTTTTCGGCGAGATTGGCCATCGGATCATCGGTAGCGGTACACGTGCTTAAGATGATTGGCTATATTGAAGAGCTTGCGGACCTTGGGACCACGTTAGAGAACGAGCTCTACACGGACTTGATTCTCCAGTTCCTTCCTTCCACTTACGCCCAGTTTATTCTGAACTTCAACTTGCAAGAAAAAGAGGTTGAACTTTCAGAACACCTCAACATGCTGAGGAGTGCAGAGGGCACCCTACAGAAAGGTAGGGAAACATCCACTTTGTTTGTAGGAGGATCTTCCTCTTCTAGGTCCAAGGCGAAAGCCAAGGCAAAGAAGAAGAAAACCCCCCATCAAACCAAGGGGCGGTGTTAGTAAAGTGGATACGAAGGGAAAGGCAAAAGCAACAAAGGTAACAGGAAAGCTTGTGGGGGAAGGAAGAGTGCTTTTACTGTCACAAGAGTGGACACTGGAAAAAGAATTGCAGGGCTTGGAATGCCAGAAACCAGGATCTGAAGCAAGTTGCGGCTTTAGCTTCAGGTGTGTATGTTATTGAAAACTGTCTATCAATAAACTCTACTTCCTGGGTATTGGACACCGGATCAGGATCTCATATCTGTAATTCTTTGCATGCACTGAGAAAGCGTAGGGTTTTGAAGGCAGGTGATATGACCCTCAGAGTTGCAAACGGAGCTAGCATGGATGCTGAGGCCGTAGGGGACTATCACCTGGGAATGTCAGATGGACATGTTTTGGTTTTATGTAATTGTTATTTTGTACCCAATGCAACTTGTAATATCATTTCTGTATCTTTAATATCTAAAGAAGGTTATGAATTTGCATTTGTAAGCAATGTTGTAAACATTCACCTTAATCAAGTTCTGATTGGGTCAGGTACATTAAGTAATGGTATATACGTATTAAACCAACCACAGATTTTCAATGTCCAGAATACACACAAAAGAAAGTCTCCGGAAACAAATCAGGCTTTCTTATGGCACTGTAGACTGGGTCACATCAATGAGAGAAGGTTGGCGAAGTTACATACAGAAGGATATTTTGATCCGTTCGAATATTAATCATTTGCAACTTGTCAATCCTGTCTCAAAAGAAAGATGACAAAGACTCCGTTCACTGGACACGGAGTAAGAGCGAGTTGGGACTCATACACAGCGACGTGTGCGGTCCAATGTCTACGCATGCGCGAAGTTATTCTTACTTCATTACTTTTACGGATGACTTTTCAAGGTACGGATATGTCTTCTTAATGAAACATAAATCCGAAGCCTTTGGAAAATTCTAGGAATATAATAATGAAGTAGAAAAACAAACCGGCAAAAGTATCAAGACACTGAGATCTGATCGAGGTGGTGAATACTTGAGTGCCGAGTTCCTGGATTACCTAAAAGAGAATGGAATTCTCTCTCAGCTTACTCCTCCATACACTCCGCAACATAACGGTGTATCGGAGAGACGAACCCGGACCCTATTGGATAGGGTACGTTCCATGATGAGTAACGCTGAATTACCGCGATCATTCTGGGGATATGCACTAGAATCAGCTGCATACCTTTTGAACCGATTTCCAACTAAGACTTTGCCTACCACACCATATCAGAGTGGAGTGGGAAGAAACCCTTTCTTAAGCATATTAAGATATGGGCTCGGGACTGTATCCAACTAAAACCTGTTTGGATTACTCCTTTGAGCCGTGGTAGGGTAGTAATCAAAGCACAATGGGAACGCACACGATACAAATGACGATCTCAGGTCGATGAACTAACCTGTACACATGTCACCAGGGAACTGCTATCTGACGTTAGGTATAATACTAACTAGCACGTTCCCGGTGAGTCCTGTCCGGTGTACTGATAACCCAATGAGCACCTATATACATCTTAGGTGATCCAACTGACACCAATGTCTTGTGAGACCGGCCACTGCCCCTCGTCGAGGTCTCGACTATATACACTAGTCTACTCTGGAGTATCGATGCCCTGTCTCGAAACTCTCTCGACTAGGGACCTTTCAAGTGTTAGTTATATGTATGCCCTAGAGGCCATTACTATACATAGGATGTATATTGTAGTGGATGCTTGGACATATATAGGGAGGACTTTCTTGCTCGACATGATAGTATGCAATCTGGTTGCTCTTTACCTTAACGTGTACACTGATTGTCTCTCTGTTACATGTTGGTAAAGCCCTTAGGATGTATACTTGACTACCTGGACTATGATGCGGATCATACTAGTAGGGACATGGTAGTCCATAAGTACATCCTTCAAAGTCCCTAGTCGTGGGTGTATCGAGACGGGGCATCGATATACCAGAGTAGACTAGCGTATACCTTCTCGACCCATACAGATGGGCTATGGATGATCCCATATCCATTGGTGTTTGACATCAGAGATGATATACGGGTGCTCAGTGGAGACTGGGTACACTGGACAGACTCGCCGAGAACTCCCAGATGGTATTATACCTTACGTCAGATGGCAGTTCTCTGGTGACACTGGTACAGAGTAGTCTGTTGACCCGAGATCGTCATAGAGTATTGTGTGGTTCCCACTGTGCTTTGATTTCCACCTTACCATGTCCAAGAGGGCGTGCAAAATGGTGGTTTTTGGGTACAGTCCCGAATCACATGGAGGCAATGAGCGATAGGAGGGGATTCGTCTCTCCCTGCATAGGGAGTTGATGTTGCGCTGTGTTCGATTGGCTATAACCGGAAATCCCTGGCCAGGGTTGCTGATATTTACTGGTAAGTGTTACCTGTAGTTTCTCGAACTGTTATAGACCTCATATCGACACGACTTATCGAGCTATTGGGGTCTGACGTTTACCACCCCTAGGCGAGATATGCGACATATCAGACGACGAGACCGGACTGTACGGTAAGTGTTACTGGTTGGATTCATAGGAGTATGAGCGGGCTTGCTCGTCGATCTTCTGATCGCTCAATACCCGGGTGGCCGTTACGTTTAGCAGACCGCTTGCGGCTTGTGGGTGTTTGATATGATCATCACCTACTGCCGGCGTATTGACGAGTCTTTAGAGTCATACACAGAGGTTTGCTGGCTCAAGCGAAACGAAATAGGAGCGCATATGAGATATGTGCGGGACCGAGAATAATACCAGTATGTGATACTGGATTCTATTCTCGCGATTTTTATCATCGGCAGGTTATATGTGATATAGCCGGGTTACCGAATCAAGTATTGATTCGATACATTGATACACTTGATATTAGTCGGTTATATGCGATATGACCGGATCATTAAATCAAGTGTTGATTTAATGAATAGATGTATAATTATATATTTGATATATTAGTTTATATTAACTAGTATTTGTTCACTTAAGATGGATTTTCTCACTTGATGTGCACAAGTAGTATATGTGATATATTTTTGTGCACTAGTTTGTATCATGTTTGATGATACATGCAAACTTGGGTGTATGTTTGATTTAAACCTTGGTTAAGTAAATGGTTAGGGTTTTAATTTATTTATTCATTTATTTATTTATTTATTTTGGCAAAAAGAGAAATGGTGGCTTGCTTTGTTTTACATTGAAGCTTTATGAAGCTTTGAAAAAGTCTACCATTTTTGTTTCATGCCTAACCTAACCATTCACCTAATCTTAGTTTACTCTCTACACATAACCATGGTTGATAATATGATAAGAATCACTTATTTTATATTATTCATTATTCTTATCATATTATCTTCTTCTTCTTCTTCTTCTTCAAGAAGTATGAAGCTTGCTAGCTTCAATGGTGACTTGAGAAAAAGAGTGAGAAATCCAATTCTAAAGTGAACCCACTTCCTATTTGTCACGACCCAAAAGTACAGAACATGACCGGCACTTAAACTACGAACGTCTCGAGGCGTACGTAATCTAAGTAAACCGAAAACCCAGAAATCCAAACCAAGAAAATAGTAGAGTGCAGGAAAAACCAACTTAATGCAAGTAATTTCAATAGCATAAGCCGAATTATGCGGTTTTTAAAACATCAAAAACTTACTGAAAATTTCGGCAAAGTCTCCTTTGTAAATACTGGCCCCCAAACGGGATACAACATGAATAGTATACGAAATCAAGAAAAGGGCATCCCCAAGCGGGAGCTAGCTCTTCGTCAATCGACGGTCACAACAACACAAACAGTATAATATACAACGCCAACGGCGAGGATCAAAACTCAAAAGGAAACTCAAAACCACCAGAAATATAACGAGCGACTCTAAGGTCGAAAGAATAACCAACACTGGTCTCTATCTCAATAAATACATGTTTGGTTGATGGAATTTACTAGATACAACTGAATAATATTATACAAGGTAATATGATGGGTACGATACAAGAAAAACCCACCTACTAGCAAATCACCCGAATGAAACTGAGCCCGGAAAGCCGTAATGAAACCTGTACGGCAAACCTGCAAGAAACTGGGGCACAACGGGGGTGAGTTGCCAACTCGTGAATAGAAAAACATCTACGCACAGAAATCGCATAAATAACGCGAATCATGGGTTTTGAAAATAGGGGCTACGGTGTTTTTTATGAAAAGATACGTCTTTTGAAATATCCGTAGGATCCCTTGGGCTGTCTTTAAGAATGCCCACGATTCGTTGGTTTTTGAAATAGGTACGAAGTCTAATCTAATCTAACAACTACACTAAACTATACGGCTGAACTAACAAGCTGAACTACAGGTAAGGGAACCGCCTATCATCTGAGTCGATACATATACATACCTGTATATGTATAGTCGGTGATCCCGCCTCAATAATATCATATCCGATACCCTATCTATAATCAGGCATCCCAAGTCAAGAGTGCGGATCAATCATCAATATAGCTCGTACGTAAATCCGTCGTACGGCATCCCAATCTGGGTACGGGTCAATATCACATTCATCATACTATTCACCGTGTATCCTCTTTATCAAATATCATGATCGGGGTACTGATCTACGTCTAGTACCATACTGATACCGCCTACGTATGCATGGACGTGTGTGAAACACTACGTCAAGGACCCGCTACAACGTCATGTCGTATCTCAAATACGAACCCTGCTATATCGCCGATCTCACGGCCTCAAATCAAATCTCATCGACTCAGCTCAATCCCAAGTATCATCCTCAAATCCGTATATGAACACATAGTCCCATACCCATGTGAACCCATAACTATAAAGAATCCCATAAGCACATATCAATAGGGATGTATGCAAGTATGTATGTGTGTATGTGTAGTGCAACACTACCCTAGGGTTCGCAACACTAAGGTAATCCAACACACCAATATCCATCCTAAGCAACGTTATTAATCTCAAAAAACATATAATAAATGTTGGTGTGTATACGCATCCGTATACACCACCACGGACTGCGGGGGTGCTATACGCCATCCACCCGACTTCTCCCCGTAGATATAAATCTACTCACCTGGTCCTCGCTAGCCGGTGCCGACGTCGCCACGCGCTTGCTTGTCGTCTCGAAGTCCACATAGGGGTACCTACATATCATAACGCACCATATCGCATTAAAACTAAATTCGAAATCGAAACGGCATACGAAAATCAAATCGGCACGCGTATCACGCATAGGTCCAAACCTATCGCCTACGCATGCAAGAATAGGCAAACCAACCCTCGATGTCGATGTACAAACGTCAAACCATCGAGAAAAATCCAATCACACTCATTTGCACATTCACGAACACTAATTTTAATATAAACTAGGTTAAAACTCACAAAAACCCCAACTTTACTTAAAAAGTCACTTTTCCGAAAATCTAGCAAGCACAATTCGCCGTTTTTGTACAAAACAGGATTTTTAAATGAATGTAGCGGCCAATATATTTATTAAATATCTTAAATAAGTCATAGAAACAATTTCCGGAATTTAATCTCATTAAATTCCAAAAACCCTAATATTCTAGTTTACAAAATACCCTTTTTTTTTTAACAATTTCATAGCAAAAAAATGCGCAAACTACAATTTAGGTTGGATTTCCATGAACTAAAGTGTTAAACTACACTTAATAAAGTTAATAATATGATAAAAACCCTAACCATATTTTTAATCTCACATATAAATGTATTTCATAAAACCCTAGTTTGCACAAAAGCTTAATTTGGACATTTTTCAAGTAACAACTTGTAATATGCAACTAGATAAATTTTAACAATTTTTCATGATGTTAGCTCACATCACAAACCATGCATAAGTGATCACAACCCAATTTCAAAACAAAACCCTAACTAGAATTCCTTAATCATACAATTGAATCCACATAAAGCCAAATTAACACTTAATTAAGCTAACTACAAGCAATTAACAACAATTTAAGCAAAAGGGTTAGAATTTACCCAAACAAATTGAAGATCCCACAAGCACACATAGCCCTCCAAAATGCTCCCTTGTCACCAAAATCCATGCTATACGGGCTAAGCTAAAATGGGTAGGAGTCGGATTTTGATTTGGATTTTTGCTTGATTTTTTGTGGATTTTTCTTTGATGGAACAAAGAGAGGAGAAGATGAAAATGGGGCTGTTGGGGGGGTTGCTGGTTTCGGCCAGGTTGTGGGGGGTTTGGGTGAGGGAGGAGAGAGAGTGAGGTGGAGAAAATAACAAGTAAGGAAGTCTAAGTCAACACAAAGTCAAAAGTCCAACTCATTTATCCATTTTCTTTTCTTTTCTTTCATTTCTTTTTCTTGAAATCCAAGTGGGGACAAAAGAGGGGGCTGCTGAATTCTTCAAGGGGATAAGTGAATGGGGGGGTGTGGGTATGGGTACGGGTGTGGGGTGATGAAAAATGATAAATACAATACCCCAAACATCCATTTACGCTAAAAAAAAGCCTTTTTTCTTCAATAATTTCTAAACCGTTTTGGCAAATGATTTCGTTCCAAAAACCACATGATAAAATTTTATTTAATGTTTTATGATGCACAAAATTTGTTTCAACTCATTCCAATTTGTAATTTTCCCTAATTAAATGTATTAGTGACGGCTTAAATAATAATAAAATAATATTTTTTTCAGAAAATTTAAAATTTCACCAGCGGCTCAATAAACACCAAATAATAGCAATTACATAGCTAGAATATGTATATTTAATTTTTATAATAAGATATTTGCATTTTGACTTTTTACAGAAAACCCCTTTATTTTACCGATTTTTTCGAAATTTCACCGAAACGATTTTCAAAGCGTTACAATCTTCCCCCCTTAAAGAAATTCGGTCCCCGAATTTAAATTCAAACTCCCCCAAATACTAAAACATCTAAGAAAACCCATCAAGTCGTCGGGGCTCCGAAATTGTATATACATAAAACAAATCGTAGCGCAGCGCATGCGCTTGAAAAATGAGCATATAACTCAAATCAAAACTCCGTCAAGCATCCCGCAATCATCGGAGTCATGGAGAAGACATCAATGCCAAATCCAAATCAAAACCAATATGACATAACTCGAAACTATACATGTAAATATCGAATCTATATCTGTAAGTATCTGAAGGAAATGCATGCCAAATCTCTTTAAGTCGCTGTGCAACGCGTATAACACTGCACAGTGGCGGACGTCTATCATAAGAAAATAACTATATACATATATACCTTTGTTTGAAATGTACGTTCCGCCGTTTTGGAAACAATTTAGAAGGGTCTCCTTGTTTTAAACATTTCGTGTCATATCAGACACGTAGGTAAATACTGAGGCTATAGCTCGCTTTTTAGAAATCCCTTCAATAACTATCAATGCATGCAAAATATATTCAGGTACTGTCCTCTGACTAGTCCTGCTCAGTACGAAAACACATAGCAATATCATAAAAACGTACTGCTCTATACGAAATCAATCCCCAAAATATGCACATGAATGCTACGTGCGTCTGGTGCGCACGGAAATCAAAATCCATGAATGTGCCATACATGCGCACAGAAACAACATCTAAGTGCATCGGGTGTGCACGAAACATCTGTCGTAGGCAACATGTGTGCCTGACAGCAAAATCAGGTGCATCTGACATGCACGAAAAATCTCGATTTAGTGCATTTGGTGTGCACCAAAATCGCATCTCAAGACATGCGCTCAACATGCGCGAAAATCCAAATCAGGTGCATCCATCGTGCACGAAATCATGAAATCCAATATCAAGCGCCGAACGTGCGCAAAATCAATCAGGTGCACAAGGTGCACAAAATAAATATCGAGTATCACAATCGAAATCAAAGTCCAGTGCACACTGCAAGCATATAATAACTATACAGAGTGCAGGAACCAATTCGTGTGCGTGCATACGCACAAAATCAACTCAAATGTCTAAAACCGTAAAATCACAAATATGTGAAACCCAAGCACGAAAACGATATCAAGTGCAACACTGTGCAATGATCGTAAATCCTCAATCATCAAAATCAAATCATGCGAATAAATCACCCAAAACATCGAAATCAATAATGGCGGAATAGTATCGCTCAAGTGCATCCTCTAAGAATCTCGGGCCAACTGTCACGGTCACTAATGGGACGTCTCGTCGATGATCATGAACACTGGCCTGCTGGTGTGCGTAACCATGACCACTCCTGGGTCAAGGTCTTCACTGTGAATTACCAATCTTTCGGTCCATCGGCTCATCGGCCCTATCAGGTATGCTAACGGGGACGATTCCGTTCTGGCACTTCTCTGGTCATCTCTTGGTCAATCATCGCGACCACTCGTAAGACAGCATATCACTGGCGTCGGCCTCTGGCTCTCTGAATGTACGTGACACATCTGATCCTGGGTGCAAGTATCATTGCAGCAGTGTCCTGGAAGGAATCCTGCTCACGGTCTCTTCCATGTCTCGTCTCTGCCAACTGTCCGGAAGTCGTTGTCCTTTCCTATATCTGCATCTTGCTCTGGAACGACTGCATACTCATCGTGACTCCTTCTGGAAGGTAAGTCCAAGTACCATGCCTCGGCATGCGCATCTCCTCTCTGATGTCGGCGGAGTGGAACATCATCTCATCTAGATCTGGTGCGAACCTCTTACTCCACTTTTCTCTAATGTCGTCTGCTTTGGACTCGTCTCGTCGCGGCTGCATGGACTGAGCTCCAACGACTATCCTCGAATCTGGAGTCTCCCAAGAAATGCATCTCACCACCTAGCATCCGAATTTAGTCGAACCATCCAATCGATTGTCAAAACCTCATAATCACCCAAGGGCTCAACATCTTGGGTACAGTTTAATAGTATCGAGTACATACCACAGCATCGGTGGTCCAGCCGTAGAAGGGCAAACCCAAGCCTCACTAATGGCGCCGTAGAACTGCCGCAAACCCGAAGGTTCAAAGGCTTTCACACGGTCATTAAGTTGAGTTAGGGTTTCATTCTTCTAGAGGGACCATAGAATTGCCTGCATGTCTTTCCGACTACTTTAAACTTGGAATAATAGGTTTCCGACATTCGATCGTCTCTGTCGACCCTCACGTCTCTGCGTGAAGTCGTCTCTAGCTGGAATCAATCTATCTGATGACCTCGCATCGGGGTAAGCGAACGATCCACATGTCCTAGTCATTCATCCTAGATGACTAGCGACCTCCTATCATCTCTTAGTACAACTTATACTGCAATAGCTCCAACATCTGGGGCGATATCTCGTCGTTCGCAGCAATAACTGGCTCACTCGTCTGCATGCTGAACCGTGCCTCAATCATCAGGAGTAAGCAACACACCAACGGTCATCAAAATCTGGCTGGCCTCCATCATTGGCTCAATTCTCTAGTGTCGATCAGCACCTCCGAGTAACCTCATAAAGGCGATCCGCCAATCCCTCGTGGCGCGGAAACACAGTAAAAAGACACATCTCTGCAATCGTGTGTCACCGGAATTTCGCCCTGGTCAGTCCTCGTTCGTGACGAGCTTGTGCTGACCGCAACTCTAGCCGTAGCTCTCCCTGCCCGTAACCGTAGCAGCAAAACCAAACTGGTACCGATGAGGCTAGATCAGGAAGGAATATAATACTGAACAAGGAAATGTACAACCTAAGGCTTCATAAGTGGAGTGGCGTGTCGTACATATGCCGCGGAACATATCAACGGTACGTCACTCTACTTTAGTCACCTATTCCATCAACCAAGGGTCATCCTACGCTCCGAAGGTTAAAACCTAACGCTCTGATACCAACTTTGTCACGACCCGAAAGTACGGAACATGACCGGCACTTAAACTACGAACGTCTCGAGACGTACGTAATCTAAGTAAACCGAAAACCCAGAAATCCAAACCAAGAAAATAATAGAGTGCAGGAAAAACCAACTTAAAGCAAGTAATTTCAATAGCATAAGCCGAATTATGCGGTTTTTAAAGCATCAAAAATTTACTGAAAATTTCGCCAAAGTCTCCTTTGTAAATACTGGCCCCCAAACGGGATACAACATGAATAGTATACGAAATCAAGAAAAGGGCATCCCCAAGCGGGAGCTAGCTCTTCGTCAATCGACGGTCATAACAACACAAACAGTATAATATACAACGCCAACGGCGAGGATCAAAACTCAAAAGGAAACTCAAAACCACCGGAAATATAACGAGCGACTCTAAGGTCGAAAGAATAACCAACACTGGTCTCTATCTCAATAAATACATGTTTGGTTGATGGAATTTACTAGATACAACTGAATAATATTATACAAGGTAATATGATGGGTACGATACAAGAAAAACCCACCTACTAGCAAGTCACCCGAATGAAACTGAGCCCGCAAAGCCGTAATGAAACCTGTACGGCAAACCTGCAAGAAACTGGGGCACAACGGGGGTGAGTTGCCAACTCGTGAATAGAAAAACATCTACGCACAGAAATCGCATAAATAACGCAATCCTAGGTCAATGATCATAATATATCCTCAAAAATGTATATAACATGCAGCCTATAACAAGGCTAGGGTAAATATCTAACCCGAGTGAAATCTCATGTGCCCGTGTCAGTGCCTCAGGTAGCAATATATCATATGAATGAGGTATGAATGCATGAAAACAGAATACATGTAAATGAAGAAACTGTTTTCATAAATTAGTGAGATTTCCTTCGTATTTTTAAACTGAGGTATCATAATGAAATCAGTATCAACAGTGTCTAGCATCGACACAAAACATAAATCTCACTGTCTCGAAATATCAATGTCTCAATCTCAATATCTAGGGCGCCGTCAGTCCAGACCGGCTCCTACCATCCATCTCAAGACCACGACGGTATCCTCCGGATATCCGACGCATCGGGTAATATCACCGGTAGGTAATCTGTCCCCTGCCAGGCTCAACGTCAACACCACATTCATCTTGCCCCGGGGTACCATACCGGGCCCACCATGTACCCGAAACGGTTCCTCCACTCCTTGAATCGGGTCTCGAAATCCATCAGCAAACTCATGGTGGACGACTCATACATCATAGGAAAACCGCACTTTTTATTTTAAAAGAGAGAAAAGGTTTATTTATGTTTTTGCGGTTTTCCTCCAAATCCAGAAAATCTCATGGAAATCCGAATCCAAAACCTCAATAACACGTAAAATAGTGAATATATGCATGAGAATCCATGAATGCGGCATAACGATGAATAACAGTATGCATGAAGTGACAAGTAATAACTACAATATCTAAGCTGGCATATAAGGTAAGTACACTAATATTATGTCAAACTACTAGCTATCTAGCTAAGTTAAGCAATAATGTTTTCTAAGGTGTACGTGACATGGCAATTACCGATGAAGATGTGTGTGAGCCGGCAATTAAGTGTACGTGGTACCTACGCATCATCGGTAATGGTGCTAGTGTCCTAACAGCATGATATCACTAATGGAGTATGAAACATAAAATAAGCATGCGATGCGAAGCGGACCACAAAAATGAGCGGGAGCTGAAAACTAGACGCAACTATAACAATCTGCATTAATCTAATATAAGTCCTACAAATGGTGCCTTTTGAAATAACACGAATCATGGGTTTTGAAAATAGGGGCTACGGTGTTTTTTATGAAAAGATACGTCTTTTGAAATATCCATAGGATCCCTTGGGCTGTCATTAAGAATGCCCACGATTCGTTGGTTTTTGAAATAGGTACGAAGTCTAATCTAATCTAACAACTACAATAAACTATACGGCTGAACTAACAAGCTGAACTACAGGTAAGGGAACCGCCTATCATCTGAGTCGATACATATACATACCTGTATATGTATAGTCGGTGATCCCGCCTCAATAATATCATATCCGATACCCTATCTATAATCAGGCATCCCAAGTCAAGAGTGCGGATCAATCATCAATATAGCTCGTACGTAAATCCGTCGTACGGCATCCCAATCTGGGTACGGGTCAATATCACATTCATCATACTATTCACCGTGTATCCTCTTTATCAAATATCATGATCGGGGTACTGATCTACGTCTAGTACCATACTGATACCGCCTACGTATGCATGGACGTGTGTGAAACACTACGTCAAGGACCCGCTACAACGTCATGTCGTATCTCAAATACGAACCCTGCTATATCGCCGATCCCACGGCCTCAAATCAAATCTCATCGACTCAGCTCAATCCCAAGTATCATCCTAAAATCCGTATATGAACACATAGTCCCATACCCATGTGAACCCATAACTATAAAGAATCCCATAAGCACATATCAATAGGAATGTATGCAAGTATGTATGTGTGTATGTGTAGTGCAACACTACCCTAGGGTTCGCAACACTAAGGTAATCCAACACACCAATATCCATCCTAAGCAACGTTATTAATCTCAAATAACATATAATAAATGTTGGTGTGTATACGCATCCGTATACACCACCACGGAATGCGGGGGTGCTATACGCCATCCACCCGACTTCTCCCCGTAGATATAAATCTACTCACCTGGTCCTCGCTAGCCCGTGTCGACGTCGCCATGCGCTTGCTTGTCGTCTCGAAGTCCACATGGGGGTACCTACATATCATAACGCACCATATCGCATTAAAACTAAATTCGAAATCGAAACGGCATACGAAAATCAAATCGGCACGCGTATCACGCATAGGTCCAAACCTATCGCCTACGCATGCAAGAATAGTCAAACCAACCCTCGATGTCGATGTACAAACGTCAAACCATCGAGAAAAATCCAATCACACTCATTTGCACATTCACGAACACTAATTTTAATATAAACTAGGTTAAAACTCACAAAAACCCCAACTTTACTTAAAAAGTCACTTTTCCGAAAATCTAGCAAGCACAATTCGCCGTTTTTGTACAAAACAGGATGTTTAAATGAATGTAGCGGCCAATATATTTATTAAATATCTTAAATAAGTCATAGAAACAATTTCCGGACTTTAATCTCATTAAATTCCAAAAACCCTAATATTCTAGTTTACAAAATACCCTTTTTTTAAAACAATTTCATAGCAAAAAAATGCGCAAACTACAATTTAGGTTGGATTTCCATGAACTAAAGTGTTAAACTACACTTAATAAAGTTAATAATATGATAAAAAGCCTAACCATATTTTTAATCTCACATATAAATGCATTTCATAAAACCCTAGTTTGCACAAAAGCTTAATTTGGACATTTTTCAAGTAACAACTTGTAATATGCAACTAGATAAATTTTAACAATTTTTCAAGATGTTAGCTCACATCACAAACCATGCACAAGTGATCACAACCCAATTTCAAAACAAAACCCTAACTAGAATTCCTTAATCATACAATTGAATCCACATAAAGCCAAATTAACACTTAATTAAGCTAACTACAAGCAATTAACAACAATTTAAGCAAAAGGGTTAGAATTTACCCAAACAAATTGAAGATCCCACAAGCACACATAGCCCTCCAAAATGCTCCCTTGTCACCAAAATCCATGCTATACGGACTAAGCTAAAATGGGTAGGAGTCGGATTTTGATTTGGATTTTTGCTTGATTTTTTGTGGATTTTTCTTTGATGGAACAAAGAGAGGAGAAGAGGAAAATGGGGCTGTTGGGGGGGTTGCTGGTTTTGGCCAGGTTGTGGGGGGTTTGGGTGAGGGAGGAGAGAGAGTGAGGTGGAGAAAATAACAAGTAAGGAAGTCCAAGTCAACACAAAGTCAAAAGTCCAACTCATTTATCCATTTTCTTTTCTTTTCTTTCATTTCTTTTCCTTGAAATCCAAGTGGGGACAAAAGAGGGGGCTGCTGAATTCTTCAAGGGGATAAGTTAATGGGGGTGTGTGGGTGTGGGTACGGGTGTGGGGTGATGAAAAATGATAAATACAATACCCCAAACATCCATTTACGCTAAAAAAAAGCCTTTTTTCTTCAATAATTTCTAAACCGTTTTGGCAAATGATTTCGTTCCAAAAACCACATGATAAAATTTTATTTAATGTTTTATGATGCACAAAATTTGTTTCAAATCATTCCAATTTGTAATTTTCCCTAATTAAATTTATTAGTGACGGCTTAAATAATAATAAAATAATATTTTTTTCAGAAAATTTGAAATTTCATCAGCGGCTCAATAAACACCAAATAATAGCAATTACATAGCTAGAATATGTATATTTAATTTTTATAATAAGATATTTGCATTTTGACTTTTTACAGAAAACCCCTTTATTTTACCGATTTTTTCGAAATTTCACCGAAACGATTTTCAAAGCGTTACACTATTTCTTCACCCTCTACCACTTGCCAAGTAGTATAGGGTGTTTTCTTCACAAGTTTCATGGCTTGGTGAAGTTAGAGCTTGATCTTGTGTTGCCTCAACGTAGATCATCTTCGGCATCGAAGTCGACGACCTAGCCCGTCCATTTCTCCGATGAAGCCGACGCTAGAGCCCGGGATCCGATGATCGCAGCGAGGGGATATCATCACAGAGCTATGGAGGTGGAGGACAGGATCTACAAAAGTTGTATTTTCCGTTCACTCTTAGTTAAGTTGTTAACTAGTTGCTTGTTTCGCCTTAAACTCTGGTCAACGATCGCATTAGGGTTTCTCGGCACCGTAAATTTTTGAAATTGGCATGGTTGATGCCTTGTGAGACCTCATTAGTGTGCCTAGGAACCCTATAATGGTATCACAGCCTAGCTAGAGCCTTAAGCGATGCGTAGACGGAGTTAGAAGTCCGATCGAACCGAAACCCTAATGCAAAATCCCTCTCTGGACATTTTCTGGAATTTTGGATTTTTGAGAATTAAAAATATGCAGAAAATTCAGCAGGCTTTTCTAAGAGTTACTGTGCAAATTCGAGTGACTAATTCAATTAAGGCACCGTGGAACCGCGGCACGAGCATGGCTCGTGCGGCGGTTCCGCGGCCGTTATGTGGTTTCATTTGTCAATTTTTGCACAGTAATGTTTAACAGTTGGTCCTGAGTTTTCTGGGAATTTTTAATTTGCACTCTAGAGTTGGGTTTTCTGGGTTGTATTGGGAGTTCAAGGATTCGATCGGATTGTCAAAATTTGTCTGTGTTTTTCCGGATAATTTAGAATATGTTAGAAAGTTCGACCGGATATAAATACCCACTTTTTCCCCTGCCGGGAAATTTCCAATTGTTGGATTTTTCCGTGGTTTAAAGACGTTCTAAGTAGTGCAAGTAACGCGATGGACCCTCTAGAAGACAAGAAACCTTAACTCGATTATGTGACCGTCTTGAACTGCCCTTTGAACCTTCGGGTTTGGGGCAGTACGGCGTGCCACATGTGAGGCGTTGGCTTGACCCTTCTACGGCTGGACCGTTGGTACTGAGTCATGAAGTGAATGTTTTTAAACTTATTTCATGTGTTGATCTGTATCGGGAAAACGTGGGTGTTTGAATGTTCGATCGGAAAGTTTAACATTTTCTATTTATCTGGAATGGGATAATAATTGGAATTCACAAGTAGTTATGAGATAACTGAATGAATGTTATAAACATAGCAGTTTAGTCTCACTTGATCGGTTGCCACGAAATTTTGATGTGATCAAAAGTCCGTCGCAATCACGTAGCGTACGCGGATATTCACCGATAAACTTAATAGACAGCTACACCCCTTAGCCCCGACCAAGTGACTGTAGGTGAACCCCGTAGCCGAAAGCATCCGTTCGGGTGCTCGCGGCAGCGGTGTTCCGCCTTGGTGCACTTCGTCGACGGCGTCGGGGGTGCGGCCGCCAACTAAAGTTTGCGACGAGCATTCGATCAGGATGTCGGGAATCTTGTTGAATTGCCCGACTTGATATTGAAAAGTGTTTTCGATTTTGAGACTAAAATGCGGGGTTTATAATTGTTAGGCATGCGATGTCTAAGTAATTCATTTGATTAGGCATGCGATGTCTAAGTAATTCATTTGATTAGGCATGCGATGTCTATGCTGGTTGCGGATTCCAACTGTTGTAGTTTTACACTTTCTTTTCTGTGACCGTAAGTGTAATATGTGATTTCGCCGGTTTCGTTGCTATATGTCAACGACAATTGGGATGCCCATATTTACTTACGTTGATGACATGTGATGTTATGTGTTGCTGGATATGTTATATTGGATCGTCGTGTTTGAATAGCCGGGGTTTTTTTATGTGAGATGAGTGTTTTTCCTTTTCATTCATGTAAAAACTTGTATGTAATATTCTTTTATTGGGGCACTTCCAGGTTGCGGATGATGCCACCATTTGTATATTATTTACTTTTCAGCACTAGGATAGACCCAAGGAGGAGGGCATAAGTAACCGGGTTCTACAGTCCAGTGGGAGACCAACTCGAGGAGTCGAGTCCGGGTCTCCTAACTCTAGAATTGGTAGGGTTGCTTGCCGCTCTCGTAGGGGTCTAGGGGTGTGGGTTTGGCTATTCATCGCGACCGTGGAATCCGTGTTTTATACTGGCTCATATTGAAAACACGGACGTCCTAATATATCCAATGTTTCATATGATTTTTCTGCTGCGATATCTGTGATGTGATCATGTGATATGTTCTGTGATGGATACTTTATATAGTATATATGATATATTATATAGACGTTACTTATGTTTTACACCCGCGCTAGACCTGCCCCGCTCTACTGTTAGTTATCTAACCTAACGGTGCACGAGGGGACATCGAGGCGAATGCGGATGGCATAAGTGTACGTCGTATTTATCTGTGATGTTTAGGTGACTTAAATGATGGGACTTCATTAATGAGATTAATGAAATAAAAGAAACCTAAAGATGTTGTAGAATTGAATTTCAAAAATAAAACAGGTAGCTACAGTTCTTACTTTGCACAGCGGTATATATGATATATCCTGCACCTTATTCGAAAAGGAAAGGGCCGACGATCCATTCACCGGGAGTGACCCCTTTAGCAATAACTGGCAGATGCTACACACTCGGTTTGTCTTTTGATTGCTTCTATAGTTTCTGCTTTGCACAGTGATATATGTGATATATCCCGCACCTCATTCGACGAGGAAAGGGCCGACGATCTCTTCACCGGGAGTGACCCCTTTAGCAAAACTAGAAAAGCCTCAAAAACACTCCATTTTAAAATCATTTGATTCTACAACGATATCAAGTTCATTACGCAATAGGTTTTCAGAAAAACCTGTCGTAGCCCTCCGTCATTTCAGATAAGTGGTAGTTAGTATTCGTGCTACGTTTGTTGGCATGCGTCAAGGCGTAGTGTGCGGTAGCTAACTAGTATTTATCTGCTTATGCATATGATGCAGATTGGATTAGGGTAGTCGTGCGACTTTGTTGGCCTGCGTCAAGGGTCGTGCGGGTGGGTTTAATTCAATCAGGAAATTATGGGTTGAACTTGACTAGCGCACTATGGTTTGTTGGCCTGCGTCAAGATCATAGGACGCTAGGGGCAAAATTATCGGGAATTTGAAGTGTTGAAATTTGCAATGAGATTGCATACCTTCAAAATTATCGGGAATTTGAAGTGTTGAAATTTGCAATGAGATTGCATACCTTCTATGAGATAGTTGGATCCCGATACCCGCTGCGAGTAAGAGTTACTCCTGGGAGAGTTTTACACATTACAATTAGCCGATCAAGTAGGTGTCTAGAAAGGTGTTAACGGGGTTACGCCTCTGGGAAAACGAGATTTACTGTAATTAGGTCCGTGCGAAAGCACGGGGCACCTCCCTCAAAGTACCGACACTGGCCTGGCCGAAAGATTGGCGAACTTGTAGCGTGTAATTAATCCCGGCTAGTCTTTCCTTTTAAGGTTTGAAGGAAGATTTGATAAAAACAGTGGGAGCCATCCTGATTAGATAAAATAATAACCAATCTGATCTTGCAAGAGCATACGCTGAGTGTTTTCTTCTCTCTCTCTCCACGTAGCGACTATATCACGCCTTAATCAAGATAATAATACGGAATATTGTCCGAACCCACTTGTTATACTGAGCTGGGGAACATAGGTCCCGCTCCAACTTATAATTGTTATAAGACAGAGCAGGAATTGGGGAATACCAGATTTCCCGTGCCGCCCAAACGAAGAAAGTGCATGTTGATGCATCATCTTCGGGTGTGTTCGTTACAAAAAACTGTTTCTCTATATCCTCCACGTCCTGGGTATTTGATACCGGATCAGGATCCCAGATATGTAATCTGTTACATAGGGCTACAAAAAGTTAGAGAACTGAGAACGGGTGATAAGTTTCATGAGGCAGAAAATGGGGCAAGTGTTGCAGCCAAGTCTGTTGGTCACTGCCACCCTGTATTACTAATACATTGATTCTGAATGAATGTTATTAGATACCGAACCTAATATACAAAATCATATCAGTCTCTTTATTAGTAAAGAAAGGATATAATTTTGTATTGTTGGATTATGTTTTGAACATTTCCTATATCAAAAGTTGATTGGTCCAGGCACGTTATCTAAAAGCATTGATGTTCTAAATCAAACTACAGTTCTTAGTATATTGAACACACACAAGAGGAAGAGTTCAGAAATGAACAAATCCTTCTTGAGGCATTGTAGACTAGGTCATATCAATGCGACCCGAATGGCTGAAGTTACATTTAGATGCATATTTAAATCATTTTGAATTTACATCTTATGAAACTTGCCAGTCATGTCACAAAGATATAATGACCTCAGCTCTGTTTATTGGAAACAGAGAAAGAGTTGGTAAACTATTGGGATGATACATGTTGATATATAAAGGTCCCCTGTCTACACATGCCAAGACCGGTTCTTTGTACTTCATTACATTCTCTGATGATCTCTCAAGATTCAGACATATGTTCCTGTTGAAACACAAGTCCGAACCTTTTGAGATATTCACAGAATATAAGTTAGAAGTAGAGAACCAAAGTACGGGTATAAGTATTATGTCCTATGATGAGATCAAGGAGGAGAATACTTAAGCACGGAATTCCTGGATGATTCTAAAGGAGAATGGGATTCTCTCTCAGCATTACTCCTCCGTATACACCATAGCATGATGGTATATCGGGGCGGAGCAATCACACCCTATATGATAAGGTGCGCTCTATGATGAGTACTACTGAGTTACCTTTTTCCTTTTGGGGGTTATGTACTTGAGAAGCTGCATACCTATTGAATTAGGTTCGAATCAAATCAGTACCTACCACTTCATATGTGATATGGAAAGGGAAGAGCCCATTTATTAAGTTAGTTAAGATTTGGGGTTATCCGGCCTATGTCTAAAAGCAAAATCTGGACAAGCTCGAGGCGAGGTCAGTTATATAGAACTGGAATGGTTCCAGCTATACAAACTACAGCTGATGATTTGATAAAACCAAAGGATTCAATAGTCCCCGACGAACCTCAGCCTCTCCGCCGATCTAGTAGGGTTCCTCACCCACCTGAGAGATACTTTGGTTTCTCTATGACAGTGGGAGTGAGGACTGCATCATGAGATGATGACCCAACTAGTTTCGAGCTGGCCATCAGGAGTAGGACTCTGTAAGAATGGCTGGATGCTTAGTGATCTGAGATGGAATCCTTATACACCAACAAAGTATGGACTTTGGTTGCTTTATCTGAAGGGTTAAATCCCCATCAGGAGCAAGTATATCTTGAGAAGATTACTTGGTGTACATGGAAAAGTTGAGACTTTCAAAGCTAGACTTGTTAATGGTTTGCATCATTGACCAGGTATGGATCATGATGAAACCTTTTCTGGGGACTATGCTTAAGTCCATCCAGATCCTACTTGCCACGGCTACATACCATGACTACGATATCTGGTGGTTGGGTGTCATGACAGCTTTTCTAAATGATGTTTTAAAAGAGGGCGTCTATAAGTACACAGCCAGAGGGCTTCGTAAACAGTGGGAGCAGCGGAAACGTGTACAAGATGCTTTATAGGATAAAGGAGACATCGCGGAGTTGGAACATCTGTTTTGATGTAGTAGTCAAATAGTTTGACTTCATCAAAATGGTAGATGAACCTTGTATATACAAAAAGGTAGTAGGGAGTATGGTGGTGATCCTCGTAGAGTACGTGGATGACATACTCTTGATAAGAAAGGAGTTTCCTATGCTAAGCTCGGTCAATCTCCGCTTATCACAAGGATTCTCCGTATAGGATCAAAGTGATACCTCCTAAATCCTGAGTTTTGATCTATGAGATAGAACTAACTGGATGTTGAGATTCTCACTAGTTGTAGTGAGATGGTATTAATCGATCCTGGGGAAAATCACTGGAAAGGTTCCAGATTGATAAGGACGACTGAATGTCAGTCACAGGCATTGTCTTTACCCTCAGTGAAGGGACGGTATGTTGGAAGAGTTCCAAGCTAGATACCGTGGCATACTAGACGATAAAGGCGGGATACATCGCTACTTAAGATGCTACCAAAGAGGCTGTTTGGGTGTATATTGGTTCATGAGATGAACTAGGTTCCTACAATTGTGTGACAATGGATGTGTGGCTTTGACCCGGGAACCACGGTCCCATCAGTGACCCAGACATAATCTAAGGCAATATCACCTGATCATGGAGATGGTTGATCTCCAGGGTGATCAAGGTTAGGAGAACAGACTCAGAGGACAACACGACGGATCCACTCACAAAGGCCTTTTCCCAGAGAGAGTCTTTTATGGGATGGTTGAATATGAGATACTACAACCACTGCTATCAGATGGCCCTAGTGCAAGTGGGGGATTGTTAGTTATATGTATGCCCTAGAGGCCATTACTATACATAGGATGTATATTGTAGTGGATGCTTGGACATATATAGGGAGGACTTTCTTGCTCGACATGATAGTATGCTATCTGGTTGCTCTTTACCTTAACGTGTACACTGATTGTCTCTCTGTTACATGTTGGTAAAGCCCTTAGGATGTGTACTTGGCTACCTGGACTATGATGCGGATCATACTAATGGGGACATGGTAGTCCATAAGTACATCCTTCAAAGTCCCTAGTCGTGGGTGTATCGAGACGGGGCATCGATATACCAGAGTACACTAGCGTATACCTTCTCAACCCATACAGATGGGCGATGGATGATCCCATATCCATTGGTGTTTGACATCAAAGATGATATACGGGTGCTCAGTGGAGACTGGGTATACTGGACGGACTCGCCGAGAACTCCCAGATGGTATTATACCTTACGTCAGATGGCAGTTCTCTGGTGACACTAGTACAGAGTAGTCTGTTGACCCGAGATCGTCATAGAGTCTTTTGTTGTTCCCACTTTGCTTTGATTTCCACCTTACCATGTCCAAGAGGGCGTGCAAAACGGTGGTTTTTGGGTACAGTCCCGAATCACATGGAGGCAATGAGCGATAGGAGGGGATTCGTCTCTCCCGGTATAGGGAGTTGATGTTGCGCTGTGTTCGATTGGCTATAACGGGAAATCCCTGGACAGGGTTGCTGAGATTTACTGGTAAGTGTTACCTGTAGTTTCTCGAACTGTTATAGACCTCATATCGACACGACTTATCGAGCTATTGGGGTCTGACGTTTACCACCCGTAGGCGAGATATGCGACATATCAGACGACGAGACCAGACTGTACGGTAAGTGTTACTGGTTGGATTCACAGTAGTATGAGCGGGCTTGCTCGACGATCTTCTGATCGCTCAATACCCGGGTGGCCGTTACGTTTAGCAGACCGCTTGCGGCTTGTGGGTGTTTGATATGATCATCACCTACTGCCGGCGTATTGACGAGTCTTTAGAGTCCTACACAGAGGTTTGCTGGCTCAACCGAAATGAAATAGGAGCGCATATGAGATATGTGCGGGACCGAGAATAATACCAGTATGTGATACTGGATTCTTTTCTCGCGATTTGTATCATCGGCAGGTTATATGTGATATAGCCGGGTTACCGAATCAAGTGTTGATTCGATACATTGATACACTTGATATTAGTCGGTTATATGCGATATGACCGGATCATTAAATCAAGTGTTGATTTAATGATTAGATGTATAATTATATATTTGATATATTAGTTTATATTAACTAGTATTTGTTCATTTAAGATGGATTTTCTCTCTTGATGTGCACAAGTAGTATATGTAATATATTTTTGTGCACTAGTTTGTATCATGTTTGATGATACATGCAAACTTGGGTGTATGTTTGATTTAAACCTTGGTTAAGTAAATGGTTAGGGTTTTAATTTATTTATTCATTTATTTATTTATTTATTTTGGCAAAAAGAGAAATGGTGGCTTGTTTTGTTTTACATTGAAGCTTCATGAAGCTTTGAAAAAGTCTACCATTTTTGTTTCATGCCTATCTAACCATTCACCTAACCTTAGTTTACTCTCTACACATAACCATGGTTACTAATATGATAAGAATCACTTATTTTCTATTATTCATTATTCTTATCATATTATCTTCTTCTTCTTCTTCTTCAAGAAGTATGAAGCTTGCTAGCTTCAATGGTAACTTGAGAAAAAGAGTGAGAAATCCAATTCTAAAGTGAACCCACTTCCTATTTCTTCATCCTCTACCACTTTCCAAGTAGTATAGGGTGTTTTCTTCATAAGTTTCATGGCTTGGTGAAGTTGGAGCTTGATCTTGTGTTGCCTCGACGTAGATCATCTTCGGTATCGAAGTCGACGACCTAGCCTGCCCATTTCTCCGATGAAGCCGACGCTAGAGCCCAGGATCTGATGATCGCAGCGAGGGGATATCATCACGGAGCTATGGAGGTGGAGGACCGGATCTACAAAGGTTGTATTTTCCGTTAACTCTTAGTTAAGTTGTTAACTAGTTGCTTGTTTCGCCTTAAACTCTAGTCAACGATCGCATTAGGGTTTCTCGGCACCGTAAATTTTTGAAATTGGCATGGTTGATGCCTTGTGAGACCTCATTAGTGTGCCTAGGAACCCTACATCAAGGATGTGCTTATAGACCCCAGATCCTACGTATACGATCGCCATCATACTGCTGGCAGTCAAGCAAGAATCCTAAGGGCTCTATCAACGCGCTATAGTAATCTGTAACATCACCTAAAGCATGTACACGATGATAAAGATAAACCAGATAGCATACTATCATCATGAGTAAGACTGTCCTACCGGCATAGGTCCTCCCTCAATCATTGCAATCACGTGCTTGCGATCCAATAATTGACTTTGAGGGCACTATATCCAACAATCTCCTACTTGCACTTATGGCTAATTATTGCGATGTCGCATACTCATAGCCCATGTGCTACCGAACATCCGACTCCTCTACTGATCAGTCTTACAAAGCCCGTTTGTGAAACTATTGCGTTCGAGGAATAGCCTCAGTGAGTGGATCCGCCCTAATGTTTCTTTCTATGTCTCTCTTAATCTCAAGTTCGCGGAGAAAGCCATCTTCCGAAATGAGCAATACCTGTCTTAGAATATATCTGGATATCTGATGGGACCTAGTTCATAAATGAACTCCAAATCCAAACTTCTTAGACTGTATCGTTAACTGAATTTAATCAGTATCCTGCGCCATACCTCCCTCAGTATCCGCTTGGACCACCTGTCCAAACTACTGCCCCTCGTCAGAGGGAAAACTATAACTCTGACAGTCACTCTGTCATCCAGGTCACCTTGGAAGCCTGGAAAGAGGCTGTTGTTATCATATCCCTAGAACATCCGCTTGTGTTCATAAACTGCTTCCGAACGCTTCTCCAGGATTGGATTAATATCAACTTATTGCATCTCGTGCAAAAACAACATCTGGTGTGGTACTTGACATCTCATGATTGACTCAATAGCCTAAGCAAGTGATATGTCAATCTTGCATATCCCTCTCCCATTTAGTCTGTAAGACATCTTTAGAGAGGGTGACTCCATCACCGTGCCAGGAGTCGTCCATTCTAAAACACATATAGAATGCTGTCTAAGTACCCAGATTGGGAAACTACCCAAATCTAGATCTAAAACTATATATCTAGTAACCAGATTGTCTGATATTATATCTATATCTTATGTGGAGAAACCACTGTGTGAGAACCAAATTATAACCGATCGTAGTATAGGAATTTCACTTCCTACTATGTGTCTTTTCATCCATATACCAGGATATCACACCCTACTATCTTCTTAACAGATCCATCTCCTATTTTGATGATGTCAAACCCATGACTGTCATATCAAAAATAGATGATCTATCTCCGCTGTATCCGCTTTAGTCTATAAATAGACATAAGCCACTTGTCCACTATGCTTCCGCTGCTCCTACTGACTACGACAACCCTCTGGCAGAATAATATACACGTGCATTTTTAAAGCCAGTTCAGAACGACGCTATACTCATCCTCCTGCCGGGTCTCACAGCCTGGAACAACAGTAGTGTCAAGTCTGGGTAAACAAGAACCTCCCTGTCACCGTCCTTGAGGATACCGGAGTACCTCTCAGGTGCTTGATGTTGCCCTATATATCTGCGGAGTGGCTAATGGAATGACAATCCAGATTGAATCTTTAGGTCGTATTAAATTTTCAGTAATCGTTTGTGGTTCTGGAATCACTTCCAGTTCTACCATACTCCCACTACCGTTTTCTGAAAAAATCCATTTTACTAAAACTGTGGCGAGTCAAGAACAATATCACTATTGATCTTCCAGATGGTAGAAAGTCAACCCTCGTCATAGCCCGGGTTAACCCACAAACTGCCATTACAGAAATGTGCCTTGATTTATCCAGAGTCTGGTTTTAAGCATAAGCCGGACAACTCCCCGTACCTTAACATCGTTAAGATATGAATCGTTCTATATCCAATATAGAAACAAAGGCACTGATATAATTGGAACCAGATTCAAATCATGCAGCTGTCTCCAGTGCATGTCAACTAAATGGAAGGAGGCCGATCAGCGTTACTCAACTCAGGAATGCATCCAGATATGAGTAACCTGAAAGAGAAATAAGTTTCTCAAAACCATTACTATCAACTGAATACCAAATACAAGTATCTACATCTCCGATCACCTTGAAGAATCCTGATACTTGCAACACCTGGTTCTCTACTTTATTCTTATACCTATAACTTCTCAAAACTTAGACCTTGCATTTCTACGAAACACATGTTTAAGAACTAAAGAAGTCACAAGTAAACAGAATATATTATGAGTACCAACCCCTCTGTCCTAATGGACCCTGGACAACATACAATACTCTGTATATAAGTCCCTTGAGTCTAATAACTCATTCCCTGTGTGTCGTAGGTTGAAAACTGAACTTATGGTTAAGAAGAATTACACCGTTGTTTAATGCTCCTTACCTAACCATCCACTGATATAGGTAAATGTCATGGACATAATTTAAAAAAGTTATATCCCACTGTATAAAAATAAACGTACAGATTTATCAATTTGAAATTGGTGCATAACAACGGATATTCAAAACCAAATATTTGATGTCCGGCAAACAACCCAGGCGATTTCCTCAAATATCACCAATTACAATGAATCCCGATATAATGAGGATGATCACCCAATTCCCAATAACTTACTCCTACTCATCATCTGTAAAACCATACAGATGTGAGAATCATACCTGGTAAATACATACCTTGGAGTAAGGGCTAATTGGGAAATCAGTTTTCTTTTAACAATACACAGGGAAACTGAAACATGAAAATGTTTCGAAGGGGTATCCTGGTATTCCTAGTAATGCCTCTTCCACTATCCAGATTCATGACTGTAACCGTATATTTCTCTGCCATCTCTCCAAATCCCTTTATATGTCTTTAGTCATTACCTTCTGTACACCACCTTTAGGCCAAATGGTTTTCTTCCTTCCCTACCGTTCGGCACCATCCTATGGTTTGGAAGAAAACTATGCAATAAGTATAATGGGTGTACTTTCCCAATCCTAGGAGCACTCGCAACGCGAGAGAAGGTAAAGATAAAGACATCTGAATAAACCTTATTCCTATTTCTCCTGAACCAGAATCTATCCCCAAACTGGAACAAGTTCCTTCGAGTTCGTATATAACCATACGATGGATTTTCCAAATAACTGTGGATCTTCGTAGTGATACGGGGTGTTCTGGAGAATTACAAAGGTGAAGCAGGACTGGCGATGAAATACTTGCTTTGGTCGTGAATAGCAATTGCAATTTACTTTGCCCTTTTTCTAATCCCTTTACTTGTCTTTATTTATTACCTTCTGTACACCTTACTTAAGCTAATCGGTTTTCTTCATTCCCTACCTTTCGGCACCTGCCTATGGTTTGGATGAAGACTATCCAATTAGCGTAATAGGTGTACCGTCCTAATCCAAGGAGCACTCGCAACCTGAGAGAAGGTAAAAGGAAAAGACAACTGAATAGTCCTATTCATTTTCTCCAGAACCGGAAACCATCCTCGAATCTGGAACAAGTTCTTTCGAGTTCGTATATAACCATACGATGGTTTTATCCAATGGAAGTGGACGTTCGTAGTGATACGAAATGTTTCAGAGAAAAAGGGTAAAAGTAGGAGTGGTAGTGAGGTATGCAACTCAGACAATCCAAAAGCCAGTGTTTTAAGAAGGTTCGGTTAACTTGGTCACTGAGTCATAGTCTAGGGTCGGGCCATGGTCGCTGCTAGAGAGAGAGAGAGAAGAAACACTCAGCGTGCACTCTAACCTAGATCAGAATGGTTATCAATTTATCCAATCAGGAAACCTCCCACTGTATCCTCAAATTCTCCTCCAAATCTGAAAGAAGAATTAGTCGGGATCATCTGAGGAGTAAACCAACTCATCAGTGGGAATCGGGATCCAACTATCATCGCATGATAACGTGATAGAATCCACTCACGTTATCACACTCCAGAAGGTATGCGCATGCCTGGCAAGTTTCAGTTTCTTTACAAACTCCCGAAGTGATTTTTACCCCTAGGACCTAAGTGACCTTGACTGAGCCAACATATCAAAAGATCCTAGCCAAGTTCAACCCGTCATTATCTTGATTGCATTAGACCCACCCGCAGGAGTCCTTGACTGAGCCAAAATGACCGTACGACTGTCCTAACCAATCACATATCCATAAGACAGAAAAGCATTACACAGCTACCGCACACTACGCCTCGGCTGAGCACGACATACGTAGTACGAATACTAAGCAATACTAATCTGAAATGACGGAGGGCTACGGTTGGTTTTTGGCGAAAAACCATTAACGTAATGAACTTGATATCGTTGAAGGAACCGGATAACTTTTTATAAATATAGTGGCGAAAACCATTGCTAAAGTGGTCACTCCCGGTGAAGGGATCTCGGCTCTTTCCCCGTAGAATGAGGTACAGGATATTCTAACTGAATACCGCGATGCAAAGCAAAAAGTAATCGACTATAATGAAGTTAATACCCTGACGCAAACTTCTATCCAAAGGGTCACTCCCGATGAAGGGATCTCGGCCCTTGCCCCGTCGAATGAGGTGCTGGATATTCATAACCGAATACCTCTGTGCAAAACAAAAAAGAACGACCTTGTAATAACATCTTTTTGAAAATAGTTCCAACAACATCAAACAGGTTTGTTTAGCTTGCATTGATCCGAATCAATGCAGTCCCCTCAATTGATCACACCACAAAAGAATGAAAATATGATGTACATATATGCCATCCGCATTCGCCACTGGGTCCCGTCATCACCCGTTAGGTTACTTAACTAACGACAGAGCGGGGACTGGACTAGCGCGGATGTAAAACATATACAACATCTACTAGTATATATATATATCAATATATAATAATCGCTCATGGCGTGATAAATGCAACATCACAGAAATGTAATAAGCATCACAGAACAATACAGATATACTGGGATCCCCGGGTTTCCTTTGAGCCCCAAGTGAAACCCGACGTTCCACTGGTCATGTGGATAGCCTGTGCATTGAAATCCTAGACCCCTACAGGCGCGGCAAGTTACCCGGCAAAACCAGAAGAGAGGAAGCCCCCTTCAACAAAGTGAATGGGCCACCCAGCACTTCACGGAATCCGGTAACTTGAGCACCCCTCCTTGGGTCAACCTATAGCCCCTACGAGTGCGGCGAATAGCCCGCCAATTCTAGAGTGAAGCCCCCTCCGTCTCAAAGCCATGAGATGCGGGCTCGTTGCCCTCTAGAACCCAGCTATCCGTACACCCCACCGCGGGGTAATCCTAGTATAGAAAAGAAAATATGTACAATGGTGACATCGACCTCAACCCGGTCGTGCCCCAAAAGAATAATATACAAACAGGCAGTGACGGCAGTCCACATGTCGGACGCTCGCCCCGCAATATCAAATGTAAAAATATAACCAAACCGTACTAACATTGCATCCAGGCTATCCACCATGACAAATCCGCAACAGCACAGCACAACACAGAACATCAACGTGAATGTCACGTTCGTAAATCCGTCTAAAAGAGCTATAACAATTAGACAAGATTTACCGCTCGAATGACATTCACGGTCACAGATATAATGTAAGTACTGTAAACTAACGTATTTCAAATTCCGATCGACAAAACTTCCGAAGTGGGCCCCAAGTACAATTCCAGCACTCAAAATAATCTGGGCCAAAACTATATGTCACAAAAATCATATTTCCATGAACTAAACCTTCAGAAAAACTTTGGGGCACTGTAGCCCTAAAAGGGCCGCGGAAGGGCCGCCAAATGCGACATTTCGCGGAGGTTCCGTGGTGGAATTTCGGACTTAGGTATCCAAACTTTTTCTGTAGCTTCAGTTATTCCTGCATGTATTTTTAAGATGCCTGAAATAATTTTTTGAACAACTTTGAAATTCGACAGCAAGCACACTGAAATGAAAATACGATTCGGAAATTTCGATCGATCGATATTTTAAACGCGTTAGAACAAGCTAGTAAAGATTAATGGCCTCGCTCTGATACCATGTAAGTCTACGGCAGCGCCCCGGCAGTCGATCCGAGGCCAAAATGCGGAAACAAAAACTTTTTCTAAACTTGAAACTAGCGCTATCGTATACTTTCACCCGGATCGAACCATTAAGAGAAACTAGCTAACTAGAAAAGGGTTAGAAAAGGCTATACCGATCGATCCGTGTCCTTCGGTCTTTAGCTACCATCCCAATCTCCTCGCGGCATCTCCGATCTCCGGTCTTCTCGTCGGAAAGGCACCACATTAACGAGTCTTTTTACGGGCTCCCGCATCATCCGAAGCAACTCGGACACGAAGTTTGCTAGCCGACGTGTCCAAGGTTGAAGTAGAGTAAGTGTAGAACCCTTTGTCTCAAGTCATCTAAGCTAATGGATGATGGTTAATGGAAGTTGCCATTTGTAGTGAAGATGGAGAAATGAACTTTGGAGATGAGCTAAGGATTTTGTTGCAAGAATGAGATTAATCAATCACCACAGACAAATTGGGGGCTGCCCAAATTATGCTCGGCCATGGTCATGAAAAGAATGGTGGTGGTGAGTGTAGGAGCAAATAAGAGGTAACCATAAGCACAAGAAAACCTCACTTCAAATATCCATGTCAATCCAATCACAATTAATGCAAACATTGAACCAAGCCCATCTAGAACCCTCATGAATCACCCACATGCTGCTGGAGAACCCACGACCACAAAAAAAACCCTTCACTTTACTAAATGCCACTTAGCAAATAAGCCCCCTCTTAATGGAAAAATCAGCCATGGGCAAATAGAAATGGAATAGGCCAAAAAGAGAAAGCAAGCTGGCATCTTCAAAAAGAGATCCCGTAATAAATTACAGGATAACCCCGCGACTGTATATACATACCCGCATTTATATTCCGACCGAATACAAATGCAATGAGACAAAATCTACACAGTATAATACTAGGATCCGTCTTGAACTAAAGCCCGCTAGCATTATCCGTCCGAAACACGACACGTGCACAAGTGCACGTGTATGTTCAAACCCTGCCATAAATCCATACGGCCTCTACAACGTTTCGCCCGAAACTTGAGAAACTGTTTGTGGGGAACTCTAAAGACTCGTTAATACACTGGCTATGGATTTAACCATTAGCATGTCAGTGGTACTAGCTGTATGTAACGGGCTACCAGGTATTGACCAAAAGGGAGGTCGATGAGCGAACTCATCCTGACACCCTACTGAGCCTGTCAGTGACAATATCCGTACTGTCCGGTCCGTTCGTTTATGAGTATCGCATGTCGGGCCTAGGGGGTTGGTAAAAATCAGACCCCCAAAAGCGGTACAAGTCGTGTCGGAGTGTAGCCCAGAACACCCTGAGATGCTACTGGAATACCTACCAGTAAATCTCCTGCCTTGGCCAAGGACTTCGTGTAATGGCTCTCTAGACACAGCACGATCTCACCCCCAATACCGGGAGAGACGAAACCCCTGCCGATCCGCTCACTGCCTCCATGTGGCTCAGGACTGTACCTAACTAAAACCTGTTTGCACGACTCCTTTGAGCCGTGGTAAGGTAGTAATCAAAGTACAGTGGGAACTCACACAAGACAAATGACGATCTCAGGTCAATGAACTAACCAGTACACATGTCACCAGGGAACTGCTATCTGACGTCAGGTATAATACCAACTAGCATGTTCCCGGCTAGTCCTGTCCGGTGTACTTATAACCCAATGAGCACCTGTATACATCTTAGGTGATCCAACTGACACCAATGGCTTGTGAGACCGGCCACCGTCCCTCATCGGGGTCTCGAATGTATACACTAGTCTACTCTGGAGTATCGATGCCCTATCTCGAAACTCCCCCGACTAGGGAACTTTCAAGGATGTGCTTATAGACCCTAGCTCCCACGTATACGATCGCCTTCATACTGCTGGCAGTCAAGCAAGAATCCTAAGATCTCTATCAACGCGCTATAGTGATCTGTAACATCATCTAAAGCATATACACGATGATAAAGATAAACCAGATAGCATACTATCATCATGAGTAAGACTGTCCTACCGGCATAGGTCCTCCCTCAATCATTGCAATCATGTGCTTGCGATCCAATAAATGACTTTGAGGGCACTATATCCAACAGAAGGAACTGCTTCAAGCGAGGTTGTCTGTCGGGTCATCTGTAGGGGACCACGTCCCTACAATGATCAGATGTATTAAACAGCTCACGGACGTGGAGACCACGTTGGAGAACAAGTCATATGCTGACTTGATTCTACAATCCCTACCTTTTACTTACGCCCAGGGGAAGAAAGTTGTACTTCTAGTTGAGGGCACCCTGAAGAAAACTAGGGAGACACCCGCTCTATTTATTGGGAAATCTTCCTCTTCTGGATCGAAGGCGAAAGCTAAGGGTGAGAAGAAGAAGACCTCCACAAAGCTAATAGGCGGTGTTAGAAAGGAAGAAGGATAGGGCAGGGAAAAAGTTTTAGGGCTAGCAATAGGGAAGGAGGGTTGTTCTATTGTCACGAAAAATGGCATTGGTAGAAGGAATGCAGGGCTTGGAAAGCCAGAATCCAGGATCCGAAGTATGTTGTGGCTTCGGTTTCGGGTGTGTTTGTGATTAAAAACAGTCTGTCAATTAACTCTACTTCCTGAGTACTAGAAACCAGATCAGGATCTCACATCTGTAAATCTTTACAGGCTTTGAGAAACCATAGAGTTATCAGGGCAGGTGATATGACTCTCAGGGTTGCTAACAGAATGAGCATGGACGCTGTATCCGTAAGGGTATATCACCTAGGATTGACAAGTAGGCAGATATTGATTTTATATAACTGTTTGTGTGTACCAAGTTTAGCTTGTAAGCGATGTGGTCCACATCCATCTAAATCAAAGTTTGATTGGGTCAGGTACACTAAAGGATGGTATATACGTATTAAATCAAGCTCCGTTTTTCAACATCCAGAACACACTTAAAAGAAAGTCTCCCGAATTAAATCAGGCTTTCTTATGGCATTGTAGACCGAGTCATATCAATGAAACAAGGTTGATAAAGTTACTTAGAGAGGGTTATTTGGATCTATTCGAATATCAGTCTTATGCAACTTGTCAATCATGTCTCATAGGAAAGATGACAAAGACTCCGTTCACCGGACACGGAGTAAGGGCGAGCAAGCTCTTAGGACTCATACACAGCGACGTGTATAGTCCAATGTCTACACATGCACGAAGTGGTTATTCCTATTTCATTACTTTTACGAATGATTTCTCTAGGTATGGACATGTCTTATTATTGAAACATTAATCTGAGGCTTTTGAGAAATTCCGAGAATATAAGAATGAAGTGAAATATACAAACCGGCAAAAGTATCAAGACATTGAAATCTGATCAAGGTGATGAATACGTAAGTGCCGAGTTCCTGGATTACTTAAAAGAGAATGGAATTCTCTTTCATCTTACTCCTCCATACACACCACAACACAACGGTGTATCGAAAAGGCGGAACAGAACCCTATTGGATATAGTATGTTCCATGATGAGTAACGCTGAGTTGCCGCGACCCTCCTGGGGTTATGCACTAGAATCAGCTGCATATCTTTTGAACAAGGTTCTAACCAAGACTGTTCCTATCAAACCATATCAGATGTGGAGTAGGAAGAAACCCTATCTTCAGTATCCGAAGATATGGGGATGTCCAGCTTTTGTCAAAAAGCAGCATGTGGATAAGATCGAGGCACACTCAGTACTGTGTAAGTTTGTGGGATACCCAAAGAACTCCAGGGGGTATTTTTTCTATTACACAGAGGAACAAAAGGTTTTTGTTTCTCGTCATGCCCACCTTTTGGAAAATCATTTTTTGGAAAAAGGAATTAGTGGGAGCGCAATAGAACTGGAAGAAATTCTAAAACTACAAACTATTACTGAAAGTATGGTAGAACCAGAGGTTTTGGATGAACCGGAATCCCCGCGCCACTCTGTAGGACTAGTAGGCAGTCTTATCCGCCCGAAAGATACTACGGTTTTCTCATAGATGGGGATAGAGAGGATTGCATCATTAACAATGATGAGCCAGCTAGCTTCCAGCAAGCCATTTAGAGCAGAGACTCGGTAAAATGGCTGGATCCAATGCGGACCGAGATGGAGTTCATGTACACCAACAAAGTATGGACTTTAGACATTGCTCCAGAAGGGATAAAACCCATAGGCTGCAAATGGATCTTTAGAAAGAAGATTGGTGTAGATGGACATGTTGAAACCGATAAGGCAAGACTTATTGCAAAAGGTTTTCAACAAAGACCTGGTTTGGACTATGCTGAAACCTTTTCTCCAGTGGCTATGCTCGAATCCATTCGGATCCTTCTTGCCATTGCTACCTTCCATGATTGTGAGTTTTGGCCGATGGACGTATAGACGACTTTTCTAAATGGATATATGGATTAGTGCGTTTATATAGATCAGCCAGAGGGTTTCAATCAGAGTGGGAGCAGCGGGAAAGTGTGCAAGCTGCCTAAGTCCATTTATGGACTAAAGCAGGCATCGTGGAGTTGGAACATCTGTTTTGATTAGACGGTCAAAGAATTCGACTTTATAAAAAATCCAGATGAACTATGCATTTATAGTAAGATTGTAGGGAGAACTGTGGTATTCCCCATCTTGTAGGTAGATGACATTCTCTTGATAGGAAATGGTATTCCTATGCTAAAATCAGTAAAAGGATTCTTATCACACAGGTTCTCCATGATTGACCCGGGTGATACCTCTTACATTCTGGGAATCCAGATCTATCGTGATAGATCTAAGAAGATGTTGGGACTTTCACAGTCCATGTACATCGATACCATATTGAAAATATTTAGTATGGAAGATTCAAAGCGTGGTAGTCTATCGTCTTGTCACGGAATCACCTACTCTAAAAAGATGTCTCCCAAGGCTGATTTGGAAAGGGCTCGCATGTCGATTATACGCTACGCTTCTACGGTAGGCTCTATAATGTATGCGATGTTGTGTACCAGGCCAGATGTTACTTACGCACTAAGCGTGGTAAGCCGGTATCATTCAAACCCAAGTGAGAAGCATTAGATAGAAGTAATGACCATTCTCAAGTACCTTAGAAGGACTAAGGAGATGTTCTTGGTGAATGGCGAATAGGACCTCCAGATCGAGACCTTTGCTGACTCCAGCTTCCAGAGTGACAAGTATGACTCCAAGTCCATGTCGGGTTATGATTTTACCCTCAATGGAGGGGCATTTTGTTGGAAGAACTCCAAACAGGACACCGTTGTTGACTCGATGATGGAAGCGGAGTATATCGCTGCTTAAGACGCCGCAAAAGAAGCAGTCTGGATGAGGAAGTTCTTAACATAACTTCAGGAGGTTCCGATCAATGTGTTGGATATAGTTCCCTCTAAGTCAATTATTGGATCGCAGGTACGTGATTGCAATGATTGAGGTAGGACCTATACCGATAAAACAGTCTTACTCGAGATGATAGTATGCTATCTGGTTTGTCTTTATCATCATGATAGAGCCCATAGGATTCTTGCTTGACTACCAGCAGTATGATGGCGATCATATATGTGGGAGCTGGGGTCTATAAGCACATCCTTAAAGTGTCCCTAGTCATGGGAGTTTCGAGACAGGGCATCGATACTCCAGAGTAGACTAGTGTATACAGTCGAGACCCCGACGAGGGGCGGTGGCCGGTCTCACAAGCCACTGGTGTCAGTTGGATCACCTAAGATGTATACATGTGCTCATTAGGTTATGAGTACACCGGACAGGACTCGCCGGGAACATGCTAGTTGGTATTATACATATCGTTAGATAGCAGTTCCCTGGTGACATGTGTACAGGTTAGTTCATCAACCTGAGGTCGTCATTTGTCTCGTGTGAGTTCCCACTGTGCTTAGATTACTACCCTACCACGCTCAAAGGAGTTGTGCAAACAGGTTTTAGTTGGGTACAGTCCCGAGCCACATTGGAGGCAAGTGAGCGGATCGTCGGGGATTCGTCTCTCCCGGTATTGGGGGGTGAGATCGCGCTGTGTTTAGGAGAGCCATTACACGAAATCCCTGGCTAGGGTAATTGAGATATACTGGTAGGTATACCAGTAGTATCTCAGGGTGTTCTGGGCTGCTCTCTGACACGACTTATGCAGCTATTGGGGGTCTGACGTTTACCGACCCCCTATGCCTAATATGCGATACTCATAGACGAATGTTCCGGACTGTACGGATATTGTCACTGTCAGGCTCAGTAGTGTTTATAGATGAGTTCGCTCGTCAGCTTCCCTTCCAACCAATATATAGGCAAACCGTTACGTACAGCTTGTACCTCTAACATGCTAGTGGTTATACCCAGTGCCAGTATATTGATGAGTCATTAGAGTCCCCCACAGACACTTTCCTAAGTTCGGGCGAAACGTTGTAGATGTCGTATGGTCTTATGGCAGGGTTCGAAAAATGCACGTGCTTTTTCGCACGTGTCATTTTTCGGGCAGATAATACTGGTAGGCTTTGGTTTAAGCCGGATCCCAGTATTATTCTGTGTAGATATAATATCTTTGTCTCAGTTGCATTTATATTTGGTCGTAATATAAATGCGGGTAAGTTTATACTGATACGGGGTTATCCTGAAATTCGTTTCAGGATCACTTTTGGAAGTTTCCAGTTTCCTGTTTTCTATCACCCGTATTTAACATTCGGTTAAATACGGATTTATCTTTTCATCTTGAGGGTGGGTCATGCTTCTAGAAGGTTCTAGAGAGGGTGACTAGGCTTAGTGACTCATTAGTGCATTTAATGAAGTGATGAGTTGTTATGGTGACTAGGTTAATGATTCATGCTTTTAATGATATTAGTGAGTCATTCATGCTTTAATTGTGATGATAAGTATGAAGGCTTATGGTCACCCTCTTGCTAGCTCCTACACTCACCCTCCTCTTCATAAATAGTGCTCGGCCTCTCTTGTGGCAAATGAGATTGATTTTTGATTAAAAACACTATGGTTTTGGCTTCATGAAAATTAGATTGCTCATTTCTCAATTCGATCGATCCAAAAGGCAACTTCATTTAACCGTTCATCCATAGCCTTGGACGTAACGAGACAAAGTATTCTACTCATTCTCTACTTCATCTTGGTCGACTCTTTTGGCAAACTTGACGATCGAGTTGCCTTGGTTCAGAGGCGGGAGCTCATTTAAAGATCCGTCGACGTGGTGCCACCAAGACGACGAGACCGGAGATCGAGCGAGTTAGGATCAACTGCAACAGAGCATGGGATGATGGTTGAAGACCGAAGGACTCGGATCGTTCGGTATAATAATTCTACCCTCTTTACAATTTGTTAGCTTAGCTTTAATGGACGATCCGGGATAAAGTACGCGATAGCGCCAGTCGCAAAAGTTTTGTTCCGCATTTTGGCGTCTGTTAGACGGCCGGGGCGCTGCCGCATACTTACAGTGGTATCAGAGCCTCACCATTAAGCTTTACTAATTTGTGCTAACGCGTTTAAAATATCGATCGAACGGATTTTCGCGAAACTACAATTTTCTGTTCATAGTTTCTGTCGAGTTTTAATCTGGTCTAAAAATTATCTTACATATCACAGAAAACTAAACAGGCAATTATTAGCACACAGGTGAAATTTGGTCACATGATCCCATAAAAGCGCGGCGGAACCGCGGCCCAAACCAGGGTTTGGCCGCTGATCCGCCGCGCTTTTGTGGGAACAGTGCGCCAAAATTTTCCAGTGAGTTTACCATGGGAAATTGTGGTTTTTTGTATATGTTTTTTGGGCCCAAATTTTGTTACTGTACTGCAGATGTTATTGGGGCCTACTTCGGGAAGTTTTGTCGATCGAAATTTTAAACGTATTAGTTTTACAGTATTTACATTATATCTCCGACCGAGAATGTCATTTGATCGGTAAACCGTGTCTGATTGCTATAGTTCTTTTAGACAGGTTTGCGAACGTGGCATTCGCGTTGATGTTCTGTGTTGTGCTGTAATATTGCGGATTTGTCATGGTGGATAGCAGGGTGCAATGATAGTGCAGTTTGGATTTATTTATACTTTTGATATTGCGGGGAGAGCGTCCGACTTGTGGACTTCCGTCACTGCCTGTTGTATAATATTCTTTTGGGGCACGACCAGGTTGAGGTCGATGTACCCGTTGTACATATTTTTATTTCTGCACTAGGTTTATCCCGCGAAGGAGTGCACAGATAGCCGGGTTCTGGAGGGCAACGGGTCCGTATCTCATGGCTTTGAGAGGCAAAAGGACCTCACTCTAGAATTGGCAGCCTATTCGCCGCACTCGTAGGGGGTATAGGTTGACCCAAGGAGGGGTGCTCAATTTACCGGATTCCGTGAAGTGCCGGGTGTTCCATTCACTATGTTGTGGGGACCACCTCGCTTCAGGTTTTGGCGGGTAACTTGCCGCACCCGTAGGGGTCTAGGTTTCATTGCACAGGCTATCCACACGACCAGGGGAACGTCGGTTTTCAGTAGCGGCTCTGTGTAACCCGAGGATCCCAGATTATCTGTATTGTTCTGTGATGCTTATTACTTTTCTGTAATGTTGCATATTATCACGCCTGGAGCGATTATTGTATATTAGTATATATACTATTAGATGTTGTATATGTTTTATACCTGCTCTAGTCCAGCCCCCGCTCTGTCGTTAGTTAAGTAACCTAACGGGTGATGACGGGACCCAGTGGCGAATGCGGATGGCATATACGTACATTATATTTTCGTTCTTTTCTGGTGTGATTGATTGATGGGACTGCATTGATTCTTATCAATGCAAGAATAAAACAAACATATATTTGATGTTGTTGGAACAAATTTTAAAATGAGTTATTACAAAGACGTTTCCTTTTATTTTGCATAGTGATATTCAGTTAGAATATCCTGCACCTCATTCGACGAGGCAAGGGCCGAGATCCCTTCACCGGGAGTGACTTCTTTAGCAAAAGGTTTTCGCTACTATATTTTTTATAAAATTCTATCAAGTTCCTTCAACGAGATCAAGTTCTTTATGTTAAAGGTTTTTCGCCAAAAACTAACCGTAATCCTCCGTCGTTTCTTATGGATGGTCAGTAGTATTCAAGCTATGTTTGTTGCCCTACGTCAAGGCGTAGTGTTTGGTAGCTGCTGGGTATTCATTTGTTGCATAGATAGATGCATTAGTTTAAGTCAGACGTACAGCCTTGTTGGCCTACGTCAAGGGCATGTACGATGACTTAAATTAATCAAGACAACGACGGGTAGAACTTGACATGTGGCTTATGATTTGTTGGCCTACGTCAAGGTCATAAGTGCATGGGATAAAAAATTATATCGGGAGTTTCAAACATACAAGAAACTTGTCAGACTTGCGCATACCTTCTGGAGTGTGTTAACTTGAGTGGCTTCCATCAAGTTATCATGCGATGATAGTTGGATCCCGATTCTCACTGATGAGTTGGTTTACTCTTCGGCTGACCCCGACTAATTCTTCTTTCTGGTTTGGAGGAGAATTTGAGATTACAGTGGGAGTTTTTCTTATTAGATAAATTGATAACCATTCTGATCTAGGTAAGAGTGCACGCAGAGTGTTTCTTTTCTCTCTCTCTCTTTGGCAGCGACCTTTGACCGACCATAGACTATAACTCAGTGACCAAAGTTGACCGAACCTTCTTAATATACTGGCTTTTGGATTGTCTACTGTTGCATAAGTCATTGCCACTCCTTCTTTTACCCTTTGTATTTCTCAGAACAACCCGTATTACTACGGATATCCACTTCCATTGGATAGATCCATCGTATGGTTATATACGAACTCGAAGGGACTTCTTCGAGGATGGATCCAGGTTCAGGAGTAATAGAATTGGTTTATTCAATTGTCTTTTATTATCACCTTCTCTTAGGTTGCGAGGGCTCCTTGGTTTAGGAGAGTACACCTATTACGCTTATTGGATAGTCTTATTCCAAACCATAGGCAGGTGCCGAAAGGTAGGGAATGAAGAAAACCAATTAGCCTAAGTAGGGTGTGCAGAAGGTAATATGTAAAGACAAAATAAAGGGATTAGAAAGTGGGCAAATTAAATTGCGACTGTTAACATTCACGACCAAACCACGTGTTTCATCGCCACTCCTACTTCACCTTTGATTTCTCCAGAACAACCCGTATCACTACGAACATCCAATTCCATTGGATAAATCCATCGTATGGTTATATACGAACTCGAAGGATATTTTTTCGAGGATGGATTCTGGTTCAGGAGAAATAGGAATAAGGATTATTCAGTTGTCTTTTATCATCACATTCTCTCAAGTTACGAGAACTCCTAGGATTAGGAGGGTACACCTATTATGCTTACTGGATATTCTTCTTCCAAACCATAGGCTGGTGCCGAACGGTAGGGAAGGAAGAAAACCACTTAGCCTAATGATGGTGTACAGAAGGTAACGACTAAAGACAAACAAAGGGAATTGGAAAGATGGCAGGGAAATATACGGTTAAAGTCATGATTTGGATTATGGAAGAGGCATTACTAGGAATACCAGGATACCCCTACGAAACATATTTGTGTTTCATATTCACTGTGCATTGTTAATAGAAAACTGATTTCCCGATTGGATACTTACTCCAGGGTATGTATTTACCAGGTATGATTCTCACATCTGTATGGTTTTTCAGATGTTGAGTGGGAGCAAGTTATTGGGAATTAGGTGATCATCCTCATTATATCGGAATTCGTTGTAATTGGTGATATTTGAGGAAATCGCCTGGGCACAGTTTTCAACCTACGATACACAAGTTTTTTAGTTATTCAACTCAGCGGACTTATACAGAGTATTGTATGTTGTCCAGTGTCCATCAGGACAAAGGGGTTGGTCTTCGTACTATATTCTATTTACTTGTGACTTCTCTAGTTTTTAGACAAGTGTTTCGTACAAATACAATGTCTAAGTATTGAGAAGTTGCGGGTATAGGAATAAAGTAGAGAACCATATTTCACAAGTATCGGGATTCTTCAAAGAAATCGAAAATGTAGATTCTTTTGATTGGTATTCAGTCGATAATAATGGTTTTGAGAAACTTGTTTCTCTTTCAGGTTACTCAAAATTGGATGGATTCCTAAGTTGAGTAATACTGATTAACCTCTCTCCATTAAGTTGATATGCACTGGAGACAGCTGCATGTTTTGAATCTGGTTCCAATTAAATAAGTGTCAAAGTTTCTATATTGGATATAGAATGGATCATATCTTAACGTAGTTAAGGTAAAGGGAGTTGTCCAGCTTATGCTTAAAACCAGACACTGGATAACTCAAGGCACGTTTCTGTAATGGCAGTTTGTGGGTTGACCCTAGCTTTGACGAGGGTTGATTTTTTACCATCTGGAAGATCGATAGTGATTTGTTCTTGACTCGCCACAGTTTTAATAAAATGGATTTTTTCAGAAAACAGTATTGGGAGTATGGTAGAACTGGAAGTGATTCCAGAACCGCAAACGATTACAGAAATTTTAATAGGACCTATATATTCAATCAGGTTTGACATTCCAATAGCCACTCCGCAGATATGGTGGGTAACCTCAGATACCCGAGAGGTACTCCGGTAGCCTCGAGGAAGGTGACAGGGAGGTTCTTTTTTACCCAGACTTGACACTACTGTTGTTCCAGGCTATGAGACCCGGCAGGAGATTATGTATAGCGTCGTTCTAAACTAGTTTTAGAAGTACACGCATATATTATTCTGCCAGAGGGTTGTCGTAATCAGTGGGAGCAACGGAAGCATAGTGGGCAAGTAGCTTAAGTCTATTTATAGACTAGAGCAGATATAGCGGAGATAAGATCATCTAATTTTTATGTGACAAGTCATGGGTTTGACTTCATCAGAATAGGGGATGGATCTGTTAAGAAGGTAGTAGGGTGTGATGTCCTAGTATTTGGATGACATACACAGAGTAGGAAGTAAAATTCCTATACTACGATCAGGTTGTACTTTGGTCGTCACACAGTTGTTTCTCCACAAAGGATATGGATATAATATCTGACATTCTGGTTTCTAGATCTATGGTTTTAGATCTAGATTTGGGTAGTTTCCCAATGTGGGTACTTGGACAGTATTCTAATAGTATTTAAGAATAGATGACTCCTGGCATGGTGGTATACCTGCAGGTGATGGAGTCACCCTCTCTAAAGGTGTCTTAAAGACTAAAGGAGGAGAGGGACGTGCATGATTGGCAGATCACTTGTTTAGGCAATTGAGTCAATCATGAGATGTCAAGTACCACACCAGATGTCGTTATTGCAATAGATGCGATAAGTTTATATTAATCCAATCGTGGAGAAACATAAGGAAGCAGTTTTACGGATTTGATGACAGCGGCCTCCTTCGGGAGACAATTATCATTCCAGGCTTCAAAGGTGACATGGATGACAGAGTGACTGTCAAAGTTATAGTTTTCCCTCTGACGAGGGTCAGTATTATGGACAGGTGGTCCAAGAGGATACTACGGGAGGCATAGTGCTGGACACTAATTAGTTTTAGTGATCGATACAGTCTAAGAAGTTTGGATTTGTAGTTCATTTATGAACTAGGTCCCATCAGATATCCAAACATATTCTAAGACAGGTATTACTCAATTCGGGAGATGGTTTTCTCCGCGAAGTTGAGATATAGAGAGATACAGAAAGAAACACCGAAGCGGATCCACTCACTGAGGCTATTTCTCGAACACAAGTGTTTTACAAACGAGCTTTATGAAACTGATTAGTAGAGGAGTAGGATGCTCGGTATGACATGAGCTGTGAGTACACGACATCGCAATAATTAGCCTTAAGTGCAAGTGGGAGATTGTTGGATATAGTGCCCTCTAAGTCAATTATTAGATCACAGGTACGTGATTGCAATGATTGAGGTAGGACCTATACCGATAAAACAGTCTTACTCGAGTTGATAGTATGCTATCTGGTTTGTCTTTATCATCATGACAGAGCCCATAGGATTCTTGCTTGACTACCAGCAGTATGATGGCGATCATATATGTGGGAGCTGGAGTCTATAAGCACATCCTTAAAGTGTCCCTAGTCATGGGAGTTTCGAGACAGGGCATCGATACTCTAGAGTAGACTAGTGTATACAGTCAAGACCCCGACGAGGGGCGGTGGCCGGTCTCACAAGCCACTGGTGTCAGTTGGATCACCTAAGATGTATACAGGTGCTCATTAGGTTATGAGTACACCGGACAGGACTCGCCGGGAACATGCTAGTTGGTATTATACATATCGTTAGATAGCAGTTCCCTGGTGAGATGTGTACATGTTAGTTCATCGACCTGAGGTCGTCATTTGTCTCGTGTGAGTTCCCACTGTGCTTAGATTACTACCCTACCAAGCTCAAAGGAGTTGTGCAAACAGGTTTTAGTTGGGTACAGTCCCGAGCCACATTGGAGGCAAATGAGCGGATCGTCGGGGATTCGTCTCTCCCGGTATTGGGGGGTGAGATCACGCTGTGTTTAGGAGAGCCATTACATGAAATCCCTGGCTAGGGTAATTGAGATATACTGGTAGGTATACCGGTAGTATCTCAAGGTGTTCTGGGCTGCTCTCTGACACGACTTATGCAGCTATTGGGGGTCTGACGTTTACCGACCCCCTAGGCCTAATATGCGATACTCAGAGATGAATGTTCCGGACTGTACGGATATTGTCACTTTCAGGCTCAGTAGGGTTTATGGATGAGTTCGCTCGTCAGCTTCCCTTCCAATCAATATATAGGAAAACCGTTACGTACAGCTTGTACCTCTGACGTGCTAGTGGTTATACCCAGTGCCAGTATATTGATGAGTCATTAGAGTCCCCCACAGACACTTTCCCAAGTGCGGGAGAAACGTTGTAGATGTCGTATGGTCTTCTGGCAGGGTTCGGAAAATGCACGTGCTTTTTCGCACGTGTCATTTTTCGGGCAGATAATACTGGTAGGCTTTGGTTTAAGCCGGATCCCAGTATTATACTGTGTAGATATAATATCTTTGTCTCAGTTGCATTTATATTCGGTCGTAATATAAATGCGGGTAAGTTTATACTGATACGGGGTTATCCTGAAATTCGTTTCAGGATCACTTTTGGAAGTTGCCAGTTTCCTGTTTTCTATCACCCGTATTTAACATTCGGTTAAATACGGATTTGTCTTTTCGTCTTGAGGGTGAGTCATGCTTCTAGAAGGTTCTATAGAGGGTGACTAGGCTTAGTGACTCATTAGTGCATTTAATGAAGTGATGAGTTGTTATGGTGACTAGGTTAATGATTCATGGTTGCGTAACGTTTGGACGGAGTTCAATTGGAAAATACGGAAAAAGGAAATGAGCAATTGCGTTATAACTCGTCAAAACAGGAACGTAAAACGCTCTGTCTCCCTGTGGATCGACCCGTGCTCATCGCGGCTAGCAGCAAAGTGACACCATCTTGACCGCGGTTAACTTTAGAACTTTGAATACGCGACACGCTGAAAGCGTGCGATCAAATGGCGCCGTTGCCGGCGAGCCGGTAACATTTTTATTCTTGTTATTTCGGGTTAATCTTGTTAATATCCATCTAACACTTTTCTTAAAAACAAACTAAAAAATTCAAAAAATTCAAAAACCAAACAAAAACTAACAAAGCTAACCATTTTTGCTCTCTGGATTTCTTACCTGTAACCATTCTGAAACTAAACAGAAAAAAACAAGCAAGATATTTGAGACACTAGTAGAACAGTGAAACACTTGAAGAAAATTGGAGCCCATTCTCCAATGTAGAACCGGCGACATCCCATAAACATCTGAGCTCTCCGGCCTTTCCAATTCCTTTTGCCTCCAAAATTTCTTCTGTGCTCCAGTGTTCTGTTTTTGTCCCATTTTTATTGCTTGTTTTTTTATAATTTTTAGTGTGCAGGTATTTGGGCATTCGTATCGCTTTTTCGCACTAATATTCATTTTTCCGACATTTGTAGATTTTTACAGATTTGCGAACTGCGATCGTGGGGAGCAAAATATACATTCAAGGCTAAAGTGATTGCGAAGTACAGTGCCAAAGATCCCGGTAGTTTTACCCGCGCAAGCGAACTTTTCAATCTTACCGGATTTGATTCAACGGGGATTTGCTAACCCAAAAACTTAACGATACGTACTTTACTAACACCTTTTTCTCAAATCCGATGCATCCAATATAATATTTTTGCAGGATTCTTTGCAAGTTCGCTAGCAAACGCCAAAAATTGACTAACCCGTATTTGTTGCAGTGCCGAGCTTAAACGAAAAAGATTGTTTGATTCTTTGAATAATTTTTTATTGAATTGCGTATCGCATCTATTAATACGGACTTAAGGACAAGCAAACCCCACAACATACGGTAAAGGATTTCATCATCTTTTTCGTGACCCACAAGTCATGAAAATGGGTGTAACGTTTACCCGCACAAATTTTAAAAGAAATTAGATTTTAAGCCTTATGGACTTCATGCTCACTAGGAGAAGTTAACTATGTTTAGAACACCGCTTAACGATATATCGTTCACGGGGTGTCTAGGAAAGTGTTCACGGAAAAACCGCCTAAAGAGAAAGGGTTATTTAATTAAAGACTTTCGCGAAAGCGTCGAAAAACCACCCCTTATCTCTGCACTTACCTGGCCTCGTGATCAGTATATCTTGAGCCCGTTTCTCGACAAAGGTTTACTTTGACAATCAAGTTCTTGAGCAGGTCTAATAGACCTAGGTGAACCCTAGACTGATTTGGTGCGTGGCATTTTTGTTTCGTGATTCTTTTTGTCCAGATTCTTTTTGTGTGTATATTTCATTCTTTTATTAATAACTAACTAAAAAAAATATTTTAAAAAATTCACATTGTTTCCTTCCTTTTCTTCTTCTTCTTCTCTTCATTTCATGGGTACCCCACCTCGAAAAACTCTTGCCGAACTTTGGTACCCACAACCAGACATTACTTCTTACGGGTCTTGATTTGGTCGAACTTAGAGCTATCCTTCCATGCCTAAACTTTCTTTGAAAGATCGGATAGATACTTCTAAGACAAACAATTGGACTCTGCAATCCACCTTGTATCAACAATTTCAACCTTCACCACCTTCTTACGTTGATACCTCTTTTTCGAGTCCAGTTGTAACTCCATGACCCATGTCTATTGCTGAACGTATTGAACAATCCGTAGCCGATCTTTCACTCCTTTCACCACTGCCAATTCTTTTGATCAACAATTTCAATCACCTTCATATCCGAATGTTGATCCTACTCCTGTCCAACCATTCAATTCCTACCAATCCTGCCCGACTTTTACACCTTCCCTAGACATTGCTTATAAACAGCCTTTTGGGAGTTTCCAGTATCCAAACAAGTCTGAATCTTTTACTAAAACCCTTTCACAACCCAGGTTTAGTCTAGAATAGTCATTGGAAGACTTTTGGGTAGCGTCGTACCAACAGATGATGGATTTGAATGCATCTATGGCCGCCCTCATACAACCTAGTGACCCGGTAGCTAGTTTCCAACTAGCTCCAAATTTTCCAATGTATGATGAAGCGGTAGGACAGGTTGAGTGTTTGAGTCGTGAGAGTGAGTTGTACACCCTTCAAAATCAAACATACCTGTCCCAAATTGAATCGCACAACTCCAGTTTTAAATGTCTATCAAGTGTCCCAAACGATTTACCAAGTGAAGAAAGAATGTTTAATGAGTTGTGCGACTTTGTAGTGTTTGATTAACCAGATTGTGAAGGGTCCATGTCAAGTGAAACCACACCAAATCCTTTTGACCTCTACACCTCCACTCTAGAACCTGAATTGATTAATATCCATGCTTTTGATGAGGTGTCTGAAAATATTGATTTTCACTTGATTGAGGATATCGATGCTAGGGATATTTTGGATGATGAACCAACAGATTTGGATGAGTTTTTCTCTCCAATTCATCATCCCGAGTTAGTAACTGTTTTTCCCGAACTTCATATGCGTCTTGATTTTGATGAGTATTGTATGGATAAGCTGAATTTTGAGGAGAATTTTGAGGATATTTTTTAGGATGAACCATTTTTAATTGATGAGTCGAATTTTCCAATTCATCATGTCCCTTCCACCGACTGTGCTGATACCCTTCCTCGATCACTTCCCCCCATCCTTTCCATCGTTCTGACCTTGCAAGACACCGTATTACTTTCATTTCCTGTGTTTGGTTTACCAAGTTCGGCCTACCCATGTTTTCTCACGAATCTTGAGGGATTTGACCCAATTTCTAGACATATTGATAGATTAGCACAATCCATCTTTTCACATCGATCATTATAGATTGTGCTAATTTATTCACTCCATTTTCAATCTCAAGTTCGTACTCCTTTTTTTTTTCCTTCCGCTATTCTTCTCCTCATATACCGGGACCGTATACCACTTCTATCCTCATATGGTCCCGCGTATTCTCCAATTCTTTCCTCTCCGCATTCTTTCACCAACTAGCACACCACAGAGATAGAATTTTTGAATGGTTGTTGCTCGCTTTTGGCCTGTGTAAGGCCTTGTATAGATTGATACTGTTCTCTTTCCCCCCTAATCTTGAACTTCACTGCTTAAACAGTGGAAACACTGTTCCACTTAAATTTGGGGGGAATCTTTTTATGTATATATTTTTTTTGTTTGCGTTATGTTTTGTATAAAATTTTTCTCTTTAAGGAGCACCGACAATTTTGACCCTCTTGGTATTGCCTGACAGTGAGGGCACTGTCAAGTTTAAGTTTGGGGGTGTGCTCGGTAAAGCTTTCTACCTTCGTATTCATTTGTATATTTTGCATTTGCATACCTTATTAAAACATACAAAAGTCAAATATTTTACAAAAATATAAAAATTTTGTCGTCAAGTTAGCTAATAGGATAACTTAGATTTTATTCCGAAAGTTTAGTTGATACGTTAGAAATAACTGAATCCTAGGCTTAGAAATTGACAACCCTAAAAATAACCCTCTTTTTGTTTAACCTTGGTAATTATACGTCCTTGCAGTTTTTTTTTAAGAAATAGGTAATCTTGAGTTCAGTTCTTTAGTTAAGTCAAGATGAAAAGAGAGTATTGAAGCTTTACTGAAGGATAAGTCTGAAAAATAGTTTCTATTCTTGAGTTCAAATTTAGAAAGTATGTACCCTACAAACTACACATACACGCACCTTGAAACTTAGGATAGTAGAGGATACCTAGAAATACTCTTGCCTTAAACCCTAGTATGAAAGAAAAACGGTATTTAAAGCTAAACACCAAAAGAGCATATTGAAAAATATATCCGGTCTTGAAAAAGAAAAATAAAGAAAAGAAAAGAAAAAAAAATAAATAAAGTCATGACCTGAAAACTGCTATTTACACTTTAAGCCTACTCATTCAGTAGTCGGCTGTTAGTGCCTCAAGAAGCATTAATAGTCGCATGAAAGGTGTATGAGCAACACCGTCCATCCTTAAATGAAAAGAAGTAGTATTAGGTATTAAGACAAGGGTACTATAGCTTGAATTGAATTCTTGAGTGTAGGGGTGAAACTATACACACACGTAGGGGTATACAATCGATGTTTGGAGGAAAGATAGAAATAAAGAATAAGACTTATGTCTTCCATAAAGTTGATAAAAATCCCTAATTTGTGACCGCACTTTAGAAGGAAAACTCAGGAGATGACGAGATCTTTCTAAACTTTTTTTGAACGTATAGGATCTAAGGTTAAATAGATAGGCGGCGTGAAATATAAGGTTTGGATATTTCTAATTTAGGATGATAAAATTTCTAACCTAGATACTAAACTGTAGGAGTAGAATCGACGTTAAGTTATAAAACTAGCTTGACTAGATTTTGTGGGTAGTGTCCGCTAAAAACCCTCAGGAGACAACACTCCTCCTACTTGGAACACCTAGAGATTTAACGGCTTGTTGCACGCGCTCAGTGCAATCGCGTTCCCTGCGAAAGTGAGGCTAGGATTTTGTTTTGCTCGGGACGAGCAAAAGATAAGTTTGGGGGTATTTGTTCATACCAGAATATTGCATATTATTACCGCTCATTCATTATCTGTTTTGTTATTTATCGGTACTATTAACCAGTGTTTGCTCAATAATACAGATTACAGGTATCCGTGACAAAATACTGGAAATACACTTAAAATCATGGATATATCATTTGTGAGCCGACACTGCAACCGGAACTGCAAACCGATATCCCAAGGGTTATTTTATAAACAAATAAAGTGCACACCTTTTGGTCCAACACATTGCATGTGTGAACACAACTCTTAGAGCATGGACCTAGATGAGGGGGCTGCCCAAGGTACCCAAGTGGGCATGAGTGTGATGTGAATTCAATGCATAAAGTGTGATGTGATGCATAGCTAATTGTTTCCCTCCAATCCCTGTGTGCACAACAAATTCAAATAGACAAATCAAACTACACCAAAGTGCTACTGGGGACAACAAATAACCATACACCAAATACGAGGCAGAGAGCTCGGATTTGGGCCGAGCACAACACCCCCTTGGCCGGCCCTGCAGTGTCCAATGGGTCCCAGTCTCTCACAGTCCCTCCCTTGCTGTCACGTGGTCTTAGTTTTATTGTTTGTTTAATCTGGTTTTTGGCCTATAAAAGTATAACTAGGCAGCAAGGATGAGGGGTCATTCTTTGTCTCATTTTTATTACTTTCAAGATTTGTTTCTCTTTTCATTTTGTTCTCTTGTACATAACTTAGCTTCCCCTTGAGTTCTTAACCTTCTCTTGATCTTGCAACCTCTTCATTGAGCTTGCAAGTTTAAGGGTTGGTTATTGATTTCAAAGATTGTATCATTCTTAAAGATTAATAAAGTTCTTTTTTTGTGCCTTCATTCACCATGAGTTCTTTTCCTTCTCTTGATCTTGCAATCTCTTTATAGAGCTTACAAGTTTAAGTTTGGGTTATTGAACCCATATCTTGCAATATGTTCTTTGGTTCCTAGTATTTTACTTTCTTGCATTTTTCTTACTTGCTTTTACATTCATGCAATTTATTACCATGCTTTACTTGCTCTTTAATTCCATGTCATTTATTTACTTTCTTGTATTGCTTTTTTCTTTTCTTTGTTTATTTTTTCTTTTGCTTTTTGGTTTGTTGTTGTAATGTTTGTGAATATGTGTTGTTAGGAATAGATAATGATATTGTAAGTTAAGGTTTCTTTGCTCATTTCCTTTTCCCATATTTTCCAATTGAACTCCGTCCAAACGTTACGCAAGCGCTCCGTTAGGCACCCTACCCTACCAAGGTATCGGTGATTCCTAACCGCGACCGGTTGCGTTCGGTTTAGCTGGAGGCGAAAGCAAGAGACAAGAACGGACGGACAAGGGTCAATAAGCCGGATTCCATGAATACCGTGCTTAAACACCCTAATCCACATTGTTGCCGATTACTCTAGCTTCAATCGTTAAGTTCGGCTAAAATGTTTTAGTGCAGATTTCCTTAGCTTACACTACTATATCTTTTCTTAACAACTTTATACTTTGCATATAACACATAGGATAGATATGAACAATTCCGCCCACGCGCATTAACTCGTTAAAACAGGAACGTAAAACGCTTCGTCTCCCTGTGGATCGACCCATGCTCATCGCGACTAGCTCAAAGTGACACCGTCTTGATCGCGGTTAACTTTAGAACTTTGAATATGCGACACGCCGAAAGCGTGGGATCACAAACCAACCGGTAACACATACTCTACAGTCCGGTCTCTTCGTCAGATATGCTGCATATCGAGTCTAGGGATGGCATCGTCGACCCCAATAACTCAATAAGCCATGCCGATGTATGGCCTATAATAGATCGAGAAACTACTGATAACACTTATCAGTAAATCTCATCAGCCCTGGCCAAGGACTTGCTGATATAGCCAATCGAGCACAGCGCAACATCAACCCCCAATACTGGGAGAGTTGAAACCCCTCCTACCGCTCATTGCCTCTATGTGTCTCGGGACTGTACCCAAAAGCCACATGTTTGCACGACTCAGTAAAGTCGTGGTAGGGTGGAAATCAAAGCACAGTGGGAGAGAACACAAGACTCTATGACGATCTTGGGTCTACAGACTAACCTGTAGCAGTGTCACCTGAGAATTGCTATCCGACGATAGATATAATACCACATAGGAGTTCTCGGCAAGTCCGTCCAGTGTACCCAGTCCCCACTGAGCACCCGTATACAATCTTGGTGTCAAACACCAATGGATATGGGATCATCCATCGCCCATCACATTGGTCAAGAATCGTATACGCTAGTCAACTCTGGAATATCGATGCCCCGTCTCGATACACCCATGACTAGGGACATTTCAGGATATGCTTATAAACTATACACGTCCCACCAGTATGATCGGCATTATAATCACAGTAGTCAAGCAAATATCCTCAGGGCTTTATCAACATGTACCAAATGAATAAAAGCATGATCAAGTGAACATGTCAAGATAAAGAGTAACCACATAGCATACTATCATGTCGAGCAAGAAAGTCACCTGAATATATATATATATATATATACACATGTAAAAATACATCCACTATCAAATAATGGCCTTTAGGACATACATATATCCAACAATCTCCCACTTGCACTAAGGCCAATTATTGGCGTATCTCATACCCAACATCTCAAAAAGTCGCTCATGCTGCGGCTGAGAGAGGGCCTTAGTGAGTGGATCCGTGGTGTTATTCTTTGTATCTACTCTCCGAATCTCAATCTCGCGGCGATCAACTATCTCCCGGTTCAGATGAAATTACCTCAGGATGTGTCTGGATCGCTGATGGGACCTGGGCTCCTTGGCTAACGCCATATCCCCATTATTGTCACAATACAATGGTATTGGATCAATAATGGTTTGAACAACTCCTAGTTCCGAGACGAACTTCCTCATCCAGGCGGCTTCCTTGGCGGCATCATTTGCAGCAATGTACTCAGCTTCCATCATAGAGTGTGCAACGGTATCCTGTTTGGAACTCTTCCAACACACTGCCCCTCCATTGAGGGTAAATACAAATCCAGAGATAGATTTGCTGTCGTCCTTATCACTCTGGAAGCTCAAATCGGTTAAGGCCTCCATTTGGATATCTCCATTACCATAAACTAAGAACAATTCTTTACTCCTTCGCAAGTACTTAAGAATGTTCTTCACAGCGATCCAATGATTCTCCCCTGGGTTGGACTGATACCTGCTTACTACACCCAGTGCAAAAGCTACATCAGGGCATGTACACAACATCGCATACATTATAGATCCTACGGCTGAAGCGTAGGGAATAATGCTCATGCGAGCTCTCTTTTCATCAGTCTTTGGGCAAAAGTCCTTGGAGAGAGTGACTCCATGGCAAGCGGGTTAGGCACCCCGCTTGGAGTCTTCCATACTAAACATCTTTAGGATGGTGTTGATGTACCTAGTTTGGGACAATCCCAATATCCTTTTGGATCTATCACTATAGATCCTGATGCCTAATATGTACATGGCATCACCCAGGTCCTTCATGGAGAACCTTTGTGATAAGAATGATTTGACCGACTGTAGCATAGGAACATTATTTCCTATCAGAAGAATGTCATACACGTACAATACGAGGAATGCGACAGTTCTCCCTACAGCGTTCTTACAAATACAAGGATCATCTGGATTTTTGATGAAACTAAACTCTTTGATAATATCATCAAAACAGATGTTTCAACTCCATGATGCTTGCTTTAATCCATAAATAGATTTAAGCAATCTACATGCTTTCCCGCTGCTCCCACTGTCAACGAAGCCCTATGGCTGATCCATATAAACGCATTCTTCTAAATCACCATTTACAAATGCAGTTTTAACGTCTGTCTGCCAGATTTCATAGTCGTAGTGAGCAGCAATAGCTAGTAGGATCCTAATGGATTTAAGCATGGCTACGGGAGAAAAAGTTTCGTCATAGTCCAGACCTGTTCTTTGACGAAATCCTTTCGCCACAAGTCCTGCCTTATTGGTCTCCACCTGCCCATCTACACCAATCTTTCTTTTAATGATCCATTTGCACCCTACGTGTTTTACCCTAAGGGGTACAACGTCCAAAGTCCATACTTTGTTAGTGTACATAGACTCCATCTCAGATCTCTTAGCATCCAGCCACTTCACAGAGTCACCACTCGTGATAGCTTGCTGAAAACTAGTAGGATCATCATCCTCCATGATGCAATCTTCTCTATCACCATCAATGTGGAAACCATAGTACCTCTCTGGTTGGTGAGAAGTCCTACTAGATCTACGGAGTGGCTGAGATTCATCAGTTTCTGTTGCAACAACAGGCTCAACCATGTCGTCATTTGTAACTTGTGTTTCTAGAACCTCTTCTAAATCTACCACATTGCCATCAGTATTTGTAAAAGGTTCATTTTCTAAAAATGTGGCATGTCGAGAAACAATTACTTTTTGTTCCTCTTTGTGGTAGAAAAGATATCCATATGAATTCTTTAGATATCCCACAAACTTACACATGACTGACCGTGTCTCGAGTTTGTCCGGATTCTGCTTTTTGACATAAGCCGGACAACCCCAAATCTTAACTTGTTTAAGAGATGGTCTCTTCTCAAACCATATCTCATATGGTGTAGTAGACACGGCTTTGGTTGGAACCCTGTTCAATAGAAATGCAGCAGTCTCCAATGCATGCCCCCAAAATGAGACAGGTAACTCAGCATCACTCATCATGGAACGTACCATATCTAATAGGGTCCGATTCCGTCGTTATGAAACACCGTTGTGCTGTGGTGTGTAAGGAGGAGTGAGCTGAGAGAGAATTCCATCCTCTTTTAGAAAATCTGAAAACTCTGTACTGAGATACTCTCCACCTCGATCCGATCGAAGTATCTTGATGCTCAATCCGGTTTGTTTTACTACTTCAAGTTTGTACTCAGTGAATTTCTCGAAAGCTTTAGACTAATGCTTTAATAAAAACACATAACCGAATCTTGAGAAATCATCAGTAAAAGTTATGAAGTAAGAAAAACCACTTCTAGCCTATGTAGACATTGGCCCGCATACATCACTATGTATGAGGCCTAAGAGCTCAGTAGCTCTTTCTCCGTGTCCTGTAAACTGAGTTTTGGTCATTTTACCCTTGATACAAGACTGGCAAGTCGCATAAGATTTATATTAAAAAGGATTTAAATATCCATCTTTATATAGCTTGTTTAGTCTTGTTTCGTTAATATGACCTAGTCTACAATGCCAAAGAAAAGCTTCATTTATATCTGAAAATTTTCTTTTATTAGTGTGTTGTATGCTGAAAACTGTGTGTTGATTTAGGACGTATATCCCGTTATTAAGTGTATCTTACCCAACCAATATTTGATTCAGGTTAATATTCATAAAATTGTTCTGCAATACAAAATTATATCCTTCATTGTCTAACAAAGAAACAGATATTATATTACAAAGCATACTAGGTACATAATAACATGGGTTCAAAACCAATATATACCCTGATGGCAACCCCAGGTGATAATCTCCCACTGAAACCGCATGTACATTGGAACTATTTCCAACCCGGAGAGTATGGTCACCTGTCTTCAAAACTCTGCTATGTGAGAACCTGAGCCAGTATCTAGTGTAGGGTTAGCTTAGCACCTTAGCAAGGTTTTGGCAAGAATCAAACATGCTATATTAAAATTTTGGGGTGCTAAACAAACCAACCAAGTAATCGAACTAGAGAATTATGGTTAATTTTGCATGTAAACAACTTTACATCTATGTGATACGAATTACAACTTTTGTAGTCCGTTCCTTTGCTTCAAAAGCTCCGAGTAGTGGTCCCTTCGCTGCGATCCATGACCTCCTGAACTCTTGAGAGGGTCCACAAGATGTTTGATGCATCCTTGCTTGATGTCTTCAAAGTGTGTGATGATCTACGTTGAGAAAACACGGACTCAAGCTCACTCTTCACTAATACGGAATTATTGAAGCTAACCCACTAATCTATATAGCTAGTATAGAAGAGGATGATGAAGTAGGAATTTAGCTCACATTAGTATTTAATTTCTCACTATTTTTCTTCTTGATCTCAAAATCTAGAGAGCAAAAATGAGATGAGGAAGAAGAAGAAGAAGGAAATATCTCAAGTGATGAAAAATATCTATCATGGTTCAAATGCAACCCTTGGGTGAGTATAACATCCATACACTAACCCATGTAGAGAATAAACCTTGGTAAGGTTTAATGGTTAGGTCACAAAATATCTTAAGTAGAAATAAAAGAGTGGACTAAGTCAAAGCTTATCTACAAGCTTCTATAAGCTTCTAGCTTTGATTAAATCCACTAATTTATAATTACTTAATGATAAATGAAACCCTAACATAAACCCTAGCATGGCATGAGTCTCATACATACATGTTGCATGTGTAATCTAGCATACCACAATATTATATATCACATATATAATATTCATGTAACAAAAGAAAACAATACAATAAACATATATCACATATATGTTAAATGCATCATAAGTGAGAATAATAAATATTTAAGTGAGCATATAATATAAATATATATATATACACACATATATATTATATATTATTTCATCGAATCAACACTTGATCCGATAACTTGGCTATATCAAATATAACCGGCCAATATCACATATCGTGAGAATAGAATACGGTATCACATACGCGTATCAATCACAATCCCTCACATATCACATATGTGCTCCTACTCCGTTTTTCCTGAGCCTGGAAAGCTCTATGTAGGACTCTAAAGACTCGTCAATACGCCGGCAGCAGGTGATGATCACATCAAATACCAACAAGCCGCAAGCAGTCGGCTAAACGTAACGGCCACCCGGGTATTGAGCGATCAGAAGATCAACAAGCAAGTCTACTCTAACTCCTATAAGTCTAATCAGTAACACTACCGTACAGTCCGGTCTTTTCGTCTGATATGCCGCATATCCAGTCTATGGGTGGTAAACGTCAGACCCTAGAAACTGATAAGTCGTGTCGATGTGAAGCTCATAACGGGTCGAGAAACTACTGATACCACTTACCAGTATATCTCCATATCAACCCTAGCCAAGGACTTCCAGTTATAGCCAATCAAACACAGCGCAACATCAACCCCCAATACCGGGATAGACGAAACCCCTCCTATCGCACATTGCCTCCATGTGATTCAGGACTGTACCCAAAAGCCACCATTTTGCACGTTCTCGTGAACGTGGTAAGGTGAAAATCAGAGCACAGTGGGAATCACACAAGACACTATGACGATCTCGGGTCTACAGACTAACCTCTACCAGTGTCACCAGAGAACTGCTACCTGACGATAGGTATAAAACCAACAAGGAGTTATCAACGAGTATGTTCAGTGTACCCAGTCTCCACTGAGTATCCGTACAACATCTTTGATGTCAAACACCGATGGATATGGGATCATCCATCGCCCATCATATGGGTCAAGATGCATATACGCTAGTCTACCCTGGAGTATCGATGCCCTGTCTCGATACACCCTCGACTAGGAACAGTTATAGGATGTACTTGTGCACTACCCCGGCCCCACTAGTATGATCTACATCATAGTCCTAGTAGTCAAGTACATATCCTAAGAGATTTATCAACATGTGAGAGCAAGACAATAACCCAATACAAGTCAACATGTTAAGACAAAGAGCAACCAGATAGCATACTATCATATCGAACAAGAAAGTCCTCTCTATATATATCCAAGCATCCACTATAATATACATCATATGTACAACAATGGCCTCTAAGGCATATACATAACTAACAATCTCCTACTTGTACTAAGGCCAGCTGTTGTAGTATCACTTATCCAACATCCCGAAGAGTCTCTCAAATTGTATCTGGGAAATGGCCTTCGTGAATGGATCCGCAGTGTTATCCTTTGTGTATACTCTCCTGACCTCGATCTTCCGGCAATCAACTATCTCCCGGATCAGGTGATACCTCCTCAGAATATACCTGGATCTCTGATGAGATCTGGGTTCCTTGGCCAAAGCCACAGCTCCATTGTTATCGCAATATAAAGGTATTGGATCCTCAATGGACGGAACCACACCAAGTTCGGTAATGAACTTCTTTATCTTGACAGCCTCTTTGGCAGTATCATTGGCAGCGATGTATTCAGCCTCCAACGTCGAGTCTGCAACGGTTTCCTGTTTGGAACTCTTCCAACACACTGCCCCTCTATTTAGGGTAAAGACAAATCCTTATCACTTTGGAAGCTTGAATCGGTAAAGGACTCCACCTGGAGTTCTTCGTTACAATACACTAAGAACATCTCTTTAGTCCTTCTTAAGTACTTTAGAATGTTCTTCACAGCTATCCAATTGTAAGTGCACGGCGGCGCCCCGGCCGTCAATCCGACGCCGGAATGCGGAAGCGGTGAATAACTTAAATTTTTGCGGACTTAGCAAACCGGCACCACCGCGCACTATAACCCGGATCGAACCATTAACTAGTCTAAGCTACTTAACAAGATGGGTTAGAGATATACCGACGATCCAAGTGCTCCGGTCTTCATCTCCACTCCGATCTCCTCGCGGGATCTCCGTCCGTCTCCTCCTCGTCGGAAAGGGCACCACGAAGCCGGGTACTTTTACGGGCTCCCACCTCAATACCGAGGCAACTCGGGCACGAAACCGGCTACTCGACGTGCCCAAGATTCGCTGTAGAATGTGTAGTGAGCTATTGTCTCTTTTGGGGTTCATGGAGGTGCCATATGGTGGAGGGATGAAACAAGAACAATGTGGAGGAGCTAGTGGGTATTTTGGAGCATGATATGAACCAAAAATACCCACACCCAATTTTGGACAGCCCCTATAGGACTTGGCCGGCCACCACTAGAGAGGAATGGAGAGAATGAAAATGGGAGAGGCCAATGAAAAATGAAAAGACCATCTCCATAATACAAGGGAGAGAGAGAGAAGGCTATCATGCAAAAGGAAATCATGAGAACCAATGATGACAAGGCAAAACAAACACTCAACTCAACCATCATCAACATGCATGATGGCTTCCAAAGTTATGCCATCATGACAAGAAGAAGTCAAGGTCAATGATGGTGCACATCATGAAAGCCATCATGATGCATCAAGATGCAAAAACCCCCTCCACAAATGCCTATTTGCAACAATGCAAATAAGCCCTCCTCCACCAATCTTCGGCCAATGAACGGAACAATGGAAATTGGCCGAAACGAAAAGCAAACTGGCAACTCCAGAAAACTGGTCCCGTAATAAATCACAGGAAAACCCCGATACTGTGCATACACACCCGCATCTGTATTTCGACCGAAATACAAATGCAATGAGACAAAATCTACACTGTACTATACTAGAATCCGGCTTATACCAAAACCGGATAGTAATATCTGTTCGATCCTGATCCGTGCAATACCGCACGTATCTGATCGAACCCTGCCATATAACCATACGGCCTATAGTACAGACTGTCCGATCCTGATCCGTGCAATACCGCACGTATCTGATCCGACCTTGCCATATCTCCATACGGCCTCTACAACCTTTCGCCCGAAAGCTGAGTAACTGAATGTGGGGGACTCTAAAGACTCGTCAACACCTTGGTTGTGGATTTAACCACTAGCACGTCAGAGGTATAAGCCAATACGTGACGGGCTACCAGGTACTGACCAAATGGGACGTCGATGAGGAAGCTCACCCCGACACCCAACTGAGCCTGTCAGTGACAATATCCGTGCAGTCCGGTCCGTTCGTCTATGAGCATCGCATGGCGGGCCTAGGGGGTTGGTAAAAGTCAGACCCCCAAAAGCGGTACAAGTCGTGTCGGAGTGTAGCCCAGAACACCCTGAGATACTACTGGAATACCTACCAGTAAATCTCCTTGCCTTGGCCAAGGACTTTGTGTAATGGCTCTCCTAGACACAGCACGACCTCACCCCCAATACCGGGAGAGACGAACCCCTGAAGATACGCTCACTGCCTCCATGTGGCTCGGGACTGTACCCAACTAAAACCTGTTTGCACGACTCCTTTGAGCCGTGGTAGGGTAGTAATCAAAGTACAGTGGGAACTCACACGAGACAAATGACGATCCCCAGGTCGATGAACTAACCTGCACACATGTCACCAGGGAACTGCCATCTGACGTCTGGTATATGACCAACTAGCATGTTCCCGGCGAGTCCTGTCCGGTGTACTCATAACCCAATGAGCACCTGTATACATCTTAGGTGATCCAACTGACACCAGTGGCTTGTGAGACCGGCCACCGCCCCTCGTCGGGGTCTCGACTGTATACACTAGTCTACTAATGGAGTATCGATGCCCAGTCTCGAAACTCCCACGACTAGGGACCTTTTAAGGATAAGCTTATAGACCCCCAGCTCCCACTTATATGATCGCCCTCATACTGCTGGTGGTCAAGCAAGAATCCTAGGGGCTCTATCAACGTGTAATAGCGACGTGTCATGTCACCTAAAGCAGTACACGATGATAAAGGTAAACCAGATAGCATACTATCATCTCGAGCAAGACTGTCCTACTGGGATAGGTCCTCCCTCAATCATTACAATCACGTACCTGTGACCTAATAATTGACTCTGAGGGCACTATCTCCAACAATCTCCCACTTGCACTCAAGGCTAATTATTGCGATGTCGCATACTCACAGCCCGTGTGATACCGAACATCCAACTCCTCTACTAGTCAGTCTCACAAAGCTCGTTTGCGGAACTATTGCGTTCGAGGAATAGCCTCAGTGAGTGGATCCGCTTAGTTGTTTCATTCTATGTATCTCTCAAAATCTCAAGTTCGCGGAGAAAGCCATCTCCCGAAAAGAGCAATACCTGTCCCAGAATATGTCTGGATGTCTGATGGGACCTAGCTCATAAATGAACTTCAAATCCAAACTTCTTAGACTGTATCGTCAACTGAACTTAATCAGTATCCTGCGCCATGCCACCCTCAGTATTGCCTTGGACCACCTGTCCAAAATACTGCCCCTCATCAGAAGGAAAACTATAACTCTGACAACCTTCTTGTCGTCCATGTCACCTTGGAAGCCTGGAATGATAACTGTCTCCTGAATGAGGCTGTCGTTATCATCTCCCTAGAACATCCACTTATGTTCTAAAACTGCTTCCGACTGTTTCTCCAGGATTGGATTAATGTCAACTTATTGCATCTAGTGCAAGAACAACATCTGGTGTGGTACTTGACATCTCACGATTGACTCAATTGCCTGAGCAAGTGATCTGCCAATCATGCCCGTCCCTCTCCCCTTTAGTCTGTAAGACACCTTTGGAGAGGGTGACTCCATTACCTGCAGGTACACTACCGTGCCAGGAGTCGTCCATCCTAAATACTCTTAGAACGCTGTCAAGTACCCTGATTGGGAAACCACCCAAATCTAGATCTAAGACCATAGATCTAGTAACCAGTATGTCAGATATAAAATCCATTTCCTTTGTGGAGAAACCACTGTGTGACGACCAAAGTATAACCGATCGTAGTGTAGGAGTTTCTTTTCCTACTCTGTGTATATCATCCAAATACCAGGATATCACACCCTACTACCTTCTCAACAGATCCATCCCCTATTCTGATGAAGTCAAACCCATGACTGTCACGTCAGAAACAGATGATCTATCTCCGCTACATCTGCTTTAGTCTATAAATAGACATAAGCTACTTGTCCACCAATGCTTCCGCTGCTCCCACTGACTACGACAACCCTCTGGCAGAGTCATATACACGTACACTTCTGAAGCGAGTTCAGAACGACGCTATACTCATCCTCCCGCCGGGTCTCGCAGCCTGGAACAACAGCAATGGTAATTGTGGGTAAACAAGAACTTCCCTGTCACCGTCCTTGAGACTACCGAAGTACCTCTCGGGTGCCTGAAGTTACCCACCTTATCTGCGGAGTGGCCAATGGAATGTCAATCCAGATTGAATCTTTAGGTTCCTTATCAAATCTTCAGTAATCGTTTGTGGTTCTGGAATCACTTCCAGTTCTACCATACTCCCACTACTGTTTTCTGAAAAATCCATTTTTAATAAAACTGTGGCGAGTCTAGAACAATATTGCTATTGTTCATCCAGATGGTAGAAAGTCAACCCGCGTCATAGCCTGGGTCAACCCACAAACAGCCATTACAGAAATGTGCCTTGAGTTGTCCAGTGTCTGGTTTTAAGCATAAGCCAGACAACTCCCCGTACCTTAACAATGTTAAGATATGAACTGTACTATATCCAATATAGAAACAGAGGCACAGATTTAATTGAACCAGATTCAAATCATGCAGCTATCCCCAGTGCATGTCAACTAAATGGAAGGAGGCCGATCAGCGTTACTCAACTTAGGAATACTTCCAATTATGAGTAACCTGAAAGAGAAGCAAGATCTCTTAATCATTACTATCAACTGAATACCATACACAAGTATCTACATCTTCGATCTCTTTGAAGAATCCCGATACTTGCTATACCTGGTTCTCTACTCTATTCAAATACCAATAACTTCTCCAAATTCGGACCCTGTGTTTCCACGAAACACCTGTCTAAAAACTAGAGAAGTCATAAGTAAACCGAATATAGTACGAAGACCAACCCCTCTGTCCTGATGGACCCTGGACAACATACAATACTCTGTATAAGTCCCTTGAGTCTAATAACTCATTCACTGTGTGTCGTAGGTTGAAAACTGTACTTATGGTTAAGAAGAATTACACCGCTGTTTAATGCTCCTTACCTAACCATCCACTGATATAGGTAAATGTCGTAGACATAATTTCAGAAAGGTATATCTCACTCTATGAAAATAGACGTACAGATATATCAATTTGAAATTGGTGCATAACAGCGGATATTCAAAACCAAATATTTGCCGACCGGCAAACAGCCCAGGTGACTTCCTCAAATATCACCGATTACAACGAATCCCGATATAATGAGGATGATCACCCAATTCCCAATAATTTACTCCCACTCATCATCTGTAAAACCATACAGATGTGAGAATCATACCTGGTAAATACATACCCTGGAGTAAGCGTCTAATCGGGAAATCAGTTTTCCTTTAACAGTACACAGTGAAACTGAAACATTGAAATGTTTCGATGGGGTATTCCGGTATTCTTAGTAATGCCTCTTCCATATTCACGTCTGTAACCTTGTAATTCTTTGCCACCTCTCCAAATCCCTTCATATGTCTTTAGTCTTTACCTTCTGCACACCCTTTTAGGCCAAATGGTTTTCTTCCTTCCCTACCGTTCGGCACCAGCCTATGGTTTGGAAGAAGACTATCCAATAAGCATAATGGGTGTACTGTCCCAATCCTAGGAACACTCGTAATGAGAGAGGGTGAAGATGAAAGACAACCGAATAAACCTTATTCCTATTTCTCCTGAACCAGAATCCATCCCCGAACTGGAATAAATTCCTTTCGAGTTCGTATATAACCATACGATGGAGTATCCAATAAACTGTGGATCTTCGTAGTGATACGGAGTGTTCTGGAGAAATACAAAGGTGATTTGGGAGTGGTAATGAAATACCTGGTTTGGTCGTGAATATCTGTTGCAATTTACTTTGCCCTCTTACCAATCCCTTGCTTTGTCTTAACTTAATACCTTCTGCACACCATCGTTATGCTAATTGGTTTTCTTCATTCCCTACCGGTCGGCACCAGCCTAAGGTTTGGAAGAAGACAATCCAATTTGCGTAATAGGTGTACTACCCCTAAACCAAGGAGTACTCGTAACCTGAGAGAGGGTAAAAGGAAAAGACAACTGAATAATCCTATCCGTTTTCTCCAGAACCGGAAACCATCCTCGAATAAATTCTTTCGAGTTCGTATCTAACCATACGATGGTTTTGTCCAATGGAAGTGGACGTTCATAGTAAAACGGGGTGTCCTGGAGAAAAGGGTAAAAGTAGGAGTGGCAATGAGGTTTGCAACTCTGACAATCCAAAAGCCAGTGTTTAAGAAGGTTCGGTCAACTTGGTCACTGAGTCAAAGTCTTAGGGTCGGGTCAATGGTCGCTGCCAAAGAGAGAGAGAAAAGAAACACTCAGCGTGCACTCTAACCTAGATCAGAATGGTCACCAATTTATCTAATCTGGAATCCTCCTACTGTCACCTCAAATTCTCCTCCAAACCTGAAAGAAGAATTAGTCGGGATGTCCCGAGGAGTAAACTAACTCATCAGTGGGAATCGGGATCCAACTCTCATCGCATGACAACGTGACGGGATCCGCTCACGGTATCACACTCCAGAAGGTATGCGCATATCTGGCAAGTTTCAGTTCTTTTGAAACTCCCGACGTGATTTCTGCCCCATGCTCTTATGACCTTGGCGTGAGGTCAAAATATCATAAGTCACATGTCAAGTTCTACCCGTCATTATCCAGGTTAATTTGAATCCACCCGTACATACCCTTGACGTAGGCCAAAATAGTAGTACGACTGTCCCAAACCAACGCATCTATCTATGCAACAGATAAATACCCGGCAGCTACCAATCACTATGCCTTGGCGTGAGGTCAAAATACATAGCTTGAATACTACCGAATATTTAACTGAAATGACGGAGGGCTACGAATGGTTTCTGGCGAAAACCTTTAACGTAATGAACTTGATATCGTCGAAGGAACAGATAGCTTTTTAAAATATAGTGACGAAAACCGTTGCTAAAGAGGTCACTCCCGGTGAAGGGATCTCGGCTCTTTCCCCGTAGAATGGGGTGCAGGATATTCCAAATGAATACCACGGTGCAAAGCAAAAGTAATCGGCTATAGTGAAGTTAATGCCCTGACGCAAACTTATTGTCCAAGGGGTCACTCCCGGTGAAGGGATCTCGGCCCTTGCCTCGTCGACTGAGGAGCAGGATATTCTAATGAATACCACGATGCAAAACAAAAGTAAACGTCCTTGCAATAACAGCTTTTTGAAAAAGTGTTCCAACAACATCAGATTAGGTTTGTTTTTAACTTTGCATTGATCCGAATCAATGCAGTCCCATCAATTGATCACACCAAAAAGAACGAAAATATACTGATGTACGTATATGCCATCCGCATTCGCCACTGGGTCCCGTCATTACCCGTTAGGTTAGCTAACTAACGACAGAGCGGGGACTGGACTAGCGCGGATGCAAAACATATACAACATCTAATAATATATATACCAATATATTATATTCGCTCAAGGCGTGAATAAAATGCAACATCACAGAAAATGAACAGCATCACAGAAACAATACAGATATATGGGATCCCCGGGTTTCACAGAGCCGCTGAAACCCGACGTTCCCCTGGTCGTGTGGATAGCCTGTGCAATGAAATCCTAGACCCCTACGGGCGCGGCAAGTCACCCGCCAAAACCTGAAGCGAGGCAGCCCCCTTCAGCGCCGTGAATGGACCACCCAGCACTTCACGGAATCCGGTAACTTGGGCACCCCTCCTGGGTCAACCTGTACCCCCTACGAGTGCGGCGAATAGCCCGCCAATCCTAGAGTGAAGCCCCCTCCGTCTCAATGCCATGAGATGCGGGCTTGTTGCCCTCCAGAACCCGGCTATCCGTGCACCCCTCCGCGGGGCAATCCTAGTACAGAAAGTAAAATATACATACAACGGGTACATCGACCGCAACCAGGTCGTGCCCCAAAATAATAATACAATCAGGCAGTGACGGCAGTCCACATGTCGGACGCTCGCCCCGCAATATCAAATGTACATAATACAACAAAACTGTACTAGCATTGCATCCAGGCTATCCCCACGACCGATCCGCAACATCACAGCAAATACATAGAACATCAATGTGAAAGTCACGTTCGCAAATCCGTCTAACCGGGCTATAGCAGTTAGACCGGATTTACCGATCGAGTGACATTCACGGTCGCAGATATAATGTAAATACTGTGAAAAATGTGTTTAAGATTTTCCGATTGACCAAAAATTAACAAGTGGGCCCCCAATCAAAACTGTAGCACTCACAGAAAACCTGGGCCCAATTTTAATATTCCAAAACCCCTAATTACACCCCTGAAGCCCACTGAAAAAGATGGCCCACTGAACTCTCAAGACTGCGGCGGAACCGCGGCCCAATAGAAAGGTGGGGCCGCGGATCCGCGCTCTGTGTGAGAGATCAGAGTGTCGAATTTTCCCAGAGTTCTTAGAATCTCCTGCACATCATTCTGAGACCACCTAAAAAATTTTTAGACACCAAAAATTCTCAACAGAAAACTGATGTGAGGTAAAAATGAGTTTTTGGAATTTTGGTCGATCGGAACCGCAAAACACATCAAACGAAAGCTAGACGAAGTTAATGGCGCGGCTCTGATACCACTGTAAGTGCACGGCGGCGCCCCGGCCGTCAATCCGACGCCGGAATGCGGAAGCGGTGAATAACTTAAATTTTTGCGGACTTAGCAAACCGGCACCACCGCGCACTATAACCCGGATCGAACCATTAACTAGTCTAAGCTACTTAACAAGATGGGTTAGAGATATACCGACGATCCAAGTGCTCCGGTCTTCATCTCCACTCCGATCTCCTCGCGGGATCTCCGTCCGTCTCCTCCTCGTCGGAAAGGGCACCACGAAGCCGGGTACTTTTACGGGCTCCCACCTCAATACCGAGGCAACTCGGGCACGAAACCGGCTACTCGACGTGCCCAAGATTCGCTGTAGAATGTGTAGTGAGCTATTGTCTCTTTTGGGGTTCATGGAGGTGCCATATGGTGGAGGGATGAAACAAGAACAATGTGGAGGAGCTAGTGGGTATTTTGGAGCATGATATGAACCAAAAATACCCACACCCAATTTTGGACAGCCCCTATAGGACTTGGCCGGCCACCACTAGAGAGGAATGGAGAGAATGAAAATGGGAGAGGCCAATGAAAAATGAAAAGACCATCTCCATAATACAAGGGAGAGAGAGAGAAGGCTATCATGCAAAAGGAAATCATGAGAACCAATGATGACAAGGCAAAACCAACACTCAACTCAACCATCATCAACATGCATGATGGCTTCCAAAGTTATGCCATCATGACAAGAAGAAGTCAAGGTCAATGATGGTGCACATCATGAAAGCCATCATGATGCATCAAGATGCAAAAAACCCCTCCACAAATGCCTATTTGCAACAATGCAAATAAGCCCTCCTCCACCAATCTTCGGCCAATGAACGGAACAATGGAAATTGGCCGAAACGAAAAGCAAACTGGCAACTCCAGAAAACTGGTCCCGTAATAAATCACAGGAAAACCCCGATACTGTGCATACACACCCGCATCTGTATTTCGACCGAAATACAAATGCAATGAGACAAAATCTACACTGTACTATACTAGAATCCGGCTTATACCAAAACCGGATAGTAATATCTGTTCGATCCTGATCCGTGCAATACCGCACGTATCTGATCGAACCCTGCCATATAACCATACGGCCTATAGTACAGACTGTCCGATCCTGATCCGTGCAATACCGCACGTATCTGATCCGACCTTGCCATATCTCCATACGGCCTCTACAACCTTTCGCCCGAAAGCTGAGTAACTGAATATGGGGGACTCTAAAGACTCGTCAACACCTTGGTTGTGGATTTAACCACTAGCACGTCAGAGGTATAAGCCAATACGTGACGGGCTACCAGGTACTGACCAAATGGGACGTCGATGAGGAAGCTCACCCCGACACCCAACTGAGCCTGTCAGTGACAATATCCGTGCAGTCCGGTCCGTTCGTCTATGAGCATCGCATGGCGGGCCTAGGGGGTTGGTAAAAGTCAGACCCCCAAAAGCGGTACAAGTCGTGTCGGAGTGTAGCCCAGAACACCCTGAGATACTACTGGAATACCTACCAGTAAATCTCCTTGCCTTGGCCAAGGACTTTGTGTAATGGCTCTCCTAGACACAGCACGACCTCACCCCCAATACCGGGAGAGACGAACCCCTGAAGATACGCTCACTGCCTCCATGTGGCTCGGGACTGTACCCAACTAAAACCTGTTTGCACGACTCCTTTGAGCCGTGGTAGGGTAGTAATCAAAGTACAGTGGGAACTCACACGAGACAAATGACGATCCCCAGGTCGATGAACTAACCTGCACACATGTCACCAGGGAACTGCCATCTGACGTCTGGTATATGACCAACTAGCATGTTCCCGGCGAGTCCTGTCCGGTGTACTCATAACCCAATGAGCACCTGTATACATCTTAGGTGATCCAACTGACACCAGTGGCTTATGAGACCGGCCACCGCCCCTCGTCGGGGTCTCGACTGTATACACTAGTCTACTAATGGAGTATCGATGCCCAGTCTCGAAACTCCCACGACTAGGGACCTTTTAAGGATAAGCTTATAGACCCCCAGCTCCCACTTATATGATCGCCCTCATACTGCTGGTGGTCAAGCAAGAATCCTAGGGGCTCTATCAACGTGTAATAGCGACGTGTCATGTCACCTAAAGCAGTACACGATGATAAAGGTAAACCAGATAGCATACTATCATCTCGAGCAAGACTGTCCTACTGGGATAGGTCCTCCCTCAATCATTACAATCACGTACCTGTGACCTAATAATTGACTCTGAGGGCACTATCTCCAACACCAATGACTCTCTTCTGGATCTGCTTGATACCTACTCACTACATATAGTGAGTATGCTACATCGGGTCTGGTACATAGCATCACGTGCATGATAGAGCCTACTGCCGAAGCATAGGGTATCCCTTGCATTCGAGCTCTCTCCAAATCAGTCTTAGGAGACATCTCTTTGGAGAGAGTGAGTCCAGAGATCCTGGGTAAATTCCAACGCTTGGATTCTTCCATACTAAACCTCTTTAGTATTGTGTCAATGTACCTGGATTGCGACAATCCCAGTATCCGTTTAGATCTATCTCTATAGATCTTAATCCCCAAAATGCAGGAGGCATCACCTAGATCTTTCAATAAGAATCTTTGTGATAAGAAGAGCTTGACAGAGTGTAGCATAGGAACATCATTTCCTATCAAGAGTATGTCATCCATGTACAATACGAGGAAGACAACCTTACTCTCGGCCTCCTTCTTGTATATACAAGGTTCATCTACGTTTTTGATGAAGTCGAAGTCTTTGACTACAACATCAAAACAGATGTTCCAACTCCGCGATGCTTGCTTTAACCCGTAGATGGATTTAAGCAGCTTGCACACCTTTTCGATGCTTCCACTGTCTATAAAACCCTCTGGCTGAGTCATGTACACGCACTCTTCTAAATCACCATTTAGAAAGGCAGTCTTAACATCCATTTGCCAGATTTCATATTCATGGTATGCAGCAATGGCAAGTAAGATCCGGATGGACTTAAGCATAGACACTGAAGAAAAGGCATCGTCATAATCCATACCTGGTCGTTGACGAAAACCCTTTGCAATAAGTCTAGCTTTGAAAGTCTTAACTTTTCCATCTACACCAAGTTTCTTCTTAAAGATCTACTTGCTCCCAATGGATTTTACCCTTTCAGGAGCAATTTCTAAAGTCCATACTTTGTTGGTGTACATGGATTCCATCTCAGATCGCATTGCATCCAACCATTTCACAGAATCCCCACTCGAGATGGCCTGCTCGAAGCTAGTTGGGTCATCATCTTCCATGATGTAGTCCTCGCTTCCACCATCAATGAGAAAACTGTAGTATCTCTCAGGTGGACGAGGAACCCTACTAGATTGGCGGAGAGGCTGAGGTTCGTTGGGAACTATCGAATCCTCTGGTTCCACCAAATCGTCAGTTGTAGCCTGTGCTGCTGGAACTTCTTCCAGTTCTACCTCACTACCACTAATTTCATTCATAAGAAAACCCTTTTCTAAAAAGGTGGCATGTCGAGAAACAAACACCTTTTGTTCCTCAGAACGGTAGAAGATATACCCTCGCGAACGTTTAGGATATCCTATAAACTTGCACAGAATAGACCTTGCCTCAAGCTTGTCCGGATTTTGTGTTTTCACATATGCTGGACAACTGCATATATGAATAAAATTAAGACATGGTCTCTTCCCATTCCATATCTTATATGGAGTAGTAGGCACTGATTTGGATGGAACTCAATTCAATAGGTATGCTGCTGTCTCAAGCGCATAACCCCAAAAGGAAATAGGTAACTCAGCGGTGAGCGCACTATATCTAATATGGTGCGATTCCTCTGCTCTGATACACCGTTGTCCTGTGGTGTATACGGAGAAGTAAGCTGAGAGAAAATCCCATTCCCTTTTAGATAGTCCAGAAACTCATTACTCAAGTATTCTCCTCCTCGATCAGATCGAAGGATTTTAATACTTGTACCTGTTTGGTTCTCTACTTCGTTCTTATATTCTTTGAATTTCTTAAAAGCTTCAGAAATGTGTTTCAACAAGAACACATGTCTGTATCTTGAGAGATCGTCAGAATGTAATGAAGTATGAAGAACCATCCCTGGCATGTGTAGACATGAGACCGCATACATCACTATGTATCAGTCCCAAGAGTTCCGTAACTCTTTCTCCGTATCCACTAAACGGAGTTTTTGTCATCTTGCCTTTGAGACATGAATGGCAAGTTTCATAAGATGATAATTCGAACGTATTCAAATATCCATTTTTATGTAACTTAGATAGTCGTGTCGCATTGATATGACCTAGTCTACAATGCCACAAGAAGAATTCGTTCATTTCTGAACTCTTCCTCTTGTGTGTGTTTTGTATATTAAGAACTGTGATTTGATTTAGAATGTATATGCCATTATGTAACGAGCCTGATCCAATCAACTTTTGATTCAGGAAGATGTTCATAAAATCATCCTGTACTACAAAACTATATCCTTCTTTACTCAATAAAGAAACTGATATAAGATTGCATATCAGGGTCGAAATGTAATAGCATTCGTTCAGAATCAATGTATTACCATTTGGTAATACAAGGTGATATTCGCCAACTGCTGTAACAACCCCAAATTTCCTGTACAAATTTATGTACAATTTTTTCAAAAATCCAGAAAGGGGTATTTTAGCCTGAGCACAAGATATAAGTAATTAATTTGCTTTTTAATTACAAGTTAAAATAATGTAACAACTGCATTTTTAGTGTACAAAATTTGCTTAAAAATTAATGTATAGTTAGGGTATTTACATTTACTGTTATTACTTTAAGTAATTAATTAGCTCCATAATTACAAGAAGGAGCTTGTAGCTCATTGGTAATACCTTGCACTGCTGGATCAAGCCACCAGAGTTCAAATCCCATACCCCACATTATTTTTAATATTGTTTTTTTTAAAACCTTCAGAATCCAAGGGTTTACACGTGCATATCTCACAAAAACCCTACTACACCCAAAAATATAACATTGCCAGAGGTTAGATGAACCGTCGGGGGGGATCCCGGCCGCCTGACTCGGTCGGGAATCGGCCAACTCGGCCTCGACTCGACCGACTCAGTCCACCGACCGAGTTACGGCCGAGTCACCCCCGAGTCGGCCGAATCCGGCGACGGCCCCAACATGAAAATTGTGTCTTTTCACATTCCCTATGTAGTTACAAAATTTTAGCCTCAGACCATTCCTAGAGCTCTTTTAAAACCCCAATTACCCCACTTTTAATAAATTTTTAATACATTTTATCACATTTTTCATTTTAACCTTTCATCTACCCTAACCCTAGCCTAACCCTATAAATACCACCCCTACCCTCTACCCTCTCACCCCAAAACTCTGAGCCAACTCTCTAAAATTCTCAAGAGATCTTGTGTACTTTGAAAACGAGCACGAAGCGAAGCTACGGCGAAATTCCCGGCGAACTTCCGGCGATCGTTCTAGGAGCTCTCGGCAATGAAGCGACGCACCGGCGATCTCTCTCCTTCCATCTCACTCTCATTATTTACCAAAACCCTTAAGTCCCATTTTCTATCTCTCTTTTCTATTTAAAAAAATACGGATTTACAAAACCCGACGGGATCGGAACAAATCCGATTTCCGATTCGGTTTCTTATAAAACTTCACTTCTCGTTAATACAATTATGCTTAAACTCTCTCATGTTGACTATTAAACACTAATCAACCAAATTGATCAAGTTTCATTTCATAAAATGATGGCTATTTCAATTTATCGTATTTTTCACTTAAATACTACATTGTTTCAATTCTACATTTAACCCCATTAAACTTGCTATACCTTTAAGTAGATCACGAGGTAACGACCTACCTCCTCACACACTCATATGCAACACAACACGATACCCTCGAGAACTTAGAATAACCGAAAACAAACATTTTCATTTAAATACCATTTACTTAATAAAACCATTTCTAAAAGATTTAGTATTGATACATCTTTACAAATAAATACCAATTATTATGAAAATAGGATAAGATTTTGGGCATTCAGTCGTTTACCTGACTTTGTTGTATCTTGGCTAGACAAGTGAAAAAGGTAATTTTAAAAGGCCCGTCTCACGGTGATTCGTGAGCGGATCCCTCCTTTCTTCACTTGTACTTACCTGGCCACAATTGACGGTGAAGAGGCGATTTGAGATATCTCACAACATGTCGCTTTGGACCAGTTAGGTGTAGTCTAGTTGACTTAGGAGACCCTAGAACATAGAATACGGGAAAACGACATTTTTTCATTTAAATACCATAATTAATAAAAACCGTTTTCCTTAACGATTAGTATTTATACAAATCTTTGCAAAGCGCCGCTACAACCCATTTGGGGAACCCGTTAGGGATGGTACGGATTATCGCACATTCTTGGGCTTAGTAGTGCGGGATTCAGACCTCCGCAAGGAGCATTCGGTCTCGAAAGATTTAAAATACGATATCTTAAGAAAACGAGATTTCTAGAATATTATAGATATATACAAAAACTATTTTCATATAAATATATGTATATGTAACATAAACATATCTATTTTTGAAGTATTATAAATATTCCACCTTTTCTACAATATCACAAGAATCAATTTTACACTAAAATACCATGAATTCCATACAAATCAACATTACAAATAAATACCTTTATTTTTGAAATCAGGATATTTTCACTAGAAATATCACAATATAAAAGCCACATTCATTACAACTATAAAGACGGATAATAAATGCTTGTGGTGTATTTTGAAAAGTATATAAAAGTATTTTTACATAAAACCCCCTCAAGTTCGATAATTTACCCTAAGGACCCTAATAAATATAGGTAAGCGGGACCAATCTCTTGAGCCGCGGGGAGCCGGAGAAGTGGGTGCTTGCGTACCTATGGTAGACAACTTAACAACGGTGTTATCAATACGGTAGTCGTCTTTGAAAAAAAAAGACACGAAAGGTTACCGATAACATCAAAACAATCAGGACTTCAATTTACTTTTCGAACTGTCTGACTCAGTTGAGTCTCATTATAATCTGACTTGAATATGATTCAAGTAAAATCTACAATTTACAATCTACAATCTACAATCTACAAATTACAATCTACAATATTACAATTCAATATGAATCCATAAATCCATGAATCCAATTATCAATTTATACAACTTGACTGAACCAAATCATGGATATACATTCCATTTACATGCTTCTCCAGTTATTCCATTTACATGATTCTACAGTTACACCCGTTTACTGATATCATGGTTTCGGTCAGTCATCCAATTATACAATCAATACAGTTTACAATACAATACAATACAATCAAGATAACACGGGGTTTAAGGAGTAGATTGGTACGGAAGGTGTTAAAAGTGGCATGAGACAGCAAGATTAAGACACCTAACATGAATCCAATTGTCGTTATTCCAGGTTGTATAACGGAGCCTTGTACTTCCATTTGCCTCTAGTCTATGGCATATAGAGACTCCTCTCGTATACACTGGCATCCTTCGGTATCAAGCTACAAATAACAGCGTTAACACTAAATACAACATTATAACAATATAATACAACTTTAAAAGCTACACTATCTCTCTTTCTGTCTATTCTATTTCTCCCTTATCTTTGGGACTTACCGAGCGATTTGTTCGCTGACGACATTCTCTTTCTTTCTTCTTTGAATGTCGTCAAGTGATCTAGACATTCCTGAGATCGAGCCCTCTACTGAAGACTTGGACCAGTTCAGTGAAGACCCCGGGCTCTAGTCATTGTACACTTCCATTCAGTACTTTCATTTCTGTTATGTCATTGTTTAGGCATTGCTTTTTATTCAGTTGTATTTACTTTTCATGCATTATACAAAAGAATGTTAATAAATAAAGTTGATGTTCAGTTTATATCTCTTGTCTCTTGTGCTTACTTTTATATTGCCTAGATACGCTTAGCGTATTTACTTCACAATAAATACGTAGCGGCCTCGTCGCATCTTCTGCCCGTATACTGGGAAGCGAGGCGTGACAGGTTTTGTTGGTGGCCCATGCAGGTCAGAGCTGTATGGAACCCTAAGCAATATAAAACCCAAGAAGCAGCAACTAAAACATTCTTTACAATTCATAACTCTTGAATCTTATCATTTCATAAACTTTGAATCTATCCTAACCCAAAATTCCCTCATCTCTTTTACAATCTTACCAAAACCTTCGCATCCTTTCATTCCTTCACACATTTTTCATACACTATCATGTACTTCTAACACCTTATAACACCTTAGCATCCATAGATGCCAAGACAGTTGACCAAGATAACACTAGTAATTCACTTTCACATTCTCAAACCATTGCACCACTTTGTTATTCTTCACACACTGTCAGTACTCCAGTCACCAAATTTCCTAAAATCTGTTACACTTTCCTTTTACAAATTTCAAGAACGAAATTTTTATATGGAGGGTAGAATGTAACAACTCAAATTTCCTGTAGAAATTTCTGTACAATATTTTCAAAAATCCAGAAAGGGTTATTTTAACCTTAGCACAAGATATAAGTAATTAATTTGCTTTTTTAATTACAAATTAAAATAATGTAACAACTCCATTTTTAGTGTACAAAATTTGCTTAAAAATTAATGTATACTAAGGGTATTTACATTTATTGTTATTATTTTAAGTAATTAATTAGCTCCATAATTAAAGAAGGAGCTTGTAGCTCATTGGTAATACCTTGCACTACTGAACCAAGCCACAAGAGTTCAAATCCCATACCCCACATTATTTTTAATATTGATTTTTTAAAAACCTTTAGAATACCAAGGGTTTACACGTGCATATCTCACAAAAACCCCACTGCACCCAAAAATGTAACATTGCCAGAGGTTAGATGAACCGTCGGGGGGATCCCGGCCTCCTGACTCGACCGGGAATCGGCCAACTCGGCCTCGACTCGGCCGACTCCGTCCTCCGACCGAGTCGGCCGATTCCGGCGATGGCCCCAACATGAAAATTGTGTCTTTTCACATTCCCTATGCACCTGCAAAATTTTAGCCTCAGACCATTTCCAGAGCTCTTTTAAAACCCCAATTACACCACTTTTAATACATTTCTAATACATTTTATCACATTTTTCATTTTAACCTTTCATCTACCTTAACCCTAGCCTAACCCTATAAATACCACCTCTACCCTCTACCCTCTCACCCCAAAATTCTGAGCTAACTCTCTAAAATTCTCAAGAGATCTTGTGTACTTTGAAAACGAGCACGAAGCGAAGCTACGACGAAATTCCGGGCGAACTTCTGGCGATCGTTCTAGGAGCTCTTGGCGACGAAGCGACGCACCGGCGATCCCTCTCCTTCCATCTCACTCTCATTATTTTCTAAAACCCCTAAGTCCCATTTTCTCTCTCTTTTCTATTTAAAAAAAATACAGATTTACAAAACCCGATGGAATCGGAACAAATCCGATTTCCGATTCGATTTCTTATAAAACTTCACTTCTCGTTAATACAATTATACTTAAACTCTCTCATGTTGACTATTAAACACTAATCAACCAAATTGATCAAGTTTCATTTCATATAATGATGGCTATTTCAATTTATCGTATTTTTCACTTAAATACCACATTGTTTCAATTCTACATTTAACCCTATTAAACATGCTATACTTTTAAGTAGATCACGAGGTAACGACCTACCTCTTCACACACTCATATGCAACATAACACGATACCCTCGAGAACTTAGAATACGGGAAAGCAAACATTTTCATTTAAATACCATTTACTTAATAAAACCATTTCTAAAAGATTTAGTATTGATACATCTTTACAAATAAATACCACTTATTATGAAAATAGGAAAAGATTGTGGGCATTCAGTCGTTTATCTAAACCTGGCTTTGTGGTGTCTAGGCTAGACAAGTGAGAAAGGTAACTTTAAAAGGCCTGTCTCGCGGTGATTCGTGAGCGGATCCCTCCTTTCTTCACTCGTACTTACCTGGCCACAATTGACGGTGAAGAGGCGATTTGAAGTATCTCACAACTTGTCTCTTTGGACCAGTTAGGAGTACTCTAGTTGACTTAGGAAACCCTAGAACATAGAATATAGGAAAACGACACTTTTTCATTTAAATACCATAATTAATAAAAACTGTTTTCCTTAACGATTAGTATTTATACAAATCTTTCCAAAGCGCCGCTACAACCTATTTGGGGAGCCCGTTTGGGATGGTGTGGATTATCGCACATCCTCAGGCTTAGTAATGCGAGATTCAGACCTCCGCAAGGAGCATTCGGTCTCGAAAGATTTAAAATACGACATCTTAAGAAAACGAGATTTCTAGAATATTATAGATATGTACAAAAACTATTTTCATATAAATATATGTATATGTAACATAAACATATCTATTTTTGAAGTATTATAAATATTCCACCTTTTCTACAATATCACAAGAATCAATTTTACACTAAAATACCATGAATTCCATACAAATCAATATTACAAATAAATACCTTTATTTTTGAAATTAGGATATTTTCACTAGAAATATCACAATATAAAAGCCACATTCATTACAACTCTAAAGACGAATAATAAATACTTGGGGTGTATTTTGAAAAGTATATAAAAGTATTTTTACATAAAACCCCCTCAAGTTCGATAATTTACCCTAAGGACCCTACTAAATATAGGTTAGTCGGGACCAATCTCTTGAGCCTCAGGGAGCCGGAGAAGTGGGTGCTTGCCTATCTATGGTAGACAACTTAACAACGGTGTTATCAATACGGTAATCGTCTTTGAAAAAACAGACACGAAAGGTTACCGATAACATCAAAACAATCAGGACTTCAATTTACTTTTCTAACTGTCTGACTCAGATGAGTCTCATTATAATCTGACTAGAATATGATTCAAGTACAATCTACAATCTACAATCTACAATCTACAATTTACAAATTACAATCTACAATATTACAATTCAACATGAATCCATGAATCCAATTATCAATCTATACAACTTGACTGAACCAAACCATGGATATACATTCCATTTACATGCTTCTCCAGTTATTTCATTTACATGATTCTACAGTTACATCCGTTTACTGATATCATGGTTTTGATCAGTCATCCAATTATACAATCAATACAATTTACAAATACAATACAATACAATCAAAGTAACACGGGGTTTAAGGGGTAGATTGGTACGGAAGGTGTTAAAAGTGGCATGAGATAGAAAGATTAAGATACCTAACATGAATCCAATTGCCATTGTTCCGGTTTGTATAACGGAGTCTTGTACTTCCATTTGCCTCTAGTCTATGGCATATAGAGACTCCTCTCGTAGACACTGGCATCTTTCTGTACCAAGCTACAAATAATAGCGTTAACACTAAATACAACATTATAACAATATAATACAACTTTAAAATCTACACACTCTCTCTTTCTATCTATTCTATTTCTCCCTTATCTTTGGGACTTACCGAGCGATTTGTTCGCTGACGACATTCTCTTTCTTTCTTCTTTGAATGTCGTCAGGTGATCTGGACATTCCTGAGATCGAGCCCTCTGCTGAAGACTTGGACCAGTTCAGTGAAGACCCCAAGCTCTAGTCATTGTACACTTCCATTCAGTACTTTCATTTCTGTTATGTCATTGTTTAGGCATTGCTTTTTATTCAGTTGTATTTACTTTTCATGCATTGTAAAAAAGAATGTTAATAAATAAAGTTGCTGTTCAGTTTATATCTCTTGTCTCTTGTGCTTAGTTTTATATTGCCTAGATACGCTTAGCGTATTTACTTCACAGTAAATACGTAGCGGCCTTGTCGCATCCTCTGCCATTATACTGGGAAGCGGGGCGTGACAACTGCTTTGGCTGCAACATTTGCACCATTCCCTACTCTTACGGAATGATCACACATTCCCAGTTCTCTACCTTTCCTTAGTCCATATAACATATTGCATATGTAGGATCCTGATCCGCTATCTAATACCCAGGACGTAGAGTGAACTTAGAAACAGTTCTTGATAACAAACACACCCGAAGAAGATGCATCAATATGCTTATTCTTCGTTTGGGTGGCATGTGAATTCTGGCATTCCCCTATTTCCTGTACAGTCTTATAACAATTATATGAAAGAACAGAAGCAGCGTTCCCCTGCCCAGTATAAAAAGCGGGATCGGTCAATACATCAATGTTATTATCTTGATTAAGATGTGACATGGTCACTACCTGGAGAGTGAGAGAAGAAAACACTTTAGTGTATGCTCTTGCAAGATTAGATTGGTTATTATCTTATCTAATCAGGAAGGCTCCCACTGTTTTAATCAAATCTTCCTTCAAAAAACCCTAAAAAGGAAAGACTACCTGGGATTAATTACAGTCTACAACTTTGCTAACCATTCAGCCAGGCCAGTGTCGGTACTTTGAGGGAGTTCCCCGTACTTTCGTACGGACCTAATTAAGATAAACCTCATCTTCCCTTAGGGGTCGCCCCATTAACACCTTTCTAGATAACTAATGGGTTAGCTAATTGTAAAGTGTAAAACTCTCCCAGGAGCAACTCTTGCTCGTAGCGGGTATCAGGATCCAACTATCTCATAGAAGGTATGCAATCTCATTGCAAATTTCAACACTTGAAATTCCTGATAATACTTTTACCCCTAACGTCCGATGACCTTGACGGAGGCCAAACTACCCATAGGGCGCTAGTTAAGTTCAACCCGTTCATTTCTTGATTGAATTAGACCCACCCGCACGACCCTTGACGGAGGCCAAACTACGCTGCACAAATACCCTAATTTAATCTCATCTTATGCTACAGATAAGTACTAATCAGCTACCATACACTACGCCTTGACGGAGGCCAAACTACCGTAGCACGAATACTAAATAATACTTATCTGAAATGACGGAGGGCTGTGCAGGTTTTTTCAGAAAACCTTTTACGTAATGAACTTGATATCGTTGTAGAAGCAAGTGATTTTTGAAAAGGAGTGTGTTTTTTAGGCTTGTACTAGTTTCGCTAAAGTGGTCACTCCCGGTGAAGGGATCTCGGCTCTTTCCTTATCGAATAAGGTGTTGGATATTCTACAAGAAATACCACTATGCAAAGCAAGAACTATAGAAGCAATTAAAAACATAACCGAGTGAGTTGCAGCATCTGCTGGTTTCGCTAAAGAGGTCACTCCCAGCAAAGGGATCTCTGCTCTTTCTTTATTGAATAAGGTGTTGGATATTCTACAAGGAATACCTCTATGCAAAGCAAAAACTAGAGCAGCACTTTTTGAAAATTTGATTCTACATCTTTTAGGTTTCTTTATCATTCATTAATCTCGTTAATGAAATTCCATCATTTATGCTTCCTAAGCATCACAGAAGAAACGAAAGCAATAATATTTAAATATCATATATATATAGTATAAGCATTCGTCTCATGCATATAAAATGATCACATCATAGAATATCAGCAGCAGAAGAATCACATATGAAATATTGGATATACTAGGAATTCCGTGTTTTATTTAAGCCAGTAAAAACGCTGATCCACGGTCGTGATGAATAGCCAAAACCCACATCCCTAGACCCCTACAAGAGCAACAAGCAACCCTACCAATTCTAGAGTTAGGAGACCCGGGCTCGACTCCTCGAGTTGGTCTCCTACTGGACTCTAGAACCCGGTTACTTGTGCTCCCCGCCTTGGGTCTATTCTAATGCGGAAAAGTAAATAATATACAATAATGGTGACATCATCCTCAACCTGGAAGTGCCCCAATAAAAGAATATTACATACAATGAATTTTACATGAATGAAAATAAAAACTCTCATCTTTCATAAAACCCTCGGCTATTCTAATCACAACGATCCAATATAACATATCACAGTAACACATAACATCAAATGTCATCAACGTAAGTAAGTATACGTATCCCAATTGTCGTTGATGTATAGCAAGGAAATCGGCGATACGCCACATATTACACTTACGGTCGCAGAAAAGAAAATGAAAAACTACAACAATTGGAATCCACAATTACCTTAGATATCATAAACCCGAAATATCACATATTACGGATTTCATATCTAACTATATGAATTCCACATATTGTATCACAATCACAGATAGCTAGGCGAAGATAGACAATTCGATCGATTCAACGAATTCCCAAAAATTCCCAGAGAGCTCAACACTTGAGCACTGTTAAAGTTAACCAGAGATATACCACAGTTCCTACGGACCTACATCTGAAGGCCCGACCCAAGCCTCTCAAGTGGCGCCGCGGATCCGCTGCCAAAACCATGTTTTGGCCGCGGATCCGCGGTCATTTAGACAAGTTAGGGTTTCGTTCTTCAGGTGTGTCCATAGAATTCCCTGCATGATTTTCTGAATATTTTTAACATGAAAAATTTCAACTTTTTGAAAAATTTCCAGAAAGGGGTATTTATTCGGGTTTTCGGGGTTCGATTGGAATTCGAACTTCGTCTAGACAACGCCTAATGCTCTAGCTTGGCTCTGATACCACTGTAGGGTTAGCTTAGCACCTTAGTAAGGTTTTGGCAAGCATCAAACATTCTATATTAAAATTTTGGGGTGCTAAACAAACCAACCAAGTAATCGAACTAGAGAATTAGGGTTAACATTGCATGTAAACAACATTACATCTAAGTGATATGAATTACAACCTTTGTAGTCTGTTCCTTCGCTTCAAAAGCTCCCAGTAGTGGTCCCTTCGCTGCGATCCATGAGCTCCTGAACTCTTGAGAGGCTCCACAAGATATACGATGCATCCTTGCTTGAAGTCTTCAAAGTCTGAGATGATCTACGCCGAGGAAACACGGACTGAAGCTCACTCTTCACTAATACGGAATTAGTGAAGCTAACACACTAATCTATATGGCTAGTATAGAAGAGGATGATGAAGTAAGAATTTAGCTCACTTTAGTATTTAATTTCTCACTATTTTTCTCCTTGATCTAAAAATCTAGAGAGCAAAATGAGATGAGGAAGAAGAAGAATGTAACGTTTTGAAAATCGTTTCGGTGAAATTTCGAAAAAAACGGTAAAATAAGGGGGTTTCTGCAAAAAGTCAAAATACAAATATCTTTATTATAAAAATTAAAAATACATATTCTAGCTATGTAATTGCTAGTATTTGGTGTTTATGGAGCCCCTGGTAAAATTTCTAAATTTCTGAAATTTTTTCCGAAATTAATTATTTTAATATTATTTTAAGCCGTCACTAATACATTTAATTAGGGAAAATTACAAATTGGAATGAGTTGAAACAAATTTTGTGCATCATAACACATTAAACAAAATTTTATCATGTGGTTTTTGAAATGAAATGATTTCCCAAAACGGTTTAGAAAATATCGAAGAAAAATGCTTTTTTTTCCGGTGAAATTAGTGTTAATGGAAGTGGGGTACAACATTTATCATTTTTCCCTCACCCAAACTCACCCCTCACACACTCTCTCTCCTCACAAATTCTGGCCGACCAAGAAAAGCGGGGGGGGGGGGGGGCTGCCCATTTTCCCCTCTTCCAAAGGTCAAAGAAAAGAAAAGAAAAGGAATTGGTGTTAAACATTAAAGCATGGGTCTTTATACTTGATGTATGGTTCCTTGCTTGGACTTTTCTCTCACCCACACCGAACACCACACTCTCTCTCACCTCCTCACTGCTGCAGAAATTCAGCAGCCCCCCTTCTCTCATTTCCCCATCTCATTTCTTCTCCAAAGTTCACAAAAATTCCATGAAAAATCAAATAAAACCTCACTAATTTCAAAATCCAACCCTTACCCATTTTTCCTTGGCTATACTTGTATGGATATTGGTGAAAAGAAGAAAGTTTGGGAGGCTAGATTCATGTTGGATCTCTTGAAATTGTGAGGTATAATCTTAACCCTTTAGTCAAAATGTTGTCTAATTACTTCAATCTAGCTAACTAGAAGTTTAAATATGGTTTAATTTTAAAGTTTGGTTTTCATGTGAAGGGTTAATCTAAAGTTAGGGTTTAGAGTATTTGGATTATGGTTGTGTGGAGTAGTGAAGATCTTAAGACATGCAAAACCTAATCTAATTGCCAATATGTAAATTGTTAGATGTAAAATGTCCAAATTAAGCTTTTTTTTTGTAAACTAGGTTTTTAGAAATTATTGAAAATGTGAAATTTAAAATCTAGTTAGGGTTTTTATAAATATATTATGGTTTTAATGAGGAGATTAACATGTTAATGGAATGCTAAAACTAATCTAGTTGCTAGTTTACAAATTGTTGCTTTAAAATGTTAAAATTGGATAATTTGCAAACTAGAATTTTGGATTCAATGAAAATTGATGAGGATAAAATCTATTAATGGTTTATATGACTTAGTTATGATATTTAGTGGATATTATGGTCATTAGATTTGTTAAAACATCAAGTTTCGAATTAAAACGAAATTTAGTGCTTCCTAGGTTTTCGGAAATAAATCAATTTGATTTATTTTAATGTTTTGATGATTTAAACCCTGTTTTATATTATAATTAGTGAGTTTTGGGAACTACGATTTGTACGTTTGAGTTTTTCTCGATCACTCGGCGTTTGTACGCCGATGTCGAGGGTTTTGGGTTGATTTGAGAGAGAGCAACCATAGGTTTTGACCTATGTGGGATTCGTGCGTCGTTTTGGTCATGAGTCGGATTTTAATGCGATATGGTGCGTTATGATATGTAGGTACCCCATGTGGACTTCGAGACGATAAGCAAGCGCGTGGCGACGTCGGCACCGGCTAGCGAGGACCAGGTGAGTAGATTTATATCTACGGGGAGAAGTCGGGTGGATGGCGTATAGCACCCCTGCAGTCCGTAGTGTAGCACATATATATATTGTTTATATATTGTTTGAGTATATTGATGATAATATGGATATTTGGTGTTTTTGGATGTTTAGTGTCGCGAAACCCTAGAGTAGTGGTCGCACCACACATGCACACACCAACCCATACTTGCATACTTTCTTCTTTCATTTGTGCTTATACGGGAATATATAGTTATGTGTTCACATGGGTATGGGACTATGTGTTCACATACGGATTTGAGGCTTGGGTTTGAGATGAGTCGATGAGATTTGTATTGAGGTTGTGACTTCGGTGATATGGCAGGATTCGTATTTGGGATACGACATGACGTTGTAGCGGGTCCTTGACGTAGTGTTTCACACACGTCCATGCATACTTAGGCGGTATCAGTATTGTACTAGACGTAGATCAGTACCCCGATCATGATATTTGATAAAGAGGATACCAGGTGAATAGTATGATGAATGTGATATTGACCCGTACCCAGATTTGGGGTTGCCGTACGGCGGATTTACGTACGAGCTATATTTTGATGATTGATCCGCACTCTTGACTTGAGATGTCTGGTTATGGATATGATATTATTGAGGCGGGATCACCGACTATACATATACAGGTATGTATATGTATCGACTCAGATGATAGGCGGTTTCCTTACCTGTAGTTCAGCTTGTTAGTTCAGCCGTATAGTTTAGTGTAGTTGTTAGATTAGATTAGACTTCTACCTATTTCAAAACTAACGGATCGTGGGTATTTTAAAAGACAGGTCAAGGGATTCTACGGATATTTCAAAAGACGTATCTTTTCTTAAAAACACCGTAGCCCTTATTTTCAAAACACCGCGATTCGTGATATTTCAAAAGGCACTATTGTAGGACTTATATTAGGGTAATGCAGATTAGTTATCGTTGTGTCTAGTATTCAGCTCCCACACATTATTGCTGTTGCTCCGCATCGCATACATATTGTGATTTATATGCCATTATTGATATTATGCTGTTAGGACACCAGCACCATTACCGATGAGGCGTATGTACCACGTACACCTACTTGCCGGCTCACACACATCTTCATCGGTAATTGCCATGTCACGTACACTTTAGAAAATACTATTTGCTTGACTTAGCTTGTTAGATAGTAGTTTTGACATGATATTAGTGTACTTGCCTTATATGCCAGTTTAGACATTGTAGTTATTACTTGCCACTTCAGGCATACTGTTATTCATTGTTATGTCGCATTCATGGATTCTCATGCATATATTCACCATTATACATGCTATTGAGGTTTTGGATTCGGATTTCCATGAGATTTTCTGGATTTGGGGGAAAACCGCAAAACTTATACAAACTTCTTCTTTCTTTTTAAATGAAAAGTGCGGTTTTCCCATGATGTATGAGTCGTCCACCATGAGTTTGCTCATGGATTTCGAGACCCGATTCGAGGAGACGGATGAACCGTTTCGGGTACATGGTGGACCCGGTAAGGTACCCCAGGGCAAGAAGCGCGTGATGATGACGATGTGAGCCTGGCAGGGGAGCACTACCTACCGGTGATATTACCCGACGCGTCGGATATCCGGAGGATACCGTCGTGGTCTTGAGATGGATGGTAGGGGCCGGTCTGGACTGACGGCGCCCTAGATATTGTGATTGAGACATTGAGATTTGAGACATGAGGTACACAGATTGTGACACAGAGATATCGAGGTATTTGGACACTTGTTTTGTGTCGATGCTGGGCACTGTTTTATGCTGATTTCATATATGGTACCTCATCTTTTTTAAAATACAGAAATCTCACTGATTTATGAAAGCAGTTTTATTCAGTACATGCATTCTGTTTCATGCATTCATACATCATCCATATGATATATCGCTACCTGAAGCACTGACACGGGCACATGAGATTACACTCGGGTTAGATATTACCCTAGCCATTGTTATAGGCTGCATGTTATACATATATTTGAGGATATTTTATGATCATTGACCTAGGTTGCGTTATTTATGCGATTTCTGTTCGTAGATGTTTTTCTATTCACGAGTTGGCAACTCACCCCCGTTGTGCCCCAGTTTCTTGCAGGTTTGCCGTACAGGTTTCTTTACGGCTTTGCGGGCATAGTTTCCTTCGGGTGATTTGCTAGTAGGTAGGTTTACTTGTATCGTACCCCCCATTATATAACTTGTATATTATTACTCTGTTGTATCTAGAAGTTCCATCAACCAAACATGTATTCATTTGAGATAGAGACCAGTGATGTTATTCCTTCGACCTTAGAGTCGCGCATTATATTTCTGTGGTTTTCTTGTGGTTTTGAGTTTCCTTTTGAATTTTGATCCTTGCCATTGGCGTTGTATATTATATTGCTTGTGTGGTTATGACCGTCGATTGACGAAGAGCTAGCTCCCGCTTGGGGATGCCTTTTTATTGATTTCGTATACTATTCATGTTGTATCCCGTTTGGGGGCCAGTATTTACAAAGGAGACTTTGCCGAAATTTTCGGGAAATATTTGATGTTTTTTTTAACCCGCATAATTCGGCTTATGCTATTAAAACTACTTGTTTTAAATTGGTTTTCCTTCACTCTACTACCTTTCTTGGTTTGGATTTCTGGGTTTTCGGCTTACTTAGATTACGTACGCCTCGAGACGTTCGTAGTTTAAGTGCCGGTCATATTCCGTACTTTCGGGACGTGACAAAGTTGGTATCAGAGCGTTAGGTTTTACCTTCGGAGCGTAGGATGACCCTTGGTTGATGGAATAGGTGACTAAAATAGAGTGACGTACCGTAGGTATGTTCCGCGGCATATTTACGATACGCTACTCCACTTAAGGAGCCTTAGGATGTACATTTCTTTGCCCAGTATTATATTCATTCCGATCTAGCCTCATCAGTACCAGTTATGCTTTTGCTGCCACGATTATGGGCAGGGAGAGCTACAGCTAGAGTTGCGGTCAGCATGAGCTCGTCAAGAACGAGGACTGACCAGGGCATGATTCCGACGACACACGATTGCAGAGATGTGTCTTTTCATTGTATCTTCGTGCCACGAGCGTTGGGTGGATTGCTGTATGAGATTACTCGGACGTGCCGATTTGCACTAGAGGATTGAGCCACTGATAGAGGCCAGCCAGATTTTGATGACCATTGAAGTATTGCTTACTCCTAATGATTGAGGCACCGTTCAGCGTGCAGACGAGCGAGCCAGTTATTGCTGTGAACGACGAGATATTACCCCAGATGCTGGTGTTAGTGCAGAATGAGTTATACTAAAAGATGATAGAAGGTCGCTAGTCATCGAGGATGAATGACTAGAACATGTGGATCGTTCGCCTACCCCTATGCGAGGACATCAGATAGATTGATTCCAGCTAGAGACGACTTCACGCAGAGACGTTGAGAGTCGACAGAGACGATCGAATGACAGAAACCTATTATTCCAAGTTTAAAGTAGTCGGAAAGACATGCAGGCAATTCTATGGACCCTCTGGAAGAATGAAACCCTAACTCGACATAATGACCGTGTGAAAGACTTTGAACCTTCGGGTTTGCGGCAGTTCCACGACGCCATTAGTGAGGCTTGGGTTTGCCCTTCTACGGCTGGACCACCGATGCTGTGGTATGTACTCGATACTATTAAACTGTGCCCAAGATGTTGAGCCCTTGGGGGATTATGAGGTTTTGACAATCGATTGGATGGTTCGACTTAATTCGGATGCTAGGCGGTGAGATGCATTTCTTGGGAGACTCTAGATACGAGGATAGCCGTTGGAGCTCAGTCCATGCAGCCACGACGAGACGAGTCTGAAGCGGTCGACATTAGAGAAAAATGGAGTAAGAGGTTCGTACAAGATCTGGATATGATGACGTTCCTTTCCGACGACATCAGAGATGCGATGCGCATGCCGAGGCAGAGTACTGGATATACCTTCCAGAAGGAGTCGCGATGGGTATGCAGCCGTTCTAGAGCAAGATATAGATATAGGAAAGGACGATGACTTCCGGACAGTTGGCAGAGACGAGACATGGAAGAGACCGTGAGCAGGATTCCTTCCAGGACACTGCTGCAATGATACTTGCACCCAAGATTAGATGTGTCACGTACATTCAGAGAGCCAGAGCCCGACGCCAGTGATATGCTGTCTTACGAGTGGTCGCGATGATTGACCGAGAGATGACCAGAGGAGTGCCAGAATGGAATCATCCCCGTTAGCAGACCTGACAGGGCCGATGAGCCGATGGACCGAGAGACTGGTAATTCACAGTGAAGACCTTGACCTAGGAGTGGTCATTGTTACGCACACCAGCAGGCCAGAGTTCATGATCATCGACGAGACGTCCCACTAGTGACCGCGACAGTTGGCCGAGATTCTTAGAGGATGCGCTTGAGCGGTACTATTCCGCCATTATTGATTTCGATGTTTTGGGTGATTTATTCGCAGGATTTGATTTTGATGATTGAGGATTTACGATCTTTGCACAGTGTTGCACTTGATATCGTTTTCGTGCTTTGGTTTCACATGTGTGTGATTTTACGGTTTTAGACATTTGAGTTGATTTTGTGCGTATGCACGCACACGATTTGGTTCCTGCACTCTATATAGTTTATATATGCTTGCAGTGCAGTGATACACCTTTTGTGCACTTAGATGCACTGGACTTCGATTTCGATTGTGATACTCGATATTTGTTTTGTGCACCTTGTGCACCTGATTTGATTTTGCGTATGTTCGGCGCTTGATATTGGATTTCATGATTTCGTGCATGATGGATGCCCCTGGTTTTGGGTTTTCGCGCATGTTGAGCGCATGTCTTGAGATGCGATTTTGGTGCACACCAGATGCACTAAATCGAGATTTTTTCGTGCATGTCAGATGCACCTGATTTTGCTGTCAGGCACACACGTTGCCTACGACAGATGCTTTGTGCACACCCGATGCACTTAGATCTTGTTTCTGTGCACTTGTATGGCACGTATATGGATTTTGATTGTCGTGCGCACCAGACGCACGTAGTATTCATACGCGTATTTTGGGATTGATTTCTTATAGAGCAGTACGTTTTTTTATGATAATTGCGATATGTTTTCGTACTAAGCAGGACTAGTCAGAGGACAGTACCTGAATGTATTTTGAATGCATTGATAGCTATTGAAAGGAATTCCAAAAAAGCGAGCTATAGTCTCAGTATTTACCTACGTGTCTGATATGACGCGAAACGTTTAAAATAAAGAAAACCCTTCCAAATTGTTTCCCAAAACGGCGGAACGTACATTTCAAATAAAGGTATATATGTATATAGCTATTTTCTTATGATAGACGTCCGCCACTGTGCAGTGTTATGTGCATTGCACAACAACTTAAAGGATTTGGCATGCATTCCTCCTGATATTTGCATGTATAGTTCCGATTTATAGCATATCGGTCTTGCTTAAGATTTGGCATTCGTGTCTTCACCTTGACTCCGATGATTGCGGGATGCTTGACGGAGTTTTGATTTCGAGTTATCTACTCATTACTCATGCGCATGCATTGCGCTATGATGTGTTTATGTATTTATGATTTCGGAGCCCCGGCGATTTGATGGTTTTGGCTGAAATATTTTAGTATTTGGGGGGAAGTTTTAATTTAAATTTGAGGACCGAATTTCTTTAAGGGGGAAAGATTGTAACGTTTTGAAAATCGTTTCGGTGAAATTTCGAAAAAAACGGTAAAATAAGGGGGTTTCTGCAAAAAGTCAAAATACAAATATCTTTATTATAAAAATTAAAAATACATATTCTAGTTATGTAATTGCTAGTATTGGGTGTTTATTGAGCCCCTGGTAAAATTTCTAAATTTCTGAAATTTTTTCCGAAATTAATTATTTTAATATTATTTTAAGCCGTCACTAATACATTTAATTAGGGAAAATTACAAATTGGAATGAGTTGAAATAAATTTTGTGCATCATAACACATTAAACAAAATTTTATCATGTGGTTTTTGAAATGAAATGGTTTGCCAAAACGGTTTAGAAAATATCGAAGAAAAAGGCTTTTTTTGGTAAAATTAGTGTTAATGGAAGTGGGGTACAACATTTATCATTTTTCCCTCACCCAAACTCACCCCTCACACACTCTCTCTCCTCACAAATTCTGGCCGAGCAAGAAAAGGGGGGGCTGCCCATTTTCCCCTCTTCCAAAGGTCAAAGAAAAGAAAAGAAAAGGAATTGGTGTTAAACATTAAAGCATGGGTCTTTATACTTGATGTATGGTTCCTTACTTGGACTTTTCTCTCACCCACACCCAACACCACACTCTCTCTCACCTCCTCACTGCTGCAGAAATTCAGCAGCCCCCCTTCTCTCATTTCCCCATCTCATTTCTTCTCCAAAGTTCACAAAAATTCCATGAAAAATCAAATAAAACCTCACTAATTTCAAAATCCAACCCTTACCCATTTTTCCTTGGCTATACTTGTATGGACATAGGTGAAAAGAAGCAAGTTTGGGAGGCTAGATTCATGTTGGATCTCTTGAAATTGTGAGGTATAATCTTAACCCTTTAGTCAAAATGTTGTCTAATTACTTCAATCTAGCTAACTAGAAGTTTAAATATGGTTTAATTTTAAAGTTTGGTTTTCAAGTGAAGGGTTAATCTAAAGTTAGGGTTTAGAGTATTTGGATTATGGTTGTGTGGAGTAGTGAAGATCTTAAGACATGCAAAACCTAATCTAATTGCCAATATGTAAATTGTTAGATGTAAAATGTCCAAATTAAGCTTTTTTTTTGTAAACTAGGTTTTTAGAAATTATTGAAAATGTGAAATTTAAAATCTAGTTAGGGTTTTTATAAATTTATTATGGTTTTAATGAGGAGATTAACATGTTAATGGAATGCTAAAACTAATCTAGTTGCTAGTTTACAAATTGTTGCTTCAAAATGTTAAAATTGGATAATTTGCAAACTAGAATTTTGGATTCAATGAAAATTGATGAGGATAAAATCTATTAATGGTTTATATGACTTAGTTATGATATTTAGTGGATATTATGGTCATTAGATTTGTTAAAACATCAAGTTTCGAATTAAAACGAAAATTTAGTGCTTTCTAGGTTTTCGGAAATAAATCAATTTGATTTATTTTAATGTTTTGATGATTTAAACCCTGTTTTATATTATAATTAGTGAGTTTTGGGAACTACGATTTGTACGTTTGAGTTTTTCTCGATCACTCGGCGTTTGTACGCCGATGTCGAGGGTTTTGGGTTGATTTGAGAGAGAGCAACCATAGGTTTTGACCTATGTGGGATTCGTGCGTCGTTTTGGTCATGAGTCGGATTTTAATGCGATATGGTGCGTTATGATATGTGTTGCGCCACGGCAGCGCCCCGGCCTCGTACTCGAGGCCAAAATGCGGAATCAAAAATTTTCCTTACTCGGAAACCGGCGCTACCGTGGACAATGAAAACCCGGATCGTTTACCATTAACCTAATGCTAGCAAACAAGTGATGGGAAGAGAAGTATACCGAGTGATCCGAGTCCTCCGGTCTTCTCGTCATCGTCCCGATCTCCCGCGGAAAGTCTTGCCTCCACATCGTCGCCTCCTCGCCGGAAGGGCACCACATCGCCGCCTCCTCGCCGGAAGGGCACCACATCGCCTGCGTCTTTTACGGGCTCCCGCCTCAATACCGAGGCAACTCGGGCATGAAGCCGGCAACTCGACATGCTCAAGATATGCTGTATAATGTGTACTGTAGAGGGTATATCTCATTTGGGGTTTGTTGCCTTTGAAGATGATGGAGGAATCAAGACTAGAAAAATGGTGCTTGCATTTTTCTAGCATGAAAATGAGATCAAGAAAAATGAAACTCTCAAGAATGAAAACTCTCTCTTCTTCTTCTTTCTTTCAACCATTTTTCATCAAGTCAGAAGAATAAGGTGGAGGAATGAATATATCAAACAAGAGGGAGGTGAGTGTAGGAGAGCATGAAGGGTGACCATATCCTAAACCTCATCATCACAACCTCACATCAACTCTAATCCTTTCTTATCAACTTTCAACTCACTTCAAATCTTAATAAAGCATGAAAAGATGAAGGAAAAGAATGGCATCTAAAGATGCTATCATGATAAATACATTTGCAAGAAAAACCTCCACAAAGTGTAATTTGCAAAACTGCAAATTACCCCCTCCATCAGAAAAGTCCGGCCGGGAAAGAACAAAGGAAAACCGGCCGGATCGGAATGCAAACTGGCAACTCCAGAAAACTGGTCCCGTAATAAATTACAGGAAAAACCCCGATACTGTGCATACACACCCGCATCTGTATTCCGACCGGATACAAATGCAATGAGACAAAATCTACACTGTACTAAACTAGTACCGGCTTAAACCAAAGCCGGCTAGTAATATCCGTTCGATCCTGATCCGTGCAATACCGCACGTATCAGATCGAACCCTGCCATATAACTATACGGCCACTAGTACAAAACTGTCCGATCCTGATCCGTGCAATACCGCACGTATCTGATCGGACCCTGCCATATCTCCATACGGCCTCTACAGCGTTTCGCCCGAAAGCTTGAGTAACTGTAAGCGTGGTGGACTCTAAAGACTCGTCAATACTATGGCTGTGGATTTAACCACTAGCACGTCAGAGGTATTAGCCAATACGTGACGGGCCACCAGCTATTGACCAAAAGGGACGTCGATGAGCGAACTCATCCTGACACCCTACTGAGCCTGTCAGTGACAATATCCGTACAGTCCGGTCCGTTCGTCTATGAGGATCGCATGTCGGGCCTAGGGGGTTGGTAAAAGTCAGACCCCCAAAGGCGGTACAAGTCGTGTCGGAGTGTAGCCCAGAACGCCCTGAGATACTACTGGAATACCTACCAGTAAATCTCCTGTCTCGGCCGAGGGCTTTGCGTAATGGCTCTCCTAGACACAGCGCGACCTCACCCCCAATACCGGGAGAGACGAACCCCTGCCGATCCGCTCACTGCCTCCATGTGGCTCGGGACTGTACCCAACTAAAACCTGTTTGCACGACTCCTTTGAGCCGTGGTAGGGTAGTAATCAAAGCACAGTGGGAACTCACACGAGACAAATGACGATCTCAGGTCGATGAACTAACCTGTACACATGTCACCAGGGAACTGCTATCTGACATCTGGTATAAGACCAACTAGCAGGTTCCCGGCGAGTCCTGTCCGGTGTACTCATAACCCAATGAGCACCTGTATACATCTTAGGTGAACCAACTGACACCAGTGGCTTGTGAGACCGGCCACCGCCCCTCGTCGGGGTCTCGACTGTATACACTAGTCTACTAATGGAGTATCGATGCCCTGTCTCGAAACTCCTACGACTAGGGACCTTTTAAGGATGTGCTTATAGACTACCAGCTCCCACGTATATGATCGCCATCATACTGCTGGTAGTCAAGCAAGAATCCTAGGGGCTCTATCAACGTGTAATAGCGACATGTCAGGTCACCTAAAGCAGTACACGATGATAAAGATAAACCAGATAGCATACTATCATCTCGAGTAAGACTGTCCTACCGGGATAGGTCCTCCCTCAATCATTGCAATCACGTGCCTGTGATCCAATAATTGACTCTGAGGGCACTATCTCCAACAATCTCCCACTTGCACTCAAGGCTAATTATTGCGATGTCGCATACTCACAGCCCGTGTGATACCGAACACCCAACTCCTCTACTAGTCAGTCGCACAAAGCCTGTTTGCGAAACTATTGCGTTCGAGGAAAAGCCTTAGTGGGTGGATCCGCCTAGATGTTTCTTTCTATGTCTCTCTATATCTCAAGTTCGCGGAGAAAGCCATCTCCCGAAATGAGCAATACCTGTCTTGGAATGTCTGGATGTCTGATGGGACCTAGTTCATAAATGAACTCCAAATCCAAACTTCTTAGACTGTATCGTCAACTGAACTTAATCAGTATCCTGCGTCATGCCTCCCTCAGTATCTGCCTGGATCACCTGTCCAGAATACTGTCCCTCGTCAGAGGGAGAACTATAACTCTGACAACCTCCTTGTCGTCCATGTCACCTTGGAAGCCTGGAGTGATAACCGTCTCCTATAGGAGGCAGCCGTTATCATATCCCTAGAACATTCACTTATGTTCTAAAACTGCTTCCGACTGTTCCTCCAGGATTGGATCAATATCTACTTATTGCATCTAGTGCAAGAACAACATCTGGTGTGGTGCTTGACATCTCATGATTGACTCAATTGCCTAAGCAAGTGATCTGCCAATCATGTACATCCCACTCTACTTTAGTCTATAAGAAACCTTTAGAGAGGGTGACTCCATTACCTGCAGGTACACTACCATGCTAGGAGTCGTCTATTCTAAATACTCTTAGAATGCTGTCAAAGTTCCCTGATTGGGAAACCACCCAAATCTAGATCTAAAACCATAGATCTAGTAACCAGTATGTGTGATATAATGTCCAAGTCCCTTGTGGAGAAACCACTGTGTGACAACCAAAGTATAACCGATCGTAGTATAGGAATATCAATTCCTACTCTGTGTATGTCATCAAATACCAGGACATCACACCCTACTACCTTCTTAACAGATCCATCCCCTATTCTGATGAAGTCAAACCTATGACTTCGCATCAGAAATAGATGATCTATCTCCGCTATATCTGCTTTAGTCTATAAATAGATATAAGCCAACTGTCCACCAATGCTTCCGCTGCTCCCACTGACTACGACAACCCTCTGGCAGAGTCATATAGACGTGCACTTCCAAAGCTAGTTTAGAACGACGCTATACTCATCCTCCTGCCGGGTCTCGCAGCCTGGAACAACAACAATGGCAAGTGTGAGTAAACAAGAACTTCCCTGTCACCGTCCTTGAGACTACTGGAGTACCTCTCGGGTGTCTGAAGTTACCCACCTTATCTGCGGAGTGGCTAATGGAATGTCAAATCAGATTGAATCTTTAGGTTCCTTATCAAATCTTCAGTAATCGTTTGCGGTTCTGGAATCACTTCCAGTTCTACCATACTCCCACTGCTGTTTTCTGAAAAAACCATTTCTTTTAAAAATTGTGGCGAGTGAAGAACAATATCACTATTGATCTTCCAGATGGTAGAAAATCAACCCTCGTCATAGCCTGGGTCAATCCACAAACAGCCATTACAGAAACGTGCCTTGAGTTGTCCAGTGTCTGGTTTTAAGCATAAGCCGGACAACTCCCCGTACCTTAACAATGTCAAGATATGAACTGTTCTATATCCAATATAGAAACAGAGGCACTGATTTAATTGAACCAGATTCAAATCATGCAGCTGTCTCCAGTGCATGTCAACTAAATGGAAGGAGGCCTATCAGCGTTACTCAACTTAGGAATGCTTCCAATTATGAGTAACCTGAAAGAGAAGCAAGTTCTCTTTATCATTACTATCAACTGAACACCATACACAAGTATCTACATCTTCGATCACTTTGAAGAATCCTGATACTTGCTACACCTGGTTCTCTACTCTATTCAAATACCTATAACTCCTCAAAACTTAGACCCTGTGTCCCTACGAAACACATGTCTAAGAACTAGAGAAGTTAAAAGTAAACAGAATATAGTATGAGGACCAACCCCTCTGTCCTAATGGACACTGGACAACATACAATACTCTGTATAAGTCCGCTGAGTCTAACAACTCTTTCACTGTGCGTCGTAGGTTGAAAACTGTACTTATGGTTAAGAAGAATTACACCGCTGTTTAATGCTCCTTACCTAACCATCCACTGATATAGGTAAATGTCATCGACATAATATCAAAAGGTACATCTCACTCTATGAAAATAGACGTACAGATATAACAATTTGAAATTGGTGCACAATAGCGGATATTCAAAACCAAATATTTGCCGACCGGCAAACAGCCCAGATGATCTCCTCAAATATCACCGATTACAACGAATCCCGATATATTGAGGATGATCACCCTATTCCCAATAACTTACTCCCACTCAGCATCTGTAAAACCATACAGATGTGAGAATCATACCTGGTAAATACATACCCTGGAGTAAGTATCTAATCGGGAAATCAGTTTTCTTTTAACATCACACAGTGAAACTGAAACATTGAAATGTTTCGGTGGGGTATTCCGGTATTCTTAGTAATGCCTTTTCAATTGTCCAGATTCACAACTGTAACCGTATTTCTCTTTGCCATCTGTCCAAATCCCTTTATATGTCTTTAGTCATTACCGTCTGTACACCCCTTTAGGCCAAATGGTTTTCTTCCTTCCTTACCGTTCGGCACCAGCCTATGGTTTGGAAGAAGACTATCCAATAAGCATAAAAGGTGTACTGTCCTAATCCTAGGAGCACTCGCAAAGCGAGAGAAGGTGAAGATAAAAGACAACCGAATAAACCTTATTCCTATTTCTCCTGAACCAGAATCCATCCCCGAACTGGAATAAGTTCCTTTCGAGTTCGTATATAACCATACGATGGAGTATCCAAATAATCTGTGGATCTTCGTAGTGATACGGAGTGTCCTGGAGAAATACAAAGGTGATTTAGGATTGGCGAAGAAATACTTTGTTCGGTCGTGAATAGCAGTCGCAATTTACTTTGCCCTCTTACTAATCCCTTGCTTTGTCTTAATCTTAATACCTTCTGCACACCATAGTTATGCTAATTGGTTTTCTTCATTCCCCACCGTTCGGCACCAGCCTAAGGTTTGGAAGAAGACTATCCAATTTGCGTAATAGGTGTACTATCTCCTAAACCAAGGAGTACTCACAACTTGAGAGAAGGTAAAAAGGAAAAGACAACTGAATAATCCTATCCGTTTTCTCCAGAACCAGAAACCATCCTCGAAGTCCTTCGAGTTCGTATATAACCATACGATGGTTTTGTCCAATGGAAGTGGACGTTCGTAGTAATACAGGGTGTCCTGGAGAAAAGGGTAAAAGTAGGAGTGGCAATGAGGTTTGCAACTCTGACAATCCAAAAGCCAGTGTTAAGAAGGTTCGGTCAACTTGGTCACTGAGTCATAGTCCAGGGTCGGGTCAATGGTCGCTGCCAAAGAGAGAGAGAAAAGAAACACTCAGCGTGCACTCTAACCTAGATCAGAATGGTTATCACTTTGTCTAATCTGGAAACCTCCCACTGTACCTCAAATTCTCCTCCAAACCTGAAAGAAGAATTAGTCGGGGTCACCCGAGGAGTAAACCAACTCATCAGTGGGAATCGGGATCCAACTATCATCGCATGATAACTTGACGGAATCCACTCAAGTCACCACACTCCAGAAGGTATACGCATGCCTGGCAAGTTTCAGTTCTTTTGAAACTCCCGATGTGATTTTTACCCCAAGCGGTTTATGACCTTGACTAGGTCAACAAACCATAAACCGCCAGTCAAGTTCAACCCGTCATTATTCTGGATTGCATTAAACCCACCCGCACGTGCCCTTGACTAGGTCAACAAGGCCGCACGACTGTCTCAACCAATCCCACTTATGCAACAAACAAGTACCACTTAGCTACCGAACACTACGTCTTGACTAGGTCAACAAACGTAGCACGAATACCAAATAATACCTGTAGGAAATGACGGAGGGCTACGACTGGTTTTTGGCGAAAAACCTTTAACGTAATGAACTTGATATCGTTGAAGGAACTGCATAGCCTTTTATAAAAATATAGTGACGAAAACCTTTACTAAAGAGGTCACTCCCGGTGAAGGGATCTCGGCTCATTCCCCGTAGAATGAGGTGCAGGATATTCCAACTGAATACCACGATGCAAAGCAAAAGTAATCGGCTATAGTGAAGTTAATGCCCTGATGCAAACTTCTGTCCAAGGGGTCACTCCCGGTGAAGGGATCTCGGCCCTTGCCTCGTCGACTGAGGAGCAGGATATTGCAAATGAATACCACGATGCAAAACAAAAGTGAACGTCCTTGCAATAACAGCTTTTTGAAAAATTGTTCCAACAACATTAGATTAGGTTTGTTTATCTTGCATTGATCCGAATCAATGCATTCCCATCAATTGATCACACCAAAAAGAACGAAAATATACTGACGTACGTATATGCCATCCGCATTCGCCACTGGGTCCCGTCATCACCCGTTAGGTTAGCTAACTAACGGCAGAGCGGGGACTGGACTAGCGCGGATGAAAAACATATACAACATCTACTAATATATATACCAATATATAGTATTTCGCTCAAGGCGTGAAAATGCAACATCACAGAAAAGTGTAGCATCACAGAACAATACAGATATCTGGAAGCCCCGGGTTTCACAGAGCCGCTGCTGAAACCCGACGTTCCCCTAGTCGTGTGGATAGCCTGTGCAATGAAATCCTAGACCCCTACGGGCGCGGCAAGTCACCCGCCAAAACCTGAAGCGAGGCAGCCCCCTTCAGCTCCGTGAATGGACCACCCAGCACTTCACGGAATCCGGTAACTTGGGCACCCCTCCTGGGTCAACCTGTACCCCCTACGAGTGCGGCGAATAGCCCGCCAATTCCAGACTGAAGCCCCCTCCGTCTCAATGCCCTGAGATGCGGGCTTGTTGCCCTCCAGAACCCGGCTATCCGTGCACCCCACCGCGGGGCAACCCTAGTACAGAAAGTAAAATATACATACACCGGGTACATCGACCGCAACCAGGCCGTGCCCCAAAAGAATAATACAAACAGGCAGTGACGGCAGTCCACATGTCGGACGCTCGCCCCGCAAAATCAAATGTACATAATACAACAAAACTGTACTAGCATTGCATCCAGGCTATCCCCCACGACCGATCCGCAACAACACAGCATAAACATAGAACATCAACGTGAAAGTCACGTTCGCAAATCCGTCTAACCGGGCTATAGCAGTTAGACGGGATTTACCGATCAAGTGACATTCACGGTCGCAGATATAATGTAAATACTGTGAAATAATGTGTTTAAAAATATCCGATCGATCAAACAATTAACAAGTGGGCCCCCAAGTAATACTGTAGCAGTCACAGAAGATCTGGGCCCAAATTTAATATCCCAAAATCCCTATTTTCAGTCCAGAAAGCAACTGAAGAAAAATGACCAAGTGAACTCACCATAGTGCGGCGGAACCGCGGCCCCAAGGGGGTTTTGGCCGCGGTTCCGCGCTCCAACTACTGAATCACTTTATCGTTTTTCTCCAGTAGGCTTATATTTTCCAGCACATCATTTTTCTGCAACCTGAAAAATTTTTAGACACCAAAAAATTCCAACAGAAAACTGATGTGAACAAAAATGATGTTTTTGGAATTTTGGTCGATCGGATAAGCAAAACGCATTAGAACAAGCTAGGAAAGGTTAATGGCGTGGCTCTGATACCATGTTGCGCCACGGCAGCGCCCCGGCCTCGTACTCGAGGCCAAAATGCGGAATCAAAAATTTTCCTTACTCGGAAACCGACGCTACCGCGGACAATGAAAACCCGGATCGTTTACCATTAACCTAATGCAAGCAAACAAGTGATGGGAAGAGAAGTATACCGAGTGATCCGAGTCCTCCGGTCTTCTCGTCATCGTCCCGATCTCCCGCGGAAAGTCTTGCCTCCACATCGTCGCCTCCTCGCCGGAAGGGCACCACATCGCCTGCGTCTTTTACGGGCTCCCGCCTCAATACCGAGGCAACTCGGGCATGAAGCCGGCAACTCGACATGCTCAAGATATGCTGTATAATGTGTAGTGTAGAGGGTATATCTCATTTGGGGTTTGTTGCCTTTGAAGATGATGGAGGAATCAAGACTAGAAAAATGGTGCTTGCATTTTTCTAGCATGAAAATGAGATCAAGAAAAATGAAACTCTCAAGAATGAAAACTCTCTCTTCTTCTTCTTTCTTTCAACCATTTTTCATCAAGTCAGAAGAATAAGGTGGAGGAATGAATATATCAAACAAGAGGGAGGTGAGTGTAGGAGAGCATGAAGGGTGACCATATCCTAAACCTCATCATCACAACCTCACATCAACTCTAATCCTTTCTTATCAACTTTCAACTCACTTCAAATCTTAATAAAGCATGAAAAGATGAAGGAAAAGAATGGCATCTAAAGATGCTATCATGATAAATACATTTGCAAGAAAAACCTCCACAAAGTGTAATTTGCAAAACTGCAAATTACCCCCTCCATCAGAAAAGTCCGGCCGGGAAAGAACAAAGGAAAACCGGCCGGATCGGAATGCAAACTGGCAACTCCAGAAAACTGGTCCCGTAATAAATTACAGGAAAAACCCCGATACTGTGCATACACACCCGCATCTGTATTCCGACCGGATACAAATGCAATGAGACAAAATCTACACTGTACTAAACTAGTACCGGCTTAAACCAAAGCCGGCTAGTAATATCCGTTCGATCCTGATCCGTGCAATACCGCACGTATCAGATCGAACCCTGCCATATAACTATACGGCCACTAGTACAAAACTGTCCGATCCTGATCCGTGCAATACCGCACGTATCTGATCGGACCCTGCCATATCTCCATACGGCCTCTACAGCGTTTCGCCCGAAAGCTTGAGTAACTGTAAGTGTGGTGGACTCTAAAGACTCGTCAATACTATGGCTGTGGATTTAACCACTAGCACGTCAGAGGTATTAGCCAATACGTGACGGGCCACCAGCTATTGACCAAAAGGGACGTCGATGAGCGAACTCATCCTGACACCCTACTGAGCCTGTCAGTGACAATATCCGTACAGTCCGGTCCGTTCGTCTATGAGGATCGCATGTCGGGCCTAGGGGGTTGGTAAAAGTCAGACCCCCAAAGGCGGTACAAGTCGTGTCGGAGTGTAGCCCAGAACGCCCTGAGATACTACTGGAATACCTACCAGTAAATCTCCTGCCTCGGCCGAGGGCTTTGCGTAATGGCTCTCCTAGACAAAGCGCGACCTCACCCCCAATACCGGGAGAGACGAACCCCTGCAGATCCGCTCACTGCCTCCATGTGGCTCGGGACTGTACCCAACTAAAACCTGTTTGCACGACTCCTTTGAGCCGTGGTAGGGTAGTAATCAAAGCACAGTGGGAACTCACACGAGACAAATGATGATCTCAGGTCGATGAACTAACCTGTACACATGTCACCAGGGAACTGCTATCTGACATCTGGTATAAGACCAACTAGCAGGTTCCCGGCGAGTCCTGTCCGGTGTACTCATAACCCAATGAGCACCTGTATACATCTTAGGTGAACCAACTGACACCAGTGGCTTGTGAGACCGGCCACCGCCCCTCGTCGGGGTCTCGACTGTATACACTAGTCTACTAATGGAGTATCGATGACCTGTCTCGAAACTCCTACGACTAGGGACCTTTTAAGGATGTGCTTATAGACTACCAGCTCCCACGTATATGATCGCCATCATACTGCTGGTAGTCAAGCAAGAATCCTAGAGGCTCTATCAACGTGTAATAGCGACATGTCAGGTCACCTAAAGCAGTACACGATGATAAAGATAAACCAGATAGCATACTATCATCTCGAGTAAGACTGTCCTACCGGGATAGGTCCTCCCTCAATCATTGCAATCACGTGCCTGTGATCCAATAATTGACTCTGAGGGCACTATCTCCAACAATATGTAGGTAGCCCATGTGAACTTCGAGACGATAAGCAAGCGCGTGGCGACGTCAGCACGGGCTAGCGAGGACCAGGTGAGTAGATTTATATCTACGGGGAGAAGTCGGGTGGATGGCGTATAGCACCCCCGCAGTCCGTAGTGTAGCACATATATATATTGTTTATATATTGTTTGAGTATATTGATGATAATATGGATATTTGGTGTTCTTGTATGTTTAGTGTCGCGAAACCCTAGAGTAGTGGTCGCACCACACATGCACACACCAACCCATACTTGCATACTTTCTTCTTTCATTTGTGCTTATACGGGAATATATAGTTATGTGTTCACATGGGTATGGGACTATGTGTTCACATACGGATTTGAGGCTTGGGTTTGAAATGAGTCGATGAGATTTGTATTGAGGTTGTGACTTCGGTGATATGGCAGGATTCGTATTTGAGATACGACATGACGTTGTAGTGGGTCCTTGATGTAGTGTTTCACACACGTCCATGCATACTTAGGCGGTATCAGTATTGTACTAGACGTAGATCAGTACCCCGATCATGATATTTGATAAAGAGGATACCAGGTGAATAGTATGATGAATGTGATATTGACCCGTACCCAGATTTGGGGATGCCGTACGACGGATTTACGTACGAGCTATATTTTGATGATTGATCCGCACTCTTGACTTGGGATGTCTGGTTATGGATATGATATTATTGAGGCGGGATCACCGACTATACATATACAGGTATGTATATGTATCGACTCAGATGATAGGCGGTTTCCTTACCTGTAGTTCAGCTTGTTAGTTCAGCCGTATAGTTTAGTGTAGTTGTTAGATTAGATTAGACTTCTACCTATTTCAAAACTAACGTATCGTGGGTATTTTAAAAGACAGGTCAAGGGATTCTACGGATATTTCAAAAGACGTATCTTTTCTTAAAATCACCGTAGCCCTTATTTTCAAAACACCGCGATTCGTGATATTTCAAAAGGCACTATTGTAGGACTTATATTAGGGTAATGCAGATTAGTTATCGTTGTGTCTAGTATTCAGCTCCCGCACATTATTGCTGTTGCTCCGCATCGCATACATATTGTGATTTATATGCCATTATTGATATTATGCTGTTAGGACACCAGCACCATTACCGATGATGCGTATGTACCACGTACACCTACTTGCCGGCTCACACACATCTTCATCGGTAATTGCCATGTCACGTACACTTTAGAAAATACTATTTGCTTGACTTAGCTTGTTAGATAGTAGTTTTGACATGATATTAGTGTACTTGCCTTATATGCCAGTTTAGACATTGTAGTTATTACTTGCCACTTCAGGCACACTGTTATTCATTGTTATGTCACATTCATGGATTCTCATGCATATATTCACCATTATACGTGCTATTGAGGTTTTGGATTCGGATTTCCATGAGATTTTCTGGATTTGGGGGAAAACCACAAAACTTATACAAACATCTTCTTTCTTTTTAAATGAAAAGTGCGGTTTTCCCATGATGTATGAGTCATCCACCATGAGTTTGCTGATGGATTTCGAGACCCGATTCGAGGAGACGGATGAACCGTTTCGGGTACATGGTGGACCCGGTAAGGTACCCCGGGACAAGAAGCGCGTGATGATGACGATGTGAGCCTGGCAGGGGAGCACTACCTACCGGTGATATTACCCGACGCGTCGGATATCCGGAGGATACCGTCGTGGTCTTGAGATGGATGGTAGGGGCCGGTCTGGACTGACGGCGCCCTAAATATTGTGATTGAGACATTGAGATTTGAGACTTGAGGTACATAGATTGTGACACAGAGATATCGAGGTATTTGGACACTTGTTTTGTGTCGATGCTGGGCACTGTTTTATGCTGATTTCATATATGGTACCTCATCTTTTTTAAAATACAGAAATCTCACTGATTTATGAAACCAGTTTTATTCAGTACATGCATTCTGTTTCATGCATTCATACATCATCCATATGATATATCGCTACCTGAAGCACTGACACGGGCACATGAGATTACACTCGGGTTAGATATTACCCTAGCCATTGTTATAGGCTGCATGTTATACATATATTTGAGGATATTTTATGATCATTGACCTAGGTTGCGTTATTTATGCGATTTCTGTTCGTAGATGTTTTTCTATTCACGAGTTGGCAACTCACCCCCGTTGTGCCCCAGTTTCTTGCAGGTTTGCCGTACAGGTTTCTTTACGGCTTTGCGGGCATAGTTTCCTTCGGGTGATTTGCTAGTAGGTAGGTTTACTTGTATCGTACCCCCCATTATATAACTTGTATATTATTACTCTGTTGTATCTAGAAGTTCCATCAACCAAACATGTATTCATTTGAGATAGAGACCAGTGATGTTATTCCTTCGACCTTAGAGTCGCGCGTTATATCTCTGTGGTTTTCTTGTGGTTTTGAGTTTCCTTTTGAATTTTGATCCTTGCCGTTGGCGTTGTATATTATATTGCTTGTGTGGTTGTGACCGTCGATTGACGAAGAGCTAGCTCCCGCTTGGGGATGCCTTTTTATTGATTTCGTATACTATTCATGTTGTATCCCGTTTGGGGGCCAGTATTTACAAAGGAGACTCTGCCGAAATTTTCGGGAAATATTTGATGTTTTTTTTAACCCGCATAATTCGGCTTACGCTATTAAAACTACTTGTTTTAAATTGGTTTTCCTTCTCTCTACTACCTTTCTTGGTTTGGATTTCTGGGTTTTCGGCTTACTTAGATTACGTACGCCTCGAGACGTTCATAGTTTAAGTGCCGGTCATATTCCGTACTTTCGGGACGTGACAAAGAAGAAGGAAATATCGCAAGTGATGAAAATATCTATCATGAATGCAACCCTTGGGTGAGTATATCATCCATACACTAACCCATGTAGAGAATTAACCATGGTAAAGGTTAATGGTTAGGTCACAAAATATCTTAAGTAATATCTTAAGTAGAAACAAAAGAGTGGACTAAGTCAAAGATTATCTACAAATTTCTACAAGCTTCTAGTTTTGATTAAATCCACTAATTTGTAATTACTTAATGATAAATGAAATCCTAACATAAACCCTAGCATGGTATGAGTCTCATACATACATGTTGTATGTGTAACCTAGCATGTCACAATATTATATATCACATATATAATATTCATGTAACAAAAAAAACAATACAATAAACATATATCACATATATGTTAAATGCATCATAAGTGAGAATAATAAATATTTAAGTGAGCATAATATATATATATATATATATATATATATACATATATATTATATATTATTTCATCGAATCAACACTTGATCCGATAACCCGGCTATATCACATATAACCGGCCGATATCACATATCGCGAAAATAGAATACGGTATCGCATACGCGTATCAATCACGATCCCTCACATATCACGTATGTGCTCCTACTCCGTTTTCCTGAGCCTGGAAAGCTCTATGTAGGACTCTAAAGACTCGTCAATACGCTGGCAGTAGGTGATGATCACATCAAACACCAACAAGCCACAAGCGGTCAGCTAAACGTAACGGCCACCCAAGTATTGAGCGATCAGAAGATCAACAAGCAAGTCTGCTCTAACTCCTATAAATCCAATCAGTAACACTACCGTACAGTCCGGTCTCTTCGTCTGATATGTCGCATATCCAGTCTAGGGGTGGTAAACGTCAGACCCCAGTAACCGATAAGTCGTGTTGATATGAGGCTAATAACGGGTCGAGAAACTAATGATAACGCTTACCAGTATATCTCCATATCAGCCCTGGCCAGGGACTTCCAGTTATAGCCAATCGAACACAGCGCAACATCAACCACCAATACCGGGAGAGACGAAACCCCTCCTATCGCTCATTGCCTTCATATGATTCGGGACTGTACCCAAAAGCCACCGTTTTGCATGTTGTCATGAACATGGTAAGGTGGAAATCAAAGCACAGTGGGAATCATACAAGACTCTATAACGATCTCGGGTCTACAGACTAACCTTTACCAGTGTCACCAGAGAACTGCTATCTGACGATAGGTATAATACAAACAAGGAGTTCTCGGCAAGTCCGTTCAGTGTACCCAGTCTCTACTGAGCACCTGTACACCATCTTTGATGTCAAACACCGATGGATATGGGACCATCTATCGCCCATCATATGGGTCAAGATGCGTATACGCTAGTCTACCCTGGAGTATCGATGCCCTGTCTCGATATACCCTCGACTAGGATATACTTGTGGACTACCCTGACCACACTAGTATGATCTACATCCTAGTCCTATTAGTCAAGTACATATCCTAAGGGCTTTATCAATATGTGAGAGCAAGACAGTAACCCAATACAAGTCAACATGTTAAGACAATGAGCAACCAGATAGCATACTATCATATCGAGCGAGAAAGTCCTCTTTATATATATCCAAGCATCCACTATAATATACATCATATGTACAACAATGGCCTCTAGGGCATATACATAACTAACATCTAATACCCAGGAAGTAGAGTTTATAGAAAAACAGTTTTCTGTCACAAACATACATGAAGAGGAAGCATCACCATGTTTCTTCTTCTTGAGATCCAGGTACTCAGCACAGTTGCACTTCCAGTGTCCCACTTTATGGCAGTAATAACATTCCCCTTTCCCCGATTCCCCAGCTATAGATTTGTCTTTCCCCTTAGCCTTTTTGACTCCACCTCTAGGTTTGGTGGGTTTCTTCTTCATCTTTTCTTTGGCCTTGGCCTTTGGGCGAGAGGAAGAAGATGACCCAGCAATCAAAGCGGGAGTCTTCACTGCTTTGAGTGTGCTCTCTGCACTTCTCAACTTATTGAGAAGTTTAGGTAGTGTCTTGTCCATGTTGTGCATGTTGAAGTTTACTACAAATTGAGCAAAGGCAGGGGGAGAGAATGTAAAACAATATCTATATATTGTTCGTTCTCCATTGTCCAGCCAAGGTCCTCAAGCTCTTCAATAAAAGCTATCATCTTCAAGATGTGGTCACCTAATGGTGTGCCTGGAGCCATTCGCATCTAAAACAGGTTTCGAGATGCTTCATATCTCAGGGTCCGAGATTGCTCTCCATACAACTCTTTTATATGGAGAAAGATGGAATGAACATCCATTTGCTCGTGCTGCTTTTGATGTGTTTTATCCATCGATGCAAGCGCGAGGCATTTGGACATGTCACATTCAGTACCCTATATCTTACGGATTTCCCTATTCGCAGCTGAAGATTTAGGGCCTGGGACGGATGGGGCTGGGGCTGTGAGGACATATGATACCTTATCATAAGTTAGGGCAATGTTAATGTTCCTCAGCCAGTCTTTATAATTGGTCCCATTCAGTTTATTTTTCTCTAGTAGAAGCTTAAGTCCTGTCTTTGGTATCAGCCATTAAGAGAGAGAAAAGAATACATTCAGCGAAAGCTCTTGCAAAGATCAGATTGGTTATTATCTTATCTAATCGATGTCTCCCGCTGCTTTTATCAAATTTTCCTTCAAACCTTAAAAAGAAATCTAGCCAGAATTAATTACATTCTACAACTTCGCTAACTATTCAGCCAGGCCAGTGTCGGTAGTTTAAGGGAGATTCCCCGTGCTTTCGCACGGACCTAATTAAAATAAACCTCGTTTTCCCAGAGGCGTAGCCCCGTAGACACCTTTCTAGACACCTAATGAGTTAGCTAATTATAAAGTGTAAAACTCTCCTAGGAGCAACTCTTGCTCACAGTAGGATCGAGATCCAACCATCATATGGAAGGTATGCAATCTCATTGCAAATTTCAACTCTTGAAACTCCTGATATGGTTTTTACCCCTAGCACTCATGACCTTGACTATAATCAACATAGCATAAATAGTAGTCAAGTTCTACCCGTCAATTCTCGATTAATTAGACCCACTCATATGACCCATGACTATAATCAATATAATCACATGAATGTCCTAATTAATCGCATCATATGCACTATAGGAAGACATCACTTAGCTACCGTACACTACGCCTTGACTATAATCAACATACGTAGCACGAATACTAAGTACTCTACTTCCTAAAATGACGGAGGGTTGCGAATAGTTTTTAAGAAAACCTTTAACGCTTTGAACTTGATATCGTTATAGAATCATATGGTTTTCAAAAAAGGAGTGGCTTAAGCTCCGCAATTTTGAAATGTAGTTTTTTCGTAAAAAGCCGAGTGGGATCAAATTCGATTCTACAACATCTTTTTAGGTTTATTTTCCTTTACATTAATCACATTAATGGAGTCCCATCATTTAAGTTCTTAAGCCATGACAGAATAGAAATGAAAATAGAACGTACGCTTATGCCATTCGCATTCGCCACAGTGTCCCGTTATGCACCGTTAGGTTACTTAACTAACGGCATAGCAGGGCGGGACTAGCGCGGATGTAAAACATAAGTAACGCTTATTATATATCATATATATATAATAATACCATTCGTCTCATCATATAAAATGATCACATCACAGAATATCAACAGCAGAAGCACAAATATGAACATATAGGATATACTAGGATTTTCATATTCTGTATTTAGCCAACGATAGAAAAATACGGATTCCACGGTCGTGATGAATAGCCAATCCCACACCCTAGAGCGAAAAGTGACCCTACCAATTCTAGAGTTAGGAGACCCAGTCTCAACTCCTCGAGATGGCCTCCCACTGGACTCTAGAACCCGGTCACTTATGCTCCCCACCTTGGGTCTATCCTAATGCGGAAAAGTAAATAATATACATCAACGGTAATATCATCCTCAACCCGGATGTGCCCCAATAAAAGAATATTAAATACAATGAATTTTACATGAATGAAAAAGAAAACTCTCATCTCATATAAAACCCCCGGCCATTCATTCACGATGATCCTATACATCATGTCACAGTAACACATAACATCACATGTCATCAACGTAAGCAAGTATCCGTACCCCAATTGTCGTTGACATATAGCAACGAAACCGGCGATATACCACAAACTACACTTACGGTCACAGAAAAATATCATACATCATGACGATGTTAAACGTTTCGATCGAATCAACAAACAACCACAAATTACCCCGAGAGAGCTAAGCACTTGAGTAAAGTTAAAATACCCAAAAAGTGTGCCACAGTGTCTATGAACCAGCCGTAGAAGGGTCAACCCTTGCCTCACTTATGGCGCCACAGGACCACAGCAAACCTTAAGATTCAGCCGCGGTTCCATGGTCATAAAATCGAGTTAGGGTTTTGTTCGTCTAGAGGGTCCATAGGAATACTTGCACAACTATTCGAATATTTTTAACTTGGAAAATTCCAACACTTGGAAAAATTTCAGAGGGGATCATGAGGCAATGTTCGAAGCTCGTTCGAAGTGTTACACATCATCTAGGTTACCATTACAATGTTAAAAATATACGACTTCGAAACACTCCGTATTAGTCCTATATCAAAATTTACATTACATGAAAATTTGGACTAAACAAACAATACCTGAAACCCCACAATCTACACTCCAGAGCACAGAACAAATTCGAGGCATTTTGGAGCTAAAGTGGCCGGTTTTGAGGGTATGGTGCTTAAGTCAAATCCGAGCAATTGCTCTTAAATTTCTTCTGTGCATATCTTGCATCATATACACGCTTCTGCAGTTGCTAGAAATTTTTTTACAGACCTTTAAAAATTCGACAGAGAGAAAATTCTGCAGGGTTTCAGAAATCGTATTTCGGAGTTGTTTTGGTTTCGTATTAATCTAAAATCGTCTAAGTTTCTATCTTGGCTCTGATACCACTGTTAGGTTTTCTTAGCACCACACAAGGGTTTGTTTTGCATCAAACATGCTACAATTAAAATTTTAAGGTGCTAAGTAAACTAACCTAGGACCAAAACTAGAAATTTAGGGTAACAAAATAGTATCACATACTAAAACAAGTGTCTAACACTAAGTGTAGAAGAATACAACCTTTGCAGACCTCCTTGCTAAACTCCTTGGAACAACTAGAGTATGAACTGGTCCGCTTGAATCCTTCATTGTCCACGACGATCCACCCGAAGTTCCTTTGCTCAAGCTCCAAGCTGCACTTGATCAAGGATTAAGATGAAGCAAACAGTCCACACTTGTGGGCTAAACTAAAGTAGAATGGTGATGTGGTTTTGGATTTCACTTAAAAACCTTTTCTTTTTTATTCTTTCTCTTTCTTTTTCAAATCCTAGAGAGCTTTCACTACTACAAAGAGGGGTTGCCCCTACGGATTAACCCGTAGGGGCAAACCACTGCCCCTACGGATATGTCCGTAGGGGCAAGAAAATAACCTGTAGGTGCAAACGCCGTAGGTGCAAGTTGAAGCCCTGAACTTGTCCCTACGGACAAAAAACTGCCCCTACGGATTTCACTGTAGGTCCTGTACCCCCTACGGAGTAGGCCGTAGGGACAAAAACATTATTTTATTTACGGTTTTTTTAAATATATTACTTGTACCTACGGATTACTCCGTAGGTCTAAGTCATAGCCCCTATGGATACATGCGTAGGTACTGAACCGAAGAGACAAAATACCAGAAATCCTGATATTTTGCCCATACGGATATATCCGTAGGGGCTTTTGTTTGCCCCTACGGATATATCCGTAGGGGCACTCCCAACCCCCTGATACTGAGATCAGAGGGGAAAATATCAGTTAATGCTGATATTGTGCCCCTACGGTTAAATCCGTAGGGGAAACATGTGTACCTACGGGTTAATCCGTAGGTACATATTATCTGTTTTTTTTTCAAAAGGGCTGCCTGATTTTTTCTCGTCCTGTGCACAATAATATATACATCAATCAAATATAAAATTAATCATCACACAACATATATCGCAGTATTCATAATCACATCTCACGCATATAATATACAAAAGAAACCAAAATATCCAATATGATATAAATATAAACCAATATCAATATCAATATCGTTTCAAAATGTAGTACAATATATTGGAGATAGTGCCCTCAGAGTCAATTATTGGATCACAGGCACGTGATTGCAATGATTGAGGGAGGACCTATACCGGTAGGACAATCTTACTCGAGATGATAATATACTATCTGGTTTATCTTTATCATCGTATACTTCTTTAGGTGACCATACGAGTCGCTATTACACATTGATAGAGCCCCTAAAATTCTTGCTTGACTACCAGCAGTATGAAGGCGATCATATACGTGAGAGCTGGAGTCTATAAGCACATCCTTAAAAGGTCCCTAGTCGTGGGAGTTTCGAGACAGGGCATCGATACTCCAGAGTAGAATAGTGTATACAGTCGAGACCCCGACGAGGGGCGGTGGCCGGTCTCACAAGCCACTGGTGTCAGTTGGTTCACCTAAGATGTATACAGGTGCTCATTGGGTTATGAGTACACCGGACAGGACTCGCCGGGAACCTGCTAGTTGGTATTATACCTGATGTCAGATTGCAGTTCCCTGGTGACATGTGTACAGGTTAGTTCATCGACCTGAGATCGTCATTTGTCTCGTGTGAGTTCCCACTGTACTTAGATTACTATCCTACCATGCTCAAAGGAGACGTGCAAACAGGTTTTAGTTGGGTACAGTCCCAAGCCACATGGAGGCAGTGAGCGGATCTGCAGGGGTTCGTCTCCCCGGTATTGGGGGTGAGGTCACGCTGTGTCTAGGAGAGCCAGTACATGAAAAGTCCTTGGCCAAGGCAGGAGATTTACTGGTAGGTATTCCAGTAGTATCTCAGGGTGTTCTGGGCTACACTCCGACTCGACTTGTACCGCTTTTGGGGGTCTGACTTTTACCAACCCCCTAGGCCCGCCATGCGATGCTCATAGACGAACGGACCGGACTGTACGGATATTGTCACTGATAGGCTCAGTAGGGTGTCAGGATGAGTTCGCTCATCGACGTCCTTTTTGTTCAATAGCTTGTAGCCCGTCATGTATGGCTAATACCTCTGACGTGCTAGTGGTTAAATCCACAGCCATAGTATTGACGAGTCTTTAGAGTCCACCACACACAGTTACTCAGGTTTCGGACGAAACGCTGTAGAGGCCGTATGGAGATATGGTAGGGTTCGATCAGATACGTGCGGTACTGCACGGATCGTGATCGGACGGATTTTACTAGCCGGCTTTGGCTTAAGCCGGATCCTAGTATTAGACAGTGTAGTTTTGTCTCTTTGCAGTTGTATTCAGTGGGAATACAAATGCGGGCATGTATATGCAGTAGCGGGGTTTTCCTGCAATTTATTACGGGATCAGTTTTCTGAGGTTGCCAGTTTGCATTCTGTTCCGGCCGGTTTTTCTTTGTTCCTTCACGGCTGGACTTTCCGATGGAGGAGGTTATTTGCAATTGTGCAAATAACATTTGTGGAGGGGTTTTCTTGCTTTTGTTGGCTTCATGATTGTTCCTTCATGATGAGATTCCATTTTGGTCTCCTTCTTGCATTAATGAGAAAGGAGTTGATTAAGAAATTAGTGTGACCTTTTTATTCCATTATTCATTTCTTTTTTCTCCTCTTGGCTTATTGATTCTTTTTCTCCACCATGAGGAAATGGGGGGGCCGCCACATCATGGAGAAAAGGTGAAGGGGATCATTTTTGGTGGTGGCAAAAATCTTCATCTTATTATTCCATTCATCCAAAAATGAGAGTTTCATTCCATAGCTCATCTCTTTTCTTCAACCCCATCCTTCAATGGAAACAACATAAACCCCAAAGAGACAACCTAGTACACTATATCTACAGCAAATCTTGGACGCGTCGGCTAGCCAACTTCGCGCCCGAGTTGCCTCGGTCCAAAGGTGAGAGCCCATAAACGAACCCGGCTACGTGGTGCCCTTTCCGGCGAGGAGGTGACGGACGGAGATTCCGCGGGAGATCGGAGTGGAGACGAAGACCGAAGGACACGGATCGCTTGGTATATCTCTCTACCCATCTTTTAGTTTGCTAGTAGCTAGGTTAATGGCTCGATCCGAGATTTTTGTGCGCGGTTGTGCCGGTTTACTAGTTCGCAAAGTTTTTCGTTTCCGCGTTTCCGGCGTCGGATCGATGGCCGGGACGCCGCTGTGCACTTACAATGGTATCAGAGCCATGCCATTAACTTAGCCTAGCTTGCTCTAATGTGTTTAGAACTCGATCGAACAATAAAACCCCAAAAACCGTATTTTCTTGTGCATTGGGTTTCTGTCGAAATTTTTTTTGCTCCAAAAATTTTTCAGGGTGTTGCAGAAACACGTGCAGGGAATTCTAAGCATTCTGTAAAAATTTGGTCGCCTGAACTCACTATACCACCGCGGAACTGCGGCCAAACCCATGCTTGGGCCGCGGTTCCACTGCGCTTTTTACTGTTCATTGTACCAAAGTTTCACAGTAGGCTTCTGAGTTGAAAATGGGGGTTTTGGGATATTCTTTTTGGGCCCAGATTTTCTGTGAGTGCTACAGTAGTGTTTGGGGCCCACTTCGATAAATTTGTTCGATCGGATATTTTAAACATGCTAGTTCACAGTATTTACATTATATCTGCGACCGTGAATGTCATTTGGTCGGTAAATCTTTTCTAACTGCTATAGCCCTTTTAGACGGATTTGCGTACGTGACATTCACGTTGATGTTCTGTGTTGTGCAGTGATGTTGCGGATCGGTCGTGGGGGATAGCCTGGTTGCAATGGTAGTACAGTTTATTTTATATGTACACTTGATATTGTGGGGCGAGCGTCCGACATGTGGACTGCCGTCACTGCCTGTTAGTATTATTCTTTTGGGGCACGACCGGGTCGAGGTCGATGTACCCATTGTATGTATATTTTACTTTCTGTACTAGGATTACCCCGCGGAGGGGTACACGGGTAGCCGGGTTCTAGAGGGCAACGAGCCCGCATCTCATGGCATTGAGACGGAGGGGGCTTCACTCTAGAATTGGCGGGCTATTCGCCGCACTCGTAGGGGGTATAGGTTGACCCAGGAGAGGTGCCTAAGTTACCGGATTCCGGGAAGTGCTGGGTGGTCCATTCACGTTGCTGAAGGGGGCTGCCTCGCTTCAGGTTTTGGCGGGTGACTTGCCACGCCCGTAGGGGTCTAGGATTTTCATTGCATAGGCTATCCACACGACCAGGGGAACGTCGGGTTTCAGTAGCGGCTCTATGAAACCCGGGGATCCCATATATCTGTATTGTTCTGTGATGCTGGTTACATTTCTATGATGTTGTTTTTTATCACGCCTTGAGCGAATATTATATATTGATATATATACTAGTAGATGTTGTATATGTTTTGCATCCGCGCTAGTCCAGTCCCCGCTCTGTCGTTAGTTAAGTAACCTAACGGGTGATGACGGGACCCAGTGGCGAATGCGGATGGCATATACGTACATCATTATTTTCGTTCTTTATTGGTGTGATCAATTGATGGGACTGCATTGATTCGGATCAATGCAAGATAAACAAACCTATTCTGATGTTGTTGGAACATTTTTCAAAAAGCTGTTTTTGCAAGGACGTTCACTTTTGTTTTGCACAGTGGTATTCAGTTGGAATATCCTGCTCCTCAGTCGACGAGGCAAGGGCCGAGATCCCTTCACCGGGAGTGACCCCTTGGACAAAAGTTTGCGTCAGGGCAATAACTTCACTATAGCCGATTACTTTTGCTTTGCATCGTGGTATTCAGTTGGAATATCCTGCACCTCATTCCACGGGGAAAGAGCCGAGATCTCTTCACCGGGAGTGACCTCTTTAGCAAAGGTTTTCGCCTCTATATTTTTACAAAGCTATCCGTTCCTTCAACGATATCAAGTTCATTACGTTAAAAGTTTTCGCCAGAAACCATACGTAGCCCTCCGTCATTTCAGAAAGGTAGCACTTAGTATTCATGCTATGTATGTTGGCCTTCGTCAAGGCATAGTGTATGGTAGCTATTTGTTACTTTTCTGCAGCATAGATAGATGCGTTGGTTTGGGACAGTCGTACTACTATTTTGGCCTTCGTCAAGGGTATGTACGGGTGGGTTCAAATTAACCTGGACAATGACGGGTATAACTTGACATGTGACTTATGATTTGTTGGCCTTCGTCAAGGTCATAAGAGCATGGGGCAAAAATCACATCGGGAGTTTCTAAAGAAACTGAAAGTTGCCAGATATGTTGTAGCGTTTTGAAAAGTCGTTTTGGTGTTTTCCTGAAAATCGGTGAAAATTCGGAATTTTTCCGAAAACCGTCTTTTTTGTTATTTTGCAGTTTAGGGCTAATTATACCTAAAATGGATAGGTAATTGCTTGTTTTTAGTAGCTAATGAGTTAATTATGAAATTCTGGTCGTTTAAAAATTTTTCCTAATTTTTCAATTTTTTAATATTATTTTAAGCCGGTAAGAAAATACATTAATTTAGCGATAAATACAAATTTTTCCGGGCTAATTTTAATCTTTAAAATTATGTTAATTAAAATCTAGTTGTAACATAAATTTTTAGTATTTTATTTTGATTTTTAACTAATTTTTATTATAGGAAACGAATTTAATGAAATTTAAGCTAAAACTTGCAATTTTTGACTTGTAGGGGGGCTTTTTGCATAAAATTTCTTTTGTAAAACCTCTCTCTCTCTTCCCTCAGCCCTAGGACAGCCCCACCTTGATCAGGTCCAGAAATTTATGGCCTCACCTTGGGTTTTCTTTCATGTGTTGAATTGGTTGTTTGTGAATTTATTTTAAAAATAGTTTGTTGAAGTATGGTGCTTTGACTTTTGGGGGAGTTGACTAATGACTTTTCCCACACACCCACACCCTCCCCCTTCCTCTTCTCTGGCCGAAACCTGCTCCCCCTCCTCTTCATCTCTTTTCTTTTCATTTTCTTCAAATTTCTTCAAAAAAACACATCAAAATCCATAATTTATTCAAAAATTCAAACAAAATCCTTGTGCTATCATTTATCCTTAGCCATTCTTGCTTGAATCTTGGAGCTAGGAAGCCATCCTTAGAGGCAAATCACATGCTAGATCTCTAAAAAAATTGAGGTATAATTTTGACCCATTTAAATACTTATGGTTTGATTCCTTGAATGAAATTGTTGTAGTGTTAAATTTCATTGCTAATTTCTAATCTTGTTTTTTTAAAGTGAATGGTTTGAATTGAATTAGGGTTTAGAAACCATTATTTAGTTGATTAAATCTAATTTGTTATCTAGTTGTTTTGCTAACCTAATCTAGGAGGTTAACTTGCTAATTGGGCTATAAATTAGTGTTAATTTAAGGTTTTCATATATAGTTTGGATTAAGATTTGCTAGGTTATAAATTCAAGTAATGGTTGTTTATGGAAAATAGGTTTTGAATCATTGCTAATGTGTGGTAATTATAGTGTTTGTAGATTGCTTGTAGTGTGGTTGGTTGCTCAAGCTTGATAGTAGTCTTTGTAGCAAATCGGCGATGTTGCACCGATTTTTGGAATGTAACTGCTTACTAGTTTTGTTATAAAATTATGTAATGGATTATTTTCGACATCTTGATGATTGTGTTGGCTTATCCTATGACGTTTAGGATGCGTGTGTGCGGATTTTGAGTAGTCGGGTTTTAGTTTTGCCGGGCGACCAAATCGGCGTTTTTTTGGCAGTTTTTGCAATTTTCGCATATGTTCCGCGCACCCTGCGCACGTTGTACCTAGCTAGTGAACATTAGTAGTTTCGTTTGGGTTTTGCGTCGTTCTTGATATGTAACCTTATGTTTGGTATTGATGTAAATTCCAGGTTCGGTCGCGGAGACGTCAGGCGCGGCACGAAAGGGGAAAGCGGTGATTGGACACAGCTAGCTAGGGATTCCGGTGAGTAGATGTAACATCTACGGGGGACTATCGTTGTATGGCACAAGTCGCCCGATAGTTTAGTACTTTAAAAAGATTCTTAGTAATGTTAGTAATTAGGGGTGTAATACTTGTATGATTATTTGCTACATTCATGCCCTATATTGACATACCTATACGAAACCATTCTATAGGACACCTGCACCATTGCCAGGGTTTTTATATGCAGCACGAGCACTATTCATGCTTACACACACATCCTGGTAATTGCCATGCCACCACACTAGATAACCTTTAAATTGAAACCTTTTACTAATTGATGCTTAAACCTGTGCTATTGCCTTTAATTCCTTAAAATGAAATCGTAGGATTGCTATTCATGTGCATGTACCTCATCATATTATTTGTTCATGCCTAGTCTATTAATCATACATCGTAGCTTAATTATTGATACCATATGCATTCATCACCATTGACATATACACTTATGAGGATTTCTTGAGATTTTATGATATTTCTGGATTTCGGGGGAAAGCCGCAAAATTTCTAAACTTATTATATTTTTTTAAAATATGTAAATTGCGGTTTTCTAGTGATGTAAGTGTCGTCCACCATGAGTTTGCTGTGGTTTTCGAGATCCGTGTCGAGGAGTGGAGGAACCGTCACGGGTACATGGTGGGCCCGGTAAGGTACCCCGGGGCAAGAGGAATGTGGTGTTGACGTTGAGCCTGGCAGGGGACGGATTACCTACCGGTGACTGTTTGGGACGGCGGATATCCAGAGGATACCGACCGTGGCCGCTAGATGATGAGATATTGATATTTGAGATGGGTCAGCCGGACGGCTGAGGCCAGAGATACATTGATATGAGATTTGAGACAGTTTTGAGGTGTCGATGCTGGACACAGGTTCTTGTTGATTCTATTGGTATTGTGCTGGTATTTCAAAAGACATTCTTAAAGGGAAAAACATGATTTCTTATACTTACACATTCAGATCACGAGTTGATTCGCATTGCATTCATACCTGCTAGTATATCCATATTGCATACATACTTGCCATTATGTCCTGCCTTACCTGTATTTAGATGCTAGGATGCTTGTGTGCATGCATTCGATAGCCTGTGTAAATGTTATTATTACTCACGAGTTGGCAACTCACCCCCGTTGTGCCATGGCCTTTTGCAGGTCCGCTCCGTCAGTACAGTAGCGGCGGGTGCGCTTGCTTCTTTTGCCTCTTTTGCCTGGACTCGAGGTTTTGCTCATAGGTGGGGTATGTTATTATTTTTTTACCACCTTGTATATTCTTTGTATCTAGTGTACTCCATCTACTGTTTCTACCAGTATTATTGTATATTGACCTAGAGATGAGACTGTGAGGTTTGTGGATTTTTATGCTGTATTTTGGGGTCGAGCTCACTTGAGTCGACATGATGTTTTTCTTATGCTTCATTATGATTATTTCGCATGTTGTTTCTTTATATTGCGTGGGATTTGTGATCGCCTTGTGGCGAAGAGCTAGCTCCCGCTTGGGGATGCCTTATTTGTTGGATTTATATATATTCTTGTTGTACCCATTTTGGGGGCCAGTATTTATAAAGGAGACTCTGCCGAAAGTTTCGGAAAAATTGATATTGTTTTTAAAGAGGTTTTATATGACTTATTTGATAACTCGTTTTCAATTGATTGGGTTCTCTTCACTCTTTTGCTTATTTGGTTTTGGTTTCTGGGCTTTGGCTTACTTATTTTACGGACGTCTTGAGACGTTTCGTAACCTAAGTGCCAGTCACGTTCCGTACCCTGCGGGTCGTGACAAAGTTGGTATCAGAGCGATAGGTTTTACCTTTTTGAGTGTAGGATGACCCTTGGTAGATGGAGTAAGTGACTTAAGTAGGGTAACGTAGCGTGTGTATGTCCGCGGCATACTTGCGATACGGTACTCCGCCTAAGTGACTTTAGGATACTTGCTTGAAATTCCTTCTTCAATTCCGTGTATCCTATGATTCTTTTGCACTGTACTTATTATCCTTTTTCTGTACCAGCCACTATGCCGCCAAAGGCTACGAGAGCGCAGAGGGCTGCCGCCCGTGATGATATCCGAGCAGGATCGTCCGAGACGAGGACTGAGCAGGGTGGTATACCTATGCCTCAGGGACAGACTGATCCGCATTCCCCAGGTCGCATGGATAGGCTTGAGTCCGGTATGGAGGAGCTGCGACAGATGATGGGAGGCATGCAGGAGTTACGAAAGATGGTGGAATCGTTAGTAGAGGTCAATCGAGCACAGAGATCGGATATTACTCCCCCTGCTGTCGTTTCGAGACCGAGTCGGATTCGCACTGATATGTTAGCACCTAGGAGGGTTCGTAGAGGCCGTGGTGGATTCTTTAGGGGCCAGTTATATCGCCTTCACCCATACGATCAGCAGCCATGGTTAGGATGTTTTTGGTGTGGTAGCCTGCATCATCGTAACAGAGACTGTCCGGCGAGACGACAGGGAGCGGCGACAGTTCCACATGTGACCCTACCACCATCACCATCCCCTCCTCAGAGAGCCCTACTTCCTACCACCGGCGATGCTCCACGCCAGTTAGGTGCACCCAGAGGCCGTGGACGCGGCGGTCCGATTCAGAGAGGACGAGGAGGCAGAGGCCGAGGTCGAGGTCAGCCCGCTATCGGTGGAGGACAGGCCCGAGTTTTTGCTTTGACACCGCAGGATGCGCAGGCATCCAATGCCGTTGTGACAGGTACCTTGCCAGTTTGTTCTTTCGACGCACGGGTATTATTCGACCCAGGTTCCACACATTCGTACGTATCTACACACTTTGCACCGATGTTGGGCCGTGAGTCATCGTCGTTAGATCATCCGCTTGTTGTTAGTACTCCGGTAGGCGAGTCGTTTGTCGCTCGTTTTGTATTTCGTTTATGTTCCGTTCGTATCGGGGAGAGGGATTCATCAGTTGATTTGATACTCCTCGATATGTTGGACTTTGATGTGCTTCTGGGCATGGATTGGCTAGCCACTTGTTATGCTTCGGTGGACTGCCGTGAGAAGGCAGTCAGATTTAGCTTTCCGGGAGAGCCAGTCCTCGTTATTCAGGGAGACCGCAGCGTCACCCTTCCCAGCTTGATTTCGCTTCTTCGCGCTGGTCAGCTCTTGCAGAAGGGATGTCAGGGATTCTTAGCGTATATTTGTGATACTCGAGCTGCAGAGGTTCCGTTGGACCGGGTCCCGGTTGTTTGTGAGTTCCCTGATGTTTTCCCTGATGAGCTACCTGGGCTACCACCTGAGCGCGATGTTGAGTTCTGCATTGATTTGATTCCCGGCTCGGGGCCTATTTCTATACCGCCTTATCGGATGGCCCCGGCAGAGCTTCGAGAGCTGAAGGATCAGTTGCAGGATTTGTTAGATAAGGGGCTTATTCGACCTAGTGTTTCTCTGTGGGGTGCTCCGGTCCTGTTTGTCAAGAAGAAGGACGGAAGTTGCGCTTATGTATCGACTACCGCCAGCTGAACAAAGTTACCGTTCGGAACAGGTATCCGTTGCCACGCATTGATGATTTGTTCGACCAGCTACAGGGCGCGGGTTATTTTTCGAGGATCGACTTACGATCAGGGTACCATCAGCTGCGAGTTCGACAGGAGGATATACCGAGGACAGCTTTCCGCACGCGCTACGGCCACTATGAGTTTTTGGTGATGTCGTTCGGACTCACCAACGCCCCAGCAGCATTCATGGATTTGATGAACCGTACATTCAGGCCATATCTTGACTTGTTCATCATCGTGTTTATCGACGATATCTTGGTGTACTCCCGGAGCAGAGAGGAGCACGAGCAGCACTTGCGGATTACGTTACAGACTCTGAGGGAGCACCAGCTGTTCGCAAAGTTCTCCAAGTGTGCGTTCTGGCTGGACAGCGTCGGATTCTTGGGTCACGTGGTTACGAGAGACGGCATTTGTGTGGACCCGAAGAAGATTGAGGCTGTTCAGCAGTGGCCCCGACCTACATCGGTTACTGAGATCCGTAGTTTTCTAGGCCTGGCGGGCTACTACAGGCGTTTTGTTCAGGACTTCTCCCGTATAGCTGCACCGTTGACCGGTTTGACCCGGAAGGGAGTTCTTTTCGTCTGGACGGAGGAGTGCGAGTGCAGTTTTCAGCAGCTACGGACTCGTTTAACTACGACGCCGGTATTATCTTTGCCTTCGGGATCAGGCGGATTTGTGGTCTACTGTGATGCTTCGCGAGTGGGATTAGGATGCGTGTTGATGCAGCATGGCCGGGTGATCGCTTATGCTTCTCGGCAGTTGAAGAAGCATGAACAGAACTACCCCACTCATGATTTGGAGATGGCTGCAGTGGTCTTTGCACTGAAGATTTGGCGACATTACCTATACGGCGAGTCGTGTCAGATATTCACAGACCACAAGAGCTTAAAGTACATATTTCAGCAGCGAGACCTGAACCTCAGACAGCGTCGTTGGATGGAGTTGGTGAAAGACTACGACTGCGAGATCTTATATCACCCAGGCAAGGCGAATGTAGTGGCAGATGCGTTGAGTAGGAGGCCCGGGGGTAGTCTATCCTTTTTACGCGCAGTGCAGAGGCAGTCGTCAGCAGATTGGCAGATGTTATGCGACAGCCGAGTTGAGTTCGAGTTCACTCAGACAGGGGGACAGCTCGCGCATGTTCGTGCACGCCACAGTTGCTTGACCGTATATATGAGGCACAGTGCAGTGACGACCGTTGCTCAGAGATCATGGCACAGATGGGACAGGGCAGATTTTTCGAGTTCGTGATTGACGATCAGGGGATTTTACGATATGGATCTAGACTGTGCGTACCAGATGCTGATGGATTGCGGCGCGACATTCTTGAGGAGGCACACCGATCAGTGTATAGTGTCCACCCCGGTTCCACCAAGATGTACCATGATATGAGAGAGACCTACTGGTGGGACGTGATGAAGAGGGACATTGCGGAGTTCGTTTCGATATGCCTGACTTGTCAGCAAGTCAAGGCCGAGCACCAGAGGCCCGCAGGAGAGCTACAGCCGTTACCCATTCCAGAGTGGAAATGGGAGTAGATTTCGATGGATTTCATTGTGGGTCTACCCAGGACCAGTCGAGGGTACGACTCCATCTGGGTGATCATGGATAGATTGACGAAAGCGGCTCACTTCCTACCAGTGAAGACCACTTTCAGCTTCGCTCAGTATGCTCAGCTCTACATCGACGAGATCGTGCGGTTGCATGGCGTACCGACATGTATCGTGTCAGATCGAGGCACTCAGTTCACCAGCTGACTTTGGCAGAGACTTCAGGAGGCTTTGGGCACTCGTTTGAGCTTCAGCACAGCGTTTCATCCGCAGACAGACGGACAGTCAGAGCGGACCATTCAGACTCTCGAGGACATGCTCAGAGCGTGCGTTTTAGACTTTGGTGGTAGCTGGGATCGTCATTTACCTCTAGTGGAGTTCTCCTACAACAACAGCTTCCAGGATACTATTCAGATGGCACCTTTCGAGGCATTGTATGGGAGGAGATGCAGATCGCCCGTTTGTTGGACAGAGCTCAGCGAGAGCAGTATTTTGGGGCCGCAACTTGTTGAGGAGACGACAGCGAAGATACAGTTGATTCGAGACCGGATGAGGGCAGCTCAGAGCAGACAGAAATCGTATGCGGACAGGCGCCGTCGCAGATTAGAGTTCGCAGTTAGCGACCATGTTTTTCTGAAAGTCTCTCCGATGAAGGGCGTGATGCGTTTTGGGCGAAAGGGGAAGCTTAGCCCTAGATTCGTAGGTCCCTTCGAGATCCTTGAGCGTGTCGGCGCAGTTGCATATCGTTTGGCTCTTCCTCCCAGCTTTCCCGATGTTCACCCCGTCTTCCATGTTTCGATGCTCCGCAAGTACCTTCACGACCCTTCGCATGCGATTCAGCACCCGACAGTCCAGCTAGAGCGCGACCTTTCTTTTGCAGAGCAGCCGGTGGCCATCCTGGATCGGCAGGTGAAGAAGTTGAGGTCAAAGATTATACCGACCGTCAAGGTCCTTTGGCGTAGCCCGAGCAGCGAGGAGGTTACCTGGGAGACCGAGGGCGAGATGAGGAAGAAATATCCCCATCTCTTTGAAGGTACGCGTAGTTATTTTTAAATTCGGGGACCGAATTTCTTTAAGGGGGGAAGATTGTAGCGTCTTGAAAAGTCGTTTTGGTGTTTTCCTGAAAATCGGTGAAAATTCGGTATTTTTCCGAAAACCGTCTTTTTTGTTATTTTGCAGTTTAGGACTAATTATACCTAAAATGGATAGGTAATTGCTTGTTTTTAGTAGCTAATGAGTTAATTATGAAATTCTGGTCGTTTAAAAATTTTCCCTAATTTTTCAATTTTTTAATATTATTTTAAGCCGGTAAGAAAATACATTAATTTAGCGATAAATACAAATTTTTCCGGGCTAATTTTAATCTTTAAAATTATGTTAATTAAAATCTAGTTGTAACATAAATTTTTAGTATTTTATTTTGATTTTTAACTAATTTTTATTATAGGAAACGAATTTATTGAAATTTAAGCTAAAACTTGCAATTTTTGACTTGTAGGGGGTCTTTTTGCATAAAATTTCTTTTGTAAAACCTCTCTCTCTCTTCCCTCAGCCCTAGGACAGCCCCACCTTGATCAGGTCCAGAAATTTCTGGCCTCACCTTGGGTTTTCTTTCATGTGTTGAATTGGTTGTTTGTGAATTTATTTTAAAAATAGTTTGTTGAAGTATGGTGCTTTGACTTTTGGGGGAGTTGACTAATGACTTTTCCCACACACCCACACCCTCCCCCTTCCTCTTCTCTGGCAGAAACTTGCTCCCCCTCCTCTTCATCTCTTTTCTTTTCATTTTCTTCAGATTTCTTCAAAAAAACACATCAAAATCCACAATTTATTCAAAAATTCAAACAAAATCCTTATGCTATCATTTATCCTTAGCCATTCTTGCTTGAATCTTAGAGCTAGGAAGCCATCCTTAGAGGCAAATCACATGCTAGATGTCTAAAAAAATTGAGGTATAATTTTGACCCATTTAAATACTTATGGTTTGATTCCTTGAATGAAATTGTTGTAGTGTTAAATTTCATTGCTAATTTCTAATCTTGTTTTTTTAAAGTGAATGGTTTGAATTGAATTAGGGTTTAGAAACCATTATTTAGTTGATTAAATCTAATTTGTTATCTAGTTGTTTTGCTAACCTAATCTAGGAGGTTAACTTGCTAATTGGGCTATAAATTAGTGTTAATTTAAGGTTTTCATATATAGTTTGGATTAAGATTTGCTAGGTTATAAATTCAAGTAATGGTTGTTTATGGAAAATAGGTTTTGAATCATTGCTAATGTGTGGTAATTATAGTGTTTGTAGATTGCTTGTAGTGTGGTTGGTTGCTCAAGCTTGATAGTAGTCTTTGTAGCAAATCGGCGATGTTGCACCGATTTTTGGAATGTAACTGCTTACTAGTTTTGTTATAAAATTATGTGATGGATTATTTTCGACATCTTGATGATTGTGTTGGCTTATCCTATGACGTTTAGGATGCGTGTGTGCGGATTTTGAGTAGTCGGGTTTTAGTTTTTCCGGGCGACCAAATCGGCGTTTTTTTGGCAGTTTTTACGATTTTCGCATATGTTCCGCGCACCCTGCGCACGTTGTACCTAGCTAGTGAACATTAGTAGTTTCGTTTGGGTTTTGCGTCGTTCTTGATATGTAACCTTATGTTTGGTATTGATGTAAATTCCAGGTTCGGTCGCGGAGACGTCAGGCGCGGCACGAAAGGGGAAAGCGGTGATTGGACACAGCTAGCTAGGGATTCCGGTGAGTAGATGTAACATCTACGGGGGACTATCGTTGTGTGGCGCAAGTCGCCCGATAGTTTAGTACCTTAAAAAGATTCTTAGTAATGTTAGTAATTAGGGGTGTAATACTTGTATGATTATTTGCTACATTCATGCCCTATATTGACATACCTATACGAAACCATTCTATAGGACACCTGCACCATTGCCAGGGTTTTTATATGCAGCACGAGCACTATTCATGCTTACACACACATCCTGGTAATTGCCATGCCACCACACTAGATAACCTTTAAATTGAAACCTTTTACTAATTGATGCTTAAACCTGTGCTATTGCCTTTAATTCCTTAAAATGAAATCGTAGGATTGCTATTCATGTGCATGTACCTCATCATATTATTTGTTCATGCCTAGTCTATTAATCATACATCGTAGCTTAATTATTGATACCATATGCATTCATCACCATTGACATATACACTTATGAGGATTTCTTGAGATTTTATGATATTTCTGGATTTCGGGGGAAAGCCGCAAAATTTCTAAACTTATTATATTTTTTTAAAATATGTAAATTGCGGTTTTCTAGTGATGTAAGTGTTGTCCACCATGAGTTTGCTGTGGTTTTCGAGATCCGTGTCGAGGAGTGGAGGAACCGTCACGGGTACATGGTGGGCCCGGTAAGGTACCCCGGGGCAAGAGGAATGTGGTGTTGACGTTGAGCCTGGCAGGGGACGGATTACCTACCGGTGACTGTTTGGGACGGCGGATATCCAGAGGATACCGAACGTGGCCTCTAGATGATGAGATATTGATATTTGAGATGGGTCAGCCGGACGTCTGAGTCCAGAGATACATTGATATGAGATTTGAGACAGTTTTGAGGTGTCGATGCTGGACACAGGTTCTTGTTGATTCTATTGGTATTGTGCTGGTATTTCAAAAGACATTCTTAAAGGGAAAAACATGATTTCTTATACTTACACATTCAGATCACGAGTTGATTCGCATTGCATTCATACCTGCTAGTATATCCATATTGCATACATACTTGCCATTATGTCCTGCCTTACCTGTATTTAGATGTTAGGATGCTTGTGTGCATGCATTCGATAGCCTGTGTAAATGTTATTATTACTCACGAGTTGGCAACTCACCCCCGTTGTGCCATGGCCTTTTGCAGGTCCGCTCCGTCAGTACAGTAGCGGCGGGTGCGCTTGCTTCTTTTGCCTCTTTTGCCTGGACTCGAGGTTTTGCTCATAGGTGGGTTATGTTATTATTTTTGTACCACCTTGTATATTCTTTGTATCTAGTGTACTCCATCTACTGTTTCTACCAGTATTATTGTATATTGACCTAGAGATGAGACTGTGAGGTTTGTGGACTTTTATGCTGTATTTTGGGGTCGAGCTCACTTGAGTCGACATGATGTTTTTCTTATGCTTCATTATGATTATTTCGCATGTTGTTGCTTTATATTGCGTGGGATTTGTGACCGCCTTGTGGCGAAGAGCTAGCTCCCGCTTGGGGATGCCTTATTTGTTGGATTCATATATTTTCTTGTTGTACCCATTTTGGGGGCCAGTATTTATAAAGGAGACTCTGCCGAAAGTTTTGGAAAAATTGATATTGTTTTTAAAGGGGTTTTATATGACTTATTTGATAACTCGTTTTCAATTGATTGGGTTCTCTTCACTCTTTTGCTTATTTGGTTTTGGTTTCTGGGCTTTGGCTTACTTATTTTACGGACGTCTTGAGACGTTTCGTAACCTAAGTGCCAGTCACGTTCCGTACCCTGCGGGTCGTGACATATGCGCATACCTTCTGGAGTGTGATAACGTGAGCGGATTCCGTCACGTTATCATGCGATGATAGTTGGATCCCGATTCCCACTGATGAGTTGGTTTACTCCTCGGGTGATCCCGACTAATTCTTCTTTCAGGTTTGGGGAAGAATTTGACGTTACAGTGGGAGGTTTCCAGATTAGATAAAGTGATAACCATTTTGATCTAGGTTAGAGTGCACGCTGAGTGTTTATTTTCTCTCTCTCTCTTTGGCAGCGACCATTGACCCGACCCTAGACTATGACTCAGTGACCAAGTTGACCGAACCTTCTTAACACTGGCTTTTGGATTGTCTGAGTTGCATACCTCTTTGCCACTCCTACTTTTACCCTTTTCACCAGGACACCCCGTATTGCTACGAACGTCCACTTCCATTGGACAAAACCATCGTATGGTTATATATGAACTCGAAGGAATTCGAGGATGGTTTCCGGTTCTGGAGAAAACGAATAGGACTATTCAGTTTTCTTTTCCTTTTACCTTCTCTCAGGTTGCGAGTACTCCTTGGTTTAGGAGATAGTACACCTATTACGCAAATTGGATTGTCTTCTTCCAAACCTTAGGCTGGTGCCGAACGGTGGGGAATGAAGAAAACCAATTAGCATAACGATGGTGTACAGAAGGTATTATGTAAAGACAAAGAAAGGGATTAGTAAGAGGGCAAAGTAAATTGCGACTGCTATTCACGACCAAACCAAGTATTTCTTCGCCAATCCTAAATCACCTTTGTATTTCTCCTGGACACTCCGTATCACTACGAAGATCCCAAGTTTATTGGATACTCCATCGTATGGTTATATACGAACTCGAAAGGAACTTGTTCCAGTTCGGGAATGGATCCTGGTTCAGGAGAAATAGGAATAAGGTTTATTCGGTTGTTTTTTATCTTCACCTTCTCTCGCATTGCGAGTGCTCCTAGGATTAGGACAGTACACACATTATGCTTATTGGATAGTCTTCTTCCAAACCATAGGCTGGTGCCGAACGGTAGGGAAGGAAGAAAACCATTTGGCCTAAAGTGGTGTGCAGAAGGTAACGACTAAAGACATATAAAGGGATTTGGAGAGATGGCAAAGAATTATACGGTTATAGTTGTGAATCTGGATAATGGAAGAGGCATTACTAGGAATACCCGGATACCCCATCGAAACATTTCAATGTTTCAGTTTCACTGTGTACTTTTAAAAGAAAACTGATTTCCCAATTAGACACTTGCTCCAGGGTATGTATTTACCAGGTATGATTCTCACATCTGTATGGTTTTACAGATGATGAGTGGGAGTAAGTTATTGGGAATTAGGTGATCATCCTCATTATATCGGAATTCGTTGTAATTGGTGATATTTGAGGAAGTCACCTAGGTTGTTTGCCGGACGACAAATATTTGGTTTTGAATATCCGTTGTTATGCACCAATTTCAAATTGATATATCAGTACGTCTATTTTCATAGAGTGAGATATAACTTTTTGAAATTATGTCTATGACATTTACCTATATCAGTGGATGGTTAGGTAAGGAGCATTAAACAGCGGTGTAATTCTTCACAACTATATGTACAGTTTTCGACCTAGAACACACAGGGAATGAGTTATTACACTCAGGGGACATATACAAAGTATTGTATGTTGTCCAGTGTCCATTAGGACAGAGGGGTTGGTTCTCGTACTATATTCGGTTTACTTATGACTTCTCTAGTTCTTAGACAGGTGTTTCGTAGAAACACAGGGTCTAAGTTTTAAGAAGTTATAGGTATAAGAATAGAGTAGAGAACCAGGTATTGCAAGTATCGGGATTTTTCAAGGTGATCGAAGATGTAGATACTTGTGTATGGTATTCAGTTGATAGTAATGAGAACTTGCTTCTCTTTCAGATTACTCATAACTGGAAGCACTCCTAAGTTGAGTAATGCTGATCGGCCTCTTTCCATTTAGTTAACATGCACTGGAGACAGCTGCATGATTTGAATCTGGTTCAATTAAATCAGTGCCTCTGTTTCTATATTGGATATAGAACAGTTCATATCTTGACAATGTTAAGGTACGGGGAGTTGTCCGGCTTATGTTTAAAACCTGACTCCGGATAACTCAAGGCACGTTTCTGTAATGGTTGTTTGTGGGTTGACCCGGGCTATGACGAGGGTTGACTTTCGACCATCTGGAAGATCAATAGTAATATTGTTCTTAACTCGCCACAGTTTTAACAAAAATGGATTTTTTCAGAAAAACAGTAGTGGGAGTATGGTAGAACTGGAAGTGATTCCAGAACCGCAAACAATTACTGAAGATTTGATAAGAACCTAAAGATTCAATCTGGTTTGACATTCTATTGGCCACTCCGCAGATATGGTGGGTAACCTCAGGCACCCGAGAGGTACTTCGGTATGCTCAAGGACGGTGGCAGGGAGGTTCTTGTTTACCCAGACTTGCCATTGATGTTGTTCCAGACTGTGAGACCCGGCAGGAGGATGAGTATAGCGTCGTTCTAAACTAGCTTTAGAAGTGCACGTGTATATGACTCTGCCAGAGGGTTGTCGTGGTCAGTGGGAGCAGCGGAAGCATAGTGGACAGGTGGCTTACTAGTGGACAGGTGGCTTACTAAAGCAGATATAGCGGAGATAGATCATCTATTTCTGATGCGACAGTTATAGGTTTGACTTCATCAGAATAGGGGATGGATCTATTAAGAAGGTAGTAGGGTGTGATGTCCTGGTATTTGGATGACATACACAGAGTAGGAAGTGATATTCCTATACTACGATAGGTTATACTTTGGTCGTCACACAGTGGTTTCTCCACATAGGACTTGGATATTATATCAGACATTCTGGTTACTAGATCTATGGTTTTAGATCTAGATTTAGGAAGCATCCCAATCTGGGTACTTAGACAGCATTCTATGAGTATTTAGAATGGACGACTCCTGGCACGGTAATGTACCTGCAGGTGATGGAGTCACCCTCTCTAAAGGTGTCTTACAGACTAAAGTAGAGAGGGATGTACATGATTGGCAGATCACTTGCTTAGGCAATTGAGTTGATCATGAGATGTCAAGTACCACACCAGATGTTGTTCTTGTAGTAGATGCAATAAGTTGATATTAATCCAATCCTGGAGAAACAGTCGGAAGCAGTTTTAGAACATAAGTTGATGTTTCTAGGGATATGATAACAGCATTCTCCTTAGGAGAGACAGTTATCATTCCAGGCTTCCAAGGTGACCTGGATGGTAGAGTGGCTGTCAGAGTTATAGTTTTCCCTCTGACGAGGGGCAGTATTTTGGACAGGTGGTGAGGGAAGGATGGCGCAGGATACTGATTAAGTTCAGTTGACGATACAGTCTAAGAAGTTTGGATTTGGAGTTCATTTATGAGCTAGGCCCCATCAGATATCTAGACACATTCTAAGACAGGTATTACTCATTTCGGGAGATGGCTTTCTCCGCGAACATGGGATATAGAGAGACATAGAAAGAAACATCACAGCGGATCCACTCACTGAGGCTATTCCTCGAACGCAATAGTTTCGCAAACGAGCTTTGTGAGACTGACTAGTAGAGGAGTTGGGTGTTCGGTATCACACGGGCTGTGAGTATGCGACATCGCAATAATTAGCCTTGAGTGCAACTGGGAGATTGTTGGAGATAGTGCCCTCAGAGTCAATATTGGATCATAGGAACGTGATTGCAATGATTGAGGGAGGACCTATACCGGTAGGACAGTCTTACTCGAGATGATAGTATGCTATCTGGTTTATCTTTATCATCGTGTACTGCTTTAGGTGACCTTACGAGTCGCTATTACACGTTGATAGAGCCCCTAGGATTCTTTCTTGACTACCAGCAGTATGAGGGCGATCATATACGTGAGAGCTGGAGTCTATAAGCACATCCTTAAAAGGTCCCTAGTCGTGTGAGTTTCGAGACAGGGCATCGATACTCCAGAGTAGACTAGTGTATACAGTCGAGACCCCGATGAGGGGCGGTGGCCGGTCTCACAAGCCACTGGTGTCAGTTGGTTCACCTAAGATGTATACAGGTGCTCATTGGGTTATGAGTACACCGGACAGGACTTGCCGGGAACCTGCTAGTTGGTATTATACCTGACGTCAGATAGCAGTTCCCTGGTGACATGTGTACAGGTTAGTTCATCAACCTGAGATGGTCATTTATCTCGTGTGAGTTCCCACTGTACTTAGATTACTACCCTACCACGCTCAAAGGAGACGTGCAAACATGTTTTAGTTGGGTACAGTCCCGAGCCACATGGAGGCAGTGAGCGGATCTGCAGGGGTTCGTCTCTCCCGGTATTGGGGGTGAGGTCGCGCTGTGTCTAGGAGAGCCAGTACATGAAAAGTCCTTGGCCAAGGCAGGAGATTTACTGGTAGGTATTCTAGTAGTATCTCAGGGTGTTCTGGGCTACACTCCGACATGACTTGTACCGCTTTTGGGGGTCTGACTTTTACCAACCCCCTAGGCCCGCCATGCGATGCTCATAGACGAACGGACCGGACTGTAAGGATATTGTCACTGACAGGCTCAGTAGGGTGTCAGGATGAGTTCGCTCATCGACGTCCCTTTTGGTCAATAGCTGGTAGCCCGTCATGTATGGCTAATACCTCTGACGTGCTAGTGGTTAAATCCACAGCCATAGTATTGACGAGTCTTTAGAGTCCACCACACACAGTTACTCAAGTTTCTGGTGAAACGCTGTAGAGGCCGTATGGAGATATGGCAGGGTTCGATCAGATACGTGTGGTATTGCACGGATCGTGATCGGACGGATTTTACTAGCCGGCTTTGGCTTAAGCCGGATCCTAGTATTAGACAGTGTAGTTTTGTCTCTTTGCAGTTGTATTCAGTGGGAATACAAATGCGGGCATGTATATGCAGTAGCGGGGTTTTCCTGTAATTTATTACGGGATCTGTTTTCCGAGGTTGCCAGTTTGCATTCCGTTCCGGCCGGTTTTTCTTTATTCCTTCACGGCCGGACTTTCCGATGGAGGGGGTTATTTGCAGTTGTGCAAATAACATTTGTGGAGGGGTTTTCTTGCTTTTGTTGGCTTCATGATTGTTCCTTCATGATGAGATTCCATTTTGGTCTCTTTCTTGCATTAATGAGAAAGGAGTTGATTAAGAAATTAGTGTGACCTTTTTATTCCATTATTCATTTCTTTTTTCTCCTCTTGGCTTATTGATTCTTTTTCTCCACCATGAGGAAATGGGGGGGCCGGCCACATCATGGAGAAAAGGTGAATGGGATCATTTTTGGTGGTGGCAAAAATCTTCATCTCATTATTCCATTCATCCAAAAATGAGAGTTCCATTCCATAGCTCATCTCTTTTCTTGAACCCCATCCTTCAATGGCAACAACACAAACCCCAAAGAGACAACCTACTACACTATATCTACAGCAAATTTTGGACGCGTCGGCTAGCCAACTTCGCGCCCGAGTTGCCTTGGTCCAGAGGTGGGAGCCCGTAAACGAACCCGGCTACGTGGTGCCCTTTCCGACGAGGAGGTGACGGACGGAGATTCCGCGGGAGATCGGAGTGGAGACGAAGACCGAAGGACACGGATCGCTTGGTATATCTCTCTACCCATCTTTTAGTTTGCTAGTAGCTAGGTTAATGGCCCGATCCGGGATTTTTGTGCGCGGTGGTGCCGGTTTTCTAGTTCGCAAAGTTTTTCGTTTCTGCATTCCGGCGTCGGATCGACGGCCGGGGCGCCGCCGTGCACTTACACAATATGTATCTTATAAATAAATACATGTTTCAGAAAATAAGAATCAAAAAGCTACCCTAGCTCGGTCCAGCTTCACCTCTGATAAATGCTAGAATCTGGCACGCCATCTCCTCGGTCAATAAACCATGCAATTCGGCGCGTGCGGGAGTCTGAGCGGCCTGTGGAACTGGCGATGTGGTCTGCGCAGCCGCCGTCGAGGTAGTAGCTTTCGGAGCCGCGACTGCGGGAGTCTGAGCGGGCGGTGGAGCTATAGGAGCTGTCTGCAGATCCGTAGCCGATATAGTGGCTTACGGAGCCGCAGCCGAAGGAGATGCATGTGGAGGCTCGGCCGATGTACCCTGTCGCGTCTGGACCTAACGTGTGTAATAAGCATGTAAGAACTGTGTATTATTCGAATTCGTATCATTATCAAGTTATTTTGAAACCCCATTTGGATATCTAGTTTGGAAAACCGTTGTTTATTTTAATTAAATATGTATGTATGATTAATCAAACCTAAGTCTACAACCAAATAAGCTCAGGCTACGTACTAATTATGGATATGTTGATATCTATAATATGACATGATATTTTACTGTAAAGTAGTATACATACCAGCTTCTCCTTCAACTTCTGAACGGTGGCCCTCAAGCTCTCCAGTTCCTGCTGGACAGGTCGCTCACTGGAGACGGAGGAAGTAACCGCCGGGGTGGAGTCCAACCTCATATGAGCCCTACTAGGGCCCAGTCCCCGGCCTCTCTCCCAACCTCCGTGGTGCCCTCCATGTGCGGCGTCCAGGACTAGGGTCAACATCCTCAGATCGCTTTGTCCGGTAAAATCGATCCCCGAGGCCTCGACCTGTTCAACCACCCGCTCCTACACCCACATTAAGCAGTAAAGTATAAGTATAAAATTTAAATTTGAACCTTCCAAAACTAAAATTTCAAATATGGGTAGAATAAATTTTAACACTTGCACAATACTCCTGGGTAGCGACGTCGGGATATCGAACCTCACCCGTGGTGGAATCTATCGAGGTGCCGTGGACGACAAGATATGCGGACAGCACGCTCGGTGTACCACCTTGCACCACGGTCTGAGCTGTCTGCAATATTAGAAAATAACTCTTAATATTAGAAATATTAGAAAATAACTCAAAATATTGCAGAATATCACAAAGGTCGGTCTATTGTAATTTACCGATAACTCCATGGCCCGAGTAATATTCCTCGAGCCACCTGTGTAAGTGGGGCGACCCCTCTTTGCCGACTTCCTGTTCTCTGTATTCTGAGCGGCCTGTTTCTGTACAACGTATTAACATTTAGTTTTCTAATTATGGAACACAAAAAAATAAATTATATCCTAAACAATGAATTACATTTAAAATACATACCTGTTTGCGTTGGGAGTCAAAATATTGGCACAATAGAGGCCATGTCTCTACGTCGACTCTCGCAAACGCCGGTGTAGATAGGAGGGCCGCTCTCTCTGCCTCGGGGGTCTCCATCCACAGGGAGTAGAAGTCGGCCTTCATCTCATTCTTGTTGTATCGGACCTTGGTCTGCGTGTTCTTCATCAAGCCATTGTACAGAGCATGAAGGTCGAGCACCCTCCGAGGGTGATCAGGGTCGGGTACAGGCTGAAAATCATAATCCGACTGAAAATACAAAAAAAAACATTGTTATTAGATTGCAAGTGTTAATAATAAATATATTGGAGAAATCAAATGAAAATATATATTAATACGTACCCGAGCCTGATCAAAGAAGAGGGCGAATGAGCGCCGGTGCTGCTCGCCCCACTCAACGTGAAGTGGATAGTTCTTCACGAGCCGGCTCTCGTCCCCCATATACCGGCCGAACCTCTCGGCATGAGGACCGATATAGCGATAGTCAAGGGTAAAAAAGAGGGGGAATGCTGCCTCCCCCTAGCTCTGTCAGGTCTCAGCCTATGGGACTGATTCGGGCCTCGAGTCCCCCTCTAGGGATGGGGAGGCCCTGCGTCTGTACGAAATATCAAGACAATAAATATTAAGACAAAGTTGTATTAAGAAATCAAGCTTAAACGAAAATTGAAGTGTGATATATACCTCCGGTGACTATCGCACGAGCCTGGGCCCGGGTAGCAGCACGAGCGAGACGATAGTTCCTCCGGTAAGGAACAACCGGGGTCCCGGATGCGGACGCATCCCCTCCAACTAGAAAATAAACATTGACGCTAAATTTCCATGAAGTTCATATTTATTCTATAGAGCATATGTAAAATGAATAAATGTTTTATATTTATTCATACTAACCTGCAGACGATGCGGAGGGTATGGAAGCGGCAGGAGTGGCCCCTGCGGAAGATGTGGACGCACCACCTATAATTAGACAATTAAAAATAGATTATATAAGTAATTGCAAAAAGAATGTGTAGATCAATAATATAACGTTCTAAATCAATATGCATGCACTATAGGATATATAAACATACCCGCAGGTGCGGTGGTGTCACCACCTACAGCTAGACAATAATAAAAATTGCTAAGTAAGAGCAAAAGAAATGTGTGTATATTTATGATATAGCATTCTAAAGCAATATACATGCACTATATGATATAAACATACCTGGAGGAGCTGGAGTGGCCTCTGTCCCAGATGTGGACGTATCACCAATAACTAGACAATCAAACATTGACAATATAAGTAATTTTGATATAAACATGCAAGAATATCTATAATATTACATTCAAAATAGATATGCGTGTAGTATACCTGGAGGTGTGGCAAAATCCACACGGAAGGAGGCATCCGAAGGGGTCTCCGATCTGGATGCAAGACCGGCCCTCTGAAGCTCCCTACGCAGCTCTCCGGGCGGCAGAACCGCTCTGCCTCTGCCGCGGCTGGAGCTCCTGTCGCCCCTCGCTGCTCCCAACATCATCATCAAATCTAGATAAACGGTTCGTGAACGCATTAGACAATCATTAAAAGTATTGACTATATATGTATAGAGCGTAAAATGTGAAGTAATAATATAACATTACTGATAACCATTTTCGTTTCGTGGGCGCATTATATATATCTACTTAGATTTCATCGTCGAAGTCATTTCTAACCCACGTAACTTCATGATCGGTCGAAGACAACCCGTCCTTCGAAACAGACGGTCGGAGCACTTTAAGCCTTCTCTCTTCTTCGTCCTCATCGCTGTCCTCGAATTCTGGGACATCATAGACATCTCTGGGTTTCCATCGGCATACAACACTCCATCCCGGATGCTTCAAACACTGTGAGTAGTATACTTGGAACGCTTGGTTCGGAAAGATAAACGGATCTTTCTGACCGTAAAATCGAAGTGTGTTCACACTGGTCAATCCATATTCATCTTTCCAAGTCCTAAGATTGCTTCTCCACTTGTCCGTATCGATTCGCGTATCGTACCAAGTACACTGGAATATATAAAAGGGTTCTGATCGTCCGGGATAGTGGATGCCGAGTATACAATTTAAGTACCCATAATAAATCACACCGTCTGATCCTACCGTCGCAATCCCACTATTCTGAGTGGTTCTAGATGTTTCTATATCCTTAACTTCGAATTTGTATCCAAGGACACCAAATCCTTTGTAATATGCAACCTCTATACTAGGAAATTGAGCTAGACATCTTGAATCACTCTCAAATGATGCAGAAAAGTTCGGATCGTGGATCTAACAAAACAAATTTTACGACAAATACATAACGATACAAGTTTAGATTAAAACTGATAGCAATAAAATGTTATTCAAATAACTTACATGATCTATGACCCAATCACAAAAATTATCCTGATGATATTTTTCCAATCGTTCTTCGTTCCAATCAGGATGCCCCTCACGTATCTCGTTAAAATGAATTCTGTTTTCGACAAATAATGGTGACATTAATATTATATCATTTCATACACACACAAACACAGATATAACAATTAATCCAAAAAAACCTACTCTCTAATTTGTTCAAGAAATGCGCAATTAAGCAAGATAAACCGGTATATCTTGTTGCTAAACATAGTGTCTACCCTCTTATACTCGGCTTTACCATATGACCCGTCTTGAATTCTTCGTGGCCGGTTAAGTCTTGTCTCAATGTTCTCGTCCAGATAGCGGGAACAAAATGTGGTTGCTTCATCAAGATGATAACCTTGCATGATAGAACCCTCTGATCGATTTTTATTGCTTATATACTTCTTAAGAGTGTAGAGGTACCTAATGAAAATATGTTGAATAAATAAATACGGGCATACAGGACAACAATAAATTTATAAATTGCGCGAAACAAAAAATTACACGTACCTCTCGACGGGATACATCCATCGATATTGTACCAGTCCGGCTAACTTCGCCTCGGTTGCAAGATGAACCGTCAAGTGTATTATGATATCGAAGAATGACGGTGGGAAAATACGCTCAAACTTGCAAAGTATCAACGCAATAGAATTTTCTAGTTTATCCAGCGTCATAACTTCCAGTGTTTTAGCACACAACTCCCTGAAAAAACAACATAGGTCGTTGATTACTAGACCAACCGATTGGGGGAGAGAAGTCCTGAGGGCTAATGGAAGAAGGTGATCCACGATAACATGGTGATCATGACTTTTCCGCCCATCGATCTTGCCCTTCACAATTTTTATTTTCTTGCTGAATGATCCTGAGAAACCTGTGGGAACTTTCAAATCATGCAACACCTGCAGGAATCTTTTCTTCTCCGGTTGTGACATATGATAAGCGGAATTGGGAAGTATAAACTTACCCGGTTTACCCGCTACCGGTCTAGGGTGCTATTCACTTCTTATTCCCCACTCTTGTAGATCCATCCGAGGATTCAGGTTGTCTTTCGATTTCCTGTCTTTACAAAGAAGCAAGTTAAGTATGTGCTCTGATACTCCCTTCTCTATATGCATGATGTCCAGACAAAGACGCACTAAATTTGTAGACCAGTACGGAAGCTTGAAGAAAATGCTTAACTTGTTCCAAAATGGTGGTTTGACCTGTTTCGTCGGATCCATCCCGAAGGTCACATTATTGTAACCATCCCATTTAGCAGTCACGTCCTCTCCGGACAATGGGGATGGAGGTCCAAGAAGCTCTTGATGACCATCAAAGTGAACCGTGTCTAACCTATAGGGGTGGTCTGGAGGCAGGAAACGTCGATGGCCGCAATAACAAACCTTCCTGCTAAAATTCAAGAATTTCGATGTTGTGTGTTCATGGCAATGAGGACATGCTTTGTGACCATGTACGGACCAACCTGATAGAATTCCATACGCAGGAAAGTCATTAATTGTCCACATTATAACCGCACGCAGTATGAAGGTTGTATTTGTGTTTGCATCATATGTCTCTACACCATCAATGAACAGAGATTTCAACTCCTCGATCAGAGGTCGGAGATAGACGTCAATATAGTTCCCCGGTGAGTTTGGTCCGTCGATAAGAAGAGGCATCATAAAGTATGATTGGTCCATAGCCAACCAAGGCGACAGATTATAAATTATCATTACAACGGGCCATGTGCTGTGACTTCCAGCCATATAGTTGAATGGGCAAAAGCCATCAGTAGCCAATCCGAGCCGGACATTGCGAGGATCGCTACTGAATATTGCATGCCTCCTATCGAAATCCTTCCATGCCGGTGAATCTCTTGGATGGCTCATTTTTCCATCTTCACTTGGAGGAGCACGGTGATGCCAAATCATTGCCTCGGCTGTTTTCTTGCACCTGAATAGCCTCTGTAGCCTCTGTGTTATGGGAAAGTATCGTACTATCTTGACAGGTATATCAGGCTTCTTATCAGAATCTTTTGGCTTCTACCTGGCCTCTCCGTATGTTGGACACTCTTTCAAATCTGAATTCTCTTTCCGGTACAACATGCAATTTTTAGGACATGCTTGAATCTTCTCGCACTTTAGACCCAAATCAGACATCATCTTCTGGGCTCCGTACCAGCTGTCGGGCACATTATTTCCCGGAGGCATAGAATCTTTCAAGAACGAAAGAAGCATTGTGAATGACTTGTTGCTCCATCCATTTAGGCACTTAATCTGGAAAAGTTGGACGAACCATGAAAGGGTAGAATACTTCGCATTCTCATAAATTGGTTTCCTAGCATCATTCATGAAATTTTCATATTTATCCGCACGCGGTCCTTGACCGGAAGGAATGTCATCTTCGGTACGAATAGATTCACCTAGGGTAGCCTCTACCATATCCTCCATTTCTTCTGATGGAAATAAATTACCGTCTTCTCCTTCTGCCGCATTACCGAATTCTTCTTCTTCTCCTGCCGCATTATCGTGTTCTCCTTCTTCTTCTGCCGCAGTACAGCATTCTTCTCCTTCCCCGTGATATTTCCAAGTTGTATAAAGTCTAGTAAACCCATATTTTACAATATGAAGCTCTGCCAATTCTACTAACTGCCAGTACTTATTGCCACATCTATCGCACGGACAGAGAATCTTCTGTATTATGATCTTATTATGTGCGCGTGCAAATTCAAGGAAAGCAACAACTCCTGCGACAAACTTAGGTTGCAAACATTGTTTCCAATCCACATACACCCGGTCCTTAACTCTGACGTACTCATGGGCCATGTTAGACTGTATAACATATAAATTGTTGGTTATGCTGACTATATTGAGAAATATAAGAACGGGATAGTTACTGACAAAGGAGAAAATCCGTGTATATGCTTTGTGTGTGCGTTTTTCGTTGAAAAGAATAAATTATCGCACGTATGTTAACCGATAGACGGGGACTAAGTGGCGCTTTTAGTTTTATATATGAGTATCGATGAGAATATGAAGGTTTCGTATTATCATCGAGAATCATATATTGGTTTTAACTTGAACATCTCAAATCACTCTCTAATTATGAGTTTGTTGTGTATTCTTGTTGTATGTGTGTGTTCCGGATGTCGGGGGTAGGCTTCTATCCCATTAAGAATGTATAGAGCGAACACCCATCACTTGTGCTTTCAACCGTTTCGAGTAAATTTCGGCAGCACCTCCCCGCTGTTCTCCGAGTACACTGTAATAGAATAGATAATCATTTCAAAGCTGTGAAACAACGTTGAAATGAACATCTAATCTATCTTTGTACACGGAGAACCAGCGGAAAGTGTCACGACCCGAAAATTGGCACGTGATGGCCCTAATACTACGCAACGCCTAAAGACGTAACGCAGTAAAAGAAAGCCAAAACCCAGAAATCTAAACCATAAAAATACGGAAAAGATAATAAAAGTTTTTGAAACATTTGAAATCACAACTCAAATTCTTTAAAAGTCCTACTTTCTTTCTTTAAAATTTTGGCAACACCCCCTTTTTGTAAAAATTAGCCAAGATGAATACAATACAAATATACGACGCCGTTGCGAAGAAATAAAGACAGTAGAGGGAAAGCTGTATATAAAAGACAACAAATCCACAATTAATATACAACAACGCCCTCACCAAGTCTCTAAGTCAACAACATAATAGTAGATGGAGAGTACAAGATACAACGAATGTACAATATGAAATACAGATAATCATCTAACCCACCTAAGCAAAATAGTACTGTGAGCTGATGCGGTATCTGTAGCAAAAGATGATAGATGGATACTGAATAGCCTGCCTCGACTACTCTTGGGAACAACCTGAAACACCCGTGGCACAACGGGGTGAGTTGCCAACTGGTGAATAGTAGATAACATATGCAGGTAATCGCAGGAATGTACGTACAGCATGAATCTAAGATATGCGATTACAGTAATAACATGTCATGAGAATGCAAGGTAATGGAAAGCACACTGGTAGTACAATCAATATGTGAAGCAATGATGACATGATAATAGTATGCAATAACTATGCAATAGGGATATGAGAAAGTAGATATGCAACTATCATAAGGGTACACTAACAGGTACTACCAATATATGAAACTGTGCATAAAATAGGTAAGTGTGAGGTATGGGGTGGAATATGTCATTTCCACGGAAACCTGACATCATGGCAGGATCACAATCCATCAAGACACTCAAATCCCAAATCCTCAATCCAGCCCCCAAGTCGGGCTCTCATATCATATAAGTCTCACATCTCCTCCATGTACAATATCGAATAGTTCTCCTGTATCCTGAATGTACAAATCAGCAATCTCTTTCATATCCAATATCCAATCTCAATGAATCACCTATATCCCAAGTCGAATCTCAAATAATTTCTAACATCCTAAATATATATATCTGCAGAAATAAATATGATGGGGGCAATACACATATATTAGCGTCCCATTCCACTAATATTGGTGTAAGGGTATATATAACAACGGCTAAATCCCCTGTTATATATACAAAGGTGTTAAAGAAATATCATGAAAACCATGTGCCAAGCATTGACACAGAAATCTTGATCACGTATCATACGCTATCCCGAAAGCACGAGTGCCTAGCTCTGACCCTCGCCTTTCGACGTATGCATACGTACATGACTCCCAGCGGTGTCTCCGTGATCCCCCGCCGAGTCATGGGTACTGTCACCGGTAGGTACTCGCCCGCCTCCAGGCTCAATCGGCAAAGTCCATCGATCTTCTTGCCGAGGGGAACCATACCGTGCCCCACCATGTACCCTCATACGGCAACCACACCTCGTATGGAGTATATAATCAGAACCGATAAATCTCATGGTGGCTGCGCAAATATCATATCAAGGAAACCGGGTTTTTCAATGTATGCATAATTTCATGAACTCCCACGGTTCCCAAATCCAGAAAACATCATGTAAAATCCAAATAAACAATGAGCAAATCCAGGAACAAATAAATGCGATATATCTGAATGTGAGCATATAAATGAGAACATGTAGCTGAAACCAGATGTATGCGAAATCAATAAGGTACAGCTAAGTATAGGTATCTGCCTATAAGTAAAATATGTGCATGGTATACCTGTAGCTGTATCGCAAGGTGTATATGTACCTATCACTAATGGTAAGATACACTACAGGTATACCGATAAGCTAGATGTCATGTACGATAAGAAATATAGTATCACTAAGGGTTGTGTGTGACATGGCAATTATTGACGGTGTGTGTGTAGCATACAATCCGTGCTCGTGCAACATGAACCATCAATAATATGTGCAGTGTCCTACGTCCGCTAGTCACAGTACAACTATATCAAGGAAATATGGTAAAGGCGTAATTCTAACAATGACGTAGAATATGCGACAGGTATTTGAATCCTAGCCCAGACGCATAACGCCATGCGGGCGATTCCCGTGTAGATGTTAAATCTACTCACCTACGCTCCACGCTAGGTTAATCCTACCATCTGCTCCCCCCTGTAGCAGTGTCCGTGGTCCCTGCCTACAAACCTGCAAATAAGATATGGAAATCATATATAAGCCAAATATCTCGCAAAACGCGATATCGAATCAAAACGAGAAACTCGCGTCGCGAACTAAACGCGCGTGTGCACGATACGCTAAAACGTGTGTATACGCGTCTAAAACCATCGCGACACGCCGCGATACGCTGGATCACAGAACCCTCTCACGTATCGCGCGTATCGCGTAAACACAACGGACACCAAAAACGATATATTGCCCCAGATTTTCCTACAGCTCAAATATTACAAAACTAGACATGCCAAAACATTATACAACACAGAAGAGAGTCCTACACAAAAGCCCAACACCTAACTCCTATTCCTGGCCGCAAATTGTGGCCATATGGATTAAATTGGCGGCCGGGGTTGGGAATGGGTAGCTCGTGTTCAAGTGGTGTGTTCTATACCTAGTGTTCATGCTCCAGTTTTCTCAATTTTGTTCTGTAGGGTCCGGGTCAAAAGCAGATCATAGAAAGCCAATACATTGCTTAAAAACACCAATTTTGCATAATATGGAAAACCTATGGTATTTTAGTGCAATCCAGGTTTAAGCTCAGTTACGGTGACCCTAACAACACTTAAAAGGGTAGGGTTTACCAACACAATCAATACTTAACCAAAATTCCACTTAAACACCAAAATCTAGCACTAAACCCACTATTTAACACAAACCGGCACTAATTAGCACACAAGCTAAACAAAAGAGAGATGGGTTCAGAAGATATACCCTAGAGAACCCTAAGAAGCAGGTGAAGAAGTGTATGGAGGAGATGAGAGCTTACTGCAAGTTGCTGGGGCTGCTACTGCTACAACTTCTGCTGATGCTGCCAGTGCTGATGTTGTTGTTGTTGCTGCCACTGCTGCAGCTCCTGATGATGAAGATGATGTCTGCTGCTGCTGCTGATGGATGCGGGTGTTGGAGCTGCTGCTGCTGTTGCTTTGCTCGTGCTGCTGTTGAAGCCTCTGCTGCTGCTGGAGCTTCTCTTGCTGCTGTTGTTGATGCTGTTCTGCTGCTGATGTTGCTGAAGCTGATGCTGCTGATGTTGCTGAAGCTGATGGTGCTGATGTTGTTTCTGGTGCTGCTGCTGGAGCTGAAGCAGGGGTGTGTGTGTGTGATGTGTGAGAGAATGGGAGTGAGAGAATGAGAGAACACAAACAAGTCAACCCCCTCCTCTCTCTCTCTCTCTTCATTAATGAAGGCATGGGCAAAGCCATGATGCCCCATCATGCACTCTCTCTCTCTCACCCCAAGGTCAACACAAGAACAAAATCCAAAATAAAACCCATAACACTTAAAACAAAACTATAAAACTAGATTAGGGAAAAATGGTTAGTTAACCATGATTGCTAATCATGTTTTACCCCAAATTACAACCCTAGTTATCATGCACAAGTGTGTGCAAGCCTAGGAAAAATCAAATAAAATATTCAATAAATAGGATAAAATAATTAAAAACCAATTTGGTAAACTTTTTATTAAAAACTATATATAAAAATATAATTAGCTACAAAACACAATCTAAGGTGTTACAATCTCCCCCCGTTAAAAGAAATTCATCCCCGAAATTAAAAATATACTAAGCGTACCTTCAAAGAGAAGATTATAACTCTCAATCTCGCTCGCAGCCTCCCAAGTGATTACCTCACTATACGGCTACGCCTAAGAAAACCCTTCACAGATAGCAAGACCCTTGACCGATGTTACTCCACCTGTCGAGCCATTAACGCAATTGGCTGCTGGCGAACGAAAGATCGCGTCTAAGCTAAATGGTCTGGTGCCAAATCATGTGAGAAAGGTCAAGAAGGTAATTATAGAGTATCATCACAAGGAATACGGGGTGAAAATCCAACAATCTGGGCGGAAGTGCCAAATTAAAGGCAACGAAACTAACTCGCTTATAGGATCTTAAAAGGACCTAAAATCCTGGGATAAGCTTCCCAAAATCCAACACGTCATTCATCGGAAAGTCCATAGGAATACATGATCTGTCCCTGCGATCTCGAGTCTATGACCAACACAGTCGGCATAAGACCTCAGTTTGCAATGGACAAATCCCATCCCGACCTAACACAACTGGACCATCTCCGAAGTCTCTAGACTAGCTGGGGTCCAAAATCCTACTCACGCAGAGTCAGAAAAACAACAGACTGGTGATCGACACGACCTAACCCCTAAGCCTAAGGGTGGCCAATTGGAGTGTCTTCTGATAACGGCTATCGAAGGAGAACCCAAACGATTGCGAGTGACGATCCCCAACTGCTGACAACAGTCAAAAACAAACACACAACTAAAAAAAAGAACAACTGAGAAAACTGAGTATAACCGGACGACAAGAATCCGAATGGAGTCACACCCTGGCTAAACTTGGGTAGAAACCATAACGAAATTCGTGGAGATCTGCTCCCACTCCTACTTCGGAACGGTTAAAGATTGCAACTCTCCAGCCGGCCTCAGATGCCTGACCCAAACACACAACAAGACAGACACCTTGAAACGAAACCTGAAACTTCTCTTTACATCCCTATCCACCCGTAACTATCTCACAAGTCACGCTAAATGTTGGTGGAACTTGAATGCATATAGAGAGTTGACAGATGTGCATGTTCTAGGATTACACGTCTCTACCCGATGATGTCAGGTACACAAACGTGTCCCTAACTTAGCACATTATTGCCACAAATCAAGGTCTCCGAATCATTACCCAGCCGAGTATGCTCAAGTATCACTGACGAACGAGCATGGGCGGGTAGTGTCTCGCAAAAACGATTAAGGAAAAGTGGTCGGTCTCCAAATCTCCAACGCAAAACCACCGCGGCCATCTCCAGATCATGAGTGGAATATCCTTCTCGTACTTCCTCCAAATGTAGGGAAGCAAAAGCGATAACTCTATAGTGTCACCTCAGTAAACACTCGAGCCCACTCACGAAACATTACAGTTAACAACAAAATCGCCCGAACCAAAAACAAAGAAAGAACTGATGCAGTTGTTTAACAGAATCCTCAACTGCTGAAAACTCTGCACACATGCCTCAGTCTACAGAAAAGAAATCTCCATCTCGGTCAATTTAGTCGACGGTGCAGCACTACCTTAGTAATCCTGCACGAAATGGCGGTAAAACCTGCTAAGCCCCAAATCCACGGACCTTCGTCCTGTACATAAGCCTGGCCTAGGTTGTACGGCCACGATCTCCCTCGGAACCATACGAAACCGTCTTCCGTGACTATAAGACCTAGGAGTCAACACGAACAAGCCTGAAGGAACACTCCGAGAATTTAGCAAACTGCTGGTGCTCTCCCAGTATCTGCATAACAAATCCTCAAGTGCTACTCCTGTTCCTCAAGGCACATTAGATATCCCAGAATGTCGTAAATAACACAACAATGACTGGTCGAGGAACGGCCTGCAGAAATCTGGTTCATCATATATATGAATGCTGCTAGGGCACTGGTGAGTCCAGTGACACACCAAAACACACAAAGCCCGTAGCACGCACAAGGAAGTCTTCGGAATGCCATCACTCCGAACCCGCAATAATGATGACCTGATCCCAAGCAAACTTAGGAAATGTCTCGCACTCTGGAGCTGATCGAGGAAATCGTCACGGCGAGGTGAAGGATACCTATCCGCACCGTAAGCCGGTTCAATTGACGATCCGTCGATACACAACCTGAAACTGCCGTCTTTCTCCTTGACGAACAGGAATAGGAGCTTCCAAAAGCGAGACACTCAGACGCACAAAACTCCCCAAACCATAACTCTGCAGCTGATCCTTAAGCTCCCTAAGCTTCGCCGGCTCATCCGGAACAACGTCGGAAAACTCTCGCACGAAAGGAACCCGGTCTAACAATCCCACTGTGGCTCCGGTATCAGGAATGAACGCCAAGAATCCACGACATCTCCTAAAAAACTGACTAACGAAAAAGGCTGAATTCAAGCTGTGAGAGGCGGCACAACTATCCACCTGCACAACAAGAACTGACTTGCCGGGGAAAACAAACCTGATTGTTTCCTCACGGTAGTCCACAAACGCCTAGCACGTAGCTAACCAGTCCGTGCCCAGGAGAACGTCAAATCCAACATCTCTAGGAGGATCAAAACGACGGACGAATCTCTATCCCCTATCCGATTGGCCCACAACTGAAATACGTGTCGCGCAACAAAAAATCGCTGACAGAAGTTAAAACAACAAACTATGACTAATCTACCCAACCACGCACATGCATGAAAAACAAACGAATACATCAAAAGAACAAGCGAATTAAAGATACCTGAAAACTCCACATTGGACGCCTGCGCGTCCCGATGAGTAGAAGCAAACTCCTTTGTCTGCCCTCTACCCGCAACTAGCTGAACTCCTCTGGTAGACTGAGCCCTCTGAGAAAATCTTCCACGTCCACGGCCTCTCTGAAAATGATCATGATGAGGTGCTAAGGAAAAATACCTGACGAAGTGCTGAAGGCTTCCGCATCGAAAACATCCACGTAGTGACTGCTGACCCTCCTGGGAATGAGAGCTGAACGACTGTCCTCGTCCGAAGCCTCTGCTACTCCCGCGACGGCTACGAAATCTGTCTCGATGACCAAAGCCCTGTCTCTGGGCTGGTACACTGGTACGAGTCCTACACTGTCCTGGCACTCTCTGAGCCTCTGGAATATATGCCTCGTCAACTGGAGCTGCAACCACTGGTGCTATGTAGGTGACAGACTGCTGAATGCTGATCGCAAGTGACAACTGAGTAACAGGGGTGACCACCTCCTGTGGTAGCTCCCGAACGACATCAACCAAAGAACTCATAGTCTGGCGCAAGTCCTGCATCTCTGCCAAAAGTCTATCAATAGTATATGTCGTAGGCTGATCCGTCTGCACCTGTGCAACTAGAGTGCCATCCTGGTCAGTACTCGTCTCACCAGAGCCAACTCTGACCTCGGCCCTCGCTGCATCACTCCGAGTCCCCATAGTCATCGGCGGCAAGGCTATAAATAGATATAAGATTCGATGAGAATAAGGAATCGAATCTCAAGGATATGAATCATCAAGCAAGGAATTTCAAGCAAATTGTAGTTAGGTTACTTAATGCAAAGTACCGCATCGTGGGTATGCTGCAGACATACACACACTACGTTACTCTGCTTAAGCTACCTACTCCATCATACTAAGGTCATCCTACACTCCGAAAGGTAAAACCTAGCGCTCTGATACCAACTTTGTCACGACCCGAAAATTGGCACGTGACGGCCCTAATACTACACAACGCCTAAAGACGTAACGCAGTAAGAGAAAGCCAAAACCCAGAAATCTAAACCAAAAAAATACGGAAAATATAATAAAAGTTTTTGAAACATTTGAAATCGCAACCCAAATTCTTTAAAAGTCCTACTTTCTTTCTTTAAAATTTTGGCAACACCCCTTTTTGTAAAAACTAGCCAAGATGAATACAATACAAATATACGACGCCGTAGCGAAGAAATAAAGACAGTAGAGAGAAAGCTATATATAAAAGACAACAAATCCACAATTAATATACAACAACGTCCTCACCAAGTCTCTAAGTCAACAACATAATAGTAGATGGAGAGTACAAGATACAACGAATGTACAATATGAAATACAGATAATCATTTAACCCACCTAAGCAAAATAGTATTGTGAGCTGATGTGGTATCTGTAGCAAAAGATGATAGATGGTTACTGAATAGCCTGCCTCGACTACTCTGGGAACAACCTGAAACACCTGTGGCACAACGGGGGTGAGTTGCCAACTCGTGAATAGTAGATAACATATGCAGGTAATCGCAGGAATGTACGTACAGCATGAATCTAAGATATGCGATTACAGTAATAACATGTCATGTGAATGCAAGGTAATGGAAAGCACACTGGCAGTACGATCAATATGTGAAGCAATGATGACATGATAATAGTATGCAATAACTATGCAATAGGGATATGAGAAAGTAGATATGCAACTATCATAAGGGTACACTAACAGGTACTACCAATATAAGAAACTGCGCATAAAATAGGTAAGTGTGAGGTATGGGGTGGAATATGTCATTTCCACGGAAACCTGACATCGTGCAGGATCACAATCCATCAAGACACTCAAATCCCAAATCCTCAAACCAGCCCCCAAGTCGGGCTCTCATATCATATAAGTCTCACATCTCCTCAATATACAATATCGAATAGATCTCCTATATCCTGAATGTACAAATCAGCAATCTCTTCCATATCCAATATCCAATCTCAATGAATCACCTATATCCCAAGTCGAATCTCAAATAATTTCTAACATCCTAAATATATATATCTGCAGAAATAAATATGATGGGGGCAATACACATATATTAGCGTCCCATTCCATTAATATTGGTGTAAGGGTATATATAACAACGCTAAATCCCTGTTATATATACAAAGGTGTTAAAGAAATATCATGAAAACCATGTGCCAAGTATCGACACAGAAATCTTGATCACGTATCATACGCTATCCCGAAAGCACGAGTGCCTAGCTCTGACCCTCGCCTTTCGACGTATGCATACGTACATGACTCCCAGCAGTGTCTCCGTGATCCCCCGCCGAGTCATGGGTACTGTCACCGGTAGGTACTCGCCCGCCTCCAGGCTCAATCGGCAAAGTCCATCAATCTTCTTGTCGAGGGGAACCATACCGGGCCCCACCATGTACCCTCATACGGCAACAACACCTCGTATGGAGTATATAATCCGAACCGATAAATCTCATGGTGGCTGCGCAAATATCATATCAAGGAAATCGGGTTTTTCAATATATGCATAATTTCATGAACTCCCACGGTTCCCAAATCCAGAAAAGATCATGTAAAATCCAAATAAACAATGAGCAAATACAGGAACAAATAAATGCGATATATCTGAATGTGAGCACATAAATGAGAACATATGGCTGAAACCAGATGTATGCGAAATCAATAAGGTACAGCTAAGTATAGGTATCTACCTATAAGTAAAATATGTGCATGGTAAACCTGTAGCTGTATCGCAAGGTGTATATGTACCGATCACTAATGGTAAGATACACTACAGGTATACCGATAAACTAGATGTCATGTACGATAAGCAATATAGTATCACTAAGGGGTTGTGTGTGACATGGCAATTATTGACGGTGTGTGTGTGTAACACCTTAGAATGTGTTTTGTAGCTAATTTTATTTTAATGTATGGTTTTTTAATAAAAAGTTTACCAAATTGGGTTTTAATTATTTTATCCTATTTATTGAGTATTTTATTAGAATTTTTCTAGGCGCACACGCACTTTTGCATGTAAACTAGGGTGTTAATTGTGGTTTAACCATTGCTTAATCTAGTTTTATGTTTTGGTTAGGTGTTATGGGTTTTTAAGTGTTATGGTTGTTAAATTAAAAAAAGGGTTTTTTAAAAAATGGTTTGATTGTTGACTTTGTGTGAAAGAGAGGGCATGGGGAGCATGGTGTGAACCATACCTCATTAATGAGGAAAGAGAAAGAGAAGGGAGTGGTTTAGTGTTGCTCTCATTTCTTCCTCTCATTTTCATTTCTCATTCCCTCACTCTCTCAAACACACACACACACACTCACCTGCAGCATCAGCAGAAGCAGCAGCCTTCAGCAACAGCAGCAGCTCCTTCATCAGCAGCAACAACAGAACTTCAGCAACAGCATCATCATCATCAGCAGCAGCAGCAGGTAACTTCAGCAGCAGTCGAAGAAAGCAGCAGCACCATTAGTATCAGCACCAGGGGCAGCAACAACAACCTCAGCATCAACTACAACAACAGAAGCAGCAGTAGCAGCAACTGCAGCAGCAGGAGCCCCAGCAGCAGTAGCAACCCCTCACACACTTCTTCACCTGCTTCTTAGGGTTCTCTAGGGTTCTTTGGGTATATTTTCTGCACCCCATTTCTTGTTTGCTTAAGTTGTGAGTGGTTTAGTGTCAATTAGTGTTAATTAGCTAGTTTAGGGCTAATTATGGTGTTTTGTGAGATGTTGTGGCAAATTGAGAATTGTGTTAGATAACCCTACCTATTTTAGTGTTAATAGGGTCACTTCAACTGAGAAATATCCCAGATTACACTAAAATACCATAGGTTTTGCTTTTGTGCTAAATTAGTGTTTTTAAAGTGATATACTGGGTATTTGTAATCTGCTTTTGATCCGGACCCTACAGAACAAAATTGAGGAAACTGGAATATGCTACCTAGGTCTAGATACCACCACAAGAACACGAGCCACCTTCTCCCTACCCAGGCCGCCAATTAATTCAATCTGGCCGCAAATTGCGGCCAGGAAGGTGAGTTGGATGCTGGGGTTTTATGTGGGGTGGTCTGCAGTGTATTGTAGTATTTTGGCATGTCTAGTTTTGTAAGTTTTGATCTGTAGGAGAATCTGGGACTATATATCGTGTTTGGTGTTCGTTGTGTTTGCGCGATACGCGCGATACGTGAGAGGGTTCTGTGATCCAGCGTATCGGGGCGTGTCGTGATGGTTTTAGACGCGTATACACACGATTCAGCGTATCGTGCACACGCGCGTTTAGTTCGCGACGCGACTTTCTCGTTTTGGTTCGATATCGCGTTTTGCGGATTATTTGGCTTATAAATGATTTCCGTGTCTTATTTGCAGGTTTGCAGGCAGGGACTACGGACACTGCCACGGGGGGGAGCAGATGGTAGAATTCACCTAGCGTGGAGTATAGGTGAGTAGATTTAACATCTACAGGGGAATCGCCCGCATGGCATTATGCGTCTGGGCTAGGATTTAAATACCTATCGCACATTCTATGTCATTGTTAGAATTGCACCTTTACCTTATTTCCTTGATATAGTTATACTGTGACTAGCAGCCGTAGGACACTGCACATATTATTGACGGTTCATGTTGCACGAGCACGGATTGTATGCTACACACACCCCGTCAATAATTGCCATGTCACACACTAACCATTATAGATACTATTGCTTATCACACATGACATCTAGCTTATCGGTATACCTTTAGTGATAGGTACATATACACCTTGCGATACCGCTACAGGTATACCTTGCACATATTTTACTTATACCGGGGGGATATCCTACATATTTTAGTTATACCCAGGGGGGTATACGACATCAGTTCTTATAGGTAGATACCTATACATTGCTACACCTATATGTTACACACATATTCTGTTGCAGTCACATATTTACCTTTACTGATGTTACTTAGCTGTACCTTACTGATTTCGCATACATCTGGTTTCAGCTACATATTCTCTGTTATATGCTCGCATTTCAGATATATCGTATATGTTTATTCCTGGATTGCGCATTATTATTTGGATTTTACATGATGTTTTCTGGATTTGGGAACCGCGGGAGTTCATGAACTTATGCATACATTGAAAAACCCGGTTTCCTTGATATGATATTTGCGCATCCACAATTAGTTTTATCGGTGCTGATTATTTACACCCCATGTGAGGAGGCGTAGAGGCCGCATGAGGGTACATGGTGGGGCCCGGAGGTACCGCGGGGAGAGAACGGATCGCTGGATTTGTTAGACGGTGAGCCTGTCAGGGGAACCATACCGTCCGGTGATATTACCTTTTACTCGGCGGTTATCTTGGGGATACCGACCGGAGTCTTGTACGTATGCATACGTCGAAAGGCGAGGGCCAGAGCTAGGCACTCATGCTTTCAGGACAGCGTATGACACGTACATATCAGGATTTTGTTGGGTTAGCCTAGCACCTCATGAAGGGTTTGGAAGCATCACATGAACCAAAGGTGGAGTCTTTAGGGTGCTAAGTTAACAAACATCGGATCGTTCCTAGAAAAATTAGGGTTTCAAATTTTTCACATCACCATATGAATGAAATGCTAGGGTTTAGAGAGTACAACCTTTGTAGCTCCCTACGCTAGACTCCTCGGCTACTTGGGGTTTGAAAAAGCTCCGCTTGAACTCCTCGAGGTCACCGGTGATCCACCCGGAGTCCGCTTTGTCCAAGCTTGCAACTTTATCCGATCAAGTGAACGAAATCAAGCTAACACTCTAAACAAGTGGGCCAGACTTGTGTAGAATGGTGTTGTGGTTCTCTTTCTCACTTCAAAATCCAATCTTGATAAGTATATTGCTCACTACAAAGAACTAGAGAGCAAAATGAGAGAGGAAGAAGAAGATGATGGCAATATGAGAAGATGATAAGTTCAACTCTAAAAAGAAAATAGAAAAAATATCAATATATATTTTCCTCTTCTCATATCAAACCATGGTTAGGATATTATTGAACTTGAGTTAAAAACACAAAAGGAAAAGTAACCCATGGTCAAATGGTGGGTGAGAATGGTTAGGTCAAGAGAAGAGTGTAGAAACAAATCAATAATGACCATTTTGCTTTTTCCCTTTTTGTTTTAAATCAAATGCAATTAAATCCATAAATAAAACCATGGTGTGAGTCTTATATTGCCACTATTTTCATGTATATACAACCATGAAGGATGTATGTATGTATGTATGTGTATATGTACATCCATATGTGCATGAATCAATAAAGAAACTATACATGCATGCATACATCCATCATACTCAAGAAAGGATTTTAAGTGAGAAGCTAATGGTTAAATGATAAATCAACACTTGATTTATCAATCCGGCCATATCACATATGACCCCTACCAAAAGCAAGCCGCCGGACCAATATACGGTATCCCATACGCGCATTTTAATCGGGTCCATGCGCATATCGCATACGCGCACCACAACGTTTCGCCTGGACTAGGAAACTCCATTGTGGAACTCTGAGACTCGTCAATACGCCGGCAGTGGGTGATGATCATATCAAGCACCCCCAAGCCGCAAGCGGTCAGCTAAACGTAACGGCCATCCGGGTATTGAGCGATCAGAAGAGAACAAGCGAACCTGCTACAACTCCCGTCGAGCCAATCGGCAACACTTCCTGTGCAGTCCGGTCTCCTCGTCTGATATGTCGCATATCAAGTCTAGGGGTGGTAAACGTCAGACCCCAATAACCGATAAGTCGTGCCGATGTGAGGCTCATAACGGGTCGAGAAACTACTAGTAACACTTACCAGCAAATATCTGAATCAGCCCTGGCCATGGACTTCCCTGTTACGGCCAATCGAGCACAGCGCAACATCAACCCACAATACCGGGAGATACGAAACCCCTCCTATCGCTCATTGCCTCCATGTGACTTGGGACTGTACCCAAAAACCACCGTTTTGCATGCCCTCTTGGACGTGGTAAGGTGGAGATCAAAGCACAGTGGGAATCACACAAGACTCTATGACGATCTCGGGTCTACAGACAAACCTGCACAAGTGTCACCTGAGAACTGCCATCTGACGTGAGGTATAATACCAACTGGGAGTTCTCGGCGAGTCCGTCCAGTGTACCCAGTCTCCACTGAGCACCCGTATACCATCTCTGATGTCAAACACAAATGGATATGGGATCATCCATCGCCCATCTCATGCGTCAAGAAGCGTATACGCTAGTCTACACTGGTATATCGATGCCCCGTCTCGATATACCTACGACTAGGGACCTTGAAGGATGTACTTATGGACTACCATGTCCCCACTAGTATGATCTGCATCATAGTCCAGGTAGTCAAGTACACATCCTGAGGGCTTTACCAACATGTAACTATAAGACAGTTCAAAGAGACTAGTATACATGTTAAGATAAAGTGCAACCAGATAGCATATTATCATATCGAGCAAGAAAGTCATCTCTATATATGTCCAAGCATCCAATATAATATACATCATCTGTACAATACTGGCCTCTAGGGTATACATACAACTAACAATCTCCCACTTGCACTAGGGCCAGCTGCTGTAGTATCGCATACCGAGCATCCCGAAGAGTCTCTCAATCTGTATCTGGGGAATGGCCTTCGTGAGTGGATCTGCCGTGTTGTTCTTCGTGTCAACCCTCCTGACCTCGATCTCCCGGCGATCAACTATCTCCCGGATCAGGTGATACCGCCTCAGAATATGCCTGGATCTCTGATGGGACCTGGGTTCCTTGGCCAAAGCCACCGCTCCATTGTTATCGCAATACAAAGGTATTGGATGCTCAATGGATGGAACCACTCCAAGTTCAGTAATGAACTTCTTGATCCAGACAGCCTCTTTGGCAGCATCGTTGGCAGCGATGTATTCAGCCTCCATCGTCGAGTCTGCCACGGTTTCCTGCTTGGAACTCTTCCAGCTAACCGCCCCTCCGTAAAGGGTAAAGACAAATCCCGACTGCGACTTAGAGTCGTCCTTATCACTCTGGAAGCTCGAATCGGTAAAGGACTCCACTTGGAGTTCTCCGTTACCATACACCAGCATCTCTTTAGTCCTTCGCAAGTACTTGAGAATGCTCTTCACAGCTGTCCAGTAACTCTCTCCAGGATCAGCTTGATACCTACTCACTACACTTGGTGAGTATGCTACATCGGGTCTGGTACTTAGCATCGCGTACATGATAGAGCCTACAGCCGAAGCATAGGGTATCCCTTGCATGCGAGCTCTCTCCAAATCAGTCTTAGGAGACATCTCTTTGGAGAGAGTGACTCCAGAGATCGTGGGTAAGTTCCCATGCTTTGATTCTTCTATACTAAACCTCTTTAGTATGGTGTCAATGTACCTGGATTGGGACAATCCCAATATCCGTTTGGATCTATCTCTATAGATCCTGATTCCCAATATGCAGGAGGCAGCACCAAGATCTTTCATTGAGAATCTTTGTGATAAGAAGAGCTTGACCGATTGCAGCATAGGAATGTCATTTCCTATCAAGAGTATGTCGTCCACGTACAATACGAGGAAGACAACCTTACTCTCTGCCACCTTCTTGTAGATACAAGGTTTATCTGGATTTTTGACGAAATCAAACTTTTTGATAACGACGTCAAAGCAGATGTTCCAACTCCGCGATGCTTGCTTTAATCATTAAATGGATTTAAGCAGCTTGCACACCTTCGCGCTGCTCCCATTGTCTACGAAGCCCTCTGGCTGAGTCATGTACACGCACTCTTCTAAATCTCCGTTTAGAAAGGCGGTCTTAACATCCATTTGCCATATTTCGTAGTCATGATATGCAGCGATTGCAAGCATGATCCGGATGGATTTAAGCATAGCCACTGGAGAAAAGGTTTCTTCATAGTCCACACCTGGTCTTTGACGAAAACCCTTTGCAACAAGTCTAGCTTTGAAAGTCTCCACTTTCCCATCTACACCAAGTTTTTTCTTGAAGATCCACTTACTCCCAATGGGTTTTACCCCTTCAGGAGAAACTTCCAAAGTCCATACCTTGTTGGTGTACATGGATTCCATCTCGGATCGCATAGCATCCAGCCATTTCACCGAGTCCCTACTCGTGATGGCCTGCTCGAAGCTAGTTGGATCATCATCCTCCATGATGCAATCCTTGCTCCCACCATCCATGAGAAAACCGTAGTATCTCTCAGGTTAGCGAGGAACCCTACTAGATCGGCGGAGAGGCTGAGGTTCGTTGGGAGCTACTGAATTCTCTGGTTCCACTAAATTTTCAGTTTGAGTTTGTGTAGCCGGAATTTCTTCCAGTTCTACCTTATCGCCACTAATTTCTTTTGCAAGAAATCCCTTTTCCAAAAAGGTGGCATGTCGAGAAACAAACACTTTTTGTTCCTCTGTATGGTAGAAAAGATATCCATGTGAATGTTTGGGATATCCCACAAACTTGCATAGAACTGACCGCGCCTCGAGTTTGTCCGGATTTTGCTTCTTGACATAGGCCGGGCAACCCCATATCTTAACTCGTTTAAGACATAGTCTCTTTCCACTCCATATCTCATATGGTGTGGTAGGTACAGATTTAGTTGGAACTTGATTCAATAGGTATGCTGCTGTTTCCAGCGCATATCCCCAGAAGGAAATAGGTAACTCAGCTGTGCTCATCATAGAGTGCACCATATCTAATAGGGTGCGGTTCCTCCGCTCCGATAAACCGTTGTGCTGTGATGTATATGGAGGAGTCAGCTGAGAGAGAATCCCATTCTCTTTTAGGAAGTCCAGGAATTCATTGCTCAAGTATTCACCTCCTCGATCAGATCGAAGGATTTTAATACTTTTTCCAATTTGGTTTTCGACTTCTTGTTTATATTCTCTAAATTTCTCAAAAGCTTCTGATTTGCGTTTCATCAGGAACACATATCCGAATCTAGAGAGATCGTCAGTGAATGTAATGAAGTACGAAGAACCATCCCTGGCATGTGTATACATAGGACCGCATACATCACTATGTATCAGTCCCAAGAGTTCGGCAACTCTTTCTCCGTGTCCCGTAAACGGAGTTTTGGTCATCTTGCCTTTGAGACATGACTGGCAAGTGTCATAAGATGAAAATTCAAACGGATTCAAATATCCATCCTTATGCAACTTAGCTAGTCGTGTCGCATTGATGTGACCCAGTCTACAATGCCACAAGAAAGATTCATTCATGTCTGAACTCTTCCTCTTGTGTGTGTTTGTTATACTTAGAACTGTTGATTGATTTAGAACATAAATTGAAAGGTTTGTTTAGCACCCTATGAAGAGTTTTGAAGCATCACATGACCCAAAGTTTAAATTTTTATAGTGCTAAACGAACATCTAAAGGAATCGATCCTAGAAAATTAGGGTTTCGAAATAAAAAGCGAACTAATCTAGGGTTTCGAGACTACAACCTTTGTAACTCCCTTTCGCTGGACTCCTTGGTCTCTAGAGTGTTGAACGAAGGTCCTCTTGAAGTCCCCTTGTGTCCACGACGATCCACCACGGAGATCTCCGTCCAAGCTCGCAACTTCGTCAAAACGAAGAGAACACTCTAAACAAAACGGCTAAGCTTGTGTAGAATGATGTTGTGGTTAGGTTTCTCACATCAAAAACCTATCTTTAAGTGGTATTTGCTCACTAGAAAAAAAAACTAGAGAGCAAAAGAGCAAGAGGAAGAAGATGGTGGCAATTTTTGACAAGAGGTAAAAAAGATAACTCAAGTGAAGAAAAAGAAATATATCAATATATATTTTATTCCTTCATGCTATGAACCATGGTTAAAGTGATGGAGACATTATTTAACTTTAGTTTGGAATGATAAAGAGAAGGATAACCTTAGGTTAGTGGTAGTTGAGCATGGTTAGGTCAAAGGAAGAATGTAGAAGCAAGAATGATTATCCTTTCCTTTTTCATTTTCTTTTAAATCCAAAATTAAATAATAATCCATTATATAATCCATGGTGTGAGTCTTATATTGCCACCATTTCCATATGCTAACAACCATGATGGATGAGTGTATGTATGTGTGCATGTATGCACATCCACATGTGCATGAAACTAGCATGAAAGAAAGAAAGAAAAGCACACATGCATGCACACATCTATCATCTAAGAAAAGGTTTTAAGTGAGAAAACTAATGGTTAAATGATAAATCAACACTTGATTTATCAATCCGGTCATATCTCATATGACCCCACCAAAAGCAGTTCACCCGATCAATGTTCGGTATCATATACGCATATTTCAATCGGGTGCATGGGCATATCGCATACGCGCACCACAACGTATCGCCTGGACTGGGTAACTCCTTTGTGGGACTCTAAGACTCATCAATACGCCGGCAGAGGGTGATGATCATATCAGGTACCCTCAAGCCGCAAGCGGTCAGCTAAACGTAACGGCCACCCGGGTATTGAGCGATCAGAAGACAACAAGCGAACCTGCTACAACTCCCGTCGAGCCATCCGGCAACACTACCGTACAGTCCGGTCTCTTCGTCAGATATGCTGCATATCGAGCCTAGGGATGGTCATGTCGACCCCAATAACTCAATAAGTCGTGTCGGTGAATGGTCTATAACAGATCGAGAAACTACTGATAACACTTATCAGCAAATCTCAGCAGCCCTGGCCAGGGACTTGCTGTTATAACCAGTCGGGCACAGCACAACATCAACTCCCAATACCGGGAGAGACGAAACCCCTCCTATCGCTCATCGTCTTCATGTGTCTCAGGACTGTACCCAACGGCCACCTGTTTGCACGACTCAGTAGAGCCGTGGTAAGGTGGCAATCAAAGTACAGTGGGAGAACACACAAGACTCCATGACGATCTCGGGTCTACAGACTAACCTGTACCAGTGTCACCTGAGAACTGCTATCCGACGATAGATATAATTCCATATAGGAGTTCTCGGTGAGTCCGTCCAGTGTACCCAGTCACCACTGAGCACCCGTATATGATCTTGATGTCAAACATCGATGAATGTGGGAACATCCATCGCCCATCGTATGGGTCTAGTATCATATACGCTAGTCTACTCTGGTATATCAATGCCCCGTCTCGATATACCTACGACTAGGGACGTTCCAGGATATGCTTATAGACTACAGATGTCCCACTAGTATGATCTCCATCATAATCAGAGTAGTCAAGCCGATATCCTCAGGGCTTTATCAGCATGTATGAATGAATAAAAGCATGATCAAATCAACATGTCAGATGAAGAAGAACCAGATAGCATACTATCATGTCGAGCAAGAATGCAAACTGAATATATATACATGTATAGATACATCGACTATCACATAATGGCCTCTAGGGCATACATATATCCAACAATCTCCCACTTGCACTAAGGCCAGTTATTGGCGTATCTCATACCCAACATCTCAAAAAGTCGCTCATGCTGTGGCTGAGGGAGGGCCTTGGTGAGTGGATCCGCGGTGTTGTTCTTTGTATCTACTCTCTTAATCTCGATCTCGCGGCGATCTACAATCTCCCGGATCCAATGAAAGCGCCTCAGGATATGTCTGGACCGCTGATGGGATCTGAGCTCCTTGGCTAACGCCATCGCCCCATTATTGTCACAATACAAAGGTATTGGATCAATAATGGTTGGAACTACTCCTAGCTCCGAGATGAACTTCTTCATCCAGACGGCTTCCTTGGCGGCATCATTTGCAGCAATGTACTCAGCTTCCATCGTAGAGTCTGCAACAGTATCTTGTTTGGAACTCTTCCAACTTACCGCCCCTCTATTGAGGGTAAATACAAACCCTGAGATAGATTTGCTGTCATCCTTATCGCTCTGGAAGCTCGAATCGGTAAAGGCCTCCATTTGGAGATCTGTATTACCATACAGCAAGAACAATTCTTTAGTCCTTCGTAAGTACTTAAGAATGTTCTTCACAGCTGTCCAGTGGTTCTCCCCTGGGTTGGATTGATACCTGCTTACAACACTAAGTGCATAAGCTACATCTGGGCGTGTACATAACATCGCATACATTATAGATCCTATTGCCGAAGCATAAGGTATAATGCTCATGCGAGCTCTCTCTTCATCGGTCTTTGGACAAGAATCCTTGGAGAGAGTCACTCCATGGCAAGCGGGTAAGGCACCCCGCTTGGAGTCTTCCATACTAAACCTCTTTAGGATGGTGTTGATGTACCTGGTTTGGGACAATCCCAATAACTTTTTGGATCTATCCCTATAGATCCTTATGCCCAGGATGTATGTGGCATCACCCAGGTCCTTCATGGAGAACCTTAGTGATAAGAATGATTTGACCGACTGTAGCATAGGAATATCATTTCCTATCAGAAGAATATCATCCACGTACAATACGAGGAATGTGACAGCTCTTCCTACAGCCTTCTTATAAACACAAGGTTCATCTGGATTTTTGATGAAATCAAATTCTTTGATAACATCATCGAAACAGATGTTCCAACTCCGAGATGCCTGCTTTAACCCATATATGGATTTAAGCAATCTACATGCTTTCTCGCTACTCCCACTGTCAATGAAGCCCTCTGGCTGATCCATATAAACGCATTCTTCTAAATCTCCATTTAGAAATGCTGTTTTAACGTCCATCTGCCAGATTTCATAGTCGTAGTGAGCAGCAATAGCAAGTAGGATCCGAATGGATTTAAGCATGGCTACGGGCGAAAAAGTTTCGTCATAGTCCAAACCTGGTCTTTAACGAAAACCTTTCGCCACAAGTCTTGCCTTATAGGTCTCTACCTGCCCATCCACACCAATCTTTCTTTTAAAGATCCATTTGCACCCTACAGGTTTTACCCCAGGGGGTACAACGTCTAAAGTCCATACTTTGTTGGTGTACATAGACTCCATTTCGGATCTCATGGCATCCAGCCACTTCACAGAGTCACCACTCGTGATAGCTTGCTGAAAACTGGTAGGATCATCATCATCCATGATGCAATCTTCTCCATCACCATCGATGAGGAAACCGTAGTACCTCTCCGGTGGGCGAGAAGTCCTACCAGATCTACGGAGTGGCCGAGGTTCTTCAGTTTCTGTTGCAACAGCCGGTTCAACTAAATCGTCATTTGTAGTTTGTGTTTCCAGAACCTCTTCTAGATCTACTACCTTGCTATCATCTTTATCTGTGAAAAACTCTTTTTCCAAGAATGTGGCATACTGAGAAACAAACACTTTTTGTTCCTCTTTGTGGTAGAACAGATATCCATAAGAATTCTTTGGATATCCCACAAAGTTACACATGACTGACCGTGTCTCGAGTTTGTCCGGATTCTGCTTTTTAACATAGGCCGGGCAACCCCAAATCTTAATTCTTTTAAGAGATGGTCTCTTCCCATTCCATATCTCATATGGCGTGGTAGACACGGCTTTGGTTGGAACCCTGTTTAGCAGAAACGCTGCAGTCTCCAATGCATGTCCCCAAAACGAGACTGGTAACTCAGCGTCACTCATCATGGACCGGACCATATCTAATAGGGTCCTATTCCGTCGTTCTGACACACCGTTGTGCTGTGGTGTGTAAGGAGGAGTGAGCTGAGAGAGAATCCCATTCTCTTTTAGGAAGTTTGCAAATTCTGTACTGAGATACTCTCCACCTCGATCTGATCGAAGCATCTTAATACTCAAGCCGGTTTGTTTTTCTACTTCTTGTTTATATTCAATGAATTTCTCGAAAGCGTCGGACTTGTGCTTTAATAAAAATACATGACCGAATCTTGAGAAATCGTCAGTGAATGTAATGAAGTATGAAAAACCGCCTCTAGCCTGTGTAGACATAGGCCCACATACATCACTATGTATGAGGCCCAGGAGCTGAGTAGCTCTTTCTCCGTGTCCGGTAAACGGAGTTTTGGTCATTTTACCCTTGATACAAGACTGGCAAGTCGCATAAGATTTATATTCAAAAGAGTTTAAATATCCATCTTTGTGCAACCTGTTTAGTCTTGTTTCATTAATATGACCAAGTCTACAATGCCAAAGAAAAGCTTCATTTAATTCTGAAAGTTTTCTTTTATTAGTGTGTTGTATACAGAAAACTGTGTGTTGATTTAGGACATATATTCCGTTATTAAGTGTACCATACCCAACCAACATTTGATTTAAGTGAATGTTCATAACATTGTTCTGCAACACAAAATTATACCCTTCATTGTCCAACAAAGAAACGGATATTATATTACATAGCATACTAGGTACAAAATAACATGGATTCAAAATCAAAATACATCCAGATGGCAACCCCAAGTGATACTCTCCCACTGCGACTGTATGTACATTGGAACCATTTCCAACGCGGAGAGTATGGTCACCTGTCTTCAAAACCTTGCTATTTCTCAGCCCCTGCATAGAATTGCAAATGTGAGAACCTGAACCGGTATCCAATACCCAGGAAGCAGAGTTTATAGAAAAACAGTTTTCAGTCACAAACGCACCTGAAGCAGAAGCATCACCATGCTTCTTCTTGAGACTTAGGTACTCCGTGCAATTGCGCTTCCAATGTCCTGTCTTGTGGCAATGAAAACACTCGCCTTTCCCCGGGTCTCCAGCTGTGGACTTTCCCTTTCCCTTCACCTTTTTGACTCCGCCCTTAGGATTAGTGGGTTTTTTCTTTTTCTTTCCCTTGGCCTTAGCTTTTGGGCGAGAAGAAGAAGACTGTCCAATGGTCATAACGGGAGTCTTTGCTGACTTCATAGTGATCTCTGCACTCCTTAACATATTAAGGAGTTCAGGGAGTTCCTTCTCCATGCCATGCATGTTAAAGTTCACTATGAACTGAGCAAAGGTGGAGGGGAGGGACTGCAGAATAATATCTATATATTCTTCATTGTCCATTGTCCATCCAAGGTCCTCAAGCTCTTCTATAAGAGCTATCATCTTCAAAACATGGTCTCCTACTGGTGTGCCAGGGGCCATTCGCATCTGAAACAGTTTCTTTGATGCTTCGTATCGTAATACGCAGGATTGCTCCCCATACAACTCCTTTGTATGGAGCAATATACCGTGAATGTCCATGTCCTTGTGCTGCTTTTGATGTGTGTTGTCCATCGATGCAAGCGCGATGCATTTTGCCGTGGCACAGTCAGCATCCCATGTCTTGCGGACTTCAACGTCCGCAACTGAGGATTTTGGACCTGGGACGGGCGGGGCTGAAGCCGTGAGGACATATGATACTTTATCATAAGTCAAGGCGATCTTCAGATTCCTTAGCCAGTCTTTATAGTTGGTCCTATTCAGTTTGTTTTTATCTAGTAGAAGCTTAAGTCCAGTCATTGGTATCTGCCATTAAGAGAGAGAAAAGAATACACTCAGCGAAAGCTCTTGCACAGATTAGATTGGTTTATTATCTTGTCTAATCAATGTTTCCCACTGCTTTTTATCAAGTTTTCTTTCAAACCTTAAAAAGAAAAACTAGCCAGGATTAATTACAGTCTACAACTTCGCTAACCATTCAGCCAGGCCAGTGTCGGTACTTTGAGGGAGGTTCCCCGTGCTTTCACACGGACCTAATTAGAGTAAACCTCGTTTTCCCAGAGGCGGAGCCCCGTTAACACCTTTCTAGACACCTAATGAGTTAGCTAATTGTAAACTGTAAAACTCTCCTAGGAACAACTATTGCCCACAGTGGGATCGGGATCCAACCATCACATGGAAGGTATGCAATCTCATTGCAAATTTCAACACTTGAAATTCCCGATGTAATTTTTACCCCTAGTACTTATGACCTTAACTATGGTCAACAAATCATAAGTACCAGTCAAGTTCTACCCATCATTTCTTGATCAATTAGACCCACCCATATGACCCTTAACTATGGTCAACAAAGTCGCATGAATGTCCTAATTAATCTGCATCATATGCAGTGTAGGAAGACATCACTTAGCTACCGTACACTACGCCTTAACTAAAGTCAACAAACGTAGCACAAATACTAAGTACTCTACTTCCTAAAATGACGGAGGGTTGCGAATGATTTTTAAGAAAATCTTTAACGCTTTGAACTTGATATCGTTGTAGAATCAAACAGTTTTCAAAAGGAGTGGCTTAAGCTCCGCAGTTTTGAAATGTAGCTTTTTCTTAAATAGCCGAGTAGTTATTAAATCCGATTCTACAACATCTTTTTAGGTTTATTTTCTTTACATTAATCACATTAATGTAATCCCATCATTAAAGTCCTTAAGCCAATCACATAAAAGAAATGAAAATAACACGTACGCTTATGCCATCCGCATTCGCCGCAATGTTCCGTTATGCACCGTTAGGTTACTTAACTAACGGCATACCGGGACGGGACTAGCGTGGGTCTAAAACATAAGCAACGTCTACTATATATCATATATATAATAATATGTCATTCGTCTCAGATATCACAGAACACAGGCAGCAGAAACATAGATATAACGTGGGATATCCTAGGACATCCGTATTTAGTATTTAGCCAGAATAGAAAATACGGATTCCACAGTCGCGATGAATAGCCAAGCCCACATCCTGGACCCCTACGAGAGTGGCAAGTGACCCTACCAATTCTGGAGTTTAGGAGACCCGGTCTCGACTCCTCGAGATGGCCTCCCACTGAACCCCAGAACCCGGTCACCTGTGCTCCCCTCCTTGGGTCCATCCTAATGCGGAAAAGTAAATAATATACAACACTGGTGACACAACCGCAACCTGGAAGTGCCCCAAATAAAAGAATATTACATTACATTTGAATTTACATGAATGAAAATATAAAACTCTCATCTCACAAAAACCCCCCGGCTATTCGATCGCGACAATCCTGCACATCATATCTCAGCAACACATAATATCACATATCATCAACGTAAGTAAGTATGCGTACCCCGATTGTCGTTGATGTATAGCAACGAAACCGGCGATATCGTACATACTACACTTACGGTCACAGAAAAGAAAGTGTAAAACTACAATATTTGGAATCCAGATTCTCTTTAGACATCATAAATGCGAAATATCACATATTTCGTATTTCATGCCTACACTATATGAATTCCACATATTGAATCACATTCCAGACAAACAGACAGTATTAAAGTTTTCGAACGAACGATCAAGCACCCAAGGTTCACTAAAGCTCAACACTTGAGCAGGGTTCAAAAAATCCGAAGTGTGACACAGTAGTAGCAGTCCAGCCGTAGAAGGGTCAAGCCAACGCCTCACATGTGGCACGCCGTACTGCCCCAAACCCTAGGGTTCAAAGGGCAGTTCGAGACGGTCACATAATCGAGTTAAGGTTTGTTGTCTTCTAGAGGGACCACCGCAAAAAGACTTGCACGTATCTCTAAAGTATTTAAACCACGTGAATAGTGAGTAAATGATACTCGTTCAAACACTTCAATACTTTCTAATTTACCCGGAAAAGCTACGAAATGAAAGTCCCGATCGAATTGACGAGTCCAACACCATCTCCAGAATTTTTCAAAACCAAATACAGATTAAAAATATCCAAAATTTTATACAAGCAGATTCATGAATTACTGTACAAAACGTATCCATCATTTCATATATACGGCCGCGGAACCGCGGCCTAAGCAAGCTTAGGCCGCGTTTCCGCGGCGAGAATTACTGTTCACTGGAAAATTTTTGTACCGTAATCCTTATTTTTTTCTGCTGTATTTTTTACATATTTTTAACTCTGCAAATTATCAAATTTTAGAAAATTTCCAGAGAGCACCCAAAAATACCGTATTTTTGTCCGATCGGGGTTTTCACTTCGTAAAAACGTCGCCTAATGTTCTAGGTCGGCTCTGATACCAATGAAAGGTTTGTTTAGCACCCTATGAAGTGTTTTGAAGCATCACATGACCCAAAGTTTAAATTTTTATAGTGCTAAACGAACATGCAAAGGAATCGATCCTAGAAAATTAGGGTTTCGAAATAAAAAGCGAACTAATCTAGGGTTTCGAGACTACAACCTTTGTAGCTCCCTTTCGCTGGACTCCTTGGTCTCTAGTGTGTTGAACGAAGGTCCTCTTGAAGTCCCCTTGTGTCCACGACGATCCACCACGGAGATCTCCGTCCAAGCTCGCAACTTCGTCAAAACGAAGAGAACACTCCAAACAAAACGGCTAAGCTTGTGTAGAATGATGTTGTGGTTAGGTTTCTCACTTCAAAAACCTATCTTTAAGTGGTATTTGCTCACTAGAAAAAAAAACTAGAGAGCAAAAGAGCAAGAGGAAGAAGATGGTGGCAATTTTTGACAAGAGGTAAAAAAGATAACTCAAGTGAAGAAAAAGAAATATATCAATATATATTTTATTCCTTCATGCTATGAACCATGGTTAAAGTGATGGAGACATTATTTAACTTTAGTTTGGAATGATAAAGAGAAGGATAACCTTAGGTTAGTGGTAGTTGAGCATGGTTAGGTCAAAGGAAGAATGTAGAAGCAAGAATGATTATCCTTTCCTTTTTCATTTTCTTTTAAATCCAAAATTAAATAATAATCCATTATATAATCCATGGTATGAGTCTTATATTGCCACCATTTCCATATGCTAACAACCATGATGGATGAGTGTATGTATGTGTGCATGTATGCACATCCACATGTGCATGAAACTAGCATGAAAGAAAGAAAGAAAAGCACACATGCATGCACACATCTATCATCTAAGAAAAGGTTTTAAGTGAGAAAACTAATGGTTAAATGATAAATCAACACTTGATTTATCAATCCGGTCATATCTCATATGACCCCACCAAAAGCAGTTCACCCGATCAATGTTCGGTATCATATACGCACATTTCAATCGGGTGCATGCGCATATCGCATACGCGCACCACAACGTTTCGCCTGGACTGGGTAACTGCTTTGTGGGACTCTAAGACTCGTCAATACGCCGGCAGAGGGTGATGATCATATCAGGTACCCTCAAGCCGCAAGCGGTCAGCTAAACGTAACGGCCACCCGGGTATTGAGCGATCAGAAGACAACAAGCGAACCTGCTACAACTCCCGTCGAGCCATCCGGCAACACTACCGTACAGTCCGGTCTCTTCGTCAAATATGCTGCATATCGAGCCTAGGGATGGTCACGTCGACCCCAATAACTCAATAAGTCGTGTCGGTGAATGGTCTATAACAGATCGAGAAACTACTGATAACACTTATCAGCAAATCTCAGCAGCCCTGGCCAGGGACTTGCTGTTATAACCAGTCGGGCACAGCACAGCATCAACTCCCAATACCGGGAGAGACGAAACCCCTCCTATCGCTCATCGTCTTCGTGTGTCTCGGGACTGTACCCAACGGCCACCTGTTTGCACGACTCAGTAGAGCCGTGGTAGGGTGGCAATCAAAGTACAGTGGGAGAACACACAAGACTCCATGACGATCTCGGGTCTACAGACTAACCTGTACCAGTGTCACCTGAGAACTGCTATCCGACGATAGATATAATTCCATATAGGAGTTCTTGGTGAGTCCGTCCAGTGTACCCAGTCACCACTGAGCACCCGTATATGATCTTGATGTCAAACATCGATGAATGTGGGAACATCCATCGCCCATCGTATGGGTCTAGTATCATATACGCTAGTCTACTCTGGTATATCAATGCCCCGTCTCGATATACCTACGACTAGGGACGTTCCAGGATATTCTTATAGACTACAGATGTCCCACTAGTATGATCTCCATCATAATCAGAGTAGTCAAGCCGATATCCTCAGGGCTTTATCAGCATGTATGAATGAATAAAAGCATGATCAAATCAACATGCCAGATAAAGAAGAACCAGATAGCATACTATCATGTCGAGCAAGAATGCAAACTGAATATATATACATGTATAGATACATCGACTATCACATAATGGCCTCTAGGGCATACATATATCCAACATAAATGCCATTGCACAACGTGCCTGATCCAACCAACTTTTGGTTACGGAAAATGTTCATAACATTATCCTGTAATACAAAATTATATCCCTCTTTAGTCAAGAAAGAAACCGATATAATGTTGCATATCAGGTTCGGCATGTAATAGCATTCGTTCAGAACCAATGTATTACCAGTTGGTAATGCAAGGTGATATTCCCCGACAGTCTTAGCTGCAACAATTACACCATTTCCAACTCTTATGTCTTTATCACCTTTTCCAAGTTCTCTACCTTTTCTAAGCCCATGTAACTGATTACATATATGGGATCCTGACCCGGTATCTAATACCCAGGACGCAGGGCAAATGGAGAAACAGTTCTCTGTAACGAACATACCTGAAGAAAATGCATCATCATGTACTTTCTTCATTCGGGTGGCATGGGTATCCTGGTATTCCCCTATGCCCTGTTCAGTCCTATAACTCTTATAAGAAAGAACGGAACCAACGTTCCCCAGTACAGTATAACTTGCGGGTTCGGTCAATACATCTATATTATTATCTTGATTAGGGCATGATATGGTCGCTACCTGGAGAGAGAGAGAAGAAAACACTTTAGCGTATGCTCTTGCAAGATCAAATTGGTTATTATCTTATCTAATTAGGATGGCTCCCAATGGTTTTTTCAAATCTTCCTTCAAACCCTAAAAGGAAAGACTAGCCAGGATTAATTACACCCTACAACTTCGCCGATCTTTCAGCCAGGCCAGTGTCGGTACTTTGAGGGAGGTTCCCCATGCTTTCGCACGGACCTAATTAAAGTAAACCTCGTTTTCCCAGAGGCGTAACCCCGTTGACACCTTTCTAGACACCTACTTGATCGGCTAATTGTAATGTGTAAAACTCTCCCAGGAGTAACTCTTACTCGCAGTGGGTATCGGGATCCAACTATCTCATAGAAGGTATGCAATCTCATTGCAAATTTCAACACTTGAAATTCCCGATAATATTTTTCCCCTAGCGTTCTATGACCTTGACAAAGGCCAACAAATCATAGGATGCTAGTCAAGTTCAACCCGTCATTTCTTGATTGAATCAAACCCACCCGCACGACCCTTGACAAAGGCCAACAAGGTCGTATGACTACCCTGAAACAATCTTCATCACATGCATAAGCAGATAAGCACTATTCAGCTACCGTACACTACGCCTTGACAAAGGCCAACAAACGCAGCACGAATACTAAACAGTTCTTATCTGAAATGACGGAGGGCTACGACAGGTTTTTCTGAAAACCTATTGCGTAATGAACTTGATATCGTTGTAGAATCAAGTGAAGTTTTGAAATGGAGTGATTTTGAGGCTTTTCTAGTTTTGCTAAAGGGGTCACTCCCGGTGAAGGGATCGTCGGCTCTTTCCTTGTCGAATGAGGTGCGGGATATATCATATATATCACTGTGCAAAGTAAAACTCCAAAAGCCGTCAATAGTCAAACCGAGTGTTGTAGCATCTGCCAGTTTCGCTAAAGAGGTCACTCCCGGTGAAGGGATCTCGGCTCTTTCCTCATCGAATAAGGTGCAGGGTATATCATATATACCGCTATGCAAAGCAAAACTGTAGCTACCCTTTTTATTTAAAATTTGATTCTACAACATCTTTAAGGTTTATTTTCTTTCATTAATCACATTAATGAAGTCCCATCATTTAAGTCACCTAAACATCACAGATAAATACGACGTACACTTATGCCATCCGCATTTGCCTCGATGTCCCCTCGTGCACCGTTAGGTTAGGTAAATAACGACAGAGCAGGGCAGGGCTAGTGCGGGTGTAAAACATAAGTAACGCCTATATAATATATCATATATACTGTATACTGTATCCATCAGAACATATCAAATGATCACATCACAGATATCGCAGCAGAAACATAGATATAATGTGGGATATACTAGGACGTCCGTATTTAGTATTTAGCCAGCAATAGAAAATACGGATTCCACAGTCGCGATGAATAGCCAAGCCCACACCCTGGACCCCTACGAGAGCGGCAAGCGACCCTACCAATTCTGGAGTTTAGGAGACCCAGTCTCGACTCCTCGAGATGGCCTCCCACTGAACCCCTGAACCCGGTCACCCGTGCTCCCCTCCTTGGGTCCATACTAATGCGGAAAAGTAAATAATATACAACACAGGTGGCATCGACCTCAACCCGGAAGTGCCCCGAATAAAAGAATATTACATTACATTTGAATTTACATGAATGAAAATATAAAACTCTCATCTCACATAAAACCCCCCGGCTATTCATTCGCGACAATCCTGCACATCATATCTCAGCAACACATAATATCTCATATCATCAACGTAAGTAAGTATGCATACCCCAATTGTCGTTGATGTATAGCAACGAAACCGGCGATATCGACATACTACACTTACGGTCACAGAAAAGAAAGTGTAAAACTGCAATATCTGGAATCCACATTCTCTTTAGACATCATAAATGCGAAATATCACATACCTCGTATTTCATGTCTTATAATATGAATTCCACACATTGCATCACAGTCCAGATAATTAGACAGTATTAAAGTTTTCGAACGAACGATGAAATACCCAAGATTCACTGAAGCTCAACACTTGAGCGGAGTTCAAAAACCGGAGTGTGACATAGTAGTAGCGGTCCAACCATAGAAGGGTCAAGCCAACGCCTCACAAGTGGCATGCCGTACTGCCCCAAACCCTAAGGTTCAAAGGGCAGTTCAAGACGGTCACATAATCGAGTTAAGGTTTGTTGTCTTCTAGAGGGACCACCACAAAACTTGCACGTATCTCCAAAATATTTAAACCCCGTGAAAAGTGAGCAAATGATACTCGTTCAAACACTTCAATACTTTCTAAATTTACCCGGAAAAGTAACGAAATGAAAATTCTGATCGAATCGACAAGTCCAAAACCATCTCCAGAATTTTTCAGCAGTAAATACAGATTAAAAATACTCTAACAAATATACAAGCAGAACACAACATTACAGTATAGAATTTATGCAGTGATCGATTTGTACGGCCGCGGAACCGCGGCCTAAGCAAGCTTTGGCCGCGTTTCCGCGGCAAGGTCAACTGTTCATTGCATAATTTTTACACCGTAATTCTTATATTTTCCTACTGAATTTTTTACGTATTTTTAATTCTGAAAATAACCAGAATTTGAAAAAAGTGCAGAGAGCACCCAAAAATCCGTATTTTCGGTTCGATCGGAGTTTTAACTTCGTAAAGGTGTCGCCTAATGTTCTAGGTCGGCTCTGAAACCAATGTTGCGTTAGCCTAGCACCTCATGAAAGGTTTGGAAGCATCACATGAACCAAAGGTGGAGTCTTTAGGGTGCTAAGTTAACAAACATCGGATCGATCCTAGAAAAATTAGGGTTTCAAATTTTTCACATCACCATATGAATGAAATGCTAGGGTTTAGAGAGTACAACCATTGTAGCTCCCTATGCTAGACTCCTCGGCTACTTGGGGTTTGAAAAAGCTCCGCTTGAACTCCTCGAGGTCACCGATGATCTACCCGGAGTCCGCTTTGTCCAAGCTTGCAACTTTATCCGATCAAGTGAACGAAATCAAGCTAACACTCTAAACAAGTGGGCTAGACTTGTGTAGAATGGTGTTGTGGTTCTCTTTATCACTTCAAAATCCAATCTTGATGAGTATATTGCTCACTACAAAGAACTAGAGAGGAAGAAGAAGATGATGGCAATATGAGAAGATGATAAGTTCAACTCTAAAAAGAAAATAGAAAAAATATCAATATATATTTTCCTCTTCTCATATCAAACCATGGTTAGGATATTATTGAACTTGAGTTAAAAACAGAAAAGGAAAAGTAACCCATGGTCAAATGGTGGGTGAGAATGGTTAGGTCAAGAGAAGAGTGTAGAAACAAATCAATAATGACCATTTTGCTTTTTCTCTTTTTGTTTTAAATCAAATGCAATTTAATCCATAAATAAAACCATGGTGTGAGTCTTATATTGCCACCATTTTCATGTATATACAACCATGAAGGATGTATGTGTGTATGTATGTGTGTATGTACATCCATATGTGCATGAATCAATAAAGAAACTATACATGCATACATACATCCATCATACTCAAGAAAGGATTTTAAGTGAGAAGCTAATGGTTAAATGATAAATCAACACTTGATTTATCAATCCGGCCATATCACATATGACCCCTACCAAAAGCAAGCCGCCCGACCAATATACGGTATCCCATACGCGCATTTTAATCGGGTACATGCGCATATCGCATACGCGCACCACAACGTTTCGCCTGGACTAGGAAACTCCATTGTGGAACTCTGAGACTCGTCAATACACCGGTAGTGGGTGATGATCATATCAAGCACCCCCAAGCCGCAAGCGGTCAGCTAAACGTAACGGCCATCCGGGTATTGAGCGATCAGAAGAGAACAAGCGAACCTGCTACAACTCCCGTCGAGCCAATCGGCAACACTTCCCGTGCAGTCCGGTCTCCTCGTCTAATATGTCGCATATCAAGTCTAGGGGTGGTAAACGTCAGACCCCAATAACCGATAAGTCGTGCCGATGTGAGGCTCATAACGGGTCGAGAAACTACTGGTAACACTTACCAGCAAATCTCTGAATCAGCCCTGGCCTGGGACTTCCCTGTTACGGCCAATCGAGCACAGCACAACATCAACCTCTAATACCGGGAGAGACAAAACCCCTCATATCGCTCATTGCCTCTATGTGACTCAGGACTGTACCCAAAAACCACCGTTTTGCACGCCCTCATGGACGTGGTATGGTGGAGATCAAAGCAGAGTGGGAATCACACAAGTCTCTATGACGATCTCGGGTCTACAGACTAACCTGCACAAGTGTCACCTGAGAACTGCCATCTGACGTGAGGTATAATACCAACTGGGAGTTCTCGGCGAGTCTGTCCAATGTACCCAGTCTCCACTGAGCACCCGTATACCATCTCTGATGTCAAACACCAATGGATATGGGATCATCCATCGCCCATCTCATGGGTCAAGAAGCGTATACGCTAGTCTACACTGGTATATCGATGCCCCGTCTCGATATACCTACGACTAGGGACCTTGAAGGATGTACTTATGGACTACCATGTCCGCACTAGTATGATCTGCATCATAGTCCAGGTAGTCAAGTACACATCCTAAGGGCTTTACCAACATGTAACTATAAGACAGTTCAAAGAGACTAGTATACATGTTAAGATAAAGTGCAACCAGATAGCATACTATCATATCGAGCAAGAAAGTCATCTCTATATATGTCCAAGCATCCAATATAATATACATCATCTGTACAATACTGGCCTCTAGGGCATACATACAACCAACAGATTTCTGTGTCGATGCTTGGCACATTGTTTTCATGATATTTCTTTTAAACACCTTTGTATATATAACAGGGGATTAGCCGTTGTTATATATACCTTCGTATCATATTTATTTCTGCATATATATATCCCTTTAGGATGTTAGAAACTTACTTGAGATTCGACTTGGGATATAGGTGATTCATTGACATTGGATATTGGATATGAAAGAGATTGTTGATTTGTACATTCGAGATATAGGAGAGCTACTTGATATTGTACATTGAGGTGATGTGAGACTTATGATGTGGGAGGCCAGTTTGGGGCCTGAGTTGAGGATTTGGGATTTGAGTGTCTTGATGGATTGTGATCCTACCATGATGTCAGGTTTCCGTGGAAATGACATATTCCACCCAATACCTCACACTTATCTATTCTATGCACAGATTCATATATTGGTAGTGTTAGTTATATGTATGCCCTAGAGGCCATTACTATACATAGGATGTATATTGTAGTGGATGCTTGGACATATATAGGGAGGACTTTCTTGCTCGACATGATAGTACGCTATCTGGTTACTCTTTACCTTAACGTGTACACTGATTGTCTCTCTGTTACATGTTGGTAAAGCCCTTAGGATGTGTACTTGACTACCTGGACTGTGATGCAGATCATACTAGTGGGGACATGGTAGTCCATAAGTACATCCTTCAAAGTCCCTAGTTGTGGGTGTATCGAGACGGGGCATCGATATACCAGTGTAGACTAGCGTATACCTTCTCGACCCATACAGATGGGCGATGGATGATCCCATATCCATTGGTGTTTGACATCAGAGATGATGTACGGGTGCTCAGTGGAGACTGGGTACACTGGACGGACTCGCCGAGAACTCCCAGATGGTATTATACCTTACGTCTGTTGACCCGAGATCGTCATAGAGTCTTGTGTGGTTCCCACTGTGCTTTGATTTCCAACTTACCACGTCCAAGAGGGCATGCAAAACGGTGGTTTTTGGGTACAGTCCCGAATCACATGGAGGCAATGAGCGATAGGAGGGGATTCGTCTCTCCCGGTATGGGGAGTTGATGTTGCGCTGTGTTCGATTGGCTATAACCGGAAATCCCTGGCCAGGGTTGCTGAGATATACTGGTAAGTGTTACCAGTAGTTTCTCGAGTTGTTATAGACCTCATATCGACACGACTTATCGAGCTATTGGGGTCTGACGTTTACCACCCCTAGGCGAGATATGCGACATATCATACGACGAGACCAGACTGTACGGTAAGTGTTACTGGTTGGATTCACAGGAGTGTGAGCGGGCTTGCTCGTCGTTCTTCTGATCGCTCAATACCCGGGTGGCCGTTACGTTTAGCAGACCGCTTGCGGCTTGTGGGTGTTTGATATGATCATCACCTGCTGCCGGCGTATTGACGAGTCTTTAGAGTCCTACACAGAGGTTTCCTGGCTCAAGCGAAACGAAATAGGAGCGCATATGAGATATGTGCGGGACCGAGAATAATGCGTGTATGTGATACCGTATTCTATTCTCGCGATGAATGTATCGATTGGTTGTATACGATATAACCTAGTTATCGAATCAAGTATTGGTTCGATAAGCCGATACATAGGATACTAGTCGGTTATATGCGATATGACCGGATCGTTAAATCAAGTGTTGATTTAATGATTTAATGTATAATTATATATTTGATATATTACTTTGCATTAACTAGTATTGGTTCACTTTAATGGATTTTCTCACTTGATTTGTGCACATTGTATATGTGATATATTTTTGTACACTAGTTTGTATCATGTTTGATGATACTTGCTCACTTGGGTTTGTGTAAAGATTAAACCATGGTTATATGAATGGTTAGGGTTTTGATTATTTACTTAGTTATTTGTTTATATATTCATTTTGGAAATTTTTAAGGATGGTGGCTTATTTTTTTTTATGTTGAAGCTTCTTGAAGCTTTGATCAAGTCAACCATTCTTATCTCATCCTTAACCCTAACCATTCCAACTAACCTTGGTTTAATCTCTACACTTGACCATGGTTTACATTATGATAAGTTTTCATTTTCTTTTCATTTTAAATAACTTATCATAATATTCTTTCTTCTTCTTCTTCATCTTCTTCAATGAAGAAAGCAAAACTTCATCAATGGTGATTGATGAAAAAGAGTGAGAAATCCAAATCTAAAGTGAACCCACTTCCTATTTCTTCATCCTCTACCTCTTGCCAAGTAGTAGAGTGTGTTTTCTTCACAAGTTTCATGACTTGGTGAAGTGGGAGCTTGATCTTGTGATGCTTCGACGTAGATCATCTTCGGCACGAAGCCGACGACCTTCCCCGCCCATTTCTCCGATGAAGCCGACGCTAGAGCCCGGATTTTGATTTGGACAGCGGAGAGGACTTCATCACGGAGCCGTGGAGGTGGAGGACCGGATCTACAAAGGTTGTATTTCCTTTCTTTTAGTTTAGTTGTAAACTAGTTGCTTTATTTCTCCTAAACTTCTAGCCAACGATTCGTCTTAGGGTTTCTCGGCACCGTAATTTTTGAAATTGGCATGGTTGATGCCTTGTGAGACCTCATTAGTGTGCCTAGGAATCCTACAGTGGTATCAGAGCCTAGCTAGAGCCTTAGGCGAAGTCTAGACGGAATTAGAACTCCGATCGAATCAAAACCCAAACCCTAATATTGCTCTCTGTAAAATCGTGGAATTTTGAGAATTAAAAATATGCAGAAAAATCAGCAGGATGATCTAAGACTTACTGTGAAATTCGAGCTCATGAATCCATCAAAGAGCCGCGGTTCCGCCGCATAAGCATGGCTTATGCGGCGGTTCCGCGGCCATAATGTATCCTTGTTTAATGAATTGTGCACAGTAATTCCTAGTATGCAGTGCTGGTTTTCCTGGGAATTTTTAATATTTTTCCAAGAGTTGAATTTTCTGGGTTGTATTGGGGACTCGGTGTATCGATCGGATTATCTAATTTTGTCAGTGTGTTTTTTCCAGGTATTTTAGAATATGTTAAAAAGTTCGACCGGATATAAATACCCACTTTTTCCCCTGCCGGGAAATTTCCAATTGTTGGATTTTTCCGTAGTTTAACGACGTTCTAAGTAGTGCAAGTATTGCGATGGACCCTCTAGAAGACAACAAACCTTAACTCGATTATGTGACCGTCTTGAACTGCCCTTTGAACCTTCGGGTTTGGGGCAGTACGGCGTGCCACATGTGAGGCGTTGGCTTGACCTTTCTACGGCTGGACCGTTGGTACTGAGGCACGAACTGAATGTTGTTAGACTTATTTCATGTGTTGAGCTGTTTCGGGAAAACTTGGGTGTTTGATTGTTCGATCGGAAAGTTTAACATTTTCTATTTTATCCAGAATGTGATACAACAATTGGAATTCACAAAAGTTATGTGATAACTGAATGAATGTTATAAACATAGCACTTTAGTCTCACATGATCGGTTGCCACGGAATTTTGATGTGATCAAAAGTCCGTCGCAATCACGTAGCGTACGCGGATACTCACCGGGTAAACTTAATAGACTGCCTCACCCCATAGCCCCGACTAAGTGACTGTAGGAGAACCCCGTCGCCGAAAGCATCCGTTCGGGTGCTCGCGGTAGCGGTGTTCCGCCTTGGTGCACTTGGTCGACGGCGTCGGGGGTGCAGCCGCCTACTAAAGTTTGCGACGAGCATTCGATCAGAATGTCGGGAATCTTGTTGAATTACCCGACTTTATATTGAAAAGTGTTTTCAATTTTGAGACTAAAATGCGGGGTTTATAATTGTTAGGCATGTGATGTCTAAGGAATTCATTGGTTTAGGCATGCGATGTCTAAAGAGGTTGCGGATTCCAACTGTTGTAGTTTTACACTTTCTTTTCTGTGACCGTAAGTGTAATATGTGATATCGCCGGTTTCGTTGCTATATGTCAACGATAATTGGGATGCGCATATTTACTTACGTTGATGACATGTGATGTTATGTGTTGCTGGATATGTTATATTGGATCGTCGTGTTTGAATAGCCGGGGGTTTTTATGTGAGATGAGTGTTTTTCATTTTCATTCATGTAAAAACTTGTATGTAATATTCTTTTATTGGGGCACTTCCAGGTTGCGGAAGTTGTCACTATTGTTGTATATTATTTACTTTTCCGCACTAGGATAGACCCAAGGAGGAGGGTACAAGTAACCGGGTTCTGGAGTCCAGTGGGAGACCAACTGGAGGAGTCGAGTCCGGGTCTCCTAACTCTAGAATTGGCAGGGTTGCTTGCCGCTCTCGTAGGGGTCTAGGGGTGTGGGTCTGGCTATTCATCACGACCGTGGAATCCGTGTTTTATACTGGCTCGTATTGAAAACACGGACGTCCTAGTATATCCAATATTTCATATGATTCTTCTGCTGCGATATCTGTGATGTGATCATGTGATATGTTCTATGATAGATACTGTATATAGTATATATGATATATTATATAGGCGTTACTTATGTTTTACACCCGCGCTAGCCCTGCCCCGCTCTGCCGTTAGTTACCTAACCTAACGGTGCACGAGGGGACATCGAGGCGAATGCGGATGGCACAAGTGTACGTCGTATTTATCTGTGATGTTTAGGTACTTAAATGATGGGACTTCATTAATGTGATTAATGAAATAAAAAGAAACCTAAGATGTTGTAGAATCGAATTTCAAAAATAAAACAGGTAGCTACAGTTCTTGCTTTGCACAGAGGTATATGTGATATATCCTGCACCTTATTCGATAAGGAAAGGACCGAGATCCCTTCACCGGGAGTGACTCCTTTAGCAATAACTGGCAGATGCTACACACTCGGTTTGTCTTTTGATTGCTTTTAAGTGTTTTTGCTTTGCACGGTGATATATATGATATATCCCGCACCTCATTCGACGAGGAAAGGACCGACGATCCCTTCACCGGGAGTGACTCCTTTAGCAAAACTAGAAAAGCCTCAAAAACACTCCATTTTAAAATCATTTGATTCTACAACGATATCAAGTTCATTACGCAATAGGTTTTCAGAAAAACCTGTCGTAGCCCTCCGTCATTTCAGATACGTACTAGTTAGTATTCGTGCTGCGGTTGTTTGGCCTCCGTCAAGGCGTAGTGTACGGTAGCTAACTAGTGCTTATCTGCTAGCATATGATGCGATTGGATTAGGGTATTCGTACGGCGTTGTTTGGCCTCCGTCAAGGGTCGTGCGGGTGGGTTTAATTCAATCAGGAAATGACGGGTTGAACTTGACTAGCGGACTATGGGTTGTTTGGCCTCCGTCAAGGTCATAGGACGCTAGGGGCAAAATTATCGGGAATTTCAAGTGTTGAAATTTGCAATGAGATTGCATACCTTCTATGAGATTGTTGGATCCCGATACCCACCGCGAGTAAGAGTTACTCCTGGGAGAGTTTTACACATTACAATTAGCCAATCAAGTAGGTGTCTAGAAAGGTGTTAACGAGGTTACGCCTCTGGGAAAACGAGGTTTACATTAATTAGGTTCGTGCGAAAGCATGGGGGACCTCCCTCAAAGTACCGACGCTGGCCTGGCTGAAAGATTGGCGAACTTGTAGTTTGTAATTAATCCTGGCTAGTCTTTCCTTTTAGGGTTTGAAAGAAGATTTGATAAAAAGCAGTGGGGGCCATCTTGATTAGATAAAATAATAACCAATCTATTCTTGCAAGAGTGCACGCTGAGTGTTTTCTTCTCTCTCTCTCCAGGTAGCGACCATATCACGCCTTAATCAAGATAATAATACGGATTATTGACCGAACCCGCTTGTTATACTGAGCTGGGGAACGTTGGTCCCGCTCCAACTTATAAATGTTATAAGACAGAGCAGGAAATTGGGGAATACCAGAATTCCCGTGCCGCCCAAACGAAGAGAGTGCATGCTGATGCATCATCTTCGGGTGTGTTCATTACAAAGAACTGTTTTTCTGTATCCTCTACGTCCTGGGTATGTGATACCAGATCAGGATCCCAGATATGTAATCTGTTACATAGGGCTACAGAAAGGTAGAGAACTGAGAACGGGTGATAAGTTTCATGAGGCAGAAAACGGGGCAAGTGTTGCAGCCAAGTCTGTTGGTCACTGTCACCCTGTATTACCAATACATTGATTCTGAACGAATGTTATTAGATACCGAACCTGATATACAAAATCATATCACTCTCTTTATTAGTAAAGAAATGATAAAATTTTGTATTGTTGGATAATGTTTTGAACATTTCCTATATCAAAAGTTGATCGGTTCAGGCACGTTATCTAAAAGCGTTGATGTTCTAAATCAAACTACAGTTCTTAGTATACAGAACACACACAAGGGGAAGAGTTCAGAAATGAACGAATCCTTCTTGAGGTATTGTAGACTAGGTCATATCAATGCGACCCGACTAGCTGAAGTTACATAAAGATGCATATTTAAATCAGTTTGAATTTACATCTTGTGAAACTTGTCAGTTATGTTACAAAGATAAGATGACCATAGCTCCGTTTACTGAAAACAGAGAAAGAGTTAGTGAACTCTTGGGATGATACATGTTGATGTATGAAAGGTCCCCTGTCTACATATGCCAGGACTGGTTCTTTGTACTTCGTTACATTCTCTGATAATCTCTCAAGATTCAGACATATGTTCCTGTTGAAACACGAGTCCGAACCTTTTGAAATATTCAAAGAATGTGATTTAGAAGTAGAGAACCAATACGGGTATAAATATTATGTCCTTTGATGAGATCGAGCAGGAGAATACTTGAGCACGGTAATCCTGGACTATTCTAAAAGGAGAATGAGATTCTCTCTCAGCATTACTCCTCCGTATACACCATAGCACGATGGTATATCGGGGCGGAGCAATCACACCCTATATGATAAGGTGTGCTCTATGATGAGTACAACTGAGTTACCTATTTCCTTTTGGGAGTTATGCACTTGAGAAGCTGCATACCTATTGAATTAGGTTTGAATCAAATCAGTGCCTACCACTTCATATGTGATATGGAAAGGGAAGAGCCCATGTCTTAAGCTAGTTAGGATTTGGGGTTGTCCGGCCTATGTCTAAAAAGCAAAATCCGGACAAGCTCGAGGTAAGGTCTGTAATGTAGAACTGGAAAGGTTCCAGCTATACAAACTACAGCAGATGATTGGTACAACCAAAGGATTCAGTAGATACCAACGAACCTCAGCCTCTCCGCCGATCTAGTAGGGTTCCTCACCCACCTGAGAGATACTTCGGTTTCTCTATGACAGTGGGAACGAGGATTGCATCATGAGATGATGACCCAACTAGTTTCGAGCTGGCCATCAGGAGTAAGACTCTGTAAGAATGGCTGGATGCTTAGCGATCTGAGATGGAATCTTATACACCAACAAAGTATGGACTTTGGTTGCTATATCTGAAGGGTTAAATCCCCATCAGGAGCAAGTATATCTTGAGAAGATTACTTGGTGTACATGGAAGAGTTGAGACTTTCAAAGCTAGACTTGTTAAAGGTCTACATCATTGACCAGGTATGGATGATGATGAAACCTTTTCAAGTAGCTATGCTTAAGTCCATCCAGATCCTACTTGCCACGGCTACGTAACATGACTACGATATCTGGCGGTTGGGTGCCATGACTGCTTTTCTAAATGATGTTTTAGAAGAGAACGTCTATAAGTACACAGCCAGAGGGCCTCGTAGACAGTGGGAGCAGCGGAAACGTGCGCAAGATACTTTATAGGATAAAGCAGGCATCGCGGAGTTGGATTATCTGTTTTGATGTAGTACTCAAAGAGTTTGACATCATCAAAATGGTAGATGAACCTTGTATAAACAAAAAGGTAGTAGGGAGTATGGTGGTGATCCTCGTAGAGTACGTGGATGACATACTCTTGATAGGGAAGGAGTTTCCTATGCTACGCTCGGTCAATCTCCACTTATCACAATGATTCTCCATATAGGATCAAAATGATACCTCCTAAATCCTGGGTTTTGGATCTATGAGATAGATCTAATTGGATGTTAGGATTCTCACTAGTTGTAGTGAGATGGTATCAATCGATCCTGGGGAGAATCACTGGAAGGGTTCCAGGGTGATAAAGACGACTGAAAGTCAGTCACAGGCATTGTCTTTACCCTCAGTAAAGGTGCGGTATGTTGGAAGAGTTCCAAGCTAGATACCGTGGCATACTAGACGATAAAGGCTGGATACATCGCTACTTAAGATGCTACCAAAGAGGCTGTTTGGGTGTATATTGGTTCATGAGATGAACTACGTTCCTACCATTGTGAGACAATGGAGTTATGGCTTATGCCAAGGAACGCAGGTCCCATCAGTGATCCAGACATATTCTAAGGCAGTATCACTTGATCATGGAGATGGTTGATCTCCAAGGAGATCGAGGTTAGGAGAGCAGACTCAGAGGATAACACGGCGGATCCACTCACAAAGGCCTTTTCCCAGAGAGAGACTTTTAAGGGATGGTTGAGTATGAGATACTACAACCACTGCTATCAGATGGCCCTAGTACAAGTGGAAGATTGTTAATTATATGTATGCCTTAGAGGCCATTACTATACATAGGATGTATATTGTAGTGGATGCTTGGACATATATAGGGAGGACTTTCTTGCTCGACATGATAGTACGCTATCTGGTTACTCTTTACCTTAACGTGTACACTGATTGTCTCTCTGTTACATGTTGGTAAAGCCCTTAGGATGTGTACTTGACTACCTGGACTGTGATGCGGATCATACTAGTGGGGACATGGTAGTCCATAAGTACATCCTTCAAAGTCCCTAGTCGTGGGTGTATCGAGACGGGGCATCAATATACCAGTGTAGACTAGCGTATACCTTCTCGACCCATACAGATGGGCGATGGATGATCCCATATCCATTGGTGTTTGACATCAGAGATGATATACGGGTGCTCAGTGGAGACTGGGTACACTGGACGGACTCGCCGAGAACTCCCAGATGGTATTATACCTTACGTCAGATGGCAGTTCTCTGGTGACACTGGTACAGAGTAGTCTGTTGACCCGAGATCGTCATAGAGTCTTGTGTGGTTCCCACTGTGCTTTGATTTCCATCTTACCACGTCCAAGAGGGCATGCAAAATGGTGGTTTTTGGGTACAGTCCCGAATCACATGGAGGCAATGAGCGATAGGAGGGGATTCGTCTCTCCCGGTATAGGGAGTTGATGTTGCGCTGTGTTCGATTGGCTATAACCGGAAATCCCTGGCCAGGGTTGCTGAGATATACTGGTAAGTGTTACCAGTAGTTTCTCGAGTTGTTATAGACCTCATATCGACACGACTTATCGAGCTATTGGGGTCAGACGTTTACCACCCCTAGGCGAGATATGCGACATATCAGACGACGAGACCGGACTGTACGGTAAGTGTTACTGGTTGGATTCACAGGAGTGTGAGCGGGCTTGCTCGTCGTTCTTCTGATCGCTCAATACCCGGGTGGCCGTTACGTTTAGCAGACCGCTTGCGGCTTGTGGGTGTTTGATATGATCATCACCTGCTGCCGGCGTATTGACGAGTCTTTAGAGTCCTACACAGAGGTTTCCTGGCTCAAGCGAAAAGAAATAGGAGCGCATATGAGATATGTGTGGGACCGAGAATATTCCGTGTATGTGATACCGTATTCTATTCTCGCGATGAATGTATCGATTGGTTGTATACGATATAACCTAGTTATCGAATCAAGTATTGATTCGATAAGCCGATACATAGGATACTAGTCGGTTATATGCGATATGACCGGATCGTTAAATCAAGTGTTGATTTAATGATTTAATGTATAATTATATATTTGATATATTACTTTGCATTAACTAGTATTGGTTCACTTTAATGGATTTTCTCACTTGATTTGTGCACATTGTATATGTGATATATTTTTGTACACTAGTTTGTATCATGTTTGATGATACTTGCTCACTTGGGTTTGTGTAAAGATTAAACCATGGTTATATGAATGGTTAGGGTTTTGATTATTTACTTAGTTATTTGTTTATATATTCATTTTGGAAATTTTTAAGGATGGTGGCTTATTTTGTTTTTATGTTGAAGCTTCTTGAAGCTTTGATCAAGTCAACCATTCTTATCTCATCCTTAACCCTAACCATTCCAACTAACCTTGGTTTAATCTCTACACTTGACCATGGTTTACATTATGATAAGTTTTCATTTTCTTTTCATTTTAAATAACTTATCATAATATTCTTTCTTCTTCTTCTTCATCTTCTTCAATGAAGAAAGCAAAACTTCATCAATGGTGATTGATGAAAAAGAGTGAGAAATCCAAATCTAAAGTGAACCCACTTCCTATTTCTTCATCCTCTACCTCTTGCCAAGTAGTAGAGTGTGTTTTCTTCACAAGTTTCATGACTTGGTGAAGTGGGAGCTTGATCTTGTGATGCTTCGACGTAGATCATCTTCGGCACGAAGCCGACGACCTTGCCCGCCCATTTCTCCGATGAAGCCGACGCTAGAGCCCGGATTTTGATTTGGACAGCGGAGAGGACTTCATCACGGAGCCGTGGAGGTGGAGGACCGGATCTACAAAGGTTGTATTTCCGTTCTTTTAGTTTAGTTGTAAACTAGTTGCTTTATTTCGCCTAAACTTCTAGCCAACGATCCGTCTTAGGGTTTCTCGGCACCGTAATTTTTGAAATTGGCATGGTTGATGCCTTGTGAGACCTCATTAGTGTGCCTAGGAACCCTACAGGTAGTACCTGTTAGTGTACCCTTATGATAGTTGCATATTTACATTCTTATATCCCTATTGCATGGTTATTGCATATTATTGTCATGTTACTATTGATTCATACATTGGTAGTACCTGTTAGTGTACCCTTATGATAGTTGCATACCTACATTCTCATATCCCTATTGCATGGTTATTGCATACTATTGTCATGTTACTATTGCTTCATATATTGATTGTACCTGCTAGTGTACTTTCCTTGATTCAGCATTTGCATGACATGTTATTACTGTAATCGCATATCTTAGATTCATGCTGTACGTACATTCCTACGATTACCTGCATATGTTATCTACTATTCACGAGTTGGCAACTCACCCCCGTTGTGCCACAGGTGTTTCAGGTTGTTCCCTAGAGTAGTCGATGCAGGCTATTCAGCTTTCCAGCTATCATCTTTTGCTACAGATCCCGCATCAGCTCACAGTACTATTTTGCTTAGGTGGGTTTTGGTGGTCATCTGTATTTTGTTTTGTACATTCGTTGTATCTTGTACTCTCCATCTACTATTATGTTGTTGACTTAGAGACTTGGTGAGGACGTTACTGTATATTATTTGTGGGGTTGTTGTCTTTTATATACAGCTTTCTCTCTATTGTCTTTATTTCTTCGCTATAGCTTCATATTTTTGTGTTGTATTCATCTTGGGTTAGTTTTTACAAAATGGGGTGTTGCCAAAATTTTAAAGAAATAAAGTAGGACTTTTAAAGAATTTGGGTTGCGATTTCAAATGTTTCAAAAACTTATATTATCTTTCTGTATTTTTTATGGTTTAGATTTCTGGGTTTTGACTTTCTTTTACTACGTTACATCTTAGGGCGTTGCGTAGTACTAGGGCCGTCACGGGCCAATTTTGGGTCGTGACAAAGTTGGTATCAGAGCGCTAGGTTTTACCTTTCAGAGTGTAGGATGACCTTAGTATAATGGAGTAGGTAGCTTAAGCCGAGTAACATAGCGTGTGTATGTCTGCAGCATACCCACGGTGCGGTACTTTGCATTAAGTGACCTAAGTACAAATTTGCTTGAAATTCCTTCCTTGATGATTCATATCCTTGAGATTCGATTCCTTATTCTCATCGAATCTTATATCTTTTTATAGCCTTGCCGCCGATGACTATGGGGACTCAGAGTGATTCAGCGAGGGCCGAGGTCAGAGTTGGCTTGAGTGAGACGAGTACTGACCAGGATGGCACTCTAGTTGCACAGGTGCAGACGGATCAGCCTACGACCTATACTGTGGATAGACTTTTGGTAGAGATGCAGGACTTCCGCCAGACTATGAGTTCTTTGGTTGATGTCGTTCGGGAGCTACGACAGGAGGTTGTCACCCCTGTTACTCAGTTGTCACTTCCGATCAGCATGCAGCAGTCCGTCACCTACATAGCACCAGTGGTTCCAGCTCCAGTTGACGAGGCACATATTCCAGGACAGTGGAGGACTCGTACCAGTGTACCAGCCCAGAGACAGAAGTTTGGTCGTCGGGACAGATTTCGTGGCCGTCGTGGGAGTAGCAGAGGCTTAGGACGAGAACAGTCGTTCAGCTCTTATCCCCAGGATGGTCAGCAGTCAGCGCGTGGATGCTTTCGATGCGGGAGATTTCAGCACTTCGTCAGGGATTGTTCCTTAGCACCTCGTCATGATCATTTTCAGAGAGGCCGTGGATGTGGAAGATTTGCTCAGAGGGCTTAGGCTACCAGAGGAGTTTATCCAGTTGCGGGTAGAGGGCAGACACAGGAGTTTGCTTCTACTCATCGGGACGCGCAGACGTCCAATGCAGAGTTCTCAGGTATCCTTATTTCGCATGTTTCTTGATATATTCGTTTGTTCTTCATGCTTGTACCCTGGTTGGGTAGATTAGTCGTAGTTGTGTTAACTTCTGTCAGCGATTCTTTTGTTACGCGACACGTATTTCAGTTGTGTGCCAATCGGATAGGAGATAGAGATTCGTCCGTCGTTTTGATCCTTCTAGAGATGTTGGATCTGACGTTCTCCTGGGCACGGACTGGTTAACCACGTGCTAGGCGTCTGTGGACTACCGTGAGGAAACAGTCAGGTTTGTTTTTCCCCGGCAAGTCAGTTCTTGTTGTGCAGGTGGATAGTTGTGCCACCTCTCACAGCTTGAATTCAGCCTTTTTCGCTAGTCGGCTACTGAGTAGATGTCATGGATTCTTGGCGTTCATTCGTGATACCGGAGCCACAGTAGGATTGTTGGACCGGGTTCCTTTCGTGCGAGAGTTTTTCCGACGTTGTTCCGGATGAGCCGGCGAAGCTTGGGAGCTAAAGGATCAGCTGCAGAGTTATGGTTTGGGGAGTTTGAGCGTCTGAGTGTTTCGCTTTTGGAAGCTCCTATTTCTGTTCGTCAAGAAGGAAGACGGAAGTTTAGGGTTGTGTATCGGCGGATCGTTAATTGAACCGGCTTACGGTGTGGATAGGTATCCCTTACCTCGCATTGATGATTTCTTCGATCAGCTCCAGAGTGCGAGACATTTTCCAAGTTTGTTTGGGATCAGGTCATCATTATTGCGGATTCGGGGTGATGGCATTCCGAAGACTGCCTTATTCGTGCGACGGGATTTGTGTGTTTTTGTGAGTTGTTGGATTCACTGATGCCCTGGTAGCATTTGTAAATGTGATGAACCAGATTTCTTCTGGCCGTTCCTCGACCAGTTTCTGTTGTGTTATTTACGACATTCTGGTCTACTTAATGTGTCTTGAGGGACACTAGTAGCACTTGAGGATTTGTTATGCAGATACTGAGAGAGTACCAGCAGTTTGCTAAATTCTCGGAGTGTTTCTTCAGGCTTGTTTTGTGTTGACTCCTTGGTCTGGTAGTCACGGGAGACGGTTTTGTATGGTCCCGAGGGAGATCGTGGCCGTACAACCTAGGCCCAGACTTGTGTGCAGGACGGAGATCCGCAGATTTTTTTTTGGGCTTAGCAGGTTCTTACCGCCGTTTCATGCAGGATTGCTAGAGTAGTGCTGCACCGTCGACTGAATAGACCGGAAGGGAGGTCTCTTTTCTGTGGACTGAGGCATGTGTACGGAGTTTTCGACAGTTGGAGATTCGGTTAACAACTGCATCAGTTCTTTCTTTGCCTTTGGTTCGGGCGACTTTGTTGTTTAACTGTAATGTTTCTTGAGTGGACTAGATTGTGTACTGAGGTGACACTATAGAGTTATCACTTTTGCTTCCCTACATCTGGAGGGAGTACGCGGAGGATATTCCACTCATGATCTGGAGATGGCCGCGGTGGTTTTGCGTTGGAGATTTGGGGATACTACTTGTTTGAGAGTCGTGTCAGATTTTCCACGGACCACTAGAGCTTAATGAACATCTTTCTGCAGCGGATTTTGATTGTTGTGATAGTCTTCTGCAGATTTACAGTTCTTGTGTGATCGTTAAGTACAGCTTAAGTTCGTCTCTACGGAGGGGACAGCTTGCTCATGTCCACGTCCGACCACTTTCCTTAAATCGTTTTCGCGAGACACTGCCCGCCGATGCTCATTCGTCAGTGATACTTGAGCATACTCGGCTGGGTAATGATTCATAGACCATGATTTGTGGCAATGGTGTGCTAAGTTAGAGACGCATTTGTGTACCTGGTATCATCGGGTAGAGACGTGTAATCCTAGAACATGCACATCTGTCAACTCTCTATATGCATTCAAGTTCCACCAACATTTAGCGTGACTTGTGAGATAGTTACGGGTGGACAGGGATGTAAAGAAAAGTTTCAGGTTTCGTTTCAAGGTGTCTGTCTTGTTGTGTGCTTGAGTCGAGCATCTGAGGCCGGCTGGAGAGTTGCAATCTTTAACCGTTCCGAAGTAGGAGTGGGAGCAGATCTCCATGAATTTCGTTATGGTTTCTACCCAAGTTTAGTCAGGGTGTGACTCCATTCGGATTCTTGTCGTCCGGTTATACTCAATGTGCTCAGTTGTTTTTGTTAAGTTGTGTGTTGTGTTGATTGTTGTCAGCAGTTTGGGATCGTCACTCGCCATCGTTAGGGTTCTTCTTCGATAGCTGTTATCAGGAGAGACTCCAATTGACCACCTTTAGGTTTAGGGGTTAGGTCGTGTCGATCACCAGTCTGTTGTCTTTCTGACTCTGCGTAAGTAGGACCTTGGACCCCAGCTAGTCTTGAGACTTCGGAGATAGTCCAGTTGTGTTAGGTCAGGATTGGAATTGTCCATTGCGAACTGAGGTCTTATGCCGACTGTCTTGGTCATAGACTCGAGTTCGTAGGGACAGATCATGTATTCCTACAGACTTTCCGATGAATGACGTGTTGGACTTTGGGAAGCTTGTTCCAGGATTTAGGTCCTTTTAAGATCCTATAAGCGAGTTAGTTTCGTTGCCTTTAATTTGGCACTTCCGCCCAGATTATTGGATTTCCACCCTGTATTCCTTGTGATGATACTCTACAATTACCTTCTTAACCTTCTCACGTAATTTAGCACCAGACCATTTAGCTTAGACGCGATCTTTCGTTCACCAGCAGCCAATTGCGGTAATGGCTCAGCAGGTAGAGGAACATCGGTCAAGAGTCTTGCAATCTGTGGAGGGTTTTCTTGGACGTAGTCGTATAGTGAGGAAATCACTTGGGAGGCTGCGAGAGAGATTTGAGATTTGTAGTCTTCTCTTTGAAGGTACGAGTAGCTGTATATTTTTAAATTCGGGGACGAATTTCTTTTAAGGGAGGGAGATTGTAACACCTTAGAATGTGTTTTGTAGCTAATTATATTTTAATGTATGGTTTTTTAATAAAAAGTTTACCAAATTGGGTTTTAATTATTTTATCCTATTCATTGAGTATTTTATTAGAATTTTTCTAGGCACACATACACTTGTGCATGTAAACTAGGGTGTTAATTGTGGTTTAACCATTGCTTAATCTAGTTTTATGTTTTGGTTAGGTGTTATGGGTTTTTAAGTGTTATGGTTGTTAAATTAAAAAAAAGGGTTTTTTAAAAAATGGTTTGATTGTTGACTTTGTGTGAGAGAGAGGGCATGGGGAGCATGGTGTGAACCATACCTCATTAATGAGGAAAGAGAAAGAGAAGGGAGTGGTTTAGTGTTGCTCTCATTTCTTCCTCTCATTTTCATTTCTTATTCCCTCACTCTCTCAAACACACACACACACACTCACCTGCAGCATCAACAGAAGCAGCAGCCTTCAGCAACAGCAGCAGCTCCTTCATCAGCAGCAACAGCAGAGCTTCAACAACAGCATCATCATCATCATCAGCAGCAGCAGCAGGTAACTTCAGCAGCAGTCGAAGCAAGCAGCAGCAACATTAGTATCAGCACCAGGGGCAGCAACAACAACCTCGGCATCAACAACAACAACAGAAGCAGCAGTAGCAGCAGGAGCCCCAGCAGCAGTAGCAACCCCTCACACACTTCTTCACCTCCTTCTTAAGGTTCTCTAGGGTTCTTTGGGTATATTTTCTGAACCCCATTTCTTGTTTGCTTAAGTTGTGTGTGGTTTAGTGTCAATTAGTGTTAATTAGCTAGTTTAGGGCTAATTATGGTGTTTTGTGAGATGTTGAAATTGAGGATTGTGTTAGATAACCCAACCTATTTTAGTGTTAATAAGGTCACTTCAACTGAGAAATATCCCAGATTACACTAAAATACCATAGGTTTTGCTTTTGTGCTAAATTAGTGTTTTTAAAGTGATATACTTGGTATTTGTAATCTGCTTTTGATCCGGACCCTACAGAACAAAATTGAGGAAACTGGAATATGCTACCTAGGTCTAGATACCACCACAAGAACACGAGCCACCTTCTCCCTACCCAGGCTGCCAATTAATTCAATCTGGCCGCAAATTGCGGCCAGGAAGGTGAGTTGGATGTTGGGGTTTTGTGTAGGGTGGTCTGCAGTGTATTGTAGTGTTTTGGCATGTCTAGTTTTGTAAGTTTTGATCTGTAGCAGAATCTGGGACTATATATCATGTTTGGTGTTCATTGTGTTTGCGCGATACGCGCGATACATGAGAGGATTCTGTGATCCAGCGTATCGCGGCGTGTCGCGATGGTTTTAGACGCGTATACACACGATTCAGCGTATCGTGCACACTCGCGTTTAGTTCGCGACGCGAGTTTCTCGTTTTGGTTTGATATCGCGTTTTGCGGATTATTTGGCTTATAAATGATTTCCGTGTCTTATTTGCAGGTTTGCTGGAAGGGACTACGGACACTGCCACGGGAGGGAGCAGATGGTAGAATTCACCTACCGTGGAGTATAGGTGAGTAGATTTAACATCTACAGGGGAATCGCCCGTATGGCGTTATGCGTCTGGGCTAGGATTCAAATACCTATCGCACATTCTACGTAATTGTTAGAATTGCGCCTTTACCTTACTTCCTTGATATAGTTATACTGTGACTAGCAGCCGTAGGACACTGCACATATTATTGACGGTTCATGTTGCACGAGCACGGATTGTATGCTACACACACACCGTCAATAATTGCCATGTCACACACTAACCATTATAGATACTATTGCTTATCACACATGACATCTAGCTTATCGGTATACCTATAGTGTATCATACCTTTAGTGATAGGTACATATACACCTTGCGATACCGCTACAGGTATACCTTGCACACATTTTACTTATACCGGGGGGATATCCTACATATTTTAGTTATACCCAGGGGGGTATACGACATCAGTTCTTATAGGTAGATACCTATACATTGCTACACCTATATGTTACACACATATTCAGTTGCAGTCACATATTTACCTTTACTGATGTTACTTAGCTGTACCTTACAGATTTCGCATACATCTGGTTCCGGCTACATATTCTCTGTTATATGCTCGCATTTCAGATATATCGTATATGTTTATTCCTGGATTGCGCATTATTATTTGGATTTTACATGATGTTTTCTGGATTTGGGAACCGCGGGAGTTCATGAAATTATGCATACATTGAAAAACCCGGTTTCCTTGATATGATATTTGCGCATCCACCAAGAGTTTTATCGGTGCTGATTATTAATACCCCATGCGAGGAGGCGTAGAGGCCGCATGAGGGTACATGGTGGGGCCCGGAGGTACCCCGGGGCGAGAACGGATCGCTGGATTTGTTAGACGATGAGCCTGTCAGGGGAACCATACCGTCCGATGATATTACCTTTTACTCGGCGGTTATCTTGGGGATACCGACCGGAGTCTTGTACATATGCATACGTCGAAAGGCGGGGGCCAGAGCTAGGCACTCGTGCTTTCAGGGCAGCGTATGACATGTACATATCAGGATTTCTGTGTCGATACTTGGCACATTGTTTTCATGATATTTCTTTTAAACACCTTTGTATATATAACAGGGGATTAGCTATTGTTATATATACCCTTACACCAATATTAGCGGAATGGGACGCTAATATATGTGTATTGCCCCCATCATATTTATTTCTGCATATATATATACCTTTAGGATGTTAGAAACTTACTTGAGATTCGACTTGGGATATAGGTGATTCATTGACATTGGATATTGGATATGAAAGAGATTGTTGATTTGTACATTCGAGATATAGGAGAGCTACTTGATATTGTACATTGAGGTGATGTGAGACTTATGATGTGGGAGCCCAGTTTGGCGGCTGAGTTGAGGATTTGGGATTTGAGTGTCTTGATGGATTGTGATCCTACCACGATGTTAGGTTTCCGTGGAAATGACATATTCCACCCCATACCTCACACTTATCTATTCTATGCACAGATTCATATATTGGTAGTACCTGTTAGTGTACCCTTATGATAGTTGCATATTTACATTCTCATATCCCTATTGCATGGTTATTGCATATTATTGTCATGTTACTATTGATTCATACATTGGTAGTACCTGTTAGTGTACCCTTATGATAGTTGCATACCTACATACTTATATCCCTATTGCATGGTTATTGCATACTATTATCATGTTACTACTGCTTCACATATTGATTGTACCTGCTAGTGTACTTTTCTTGACTCAGCATTTGCATGACATGTTATTACTGTAATCGCATATCTTAGATTCATGCTGTACGTACATTCCTGCGATTACCTGCATATGTTATCTACTATTCACAAGTTGGCAACTCACCCCCGTTGTGCCACAGGTGTTTCAGGTTGTTCCACATAGTAGTCGAGGCAGGCTATTCTGCTTTCCAGCTATCATCTTTTGCTACAGATACCGCATCAGCTCACAGTACTATTTTGCTTAGGTGGGTTTTGGTGGTCATCTGTATTTTGTTTTGTACATTCGTTGTATCTTGTACTCTCCATCTACTATTATGTTGTTGACTTAGAGACTTGGTGAGGACGTTACTGTATATTATTTGTGGGTTTGTTGTCTTTTATATACAGCTTTCTCTCTATTGTCTTTATTTCTTCGCTATAGCTTCATATTTTTGTGTTGTATTCATCTTGGGTTAGTTTTTACAAAAAAGGGTGTTGCCAAAATTTTAAAGAAATAAAGTAGGACTTTTAAAGAATTTGGGTTGCGATTTCAAATGTTTCAAAAACTTATATTATCTTTCCGTATTTTTTATGGTTTAGATTTCTGGGTTTTGGCTTTCTTTTACTACGTTACGTCTTAGGGCGTTGCGTAGTACTAGGGCCTTCACGGGCCAATTTTAGGTCGTGACAGTGTGTAGTATACAATCCGTGCTCATGCAATATGAACCGTCAATAATATGTGCAGTGTCCTACAGCTGCTAGTCACAGTACAACTATATCAAGGAAATATGGTAAAGGCGCAATTCTAACAATGACGTAGAATATGCGACAGGTATTTGAATCCTAGCCCAGACGCATAACGCCATGCGGGCGATTCCCCTGTAGATGTTAAATCTACTCACCTACGCTCCACGCTAGGTGAATCCTACCATCTGCTCCCCCTGTAGCAGTGTCCGTAGTCCCTGCCTGCAAACCTGCAAATAAGACATGGAAATCATATATAAGCCAAATATCTCGCAAAACGCGAAATCGAATCAAAACGAGAAACTCGCGTCGCGAACTAAACGCGCGTGTGCACGATACGCTAAAACGTGTGTATACGCGTCTAAAACCATCACGACACGCCGCGATACGCTGGATCACAGAACCCTCTCACGTATCGCGCGTATCGCGTAAACACAACGGACACCAAAAACGATATATTGCCCCAGATTTTCCTATAGATCAAATATTACAAAACTAGACATGCCAAAACACTATACAACACAGAAGAGAGTCCTACACAAAAGCCCACCACCTAACTCCTATTCCTGGCCGCAAATTGCGGCCATATGGATTAAATTGGCGGCCGGGGTTGGGAATGGGTAGCTCGTGTTCATGTGGTATGTTCTATACCTAGTGTTCATGCTCCAGTCTTCTCAATTTTGTTCTGTAGGCTCCGGGTCAAAAGAAGATCACAGAAAGCCAATACATTGCTTAAAAACACCAATTTTGCACAATATGGAAAACCTATGGTATTTTAGTGCAATCCAGTGTTAAGCTCAGTTAAGGTGACCCTAACACCACTTAAATGGGTAGGGTTTACCAACACAATCAATACTTAACCAAAATTCCACTTAAACACCAAAATCTAGCACTAAACCCACTATTTAACACAAACCAACACTAATTAGCACACAAGCTAAACAAAAGAGAGATGGGTTCAGAAGATATACCCTAGAGAACCCTAAGAAACAGGTGAAGAAGTGTATGGAGGAGGTGAGAGCTTGCTGCAAGTTGCTGGGGCTGCTACTGCTACAACTTCTGCTGATGCTGCCAGTGCTGATGTTGTTGTTGTTGCTGCCACTGCTGCTGCTCCTGATGATGAAGATGATGTCTGCTGCTGCTGCTGATGGATGCGGGTGTTGGAGCTGCTGCTGCTGCTGCTTTGCTCGAGCTGCTGTTGATGCCTCTGCTGCTGCTGGAGCTTCTCTTGCTGCTGCTGTTGATGCTGCTCTGCTGCTGATGTTGCTGAAGCTGATGGTGCTGATGTTGTTTCTGGTGCTGCTGCTGGAGCTGAAGCAGGGGTGTGTGTGTGTTGTGTGAGAGAATGGGAGTGAGAGAATGAGAGTGAGAGAATGAAAGAACACAAACAAGTCAACCACCTCCCCTCTCTCTCTCTCTTCATTAATGAAGGCATGGGCAAAGCCATGATGCCCCATCATGCACTCTCTCTCTCTCTCACCAAGGTCAACACAAGAACAAAATCCAAAATAAAACCCATAACACTTAAAACAAAACTATAAAACTAGATTAGGGAAAAATGGTTAGTTAACCATGATTGCTAATCATGTTTTACCCCAAATTACAACCCTAGTTATCATGCACAAGTGTGTGCAAGCCTAGGAAAAATCTAATAAAATATTCAATAAATAGGATAAAATAATTAAAAACCAATTTGGTAAACTTTTTATTAAAAACTATATATAAAAATATAATTATCTACAAAACAAAATCTAAGGTGTTACAGAAAGGTACCGACGAAATATCTCGAAACGGATGAAAACATAAGTGAATAAAGGCGTTTGCTTTATACATTCTTAACTTGTCCACACGGGAGAAATCTATGGGTTACCATACGATTGAATTTTCTCGTCGTGTAGACTATATGACGGTTGTTAGTATCGAGCTATACCGTCCGATATTTAACAACCTTCGTATAGTTCTATGTCACGACGAACATCGCACGTATGTTAACCGATAGACGGGGACTAAGTGGCGCTTTTAGTTTCATATATGAGTATCGATGAGAATATGAAGGTTTCATATTATCATCGAGAATCATATATTGGTTTTAACTTGAACATCTCGAATCACTCTCTAATTATGCGTTTGTTGTGTATTCTTATTGTATGTGTGTGTTCCGGCTGTCGGGGGTAGGCTTCTATCCCATTAAGAATGTATAGAGTGAACACCCATCACTTGTGTTTTCAACCGTTTTGAGTAAATTTCGGCAGTACCTCCCCGCTGTTCTGCGAGTACACTGCAATAGAATAGATAATCATTTCAAAGCTGTGAAACAATGTTGAAATGAACATCTAATCTATCTTTGTACACGGAGAACCAGCGGAAAGGTACCGACGAAATATCTCGAAACGGATGAAAACACAAGTGAATGAAGGCGTTTGCTTTATACATTCTTAACTTGTCCACACGGGACAAATCTATGGGTTACCATACGATTGAATTTTCTCATCGCGTAGACTATACGACGGTTGTTATTATCGAGCTATACCGTCCGATATTTAACAACCTTCGTATAGTTCTATGTCACGACGAACATCGCACGTATGTTAACCGATAGACGGGGACTAAGTGGCGCTTTTAGTTTCATATATGAGTATCGATGAGAATATGAAGGTTTCATATTATCATCGAGAATCATATATTGGTTTTAACTTGAACATCTCGAATCACTCCTTAATTATGCGTTTGTTGTGTATTCTTGTTGTATGTGTGTCTTCCGGCTGTCGGGGGTAGGCTTCTATCCCATTAAGAATGTATAGAGCGAACACCCATCACTTGTGCTTTCAACCGTTTCGAGTAAATTTCGGCAGCACCTCCCCGCTGTTCTTCGAGTACACTGTAATAGAATAGATAATCATTTCAAAGCTGTGAAACAACGTTGAAATGAACATCTAATCTATTTTTGTACACGGAGAACCAGCGGAGAGGTACCGACGAAATATCTCGAAACGGATGAAAATATAAGTGAATGAAGGCGTTTGCTTTATACATTCTTAACTTGTCCACACGGGACAAATCTATGGGTTACCATACAATTGAATTTTCTCATCGCGTAGACTATACGACGGTTGTTAGTATCGAGCTATACCGTCCGATATTTAACAACCTTCATATAGTTCTATGTCACGACGAATATCGCACGTATGTTAACCGATAGACGGGGACTAAGCGGCGCTTTTAGTTTCATATATGACTATCGATGAGAATATGAAGGTTTCATGTTATCATCGAGAATCATATATTGGTTTTAACTTGAACATCTCGAATCACTCTCTAATTATGCGTTTGTTGTGTATTCTTGTTGTATGTGTGTGTTCTGGCTGTCGGGGGTAGGCTTCTATCCCATTAAGAATGTATAGAGCGAACACCCATCACTTGTGCTTTCAACCGTTTTTAGTAAATTTCGGCAGCACCTCCCCGCTGTTCTCCGAGAACACTGTAATAGAATAGATAATCATTTCAAAGCTGTGAAACAACATTGAAATGAACATCTAATCTATCTTTGTACACGGAGAACCAGCGGAAAGGTACCGACGAAATATCTCGAAACGGATGAAAACACAAGTGAATGAAGGCGCTTGCTTTATACATTCTTAACTTGTCCACATGGGACAAATCTATGGGTTACCATACGATTGAATTTTCTCGTCGCGTAGACTATACGACGGTTGTTAGTATCGAGCTATACCGTCCGATATTTTACAACCTTCGTATAGTTCCATGTCACGACGAACATCGCACGTATGTTAACCGATAGACAGGGACTAAGTAGCGCTTTTAGTTTCATATATGAGTATCGATGAGAATATGAAGGTTTCATATTCTCATCGAGAATCATATATTGGTTTTAACTTGAACATCTCGAATCACTCTTTAATTATGCGTTTGTTGTGTATTCTTGTTGTTTGTGTGTGTTCCGGCTGTCGGGGGTAGGCTTCAATCCCATTAAGAATGTATAGAGCGAACACCCATCACTTGTGCTTTCAACCGTTTCGAGTAAATTTCGGCAGCTCCTCCCCGCTATTCTCCGAGTATACTGTAATAGAATAGATAATCATTTCAAAGCTATGAAATAACGTTGAAATGAACATCTAATCTATCTTTGTATACGGAGAACCAGCGGAAAGGTACCGACGAAATATCTCGAAACGGATGAAAACACAAGTGAATGAAGGCGTTTGCTTTATACATTCTTAACTTGTCCACAAGGGACAAATCTATGGGTTACCATACGATTGAATTTTCTCGTCGCGTAGACTATACGACGGTTGTTAGTATCGAGCTATACCGTCCGATATTTAACAACCTTCGTATAGTTCTATGTTACGATAAACATCGCACGTATGTTAACCGATAGACGGGGACTAAGTGGCGGTTTTAGTTTCATATATGAGTATCGATGAGAATATGAAGGTTTCATATTTTCATCGAGAATCATATATTGGTTTTAACTTGAACATCTCGAATCACTCTCTAATTATGCGTTTGTTGTGTATTCTTGTTGTATGTATGTGTTCCGGCTGTCGGGGGTAGGCTTCTATCCCATTAAGAATGTATAGAGCGAACACCCATCACTTGTGCTTTCAACCGTTTTGAGTAAATTTCGGCAGCACCTCCCCGCTGTTCTCCGAGTACACTGTAATAGAGTAGATAATCATTTCAAAGCTGTGAAACAACGTTGAAATGAACATCTAATCTATCTTTGTATACGGAGAACCAGCGGAAAGGTACCGACGAAATATCTCGAAACGGATGAAAACACAAGTGAATGAAGGCGTTTGCTTTATACATTCTTAACTTGTCCACACGGGACAAATCTATGGGTTACCATACGATTGAATTTTCTCGTCGCGTAGACTATACGACTGTTGTTAGTATCGAGCTATACCGTCCGATATTTAACAACCTTCGTATAGTTCTATGTCACGATGAACATCGCACGTATGTTAACCGATAGACGGGGACTAAGTGGCGCTTTTAGTTTCATATATGAGTATCGATGAGAATATGAAGGTTTCATATTATCATCGAGAATCATATATTGGTTTTAACTTGAACATCTCGAATCACTCTTTAATTATGCCTTTGTTGTGTATTCTTGTTGTATGTGTGTGTTCCAGCTGTCGGGGGTAGGCTTCTATCCTATTAAAAATATATAGAGCGAACACCCATCACTTGTGCTTTCAACCGTTTCAAGTAAATTTCGACAACACCTCCCCGCTGTTCTCCGAGTACACTGCAATAGAATAGATAATCATTTCAGAGCTGTGAAACAACGTTGAAATGAACATCTAATCTATCTTTGTACACGGAGAACCAGCGGAAAGGTACCGACGAAATATCTCGAAACGGATGAAAACACAAGTGAATGAAGGAGTTTGCTTTATACATTCTTAACCTGTCCACACGGGACAAATCTATGGGTTACCATACAATTGAATTTTCTCGTCGCGTAGACTATACGACGGTTGTTAGTATCGAGCTATACTGTCCGATATTTAACAACCTTCGTATAGTTCTATGTCACGACGAACATCGCACGTATGTTAACCGATAGACAGGGACTAAGTGGCGCTTTTAGTTTCATATATGAGTATCAATGAGAATATGAAGGTTTCATATTATCATCGAGAATCATATATTGGTTTTAACTTGAACATCTTGAATCACTCTCTAATTATGCGTTTGTTGTGTATTCTTGTTGTATGTGTGTGTTCCGGCTATCGGGGGTAGGTTTTTATCCCATTAAGAATGTATGGAGCGAATACCCATCACTTGTGCTTTCAACCGTTACGAGTAAATTTCGGCAGCACCTCCCCGCTGTTCTCTGAGTACACTGTAATAGAATAGATAATCATTTCAAAGCTGTGAAACAACGTTGAAATGAACATCTAATCTATCTTTGTACAAGGAGAACCAGCGGAAAGGTACCGACGAAATATCTCGAAACGGATGAAAACACAAGTGAATGAAGGCGTTTGCTTTATACATTCTTAACTTGTCCACACGGGACAAATTTATAGGTTACCATACGATTGAATTTTCTCGTCGCGTAGACTATACGACGGTTGTTAGTATCGAGCTATGCCGTCCGATATTTAACAACCTTCGTATAGTTCTAGGTCACGACGAACATCGCACGTATGTTAACCGATAGACGGGGACTAAGCGGCGCTTTTAGTTTCATATATGAGTATCGATGAGAATATGAAGGTTTCATGTTATCATCGAGTATCATATATTGGTTTTAACTTGAACATCTTGAATCACTCTCTAATGATGCGTTTGTTGTGCATTCGTGTTGTATGTGTAACATGATTTTAAACTTATGAAATAATACTTGCTTAGTTACTTGCAAATTGCAACTTGAGATTATGATATATGAAGAATTGAGTATTAAAGAACTAAGATGCATTAGACTTAGGATTGAGATGCATACCTTTAACATAGAAAAGAAATCAATAAACAAGATGAATATAATATAAATTCATAATTAATGCTACATGACACGGGTCTCAGATCAAAATTAGTGTTGAAAGTTTGATTTCCAAAAGTATCTGGCACAAAAGCTAATATGTGTGTGTGTGTGTTATACATGCATGAATGAGGGAACAGATAATGAACCATTTAGGCAAATTTTTCGATACCCAATTCTAACATGACCGAGAAATATATAACTAGAGCCATTTACGGCTAAAAACAAATTATGCATGCCCCTAAACTAACAGATAGAAAAAGAAATTTGTGAATTTAGGCGGTCAACGGAAGTTTCACATGATGACATTGTCACACTAATGCCGCTCGGTTTCTCAAGTAGAGAGCTTTGGTCGATAAATTATCCAATCAATTATGGATAGAAATGTAAAGTGGAAAATCTATCCAAAATCTAGAAAGAAAGGCACAACTGCGTAATCTAACTTATCTAATCGTTGGTAGCAAAAGAAAGATGCAATTTCATACTGCTTGGATGTGCCCATCAATAGAATAAGAAACAAACAAACCCAACAAATAAATAAGCTCATATCTACAATATATGCAAGCAACCGAACAAAAGTGGGAATCAACATGCATAACATGGATAAGTACTCATTGCAAGCACAGCGCAATAATCAGGGTTTATTGCACAAACCCCCTTTATAGTTTACCATGCAAGACAGCAGTTATGCGCCCCCCCAGCCGAACCCCAACCCTAACCCTAACCCCAACCCCAACCCAACCGCAACCGCAGCACCAGCACCAGCCCCAGCCCCAGCCCCAACCCTAACCCTAACTCCAACCCCAACCCCAACCCCACCCCACCCCAACCGCAACCCCAATAGTTATGCGCCCCCCAGCCGAACACCAACCCTAACCCTAACCCCAACCCCAACCCAACCGCATCCCCAGCAGCAGCACCAGCCCCAGCCCTAACCCTAACCCTAACCCCAACCCCAACAGCAACCCTAGCTGAACCCAACCCCAACCGCAACCCTAGCCGAACCCCAACCGCAACCGCAACCCCAACCCCTAAAATAACCAAAAATCTCTTTAATTGAAGATTTAATTACTTACCTGTTCGGTGGATCCGCGACGAGGAAGAACGGCGACGAGATAGGAAACGAGATCGGGAACGACAGAGAGAGAACGGCGACGAGATCGGTGAGATCGGCGAGGTCGGCGACGAGATCGGCGAGGTCGGTGACGCGGCGACGAGAAAAGGCGATTTGCAAGGTTTCGCGCGCTCGATCGAGGAGGAGGATAATCAGCGCGTAGGGAAATTATGTTTTTTTTCTATTAAATCCATAGTTAGATGTCCCTACGGATATGTCCGTAGGTCCTTGGTTTGCGGCTCCGTAGGGGCAAATAACAAATTAAGATTAAATATTTTTACGTTGGTACGTCTTGGACCGTAGGGGCAACCTTCAGGCCCTACGGATTAGTCCGTAGAGCCAAAATAAATATTCCCCTACGGATTTCAATATCCGTAGGGGCAACCCCTTATTCTAGTAGTGTTTTTAGGAAAGAGAGAAAGAAGAAGATGGGAACTTAACTTGACTCAAAAGAATAATATGATAACTTTTTTAAACTCAAGAGAGTAAGTGAGAGTCATCCATGCTAAACTATGGTTACAAAATATCTAGATATTTTGTAAGTTGAGTTTAAGCAAAACCATGGGCAATGGAAACCATTGACTTTTGTAAACTCAAGAGAGTTGAATAGTCAACCATGATTTTAATCCCATTTTGCTTTTCTCAAATAATCAAAATATCTAAATATGTAACCATGTGAGTCTTTCATTGAAACCACCAATTTATCATCAACCATGACACAAGTATGCTTGCATGTGTGCATCCATATTAACATATACATACACTCATGCATGCATCATAAAGAAATAGGCTTTAAGTAAGAAGACTAATGGTCACATATTATTAAATCAACAATTGATTTAATAAACCGGTCATATTACATACGACCCGACCAATAGAAAACCGCCGGATTATAATGCTCGCATTTAATCAAACACTCACGCATATCACCATATGCACCCCACATCGTCTCGCCTGAGCTAGGTACTCCCTTTGTAGGACTCTAAGACTCGTTAATACGCAAGCAGTAGGTGATGATCATATCAAACACCCACAAGCTGCAAGCGGTCAGCTAAACGTAACGGCCACCCGGGTATTGAGCGAGCAGAAGGAAAACAAGCGAACCTGGCAAAACTCCTGTCGAGCCAACCGGTAACACTTACCGTACAGTCTGGTCTCTTCATCATATATGTTGTATATCGAGTCTAGGGATGGCATCGTCGACCTCAATAACTCAATAAGTCATGCCGATGTATGGCCTATAAGAGATCGAGAAACTACTGATAACACTTATCAGTAAATCCCATCAGCCCTGGCCAGGGACATGCCGATATAGCCAATCTAGCACAGCGCAACATCAACACCCAATACCGGGAGAGACGAAACCCCTTCTATCGCTCATTGCCTCCATGTATCTCAGGACTGTACCTAAAAGCCACCTGTTTGCACGACTCAGTAGAGCCGTGGTAGGGAGGAAATCAAAGCATAGTGGGAGAGCACACAATACTCTATGACGATCTCGGGTCTACAGACTAACCTGTACCAATGTCACCTGAGAACTGCTATCCGACGATAGAAATAATACCACATAGGAGTTCTCGACGAGTCTGTCCAGTGTACCCAGTCCCCACTGAGCACCCGTATACAATCTTGGTATCAAACACCAATGGATATGGGATCATCCTGTAAGTCCATATTGCGACCCCGGTGCTTACGGGGAGGCGGAAACGGTATAAAAAAAAACAAATTTTTATCGCAAGAGGCAACATGGACTAAACAAGGTCGGGATCGTGTCTAAACTAAACTAGCAAATACGCTAAAGGGAGTTAGCTACTCGGATGAAGGTTATACCTAAACTTGAACTCCTTCTTCTTGAAATCTTGTAGAGGTTGATGGTTCTCTTTTCGTCGCCTTCTCCCGTCGAAGATGGATCCACCTCGAAGGTTCGACCTTTGGGCTCTTCCTCGATCTTTGAGTGAACTAGGGTTTCCGGCTTGCTAAACCTTGAACCTAGAATGAGTAGAGAGTAACTAGGGTTTGCTTTTCTTTTAAAAGAGAAGGATTCTCAACACATGAGAAGGTTTCTCTTTGCTAGAGGAAGAAGAAGATGAAATGAGGAGAGAGAGAGGTTATGATAGAATGAGCTATATTTTTCTTTCTTGCAACCATAATGCCAAAAGAAAAGAATTATCTAATAATAATAATTGAAAATGAGAATAGTTGATGGTAATTTGGAATGACCACTACCATGCTTCATTTAATGAAATGTAAGCATAAATCAAGGAGGACTTTTTAAAGCATGATGGTGGTCAACATCCAACCATGGTCAACAAGTCAACCATGGTCAACAAGTCAACAAAATCAACCATAACAAAATTCTCATTTAATTACTATTATAAATAGATAATCCATAAATCCATTAGGGTTTGGAAAATGATAACTGTCAACTGTGCATACGCACCCGTTCCGAAACCCTAATGAAAAATCTCATCCTCCGCCTCAAGCAACTGTGCATACACACCTGCATTCTCGTTCCGAGGAACAAGGATACCGAGATATAAAAGCAACCCTAAAACATATACCAGTATCTGGCTCAAACCAGAGCCTGCCAGTATAATCCGTCCGGACTCCAAACGTGCACAAGTGCGCGGATGAGAACGAACCCTGTCGCAAAACCATGCGACCTCTACTCTGTTTTGCCCAGAGGCGAATACCCTCTGTGTGGGACTCTAAAGACTCGACACTACGCTGGCAGTGGGTTTAACCACAGACCGCAAGCGGCACTAGCTGTGCGTAACGGTCCCCAGGTAGATGCCGACAAGAAGGCTGACGAGGTGAAACCCCATCTGAACTCCTACTGAGTCTAAATGTGACATTCTCCGTACAGTCCGGTCTGTTCGTCTGATACATCGCATGTCGGGCCTAGGGGGCGGTAAAACGTCAGTCCCCTAATAGCGGTACAAGTCGTGTCGGAGTGAAGCCCAAAACACCCTGAGATAACACTGGAAACCTACCAGTATATCTCGCTTGCCCTGGCCAGGGACTACTCGTGTAATGGCTCTCCTAGACACAGCGCGATGTCAACCCCCAATACCGGGAGAGACGAATCCTGTCTAACCGTCACTGCCTCCAAGTGCTTCGGGACTGCACCCAACCACTACCTGTTTGCACGACTCCTTTGAGCCGTGGTAGGGTAGTGATCAAAGTGTAGTGGGAACACACTCGAGGCGAAGTGCCAGTATCAAGTCAGCGGACTAAGCTGTACTCATGTCACCTGGGAACTGATAACTGACGATAGGTATAATACCAACCTGTCAGTTCCCGACGAGTCCTGTCCAGTGTACTCGTAACCCAACGAGCACCCGTATACTATCTCCAGTACGACGTACTGATGGCTGTGGGACAGACCATCTCCCACTCTGGGATGAGAAGCGCATACGCTAGTCTACTCCGGAGTATCGATGCCCTGTCTCGATAGTCCTACGACTAGGGACCTGTATAAGGATGTGCCTATAGATTACCCAGCCCCCACTAGTGTGACTGCCATCACAACGCTGGTAATCAAGCAAAGATCCTAAGGGCTCCACTAATGCGTATAAGTGATATACTGAAATAAACACAAGTACACATTGAAGTAGAAACAAACCAAGTAGCATACTACTATATTGAGCAAGATTGTTTATACAAGGTGAATATCCCAAGCTTCCATCAAGTAATATACAAACTAGTATGATAAAGTAATGGCCTCTAGGGCATATACACTAACAATCTCCCACTTGCACTAAGGCCATGAACTGGCGTACCGAAGACCTATCATCTCGATCAGCCGCTCGAACTGAGTCTGGGGTAAGGCCTTGGTGAATGGATCTGCAGTGTTCTCTTCTGAAGCAACCCTCCGAACCTCGATCTCCTTGCGATCCACGATCTCCCTGATCAGGTGATACCGCCTCAAGATGTGCCTGGATCTCTGATGGGACCTGGGTTCCTTTGCTAAAGCTATAGCCCCGTTGTTGTCGCAATACAGAGGTACTGGGTCAACAATGGACAGAACCACCTGAAGTTATTTTAAGAACTTCCTTATCCAGACAGCTTCTTTTGCGGCATCAGATGCAGCGATGTATTCCGCTTCCATAGTCGAGTCTGCAACGGTTTCCTGTTTGGAACTCTTCCAACATACCGCCCCTCCATTGAGGGTAAAGACAAAACCCGACATGGACTTGGAATCATCCTTGTCACTCTGGAAGCTGGAGTCAGCAAAGGCCTCAATCTGGAGGTCTTTTCCGCCATACACCAAGAACATCTCCTTAGTCCTTCTCAGGTACTTGAGAATGTTCTTTACTGCTATCCAATGTTTCTCCCCAGGGTTTGACTGATACCGGCTTACTACACTCAGTGCATAAGCTACATCCGGTCTGGTACACAACATCGCATACATTATAGAGCCTACCGCAGAAGCGTAGGGTATAATAGACATGCGATCCCTCTCCAAATCAGTCTTGGGAGACATCTCTTTAGAGAGGGTGATCCCGTGACAAGCCGGTAGGTTACCGCGCTTGGAATCTCCATACTGAATCTTTTCAGTACGGTGTCGATGTACCTGGACTGTGAAAGTCCTAATATCCTCTTGAATCTATCACGATGGATCCGGATCCCCAGGATGTATGAGGCATCACCCAGGTCTTTCATGGAGAACCTGTGTGACAAGAAACCCTTGACAGATTGTAGCATAGGAATGTCATTTCCTATTAAGAGAATGTCATCCACGTATAAAACAAGGAATACTACAGTTCTCGCTACAAATCTACTATAGATGCATGGTTCATCTGGATTTTTGATAAAGTCAAATTCCTTGACCGTCTCATCAAAACAGATGTTCCAACTCCGCGATGCCTGCTTTAGTCCATAGATGGACTTAAGCAACTTGCACACCTTTCCGCTGCTCCCACTCTGAATGAAACCCTCTGGCTGATCCATATAGACACACTCCTCTAAATTTCCATTTAGAAAAGCGTTTTTTACGTCCATCTGCCAAATCTCATAATCGTGGAAGGCAGCAATGGCAAGAAGGATCCGAATGGATTTCAGCATAGCCACTGGAGAAAAGGTTTCGTCATAGTCCAAGCCAGGTCTTTGACGGAAACCCTTTGCTACAAGTCTAGCTTTATAGGTCTCAACCTATCCATCTACACCAATCTTCCTTTTGAAGATCCACTTGCATCCTACGGGTTTTACCCCGTCTGGAGCAATGTCCAACGTCCATACTTTGTTGGTGTACATGGACTCCATTTCGGTCCGCATTTCATCCAGCCATTTTACCGAGTCAACGCTCTGAACGGCCTGTTGGAAGCTAGTAGGCTCATCATAGTCTATGATGCAATCCTCTCTATCCCCGTCTATGAGAAAACCGTAGTATCTCTCGGGCGGATGAGACTGCCTACTACTCCTGCGGAGCGGCGTAGGAATGTCCTGTTCATTTGAACCCTCTGGTTCCTCTAAGCTTTCAGTAATAGCTCGTGGTTCTGGAATTTCTTCCAGTTCTACTGTGCTCCCACTTATCTGGTTTTCCAAAAACTCAGTTTCCAAGAAGTAGGCATGACGAGAAACAAGAACTTTTTGTTCCTCTTCATAGTAGAAGAAATATCCCTTGGAGTTCTTTGGATATCCCACGAACTTACACTGTACTGAGCATGCCTCGAGCTTGTCCGCATGCTGCTTTTTAACAAAAGCTGGACATCCCCAAGTTTTGATGTGACTGAGATGGGGCCTCTTCCCACACCACATCTCATATGGTGTAGTAGGCACAGTCTTAGTAGGAACTCGGTTCAATAGGTACGCAGCTTATTCTAGCGCATACCCCCAGAATGATCGCGGTAACTCAGCGTTACTCATCATGGACCGTACCATATCCAATAGGGTTCGGTTCCGTCTCTCCGATACACCGTTGTGTTGCGGAGTGTATGGAGGAGTAAGCTGAGAGAGAATCCCATTCTCTTTTAAGTAATTCAGGAACTCGGCACTTAAGTATTCTCCACCTCGATCCGATCTTAGAATCTTGATACTTTTGCCGGTTTGTTTTTCAACTTCATTCTTATATTCCTGGAATTTTTCAAAAGCTTCGGACTTATGTTTCATTAAGAAGACATAACCGTATCTTGAAAAATCATCCGTAAAAGTAATGAAGTAAGAATAACCGCTTCGCGTATGTGTAGACATTGGACCGCACACGTCGCTGTGTACAAGTCCCAAGAGCTCACTCGCTCTTACTCCGTGTCCAGTGAACGGAGTCTTTGTCATCTTTCCTTTGAGACAGGATTGACAAGTGGCATATGATTGATATTCGAACGGATCCAAATATCCTTCTGTATGTAACTTAGTCAACCTTCTCTCATTTATGTGACCCAGTCTACAATGCCATAAGAAAGTCTGATTGATATCTGGAGACTTTCTTTTGTGTGTATTCTGGACATTGAAAATCTGTGGTTGGTTTAATACGTATATACCATTGCTCAGTGTACCAGACCCAATCAGAACTTGATTAAGGCGAATGTTTACAACATTACTTACAAACGCAAATTCATAACCTTCTTTAGAAACCAAAGATACAGAAATGATATTACAAGTTGCGTTGGGTACAAAAAAGCAATTACGCAAAACCAAAACATGCCCATCTGACATTCCCAGGTGATAGTCCCCCACGGCTTTAGCATCCATGCTAGCTCCGTTCGCAACTCTGAGGGTCATGTCACCTTCCTTCAAAAACCTACGGTTTCTCAATGCCTGCAAAGAATTACAGATATGAGATCCTGATCCGGTATCCAATACCCAGGAAGTAGAGTTTATAGAAAGACAGTTTTCAATAACATACACACCTGAAGCTGAAGCTACAACCTGCTTCAGTTCCTGTGTCCTGGCTTTCCAAGCCCTGCAATCTTTCTTCCAGTGTCCACTCTTATGACAATAGAAGCATTCTTCCTTTCCAACAAGCTTCCCCGCTATCTTTGTTGCCTTTTCCTTTCCCTTCGTACCCACTTTACTAACACCTCCTCTTAGTTTGGCGGGGGCTTTCTTCCTCTTTCCCTTGGCTTTCGCCTTGGACCTAGAGGAAGAAGATCCTCCTACAAACAAAGCGGGTGTATCCCTACCCTTCTGTAGGGTGCCCTCTGCGCTCCTCAGCATGTTGAGGAGTTCTGAAAGTTGAACTTCCTTTTCTTGCAAGTTGAAATTCAGTATGAACTGGGCGTAAGTGGATGGAAGGGACTGGAGAATTATATCCGTATATAGTTCACTGTCCAACGTGGTCCCAAGTTCCGCGAGCTCCTCAGTGTAGCCAATCATCTTAAGCACGTGGTCCGCTACCGATGATCCGACGGCCAACTTAGTCGAAAATAACTTCTTCGACACTTCGTATCTTGCGATACGAGACTGCTCTCCATACAGTTCTTTTGTATGAAGAAATATGGATTCCAAATCCATATTCTCGTGCCTCCTCTTATGGTCGTTGTCCATCGAGGCAAGTACGAGGCACCTGGCCTTCGCGCTGTCAATCTCCCAAGTCTTACGGATTTCCTTATCCGCGACGCTGGAGGTGGGACCTGGGACGGGGGGAGCTTTGGTGGTAAGAAGATACCCCAGCTTGTCGTAAGTGATTGCCAACTTGACATTCCTGAGCCAATCTTTGTAGTTTGGCCCTGTCAGTATGTTTTTATCTAGAAGTAACTTAAGTCCAGTCATTTCGATTTGGTCGCTGCAGGGGGAGAGAAGAAACACTTAGCACGATGCTCTTGCAAGTTTAGAATGGTTTTTAATTTGTCTAAACAGGATGGCTCCCACTGTCTCTCGAATCCCTCCTCAAACCACAAAGGAAGAATTAGCCGGGATCAATCCCACCGTACAATACTTGTTTAACCGTTCAGCCAGGCCAGTGTCGGTACTTCGAGGGAGTTTTTCCAACGCTTTCGCGAAGTTCCTTAATTAAATAACCTCTTTTCCCTGGGGGCGTAGCCCCGCTAACACCTTTCTAGGCACCTACTAGGTTTATAGCATTGATCGTTTAGTGAGAAATTTCCCGAGGAGTAGCATATACTCACAGTAGGATCGGGATCCAAATATCATCGCGTGACGAAAATGAAGGAATCCTACCATAATCATCACACTCCAAATGGTATGCAAAATCTAGCAAGTTTCAGTACTTATGAAACTCCCGATGTGGATTTTTGCCCCATGCTCTTATGACCTTGACTTTGGCCAACAAATCATAAGTCACATGTCAAGTTCTTCCCGTCGTTCTCCAGGTTAATTTGAATCCACCCGTACATACCCTTGACTTTGGCCAACAAGGCAGTACGACTGTTCCAAATCAACGCATCTATCTATGCTGCACATGAATATCCAATAGCTACCAATCACTATGCCTTGACTTTGGCCAACAAACACAGCTTGAATACTATTGACTATTTATGTGAAACGACGGAGGGCTACGAATGGTTTTGGTAAAACCGTGAACGTAGTGAACTTGATATAATCGATGGAACGAGATAGCTTTTAGAAGGAGTGGCTCAAGCTCCGCATTTAAAAGTTAGTTTTTGAAAAGAGCCGAGTGGTTTTTCGAAAGTGTTCCATCGACTTAAACTTGGTTTATTATCTTGCATTAGTTCTTTTAATGCGTGATATTCTTGCATTAGTTCTTTTAATGCGTCCCATCATTTAATCCTACCATTGCAGAAAACAACCAAAATATGACGTACGCTTATGCCATTCGCATTCGCCACGGGGTCCCGTCATCACTCGTTAGGTTACTTAACTAACGACAGAGCGGGGGCTGGGCTAGCGCGGCTGTAAAACATAAGCAACGCCTAAATAGAAAGCAATGATAGACATTACAGATCACAGATGAATACATTGGATATACTAGCAATCCGCAATCCTTTCGAGCCTGCAATGAAAAGCGGATTACACGGTCGCGGTGAATAGCCAAATACCCCACCCAAGACCCCTACGGGTGCGGCAAACTACCCGCCAAGTACTCGGCAGTTTGTACACCCCTCCATGGGTCTATCCTAGGAGCAAAAACAGTAAAAAGAATTATACAATGACGGCAACAACCCCGACCCGGTTGTGCGGCCAAACAAATAATATTATTACATCAATTTACATTTACAATGAATGAAAGAAAAACAAAAGCTCATCCCACATCCACCCCGGCTATTCACCCGCGACAGTCCAACACATTCATATACACATTCCAATATCAAACACAGATCATGTATAACCCCGACTAATCGACTTATAGCGATTAGCCGATGTTCAATACATGCAAGCAACACAGATATAACCAACATAGCCAAAGTGCAGTGAAGTTCGGAAAAAAATACGGAATTATAGGACCCCAAAAGTGAATTTCTGTTCTGGAAAATCTGGGTACATATAATACATCTTAAAAATCCCAAAATCCCACCAGAAGAACACTGCACGAAAAACGATGTACAGAAGACGACAAACCGCGGCGCTTCCGCGGCAAATGCCTACCTCGTGCGGCGGAAGCGCGGCGGTTTGAATGAATTAGGTCAACGTTTTTCTTGTGTGTTCAAACAAAACCCTGAGCCGAATTTACAAGTATAAAGTTTTTCATTTTGAGCAGAAAAAATTTCAACAGAAACTTAGGGTTTTGGTTTTTCCGGTTTTTGTGATTTTTTCGGTTCCGAACTTCGTTACACTTCACTACCAAGCTAGTTTAAGTTTAGTTAGGCTCTGATACCACTGTAAGTCCATATTGCGACCCCCGGTGCTTACGGGGAGGCGGAAACGGTATAAAAAAACAAATTTTTATCGCAAGAGGCAACATGGACTAAACAAGGTCGGGATCGTGTCTAAACTAAACTAGCAAATACGCTAAAGGGAGTTAGCTACTCGGATGAAGGTTATACCTAAACTTGAACTCCTTCTTCTTGAAATCTTGTAGAGGTTGATGGTTCTCTTTTCGTCGCCTTCTCCCGTCGAAGATGGATCCACCTCGAAGGTTCGACCTTTGGGCTCTTCCTCGATCTTTGAGTGAACTAGGGTTTCCGGCTTGCTAAACCTTGAACCTAGAATGAGTAGAGAGTAACTAGGGTTTGCTTTTCTTTTAAAAGAGAAGGATTCTCAACACATGAGAAGGTTTCTCTTTGCTAGAGGAAGAAGAAGATGAAATGAGGAGAGAGAGAGGTTATGATAGAATGAGCTATATTTTTCTTTCTTGCAACCATAATGCCAAAAGAAAAGAATTATCTAATAATAATAATTGAAAATGAGAATAGTTGATGGTAATTTGGAATGACCACTACCATGCTTCATTTAATGAAATGTAAGCATAAATCAAGGAGGACTTTTTAAAGCATGATGGTGGTCAACATCCAACCATGGTCAACAAGTCAACCATGGTCAACAAGTCAACCATGGTCAACAAGTCAATAAAATCAACCATAACAAAATTCTCATTTAATTACTATTATAAATAGATAATCCATAAATCCATTAGGGTTTGGAAAATGATAACTGTCAACTGTGCATACGCACCCGTTCCGAAACCCTAATGAAAAATCTCATCCTCCGCCTCAAGCAACTGTGCATACACACCTGCATTCTCGTTCCGAGGAACAAGGATACCGAGATATAAAAGCAACCCTAAAACATATACCAGTATCTGGCTCAAACCAGAGCCTGCCAGTATAATCCGTCCGGACTCCAAACGTGCACAAGTGCGCGGATGAGAACGAACCCTGTCGCAAAACCATGCGACCTCTACTCTGTTTTGCCCAGAGGCGAATACCCTCTGTGTGGGACTCTAAAGACTCGACACTACGCTGGCAGTGGGTTTAACCACAGACCGCAAGCGGCACTAGCTGTGCGTAACGGTCCCCAGGTAGATGCCGACAAGAAGGCTGACGAGGTGAAACCCCATCTGAACTCCTACTGAGTCTGAATGTGACATTCTCCGTACAGTCCGGTCTGTTCGTCTGATACATCGCATGTCGGGCCTAGGGGGCGGTAAAACGTCAGTCCCCCAATAGCGGTACAAGTCGTGTCGGAGTGAAGCCCAAAACACCCTGAGATAACACTGGAAACCTACCAGTATATCTCGCTTGCCCTGGCCAGGGACTACTCGTGTAATGGCTCTCCTAGACACAGCGCGATGTCAACCCCCAATACCGGGAGAGACGAATCCTGTCTAACCGTCACTGCCTCCAAGTGCTTCGGGACTGCACCCAACCACTACCTGTTTGCACGACTCCTTTGAGCCGTGGTAGGGTAGTGATCAAAGTGTAGTGGGAACACACTCGAGGCGAAGTGCCAGTATCAAGTCAGCGGACTAAGCTGTACTCATGTCACCTGGGAACTGATAACTGACGATAGGTATAATACCAACCTGTCAGTTCCCGACGAGTCCTGTCCAGTGTACTCGTAACCCAACGAGCACCCGTATACTATCTCCAGTACGACGTACTGATGGCTGTGGGACAGACCATCTCCCACACTGGGATGAGAAGCGCATACGCTAGTCTACTCCGGAGTATCGATGCCCTGTCTCGATAGTCCTACGACTAGGGACCTGTATAAGGATGTGCCTATAGATTACCCAGCCCCCACTAGTGTCACTGCCATCACAACGCTGGTAATCAAGCAAAGATCCTAAGGGCTCCACTAATGCGTATAAGTGATATACTGAAATAAACACAAGTACACATTGAAGTAGAAACAAACCAAGTAGCATACTACTATATTGAGCAAGATTGTTTATACAAGGTGAATATCCTAAGCTTCCATCAAGTAATATACAAACTAGTATGATACAGTAATGGCCTCTAGGGCATATACACTAACACATCCATCGCCCATCACATAGGTCAAGAATCGTATACGCTAGTCTACTCTAGAATATCGATGCCCCGTCTTGATACACCCATGACTAGGGACATTTCAGGATATGCTTATAAACTACACATGTCCCACTAGTATGATCTGCATCATAATCACAGTAGTCAAGCAAATATCCTCATGGCATTATCAACATGTACCAAATGAATAAAAGCATGATCAAGTGAACATGTCAAGATAAAGAGTAACCAGATAACATACTATCATGTCGAGACAGAAAGTCTCCTGAATATATATATATATATATGTAAAAATACATCCACTATCAAATAATAGCCTCTAGGTCATACATATATCCAACAAGGTCCCCTCCGTCTCAACGCCATGAGATGCAGACCTGTTGCTCTCTAGAACCCGACTATTCGTGCAATCCACCATGGGGTAATCCTAGTACAGAAAAGAAAATAATATACGAGGGTGACATCGACCTCAACCCGGTCGTGCCCCAAATAAATAATATACAAACTGGCAGTGACGGCAGTTCACATGTCGGACACTCGCCCCGCAATATCAAATAAACAAATGAAACTAAACTGTACTACAATTGCACCATAGGTATCCACCACGACGATCCAACCACAATACAACACAACACAGAACATCAATGTGAATGTCACGTTCGCAAACCCGTTTAAAAAAACATATAGCAATTAGACGAGTTGTACCGCTCGAATGACATTCACGGTCGCAGATAATAATGCATGTACTATAAACATTTAAACAGCGTTAAATTATTGACTTCGAAACACCCAGAATTTCCCCTGATGAAAAGATAACATAATATCCAAAATGGGAAAAACAAACAATACCACCGCATCAATATTCCAAAGACTAGAAAACACCAAAAATTTCATGTCCAAACTCCAAATTTGGACTGGCCTCACCAGTTTTTTGCAAATCTCGCCGGGTCAAAACCAACGGTTTGGGCTCATATTTGTGGTGTGTTCAAGTGGTCACTCAAGTAGTCTTCTGCAGTTGCTTAAAAAAATTTTGAAGACTTTAAAAAATTGACAGAAACTGGAATGTGCAGAGCACTGTTTTGGGGTTGTTTCGGTTTCGATACTTTAACATGGTCTAAACAAAATAGCTAAGGGTTTAAAGGTTGGCTCTGATACCATGTTAGGTTACGGCAGCACCCCGACCATCAAACCGTGGCCAAATGCAAAACAAAATTTTTCTAAACTGGCGCTACCATGACCAGATGCCTGGATCTACCCTAAACCCTATACTAGAAATATGTAAAACTAGGAGTTAAATGGTTATATCGAGTTGATCCGTGTCCTTCGGTCTTCAACCATCATCCCAAGCTCCTAGTGGTCACGGATCCAATTTGGTCGCCAGTCTTCCTCCATCTACGATGATCCACCTGAGGAAAACGGCGCAAGCTTCAACCTCGCAAAGTGAGGCAACCGACGCTCTAAGGTTGCTAGCAATGGAGAGTGGAGGTGTAGGATTATCTAACTATAATTTTTCTCTCATTAAAATGCTCCAAGAGCAACAATAGAAGATCAAAAGGAGATGAGGAAAACAAGTGGCATGAGCAACTAAAGAAAGTGCTAAAAACTCCAAGTGACAATGAGAATGAAGCAAGTCAATAATAAATGGCATGGCATGTAAAGAATAATGGCCACAATAATTCAACCATGGAAAAATATCTCCACAATTTCCATTAAACAGACCCATGCCATACCTCTCTACATGCCACAACCCATGCTCATGCCAACTCACCCCTCCATCTCATTACCAAAATGATTTTCTAAAAAGAAAATCAATAATGAGGTGGCCACCTTCTAGAAGCTATTTCGTAAAAATACGGAATGTAACCTGGTATACGTATCGAAATACATATAGGCGTATTCGTACAAAAATACGAATAACCAAGAGAGAAAATGAATAGTGAAAAATAATACCAGAATACATATATAAATTATTAAATCAAAACCTGATTTAATAATCCGGCTTAATCCTAAGCCTCTAGTATTATCAACCGTCCGATTAAAGCCTATGCAGCATGTACACATATTTAATCGGACACCAGTATGTACCAACATACGTCATCTACACTATATCGCCTGAACCGTGAAAACTCTCTGTATGGGACTCTAAAGACTCGTCAATACGCTGGCAATGGGTTTAACCACTAGCACGTCAGCGACACTAGCTGTATGTAACGGCTACCCAGGAATTGAGCGAAAGGAAGGCCTACGAGCAAACTCATCCAAACCCTTACTGAGCCTGGCAGTGACAATATCCATACAGTCCGGTCTGTTCGACTAAGAGTATCGTATATCGAGTCTAGCGGGGTGGATAAAATCAGACCCCTAACATCGTGACATTTAGTTTCGGCATGAAACCCATCACCACCTGAGAAACTGTCGATCCTGGATCGGTAATTCTCGTAAACCCCGACCGAGGATTTCTGGTGATGGCCACCCGTGCACAGCGCGACATTAACCCCCAATACCGGGAGAGATGAATCCCCAACGATCCGCTCATTGCCTCCATGTGGCTCGGGACTGTACCCAACTAAAACCTGTTTGCACGACTCCTTTGACCCATGGTAGGGTAGTAATCAAAGCACAGTGGGAACTCACATGAGATAAATGACGATCTCAGGTCGACTGACTAACATGTACACATGTCACCAGGGAACTGCTATCGGACAATAGGTATAATACCAACTAGCATGTTCCCGGCGAGTCCGTCCAGTATACTCATAACGCAATGAGCACCTATATACTATCATAGGTGAACAAACTAACACCAATGGTTTGTGAGACCTTGCCACCACCCCTTGTCAGGGTCTCGATAAGTATACACCAGTCTACAGTGGAGTATCGATGCCCAGTCACGATACTCCCATGACTAGGGACATTTAAGGATGTGCTAACCACTCAGCTCTCACGTATATGGTCGCCATCATAATGCTGGTAGTCAAGAAAGAATCCTATAGGCTCTATCAACATGTAATAATGATGAAAAAGATAAAACAGATAGCATACTATCAACCCAAGTAAGACTGTTCTACCGGGATAGGTCCTCCCTCAATCATCATAATCTTCTGCCTGCAACTACAATAATTGCCTTGAGGGCACTATAGCCAACAGGTCTGTCCCACAGCCATTAGTACGTCGTACTGGAGATAGTATGCTGGTGCTCATTAGGTAACGAGTACACTGGACAAGACTCACTGGGGACTGCTGGTGGGTATTATACCTATCGTCGGGTAGCAGTTCCCAGGTGACATGAGTACAGCTTAATCCATCGACTTGACACTGCTACTGTTAGTTATATGTATGCCCTAGAGGCTATTACTGTACATGTGATGTATATTATAGTGGATGCTTGGACATTTATAGGGAGGACTTTCTTGCTCGACATGATAGTATGCTATCTGGTTGCACTTTATCTTAACATGTACACTTATTGTCTCTCTATTACATGTTGATAAAGCCCTTAGGATGAGTACTTGACTACCAGGATTATGATGCAGATCATACTAGTAGGGCAAAGGTAGTCGGTAAGTATATCCTTAGATTGTTCCTAGTCGTGGGAGTATCGAGACAGGGCATCGATATTCCAGAGTAGACTAGCGTATACGCTTCTCGACCCATATGATAGGCGATGGATGATCCCATATCCATTGGTGTTTGACATCAGAGAAGGTATACGGGTGCTCAGTGGAGACTGGGTACACTGGAGGTCTCGCAGAGAACTCCTAGATGGTATTATACTTATCGTCAGATAGCAGTTCTCTGGTGACATTGGTACAAGTTAGTCTGTCGACCTGAGATCGTCATAGAGTCTTGTGTGATTCCCATTGTGCTTTGATTTCCACCATACCACGTTCAAGAGATCGTGCAAAAAGGTGGTTTTTGGGTACAATCCCGAGTCACATAGAGGCAATGAGCGATAGGAGGGGTTCGTCTCTCCCGGTATTGGGGGTTGATGTTGCGCTATGCTTGATTATCCATAACAGGAAATCCCTGGCCTGGGTTGCTGAGATCTACTGGTAAGTGTTATCAGTAGTTTCTCGAACTATTATGGACCTTGCAACGGCATGACTTATCAGGCTATTGGAGTCTAACGTTATACCACCCCCAGGCTGCGATATGCGACATATCCAATGAAGAGACCAGACTGTACGAAAGTGTTACTGATTGGATTCGCAGGAGTATGAGAAGGCTTGCTTGTTGGTCTTCTGATCGCTCAATACCCGGGTGGCCGTTACGTTTAGCAGACCGCTTGCGGCTTGTGGGTGACTGATATGATCACCACCTACTGGCGGCGTATTGACGAGTCTTTAGAGTCCTACACAGAGGTTTCCTGGTTCAGGTGAAACAAATTAGGAGCACATATGTGATATGTGCGAGATCAAGATTAATGCGTGTATGTGATACCGCATTCTATTCACACGATATTGTTACGACCCAAATGTGGCACGTGACCGGCACTTAAATCACGTGACATCTAAAGACGTCAACGCGGTTCGAGTAAGCCAAAACCCGGAATCTAAACCCTTTAAAAAAAATTCTTGGAGATGAGTTTAAAATAGTCATCAGATGAAATCAGTTTAAATAACATTTAAATTTAACTAAGTATGTTTGAAAAAGCATCTATGGCGTTTCGAAATTTGACAGCAGCTCCTTTGCATTTTTGTATAACTCAATACGTCATAATAATATAAATAGCATCCCAATGGGAGCTAGCATTCACGTTCAAACGACGGAGCAGCCAAACAATCTATATCAGAAGTCCCTTCCAATGAATGTGACCTCACGATTTCTAGTCTCGCTTCTTAGTCTACAATATAGCATTATTAAGATGATGGATTTTTTACTAGATACAAGAATATATGAATAATCAAGGGTGAGTACGATACAATAGTAACCCACTTACCAATCAATTACCGAAAAGAATGTGTGCCCAAGCCGCTGATAATCCAAGCGATAAAACCTGTAAGAAACTGTGGCACAATAGAGATGAGTTGCCAACTCGGTGAATAAAAGTACATCTAAAGATAGAAATCAAAATGCACGATGATACCTAGGTCATAAGTATAGTACTATCATAATCTATACAATATACTATAAGATATGCATATGTATCATAATGCAACACTAAATATAATGCAATCCCAAGTAGAATATATCAAATGCAAATGACCTGTATCTAAGTATAAGCCCAATGTAATCGAAAATATATATATGTAAAGCTCTTCCTTAAAATAGCCGCGGAATAGATATGTCACAGCACAAAGCAGACGTGATAGTATGGAATATAATAGATATCTTATTTAAAATATAACTCCTGCTATTTTAATGAATAGTGTTAAGAGGTTTACAATTGAACAGATATCAGTGTCATCTCAGACACGTCAAAATAATGAGGCTATAGCTCGATTTGAAATCCCTTTTTTTTATACATGAATGCTCGTACGAATATATACATGTGCTGTCCCCCGGATCAGTCCTGGTCAGCTACAGTAACCATAATCTACTGTATATCTCATGATAACCACATATCAATATACATTTATTGATGTCAAACATCGACACCCGAAAATAAGAAATCTCTCGTTTCCATCACCGACACGTAAATGCAGATATCGTCGACACAACCTCAATAGATGACGCCACCCGATATCCGTGGCTCCGATCGGTATCCCCTGGATATCCGCCGTGCCTAATCGAATCCCGGTCAGTATCCCCTGGATATCTTCCGTGCTCATCTCTATATTCGGTATCGAGTATCCTCGTTAGGCTCCCCGCCTATACTACGGCTATCCTTCCCCTCGGTCTCGAACCGGGTCCACCATGTATCCCGCTGTATAGCTACCCCACTCAGTACGGATAAGTGACAAATCCAAAACCGTATAGCTACCCTACTCGGTTCGGAATAAAACCATCAGAAAATATAAAACTCATGGTGGACGCCAACTCATCATATCCAAAAATATCAAGTAAAGAATAAGAATACTTGCATAGATATACTGATGATATATTATATATATACATATATAACAACGTCCCATACCACTGATATATATCATCAAAAGTAAAACATCCAAAAAACTCATAAATCAAGTATAAACATCCATAGTACTGGTATTCACAATGCTTAACAGATAATAAGGTAAAGTGCGTAAATAAATCATACTTGCAATTAAACGTATCAATCCTACTGTGTTATGGCAATACTAATGATGTGTGGTGTAACATACGCATTTGTGCTCGTGCAGCATGGCAATCATTAGTATTTGTGCAAGTGTTCTACAGGTGTAATAACCTATTCATATTAACCTATATATATATATGCATTATATAACAGAACGGTTCTGCAGTGACATGGCAGTACCAATGAGGTATAGTCTAACATATATGTACGTGCTTGTGCAGCATAGTACTCATTGGTAACTGTGTAGTGTTCTATAAGAGTGTTCGTATTACGGAAACGCATAACATTAATAATTATAACGTAAGCAAGTAAAGTAATTATAATCATTTTGTACGAGTATAAAGGTACCTGGCCGTTATTCGGCATACGGATCTCATCATTACTGATAAGCATAGTTTCTCGTATAATACCTCACCGTATCGCTATATCCAAATCATCTTTAGAATGTCCTAATACTTCGTACTAACTTACCAAACCATAATTTAACTACATGTAATTGAATATCATGCTAGATGCAAACTATCTCAAATATCAATATCTTGAATAAATACTAAACTATCTAAATACCATAATACTATTTATAAAGTTGCGGGGGTGCTATACGCCATCCACCCGACTTCCCCCGGAGATGTAAATCTACTCACCAACTTCATAAGCTTGCTGAAATCCACGCATCTATATCCGCCAACTCCGTCTCGGAAATCCTCACGACGACACCTATAATCGTATTTAAAACCACATCAATGTAAATGTCATATTGAAAACCAAAACAACGAGATAGGCCTCCATAGGTTAGAACCTACAGTATACTTAACCCAAAAACGACAATATATATCTATCGTTAACGTATAAACGTTAACGGTTCAGTTGCAGTACAAAAATACGAAAAATATGTAACAGAATATCGGAAAACATAATAAAACCTTTACTAATCATTCCCAGATTTCTCTGTAAGAATACTGGAATAAATCAAACAACACCATAGCTTATAAAACACCAAGACAAAGCTACAGGAGCAAAACCAACACCAGAAGCCTAGGGAAGGCCGGCGAGCTCGGAAAATGGTAGAATGTCGCCGGTTCAAGTGTGGAGTTTGGGTCTCGAGTGTTGTGTAAAATCTTCTAATGATCATACTTTAGTTTTGGTATTGCTAGTTTTTCTAGTAATTGTACACAATGATTCAAGATTCTATTGCAGTGAGCAAGATATCACAATTATCCTAGTTTATGATACTTCTCAAACTAAACATGCTACGTGAAGATATCGTGATTTAACTGAACTTAGGTTATTCTGAGCTAACCCTCTTCTGGTCGTAGTGGGTAAAAACAGAACTCGTGATACGATATATCCGTGTCGTATATAGAATTTTAACTCCAAAACAGATACTTACTTCCAGATTTTATATAATGATAACCTAACTTAAACTATTAATACCAGACAACCCACAATATAAACAGAGAGCTACCCTGAAAACCCCAACACCTAACTCCCAACAAAAACCGGCGAGATCGGATTTTGGCTAAATGTCGCCGGCCAAAATCCGAGGGAATGGGTTCGTTTTCCTAATGGTTATTCTAGGTCCATATTACAATATGAAGGCACTGCTTGATTGTGTTAATTATCATCTAAATTATAGCAGATTCAAAATAGAACCTAAACTTATCAAAATACGATATCCGATTTCTAAATAAAACAGTACTGAACTTAGGTTGCAGGGTTGAAATTATACCTATAGAAAGATCACTGAAAAAGCTTCCTCCTAGATGCACAAGCTCAAATATCCTAGCTAAAGGGTTATGGTAAGGATCCCTAGTACCTTGTTTTTCTTCTTCTCTTTTGATATTAGGAACACATTGGAATTGGGTGTTAATAATTGAAGAATTTGATAAGAATTCAGTTTGAAGATGCTAAGGAGTTCCTATGTGTGTGTGTGTTATATGTAGAGAAAGCATGTGGTGGAGATTTAGAGGTGAAGGTGTTATGAGAGGAGTAGGAGGTGTAAGCATGAAAGGGGTGATATTTTCAAACAAGGATGAGGTGTGTGTACATGAGGTGTACATGCAAGAAGGATGTGTCTTCATGATATTATGATACACCAAGGTTTTAAGTTAATCTTAACCAAGTCCTACCCCTTTTTACACATAAATCCTCACAAAATTCCAATTTCGACAAATAACTAAACTTTTCACAAAACCCCTCATGATATTTATTATTATATAAAGAAACTATTTTATTGCTAATTTATTCTACCATATATTAAAAGGCCTCTTTATTACCAATAAAATTAAAATAAATTTTTTAATTAAATAAATAAAATAATTAATTATCTAAAATATTTCAAAATGTTACAATATTCCCCTCTTAAGAAAATTCGATCCCCGAATTTAAATTAAATGCTCTTCTTAAAACATTTTTCTTAATCCTGCTCAAATTCAAAACAATTTTCCGGGGTCCTTAAAACTTATATTCTGGTCGATATAATGGAACTCCAAAGTCCCACATAAGTTAAAACACATCATATCGCAACAGTGTGCGTGAAAACTTAAAGGATATAATTTTACATAACTGAAACTCTAGCGGTTGCTATGAGAATTACTCTAGTTATGCAAATTGCCAAATATGAAAACCATTGTGTATCCTAATACATGATAATTGCCACAATCGTAGTGCAATATCGATGCACACGACCAAGCGAAAAATACTTTATATAAATCAAATCTATAATATATCCTATCAAGTGCAAAACACGAAAACAAAATCAACCCTAATGGGTTTGCGTACAATTTCAAACCACGCATTACGATGTGCGTGAAAACAAAATGGCGCTAAGTGCATCAGGCGTGCACGAAACGATATCCACTACATCTACTGTGCATGGAACAAAAGGATACAAAATAGTATCAAGTGCATCGGGGTGCACAAAAACAAAATCAAGTATACATAGCGTATATATATATATATAATCTAAACCATGTGTATCTGATGTGTACGGAAATATCAGTGTAATGCATCCTATGTACATAACACTCCGATCGAGTGCAGTCACCTCGCACGAAAATCTCAACAAGTGCACCTGGTGTGCACAAAACATAAATCAAAATGAAATTACTGTACATGGAAATCTTATTAAGTGCACCTGGTGTGCACAAAACATAATATAAACCTCAAATCTTCCAAAATGCATATATCAAAATAACAGACGTTGAGTTGTCCCTTCTTCAATGTTGGAAACAAAAATATTTGGATCATAAAAACGCAAATCGAACTCAAATGACATCGAAGTATATCCTCTTCAATGTCAAAAGGTTTTTATACACTCAGATTTTGGAATAACAAGGGTTACAACTTGCCGTCTGCCACGATCTAATGTTCTCTGTCTCTGAATTCTAATTCTTCTTGCGGATCTCTAACATCAGATCTCTTCGTACAATCGTCCGGTAAGGAGCAACGACACGATCAGTCCTATTGCCGATACCTCTTATCACATCTTTTGGCCAGTAGCCCAGTCTCTCGTAAAGCAACATGTTAATGATGGAAATCCCTATCCTCTGCTTGTGTACTGACAACTGATCCTGGGTCCAATCTTACTTATTATCAACTTTCAGAAAGAACCCCTTCAAGTCTCCTGCTGATCTCAGCTATCCAGCCTGCCCGGAATTAGCACTCATTTCTGAATCCACTTTCTCTTTAGTTACGACTGTCATTTCCTTAAGATTTTCCTCTGAAGTGTAGTTGTAGCGTCTCTATATAAGCATCAAATCATCAATATCGCCGGTGAAGAACAACTGTCCACTGAAACTTTTCACCAATCTCCTATTTCATAAATCTCCAATATCAACCGCTTAAGAAGTGTATCACGATAATCATGCGAGTTGCAAGTCATATATGGTTATGACGAAGCCTAGAACCTTACAAGACTTCCAAAAACATGAATCCGGCATTTCTGATAATCTGTAGAAGAATTTGGCTAAGTTTACCTTCGAAAACTAGTCCCAATTCTTCGTAGGAAAACTTAATGCACGATCACTTTCTCGAGCGACTTGCATCAGGTCTGAGCAAGATCCATCAGAAGAAGCAAATCAAGTTCACCGATCTCGTATCGGAGCACCATAACGGATTAAAAGTCCTAACCATCCCTCATCTGAACGACTATGAATCCTTCTGATCCATCTACACTGGTATACATCGTCAACCATTAACTTTGTGAACTCTGGAAGCAACGTCTCGATAGCCTCAGCTATGTTTGCTACCGCTATCTGAACAGTATGCGACACCACGATCTTTGGAGAGGGAAAAACATCATTCCTCAAGTCCGGCTGATCTACAGCAATGACTCGACCATCCGGTACGGGTCCCGAAGAAACTCGCTTTTAGTATTAGAACTTGATCAAATATATATAAACGACGTGTCTCTATATCATCGGAATGTCGTCCTGGTCAGTCCTTGTCCCAGACAAGTCTGCTCTGACCGTATCTCTAATTGCAGCCCTCTCGGTTCCCATAAACATGGTGACCGAAACAATCATCACGCACTGACGAGGATAGATCAACGAAATGAATAGAAGGGAGATCTAAAGATATAAATCCTTAGGTAACTTAGGCGGAGTATCATATCGTAAATATGCCGCGGAACATATGTACTGTACGTCACTCTAGTTAGTACCGACTCTATCAACCAAGGTCATCTTACATAACGAAAGTTCGGGTATAAGACCCCCAAAGTCAAATCTAAGTCCTATAAGGTAAAGTCTAGGTAACAAAATGTATGCCCAGACTCCATATAGTCAAACCTAGACTCGAACAAAGGTCAAACCAAACGCTCTGATACCAACTTTGTCACGACCCAAATGTGGCATGTGACCGGCACTGAAATCACGTGACATCTAAAGATGTCAACGCGGTTCAAGTAAGCCAAAACCCAGAATCTAAACCCTTTAAAAAAATCTTGGAAGTGAGTTTAAAATAGTCATCAGATGGAATCAGTTTAAATAACATTTAAATTTAACTAAGTATGTTTGGAAAAGCATTTATGACGTTTTGAAATTTTACAGCACCTCCTTTGCATTTTTGTATAACTCAATACAACATAATAATATAAATAGCATCCCAATAGGAGCTAGCCTCCACGTTCAAACGACGGAGCAGCCAAACAATCTATATCAGAAGTCCACTCCAATGAATGCGACCTCACAATTTCTAATCTCGCTTCTAAGTCCACAATATACCATTACTAAGATGATGGAGTTTTCACTAGATACATGAATATATGAATAATTAAGGGTGAGTACGATATAATAATAACCCACTTACCAATCAACTACCGAAAAGACTGTGTGCCCAAGCCGCTGATAATCTAAGCGGTAAAACCTGCAAGAAACTATGGCACAATGGGGATGAGTTGCCAACTCAGAGAATAAAAGTACATCTAAACGTAGAAATCGAAATGCACGACGATACCTAGGTCATAAGTATCATACTATCAAAATCTATACAATATACTATATGATATTCATATGTATCATAATGCAACACTAAATATCATGCAATCCCAAGTAGAATATATCAAATGCAAATGACCTGTATCTAAGTATAAGCCCAATGTTATAGAAAATATATATAAACCTCTTCTTTAAAATAGCCGCGTAATAGATATGTCACGGCACAAAGCAGACGTGATAGTATGAAATATTATAGATATAATATTTAAGATATATGTCTGGCTATTTTAATGAATAGTGTTAAGAGGTTTACAATTGAAAAGATTTCAGTGTCATCTCAGACACGTCAAAATAATGAGGCTATAGCTCGATTTGAAATCCCTTTTTTTTATACATGAACGCCCGTACGAATATATACAGGTACTGTCCCCCGGATCAGTCCTGGTCGGCTACAGTAACCATAATCTACTATATATCTCATGATAACCACATATCAATATATATTTATAGATGTCCAACATCGACACCCGAAAATCAGATATCTCTCGTGTCCATCACCGACACGTAAATGCAGATATCGTCGGCACTAGCTCAACAGATGATCGCCACCCGATATCCCTGGCTCCGAGGTATCCCTTGGATATCCGCCGTGCCTAATCGAACCCCGGTCAGTATCCCCTGGATATCTGCCGTACTTATCTCTATATCCGGTATCGAGTATCCTCGTTAGGCTCCCCGTCTATAATGCGGCTATCCTGCCTCTCGGTCTCGAACTGGGTCTACCATGTATCCCGCTGTATAGCTACCCCACTCAGTACAGATAAGTAACAAATCCGAAACCTTATAGCTACCCCACTCGGTTTGGAATAAAACCATCAGAAAACATAAAACTCATGGTGGAAACCAACTCATCATATCCAAAAATATCAAGTAAAGATTAAGAATACTTGCATAGATTATACTGATGATATATTATATATACATACATAACAGCGTCCCATACCACTGATATATATCATCAAAAGTAAAATATCTAGAAAACTCATAAATCAAGTATAAACATTCATAGTACTGGTATTCACAATGCTTAACAGATAATAAGGTAAAATGCGCAAATAAATCATGCTTGCAATTAAACGTATCAATCCTACTATGTCATGGCAATACTAATATTGTGTGGTGTAACATACGCATTTGTGCTCGTGCAGCATGTCATTCATTAGTATTTGTGCAAGTGCTCTACAGGTGTAATAATCTATTCATATTAACCTATATATATATATATACGCATTATATAACAGAACGGTTCTACAGTGACATGGCAGTACTAATGAGGTGTAGTGTAACATATATGTACGTGCTTGTGCAGCATAGTACACATTGGTAATTGTGCAGTGTTCTATCAGAGTGTTCGTATTACGGAAACGAATAACATTAATAATTATAATGTAAGCAAGTAAAGTAATTATAATCATTTTGTACGAGTTTAAAGGTACCTGGCCGCTATTCGGCATACGGATCTCATCATTACTGATACGCATAGTTTCTCGTATAATACTTCATCGTATCGCTATATCCAAATCATCTTTAGAATGTCCTAATACTTCGTATTAACTTACCAAACCATAATTTAACTAAATGCAATTGAATATCATGCTAGATGCAAACTATCTCAAATATCAATATCTTGAATAAATACTAAACTATCTAAATACCATAATACTATTTATAAGGTTGCGGGGGTACTATACGCCATCCACCTGATATCCCCGTAGATGTAAATCTACTCACCAACTTCATAAGCTTGGTGAAATCCACGCTGCTATATCCGCCAACTCCGTCTCGGAAATCCTCGCGACGACACCTATAATCGTATTTAAAACCACATCGATGTAAATGTCATATTGAAAACCAAAACAACGAGATAGGCCTCCATAGGTTAGAACCTACAGTATACTTAACCCAAAAATGACAATATATATCTATCGTTAACATATAAACGTTAACGGTTCAGTTGCAGTACAAAAATATGAAAAATCCGTATCGGAATATCGGAAAACTTAATAAAACCTTTACTAATCATTCCAGATTTCTCTGTAAGAATACTGGAACAAATCAAACAACACTATAGCTTATAAAACACTAAGACAAAGCTACAGGAGCAAAACCAACAACAAAAGCCTAGTGAAGGCCGGCGAGCTCGGAAAATGGTGGAATGTCGCCGGTTCAAGTGTGGAGTTTGGCTCTCGAGTGTTGTGTAAAATCTTCTAATGATCATACTTTAGTTTTGGTCTTGCTAGTTTTTCTAGTAATTGTACCCAATGGTTCAAGATTCAATTTCAGTGAGCTAGATATCACAATTATCCTAGTTTATGATACTGCTCAAACTAAACATGCTACGTGAAGCTATCGTGAGTTAACTGAACTTAGGTTTTTCTGAGCTAGCCCTCTTCTGGTCGTAGTAGGTAAAAACAGAACTCGTGATACGATATATCCATGTCGTATATAGAATTTTAACTCCAAAACAGATACTTACTTCCGGATTTCATATAATGATAAACTAACTTAAACTAGCAATACCAAAAAACCCACAATATAAACAGAGAGCTACCCTGAAAACCCCAACACCTAACTCCCTACAAAAATCGGCGAGATCAGATTTTGGCTAAATGTCGCCGGCCAAAATCCAAGGGAATGGGTTCGTTTTCCTAGTGGGTATTCTAGGTCCATATTACAATATGAAGGCACTGCTTGATTGTGTTAATTATCATCTAAACTATAGCAGATTCAAAACAGAGCCTAAACTTATCAAAATACGATATCCGATTTCTAAATAAAACAGTACTGAACTTAAGTTATAAGGTTGAAATTATACCTATAGAATCACTGAAAAAGCTTCCACCTAGATGCAAAAGCTCCAAAATCCTAGCTAGAGGGTTGTGGTAAGGATCCCTAGTACCTTGTTTTTCTTCTTCTCTTTTCATATTAGGAACACATTGGAATTGAGTGTTAATGATTGAAGAATTTGATAAGAGTTCAGTTTGAAAATGCTAAGGAGTTCCTATGTGTGTGTGTGTGTTATGTAGAGAAATCATGTGGTGGAGATTTAGAGGTGGAGGTGGCATGAGAGGAGTAGGAGGTGTAAACATGAAAGGGGTGGTATTTTCATGCAAGGATGAGGTGTGTACATGAGGTGTACATGCAAGAAGGAAGTGTCTTCATGATATTATGATACACCAAGGGTTTAAGTTAAACTTAACCAAGTCCTACCCCTTTTTACACATAAACCCTCACAAAATTCCAATTTCCACAGATAACTAAACTTTTCACAAAACCCCTCATGATATTTATTATTATATAAACAAACTATTTTATTACTAATTTATTCTACAACATATTAAAAGGCCTCTTTATTACCAACAAAATTAAAATAAAATTTTTAATTAAATAAATAAAATAATTAATTATCTAAAATATTTCAAAATGTTACAGATATGTGATATCGGACGGTTATATGTGATATAGCCGGGTTATCGAATCAAGTGTTGATTCGGTAAGTTGTTACATTTGATATTAGTCGGTAGTGTGTGATATAGCCGGGTTATTAAATCAAGTGTTGATTTGATAATTTAGTGTATAATATATATTTGATATATTAACTTACATTAACTAATATTTGCTCACTAAACATTTCTTTTTCTCACTTGTGTGCATATAGTATATATGTGGTATATATTAACGTTCATTTTATTTGTGTCATGCTTGATACCACATGCTACATGGGTGTATGAGACTCACACCATGCTTGATATAATGAAGGGTTTTTATTTATCCAATTAAATCAAAATTGATGGAAATTGGATTAATGGTTGAAGCTTGGAGAAGCTTGTGGAACCATTGACTAAGTCCATAAGTTTTGTTTGGTTTGAGATATTTATTAACCTAACCATAGCCATAGTTAAGTCTCTACATGAGTTAGTGTATGACACTAACTCACCCATGGTTGCTATTCTCATCTCATGAGGTTCATTCTCATTTCCACTTCATCTTCTTCTTCATTTGAGAAAAAGCTTGCTAGCTTGTTTCTAAGTGAGAAAATATTGTGAGAAAATTAAATCTAAAGTGAGCCTATTTCCTACTTCATCGTCATTTACTATATTAGTTATTTAGTTTAGGGTGTTTGCTTCACTAATCTACCATTAGTGAAGAGGTAGCATGAGCTTGAGTCTCTTCAACATAGATCATCTTCGTCCTCGAAGACTTCGAGCAAGCTTATTCATTTCTTCATGTGAACCCTTACTAGAGTTCGGGTGTTCACTACTTGGAGCGAAGGGATTACTACAGGGAGCTTCAGAAGTGAAGGACCGGTCTACAAAGTTTGTATTCCTCATTCATTTAGATGTAAAGTGTTTACACTGTTAGTTTGTTTAAATCTCTAGTTAAGATTCTAAGGTTAGGGTTCTTTAGTACGGAAAAAAATTGAAAACGGCATGGACGATGCCTCTCGAAACCTTGCTGTCATGCTAGATAACCCTATAGTGGTATCAGAGCCAAGCTAGAGATTTAAACAATGTTTGTTGGATTACGAGACCGAAACAACTCCGAAACACCCGATACACAAAACTAGTTTCTGTCGAATTTTAAATGGCCTCTAAAAATTTTTTTAGCAAGTGAAGAATGTTGTATGAGATATGACATGAACACAGAAGAAATTTGAACCCACTTGGCAGGATTTTGGCCGGCGACGATTGTATAAAATCCGAGCTCTTCGGTTTTTGTATGGAATTTTGGCTTCAAATTTTTCTTGTGTTCCAGTCTCTGGGTTTTGGTGTTTCAGGTGTTGCTAGTTTTTGCTAAATTTGCATGTGATGTTAACTTTCTGCAAAGGCAATTTGGAGTGTTTCATAATCGTAATTCTAACATCTATTTGGGTTATTGTAACGCCTTAGTTTTTGATTAGTGTTAATTAAGCGATAATGCGGGGTTTTGGTAAAAAGTTTACCAATTCGTGTTCCTCACATTTTATAACATTTAATTAATAATTTATTATTATTTGTTATGTCTTGCACACACATGTGCATGTTTATATGAGGGTTTGTTTGTGCTAATCTAGTTTAGTGATCATGATAACTTAACCTAATCCTAATCCTTGCCTTAACCTTAACCCTAAACCCTTGATGTTTATGGAGAGATATTTCTTTGGTTTCTTTGGATTGGGAGGAGGTGGCATGGTGACTCACTTGTGAGGCATGGCTTGCTTTAATGAAGAGTTAATGCAAGGGTGCACTCACCTCACTCTTTCTTATCCTCACCTCTCTCTTTCCTTATCCTTTCATCCACTCTCTTTTTCTCTATCTCTCATTATTTTTCATACTCCTCAACTCTCAACTGAACACTTGCTCATTCATCACAAAAACCTTCACTAAACCTAGCTAAAACTTCATCAAATCTCACAAAAATCACATCTTAAGCCTTGTTTTGCCTCTTGGATACCTTGGAGCTTGGAAAGCTAGGATCTTTGAGCTTGTGGGAGTAGTTAATGATCTCTTTCTGTTAAGTAAGTCTTTTTAGTGTTGCGTAGTTTATTCGTTTCAGTTTAGAGCATGTAATGTTTCGTTTCGGGTAAATATCGTATTTTTAGTGTAGTTTTGGGTCTCGGATGATCTGCTATCAAAGCAGGTATTTGTTGGAAAAGTTCTCATCACAGTGACCTAGTGTAGTGACCTAGAACCTACCCTCAAAACTCGAGCTAATTCCCTTCTTGTATGGCCGCAGATTTATTGGTTCTGGCCGCAATTTGCGGCCAGAGTGGGGTGGTTGGCGATGTATTTTGGGGTAGGGGTCTCTGGGGTTGTTTGTGGTTTTGTGGTATGTGCAACTTTTACAAATTGTTCATGTAGCAAAATCTAGGATCACTTTGCTCTTTTTCTAGTATTTCGATTACGCGCGTTACGTTATCCGATACGGTTCGTGTCCTTGTGTATCTGTTGCTCTTGAGTTGGTTTCGTAGTGTCGCTACGTGCGTTAGACACTAGACGAACACTTGAGAGTATGTTTGGAGTTGGTGTGTTGGTCAAACGTAGTTTGTACGTGTTATTGGTCGATTGCTAATATATACACTTGCTTTGTTGTTTTGTGATTTAGGATCGCAGGCGTGGACTTCGGACGTTGCGAAGAAGGGGAAGCGAATGGTTGGCTTTACTTAACCAGGATAGTTGTGAGTTGATTTAATATCTACAGGGGAATCGCTCGCATGGCGTTATGCGTCTGGGCTAGATATGATATGATATTAGTCGCATGTTTATATTGCATATATAGAGTTTGCGCATAAACTTCATTACATATTATTACTTGTTGTGCTTGGACTTTTACCCATAGGACAATGCACTTTTATTGACGGCTCATGTTACACGAGCACTGGTATGCCACACACACCATCAATAATTGCCATGATACGCACAACGCACATACATATATGATATTGTTTGGTTAGGGACATTGAGATATTAATTCATATTCCTTTGTGCATATGACATATATGTAGGGTTGCTAGGCACGCACACAAGGGTCTACGAGGCATCAACCATGCCCGATTAAAAATTTAGCCGTGCCGAACAACCCGAAGCCGGATCTTTAAACTAGGGTTTTGGCGAAAACTAGCATGTTAAACACTTTAACACTAAGTCAGAGGGATTCCAACCTTTGTAGATCCGGTCCTTCACTTCTTAAGCTCCGTGTTGAAGTCCCTTCGCTGCGATCATCGTGTTCCGAACTCTCGAGAGGCTCCACGAAGAGAAAGATGCAAGCTTGCTTCCGATCTTCGATACAAAGATGATCTACCTTGAAGTTTCATTAACACAAGCTAACACTCACCAAATGAAGTGAACACTCTCATCTAAAGGGCAAGGATAAATTAGGATGATGAAGTAGGATTTTTGCTCTCATTAATAATCTTTTTCTCACTCACTTTCATCACAAAAGAAAGCTTTTTCAAAAAGAAACTCAAGCAAGAAGAAGATCAATGAAGATGATGACTTAATCCTTTTGTGATGAACAATGAATTATTGTAGTGGTTACAAATCTAACCAAGAGTTAAGCATGAAAGGAGTTAACCCTTGTAGAGAGTTAACTAGAGTTAATGGTTTGGATTGGGTTAACATAATATCTCACAAAAATATCAAGCAACCACAAAGTCAAAGCTTCATGAAGCTTCATGGAAGCTTCATGCAAAAGCTAACCCTAATCCAAACCGTAACCAAGTTTAAACCCTAATCCATTGTTAAATTTGTAACCCTAACATGTTACAATATTATATATCACATATACAATATATTTTGTAACAATTGAAAATAATACAATTAACATATATCGTATATATATCAATGTATTATCCCATGAGAAAATGAATCTTTTAGTGAGCTAATATTAGTTAATGTAATTTAATATATAATATATATTATTATACATTAAATTATCGAATCAACACTTTATTCGACAATCCGGCTATTTCACAAATAACCGACTAATACGATGACCCGGCTATATCACATATACCCGGCCGATATCTCATATCTCGAGAATCCAATACGGTATCGCATACTGCATTATCCTCGTTCCCGCACATATCACATATATGTTCCTACTCCATTTTGCCTGAGCCAAGAAACCTCTGTGTAGGACTCTAAAGAATCGTCAATACGCCGGCAGTAGGTGACGATCATATCAAACACCCACAAGCTGCAAGCTGTCAACTAAACGTAACAGCCACCCAGGTATTGAGCGCTTAGAAGATCAACAAGTAAGCCTGTACATTCTCCTGTGAATCCAATCAGTAACACTCCCGTACAGTCTGGTCTCATCGTCTGATATGTCGCATATCTCGCCTAGGGGTGGTAAACGTCAGACCCCAGTAGCTCGATAAGTCGTGTCGATATAAGGTCTATAACAGTTCGAGAAACTACTGATAACACTTACCAGTAAATCTCAGCAACCCTGGACAGGGATTTCCGGTTATAGCCAATCGAACACAGCACAACATCAACCCCCTTTACCGGGAGAGACGAATCCCCTCCTATCGCTCATTGCCTCCATGTGATTCGGGACTGTACCCAAAAGCTACCTTTTTGCACGTCCTCTTGGACGTGGTATGATGGAAATCAAAGCACGGTGGAAATCACACAAGACTCTATGACGATCTCGGGTCAACAGACTACTCTGTACCAGTGTCACCGGAGAACTGCCATCTGACGTAAGGTATAATACCATCTGGGAGTTCTCGGCGAGTCTGTCCAGTGTACCCAGTCTCTACTGAGCACCCGTACACCATCCTTGATGTCAAACACCGATAGATATGGGATCATCCATCGCCCATCATATGGGTCAAGATGTGTATACGCTAGTCTACTCTGGTGTATCGATGCCCTGTCTCGATACACCCTCGACTAAGAACAGTTATAGGATGTACCCGTCGACTACCGTGGCCCCACTAGTATGATCTCATCATAGTCCCAGTAGTCGAGTAGATATCCTAAAGGCTTTATCAACATGTAACATAGAGACAAACAGAGTACATGTTAAGATAAAGTACAACCAGATAGCATACTATCGTGTCAAGTAAGAAAGTCCTCCCTATATATGTCCTAGCATCCACTACAATATACATCGTATGTACAGTAATGGCCTCTAGGGCATACATATAACTAACAATCTCCCACTTGCACTAGGGCCATCTGTTGTGGTATCACATACCCAACAATTAGCTGTGGTTGAAGTATCTTATACTCAACCATCCTATAAAAGTCTCTACTGGGAAAAAGGCCTTTGTGAGTGGATCCGCGTTGTTTTCCTCTGTGTCTACTCTCCTGACCTAGATCTCCCTGGAGATCAACCATCTCCATGATCAGGTGATACTGCCTAAGAATTATATCTGGATTACAAAATGGGACGGGGGTTCCTTGGCATAAGCCACGACTCCACTGTCACACAATGGTAGGAACGAAGTTCATCTCATGAACTTATATATATCCAGACTGCCTCATTGGTAGCATCCTTGGTAACGATGTATCTTGCCTTTAATCATCTAGTATGTCACGGTATCTAGCTTGGAACTCTTCCAATATACCGTCCCTCCACTTAGGGTAAAGACAATGCCTGTGACTGACATTCAGTCGTCCTCATCATCCTGGAACCTTTCCAGTGATTCTCCCCAGGATCAAATGATACCATCTCACTACAACTAGTGAGTATCCTAACATCCAATTAGATCTATCTCATAGATCCAAAAACCCAGGATTTAGGAGGTATCATTTTGATCCTATATGGAGAATCCTTGTGATAAGCGGAGATTGACCGAGCGTAACATAGGAAACTCCTTCCCTATCAAGAGTATGTCATCCACGTACTCTACGAGGATCACCACCATACTCCCTACTACCTTTTTGTATATACAAGGTTCATCTACCATTTTGATGAAGTCAAACTCTTTGACTACCACATCAAAACAGACGTTCCAACTCCGCGATGCCTGCTTTATCACATAAAACATCTTGCACACGTTTCCGCTGCTCCCACTGTCTACGAAACCCACTGGCTGTGTACTTATAGACGCTCTCTTCCAAATCAACATTTAGAAAAGCAGTCATGACACCCAACCGCCAGATATCGTAGTCATGGTATGTAGCCGTGGCAAGTAGGATCTGGATGGACTTAAGCATATCTTTGAAAGTCTCAACTTTTCCATGTACACCAAGTAATCTTCTCAAGATATACTTGCTCCTGATGGGGATTTAACCCTTCAGATAAAGCAACCAAAGTCCATACTTTTTTGGTGTATAAGGATTCCATCTCAGATCGCTAAGCATCCAACCATTCTTACAGAGTCCCACTCCTGATGGCCAGCTCGAAACTAGTTGGGTCATCATCTCATGATGCAATCCTCGCTCCCACTGTCATAGAGAAACCGAAGTATCTCTTAGGTGGGTGAGGAACCCTACTGGATCGGCGGAGAGGCTGAGGTTCGTTGGTTACTATTGAATCCTTTGGTTCAATCAAATCATCTGCTATAGTTTGTATAGCTGGAACCTTTCCAGTTCTACAGAACAGACCTTGCCTCGAGCTTGTCCGGATTTTTCTTTTAGACATAGGCCGGACAACCCCAAATCTTAACAAACTTAAGATATGGGCTCTTCCCTTTCCATATCACATATGAAGTGGTAGGCAACTGATTTGATTTGAACCCTATTCAATAGGTATGCAGCTTCTCAAGTGCATAACTCCCAAAAGAAAATAGGAAACTCAGTAGTACTCATCATAGAGCACACCATATCACATAGGGTGCTATTGCTCCGCCCCGATACACCGACGTGCTGTGGTGTATACGGATGAGTAATGCTGAGAGAGAATCACATTCTCCTTTAGAATAGTCCAGGAAATCTGTGCTCAAGTATTCTCCTCCTTGATCTCATCAAAGGACATAATACTTATACCCGTATTTTGGTTCTCTACTTCTAACTTACATTCTGTGAATATCTCAAAAGGTTCGGACATGTGTTTCAACAGGAACATATGTCTGAATCTTGAGAGATCATCAGAGAATGTAATGAAGTACAAAGAACCGGTCTTGGCATGTATAGACAGGAGACTTTCATACATCAGCATGTATCAATCCCAAGAGTTCACTAACTCTTTCTCTGTTTCCAACAAACAGAGCTATGGTCATCGTATCTTTGTGACATGACCGGCAAGTTTTATAAGATGTAAATTCAAACTAATTTAAATATGCATCTATATGCAACTTCAGCCAGTCGGGTCACATTGATATGACCTAGTCTACAATGCCTCAAGAAGGATTCGTTCATTTCTGAACTCTTCCTCTCGTGTGTGTTCTGTATACTAAGAACTGTATTTTGATTTAGAACGTCAATGCTTTTAGATAACGTGCCTGAACTGATCAACTCTTGATATAGGAAATGTTCAAAACATTATCCAACAATACAAAATTATATCTTTTCTTTACTAATAAATAGATTGATATGATGTTGTATATCAGGTTCGGTATCTAATAACATTCGTTCAGAATCAATGTATTCTGGTAATACAGGGTGATAGTGACCAACAGACTTGGCTGCAACATTTGCACTGTTTTCTATCTCATGAAACTTATCACCCGTTCTCAGTTCTCTACCTATCTGTAGCACATGTAACAGATTACATATGCGGGATCCTGATCCGGTATCACATACTCAGGACGTAAAGGATACTGAGAAACAGTTCTCTCTAATGAACACACCCGAAGATGATGCATCAGCATGCACTTTCTTCGTTTGGGCGACATGGGAAATCTGGTATTCCCCAATTTCCTGCTCTATCTTATAATAATTATAAGTTGGAGCGGGACAAACGTTCCCCAGCTCAGTATAACAAGCGGGTTCGGTTAATTCATCCGTATTATTATCTTGATTAAGGCGTGATATGGTCGCTACCTGGAGAGAGAAAGAAGAAAACACTCAGCGTATGCTCTTGCAAGATTAGATTGGTTATCTAATATATCTAATCAGGATGTCTCCCACTGTTTTAATCAAATCTTTCTTCAAACCCTAAAAGGAAAGACTAGCCGGGATTAATTACACGCTACAAGTTCGCCAATCTTTCAGCCAGGCCAGTGTCGGTACTTTTAGGGAGGTCCCCCGTGCTTTCGCACGAACCTAATTAAAGTAAACCTCGTTTTCCCAGAGGCATAACCCCGTTAACACCTTTCTAGTCACCTACTTGATCGGCGAATTGTAATGTGTAAAACTCTCCCAGGAGTAACTCTTACTCGCAGCGGGTATCGGGATCCAACTATCTCATAGAAGGTATGCAATCTCATTGCAAATTTCAACACTTGAAATTCCCGATAATATTTTGCCCCTAGCGTCTTATGACCTTGACGAAGGCCAAACTACCCATAGTCCGCTAGTCAAGTTCAACCCGTTCATTTCTTGATTGAATTAAACCCACCCGTACGACCCTTGACGAAGGCCAAACTACACCGTACGAATACCCTAATCCAATCGCATCATATGCTAGCAGATAAGCACTAGTTAGCTACCGTACACTACGCCTTGACGAAGGCCAAACTACCGCAGCATGAATACTAAGTAGTACTTATCTGAAATGACGGAGGGCTACGACAGGTTTTTAAGAAAACCCTTTACGTAATGAACTTGATATCGTTGTAGAATCGAGTGATTTTTAAATGGAGTGTTTTTTGAGGCTTTTCTAGTTTTGCTAAAGGGGTCACTCCCGGTGAAGGGATCGTCGGCCCTTTCCTCATCGAATAAGGTGCAGGATATAGATGAGGATGATGAAGTAGGATTTTTGCTCTCATTTATAATCTTTTTCTCACTCACTTTCATCACAAAAGAAAGCTTTTTCAAAAAGAAACTCAAGCAAGAAGAAGATCAATGAAGATGATGACTTAATCCTTTTGTGATGAACATTGAATTATTGTAGTGGTTACAAATCTAACCAAGGGTTAAGCTTTAACCCTTGTAGAGAGTTAACTAGAGTTAATGGTTTAGATTGGGTTAACATAATATCTCACAAAAATATCAAGCAACCACAAAGTCAAAGCTTCATGAAGCTTCATGGAAGCTTCATGCAAAAGCTAACCCTAATCCAAACCGTAACCAAGTTTAAACCCTAATCCATTGTTAAATTTGTAACCCTAACATGTTACAATATTATATATCACATATACAATATATTTTGTAACAATTGAAAATAATACAATTAACATATATCGTATATATATCAATGTATTATCCCGTGAGAAAATGAATCTTTTAGTTAGCTAATATTAGTTAATGTAATTTAATATATCATATATATTATTATACATTAAATTATCGAATCAACACTTGATCCGACAATCCGGCTATTTCACAAATAACTGACTAATACGATGACCCGGCTATATCACATATACCCGGCCGATATCTCATATCGCGAGAATCCAATACGGTATCACATACGACATTATCCTCGGTCCCGCACATATCACATATGTGCTCGTACTCCGTTTTGCCTGAGCCAAGAAAGCTCTGTGTAGGACTCTAAAGAATCGTCAATACGCCGGCAGTAGGTGATAATCATATCAAACACCCACAAGCTGCAAGCGGTCAGCTAAACGTAACAGCCACCCAGGTATTGAGCGCTCAGAAGATGAACAAGCAATCCTGTACATTCTCCTGTGAATCCAATCAGTAACACTCCCGTACAGTCCGGTCTCGTCGTCTGATATGTCGCATATCTCGCCTAGGGGTGCTAAACGTCAGACCCCAGTAGCTCGATAAGTCGTGTCGATATGAGGTCTATAACAGCTCGAGAAACTACTGATAACACTTACCAGTAAATCACAGCAACCCTGGCCAGGGATTTCCGGTTATAGCCAATCGAACACAGCATAACATCAACTCCATATACCGGGAGAGACGAATCCTCTCCTATCGCTCATTGCCTCCATGTGATTCGGGACTGTACCCAAAAGCCACCTTCTTTCACGTCCTCTTGGACGTGGTCTGATAGAAATCAAAGCACAGTGGGAATCACACAAGACTCTATGACGATCTCGGGTCAACAGACTACTCTGTACCAGTGTCACCGGGGAGCCGCCATCTGACGTATGGTATAATACCATCTGGGAGTTCTCGGCGAGTCCGTCCAGTGTGCCCAGTCTCTACTGAGCACCCGTACACCATCCTTGATGTCAAACACCGATGGATATGGGATCATCCATCGCCCATCATATGGGTCAAGATGCATATACGCTAGTCTACTCTGGTGTATCGATGCCCTATCTCGATACACCCTCGACTAGGAACAGTTATAGGATGTACTCATCGACTACCGTGGCCCCACTAGTATCATCTCATCATAGTCCCAGTAGTCGAGTACATATCCTAAGGGCTTTATCAACATGTAACATAGAGACAAACAGAGTGCATGTTAAGATAAAGTACAACCAGATAGCATACTATCTTGTCGAGCAAGAAAGTCCTCCCTATATATGTCCTAGCATCCACTACAATATACATCGTATGTACAGTAATGGCCTCTAGGGCATACATATAACTAACAATATAGCATACCTGTATACCTACATGCTTACACATATGCCTTGCCATATCTACATACTAGTTACCCATATACCTATACGGTATTGTATCATTTGAGATAGGTATATACACAGAAGAGACACAGCTACATGTACATCTTGCATACATACTTACATGTACACTCACCTAGCTTGATATAGCTACACGCATACCTGGAGGGTATTACATCATTATTGATTCGTAGATACACATATCTTTCTATACCGACATGGTTACGCATACATGGCTATAGCTACATGTTCACCTTTAATTGATGTTGTATGGACTTTGGAGAAATTAGGAACCGCATGATATATAATAACTTGTTGCAGTTAAATAGCGGTTTTTCCTTTATATGCTCACATTACTGTTTTATGTTGCATATATCATATTCATGGATTTTCGCATTGAGATACGGATTTCACATGATGTTTTCTGGATTTGAGGACCATGGTAGTTTCATGAAATTATGCATTATTTGAAAAACCTGGTTTCTCTTGATATGATATTTCAGCGTCCATCATGAGATTTCTCGATTCTGATATATACCCCATGCGAGGAGTGGTGTGGGCCGTGTGCGGGTACATGGTGGAGCCTGGAGGTACCCCGGGGCAAGAAAGGTATGTCGATGGATTAGCCGATGAGCCTAGCTAGGGAATCATACCTACCGGTGACAGTTTTGGACTCGTCGGTGATTTCGGAGATATCGAACGGAGTCATGTAGGTATGGATACGGGGAATTCGAGTGTCGAAGCTAGGTACTCAGGTTTCCGATGATCGTATGATACAAACATATTAGGGCCAGTCATGGTGACGACGCCTGATAGATGAGTATTTATATATCGATGCTGGACACTAGTTTTCATGATATTTCACTCCTAAGTATATATATCAGTGGTATGTGACACTGTTATATATGCATGTAAATATATCAGTGGTATGGGACACTGTTATATATGCATATTTATAATATATACCATCATAATGATCTGTGCAAGTATTCTTATTCATTAGATATGAGGGCCGATATGAGGGCCGGTATGAGGGCCGACCTGAGGCCGATTTGAGGATATTTGGGATTTGGATTGTCTTGATGGACATTGGTCCTGCCATGATGAGGATTCCATGAGGATGACATGTTTTATCCCATATTCCTCATTTATTTATATGTATTGCTTCATGTATTAGTAGTACCTGATAGAGTACCTTTCATAACTGTTACATATACATATTGCCATATTATTGCTTCATGTATTAGTTGTACCTGATAGAGTACCTTTCATGACTGTTGCATACATATGGCGATTTATTGCTATTAGCTTGCATGTGATAGATTCGCACAGTACGTGCATACTTGCGATTACCTGCATATGTTATTTACTATTCATGAGTTGGAAATTCACCCCCGTTGTGCCACAGGGTTTGCAGGTTGTTCTTCAGAGTAGTCGAGGCAGGGCTTCTACCTATCATATCATCTTTTGCAGCGGATACCGGTATGGCTGACTGTGTGCAGTTTTGCTATAGGTGGGTTTTGCGGTTATCCGATGTTGCTCATTGTATATCTTTGTACCTTGTACTCTCCATCTACCATTTTCATGTATTGACTTAGAGACGAGTTATGAGGACGATATTGTATATTATTTTGTGACTTGGAGTTCTTTTATGCAGTTTTATTTATATCGTCTTTTTCTTCGCTACGGCGTCGTATATCTGTTGTGGTGGTTGTTTTTTACGTTTGGGCATGGATTTGCTCCCGTTTGGGGATGCTTTACTTATATCTTTATGTTGTACCCTTTTAAGGGCTTATTTTACAAAGGAGGTACTGCCAAATTTTTAAAAGAAATAAATTGGGACTTTAAAGAATTTTGATTGAGATTTCAAAACTTTTAACAATGTTATTGTCACTTATAACTTTTGATGGTTTAGATTGCTGGGTTTTTGGCTTACTTGAATTACGTTATGCCTGGAGACGTTATGTAGTTTAAGCGCCGTCACATGCTAAATTTTGGGTCGTGACAAAGTTGGTATCAGAGCGCTAGGTTTTACCTTTCGGAGTGTAGGATGACCTTAGTATGATGGAGTAGGTAACTTAAGCAGAGTGATATAGCATATGTATGTCCGCGGTAAACTTACGACATGGTACTCCGCCTAAAGTGACCTAAGTACTAATTGCTTGAAATTCCTTCCTTGATGATACATATCCTTGTGATTTGATTTCCATGTTCATATCGAATCCTATTTCCTTTTATAGCCTTTTGCCGCCGATGAATATGAGGGCTCAGAGTGATGCAGCGAGAGCCGAGGTCAGAGTTGACTCGTTTGGAGAAAGGACTGACCAGGATGGTACGCTCGTTGCACAGGAGCAGATTGATCCGCCTTCGATAGATCGTATCGCTAGGCTTGAGGCAGATATGCAGGACTTGTGCCAGATGATGAGGTCGTTGGTTGAGACCAGTCGACCGCAGCGATAGGAGGTTGCCACCCCTGTTACCCTGTTATTCCTTACGATTAGCACACGGCATTGTGTTATGTATACAGCAGCAGTGGATGCAGCCCGTTTAGCTGAGGGGCGTCTTCCCGAGACTTTGGGAGTTCCGAGACCGAGGAGGGCTCGTGCAGGTGTACCAGACCAGAGACAGAGGTTCAGTCGCCGTGACAGGTTTTATGCACGTCGCGGGAGTAGCAGAGGCTTGGGACGAGGACAGTCGTTTAGCTCTTATCCCAAGGAGGGTCAGCAGTTTTTATCTGGATGTTACCGGTGCGGGAGTTTGGGTCATCGGGTTCAGGGTTGTACTAAGCCACGCGAGCGCGAGGTGGCTGTACCGCAGAAAGTTCATGGTCGCGGAGGATTTGTTCCGAGTGTACATGATGGTAGAGGAGGAGTTCAGCCAGTTGCGGGTAGAGGGCAGACACGAGCGTTTGCTTCTACTCATCGGGACGCGCGGGCGTCCAATGTTGAGTTTTCAGGTTTTCATATTCGTATGTTATTTTGATGCACTTGCTTGTTTAATTCGGGATCTATGCACTCGTTTGTTCTACACACCTTGTTCCATGGTTGGGCCGAGAGTCGTGTATGCTTGATCAACCGTTTGTTGTGTCTACTCTTGTTAGCGATCCTTTTGTTGCACGACACGTGTTTCGGTCATATGCCAATTGGGCAGGAGATAGAGATTCGTCCGTCGATTTGATCCTCCTTGAGATGTTGGACTTTGACGTTCTCCTGGGCACGGACTGGTTAGATATGTGCTAGGTTTCTGTGGACTGCCGCGAGAAGACAGTCAGGTTCTGTTTTCCCGGTGAGTCAGTTCTTGTTGTGCAGGGAGACAGTGGTGCCGCCTCTTACAGTTTGAATTCAGCCTTTTTCGCTAGTCAGATTTAGAGGAGAGTATGCCGTGGATTCTTGGCTTCCATTTGTGATATGGAGCCACAGTGGTTTCGTTGGACCGGGTTCTTATCGTACGAGAGTTTTCCGACGTTGTTCCAGATGAGCCGGCGGAGCTCAGGGAGCTTAAGGATCTACTGCAGAGTTGATAGATAGGGAGACTTGTGCATCCGAGTGTTTCGCTTTAGAGAGCTCCTACTCTGTTCGTCAAGAGAATGACTGCAGTTTGAGGTTGTGTATTGATTGATCGTCAATTGGACCGAGTTATGGTGCGGATGGGTATCCTTTACCTCGCTTGATGATTTCTTTGATCAGCTACAGGGTGCGAGACATTTTTCTAAGTTTGTTTTGGGATCAGGTCATCATTGTTGCGGGATCGGAGTGATGACATTCCGAAGACTGCTTTTATGAGCGCTACGGGCCTTATGAGTTTTTGGTGGTGTCGTTGGACTCACCAGCGCCCTAGCAGCATTCATGGATGTGATGAACCAGATCTTCAGGCCGTTCCTCGACCAGTGTATTGTTGTGTTATTGATGACATTCTGGTTTATTCCAAGAGTCGTGAGGAACATGAGTAGCACTTGAGGATTTTCTTGCAGACATTGAGAGAGCACTAGCTGTTTGCTAAATTCTTGAAGTCTTCCTTCAGGCTTGACAATGTTGACTTCCTTGGTCATGGGGTTACAAGAGACGGTTATCGTATGGACCCGAGGGAGATCGAGGCCGTACAGCTTTGGCCCAGACTTGTTCGGGGACAGAGGTCCGCTAATTTTTGGGCCTTTCCAGTTTTTACCACCGTTTCGTGCTGGATTTCTTGAGTATCGCTGCACCGTAGGCCGCGAAGGGATTTCCTTAGCACCACTACTAGGGTCTGGTAGCATCACACATGCCATATTAAAAAATTAGAGGGTGCTAATTGTAGGGTTCCTAGGCACATTAATGAGGTCTCACAACAGATCAAACATGCCCAATTCAAATTTTTTCATGTGCCTACAAACCCTAATACGGATCGTTAACTAGAAGTATAGGCGATGCAAGCAAGTAAACAATTTTATTGCTAAAGGAAAGAGGCTACAACCTTTGTAGATCCGGTCCTCCACCTCCATAGTTTCATGATGAAGTTCCCTCGCTGCGATCATCGGATCCCGGGCTCTAGCGTCGGCTTCATCGGAGAAATGGGCGAGCTAGGTCATCGACTTCGATGCCGAAGATGATCTACGTCGAGGCAACACAAGATCAAGCTCCAACTTCACTAAGCCATGAAACTTGTGAAGAAAACACCCTATACTTCTTGGCAAGTGGTAAAGGATGAAGAAATAGGAAGTGGGTTCACTTTAGAATTGGATTTCTCACTCTTTTTCTCAAGTCACCATTGGAGCTAGCAAGCTTCATTCTTCTTGAAGAAGAAGAAGAAGAAGATGATAATATCATAAGAATTAATCAATAATAGAAAATAAGTGATTCTTATCATATTAGCAACCATGGTTATGTGTAGAGAGTAAACTAAGGTAAGGTGAATGGTTAGGTTAGGCATGAAACAAAAATGGTAGACTTTTTCAAAGCTTCATGAAGCTTCAATGTAAAACAAAGCATGCCACCATTTCTCTTTTTGCCAAAATAAATAAATAAATAAATGAATAAATAAATTAAAACCCTAACCATTTACTTAACCAAGGTTTAAATCAAACATACACCCAAGTTTGCATGTATCATCAAACATGATACAAACTAGTGCACAAAACTATATCATATATACAATGTGCACATCAAGTGAGAAAATCCATATTAAGTGAACTAATACTAGTTAATGTAAAGTAATATATCAAATATATAATTATACATTAAATCATTAAATCAACATTTGATTTAATGATCCGGTCATATCGCATATAACCGACTAATATCAAGTGTATCAACGTATCGAATCAACACTTGATTCGGTATCCCGGCTATATCATATATAACCGTCCAATGATACAAATCGCGAGAATAGAATACAGTATCACATACTGGTATTATTCTCGGTCCCGCACATATCTCATATGCGCTCCTATTTCGTTTCACTTGAGCCAGGAAACCTCTGTGTAGGACTCTAAAGACTCGTCAATACGCCGGCAGCAGGTAATGATCATATCAAACACCCACAAGCCACAAGCAGTCTGCTAAACGTAACGGCCACCCGGGTATTGAGCGATCAGAAGATCGACGAGCAAGCCCGCTCACACTCCTGTGAATCCAACCAGTAACACTTACCGTACAGTCCGGTCTGTTCGTCTGATATGTCGCATATCTCGCCTAGGGGTGGTAAACGTCAGACCCCAGTAGCTTGATAAGTCATGCCGACGTGAGGTCCATAACAATCGTGAAACTACTGATAACTCTTACCAGTATATCACTGCAACCCTAGCCAGGGATTTCCTGTTATGGCCATTCGAGCATAGCGCAATATCAGCCCCCATTACCGGGAGAGACGAATCCCCTCCTATCGCTCATTGCCTCCATGTGAATCGGGACTGTACCTAAAAACCACCTGTTTGCACGACTCAGTAGAGCCGTGGTAGGGTGGAAACCAAAGCACAGTGGGAGACACACAAGACTCTATGACGATCTCGGGTCAACAGACTAAGCTGTACCGGTGTCACCAGAGAACTGCCATCTGACATGAGGTATAATACCATCTGGGAGTTCTCGGCGAGTCCGTTCAGTGTACCCAGTCTCCACTGAGCACCCGCATACCATCTCTGATGTCAAACACCAATGGATATGGGATCATCCATCGCCTATCACATGGGTCGAGAAGATATACGCTAGTCTACTCTGGAATATCGATGCCCCGTCTCGATATTCCCACGACTAGGAACATTGAAGGATGTACTCATGGACTACCCAGGCCCCACTAGTATGATCTGCATCATAGTCCTGGAAGTCGAGTACACATCCTAAGGGCTTTATCAACATGTAACAAAGAGACAGTAAGTATACATGTTAAGATAAAGAGCAACCAGATAGCTTACTATCATGTCGAGCAAGAAAGTCCTACCTATATATGTCCCAGCATCCACTACAAAATACATCCAATGTACAGTAATGGCCTCTAGGGCATACATATAACTAACAATCTCCCACTTGCACTAGGGCCATCTGTAGCAGTGGTTGCAGTATCACATACTCAACCATCCCATATAATTCTCTCTCTGGGAAAAAGCCTTTGTGAGTGGATCCGCCGTGTTGTCCTCTGAGTCTACTCTCCTAACCTCGTTCACCCTGGAGATCATCTATCTCCACGATCAGGTGATGCTGCCTCAGAATATGTCTGGGTCACTGATGGGACCAGGGTTCCTTAGCTAAAGCCACACTTTCATTGTCATACAATGATAGAAACCTAGTTCATCTCATGAACCAATATACACCCAAACAGCCTCTTTGGTAGCATCTTAAGTAGCGATGTATCCCGCCTTTATCGTCTAGTATGCCACGGTATCTAGCTTGGAACTCTTCCAACATACCGTCCCTTCATTGAGGGTAAAGACAATGCCTGTGACTGACATTCAGTCGTCCTTATCAATCTGGAACCTTTCCAGTGATTTTCCCCAGGATCGATTAATACCATCTCACTACAACTAGTGAGAATCCTAACATCCAGTTACTTCTATCTCATAGATCAAAACTCAGGATTTAGGAGGTATCACTTTGATCCTATACGGAGAATCCTTGTGATAAGCGGAGATTGACCGAGCGTAGCATAGGAAACTCCTTTCTTATCAAGAGTATATCATCCACGTACTCTACGAGGATCACCACCATACTCCCTACTACCTTTTTGTATATACAAGGTTCATCTACCATTTTGATGAAGTCAAACTATTTAACTACTACATCAAAACAGATGTTCCAACTCCGCGATTTCTGCTTTATCCTATAAAGCATCTTGTACACGTTTCCGCTGCTCCCACTGTTTACGAAGCCCTCTGGCTGTGTACTTATAGACGCCCTCTTTTAAAACATCATTTAGAAAAGCTGTCATGACACCCAACCACCAGATATCGTAGTCATGGTACGTAGCCGTGGAAAGTAGGATCTGGATGGACTTAAGCATAGTCCCCAGAAAAGGTTTCATCATGATCCACACCTGGTCAATGATGCAAAACCTTTTAACAAGTCTAGCTTTGAAACTCTCAACTTTTCCATGTACACCAAGTAATCTTCTCAAGATATACTTGCTCCTGATGGGGATTTAACCCTTCAGATATAGCAACCAAAGTCCATACTTTGTTGGTGTACATGGATTTCCATCTCAGATCACTAAGCATCCAGCCATTCTTACAGAGTCTCACTCCTGATGGCCAGCTCGAAACTAGTTGGGTTATCATCTCATGATTCAATCCTCGCTCCCACTGTCATAGAGAAACCGAAGTATCTCTCAGGTGGGTGAGAAACCCTACTAGATCGGCGGAGAGGCTGAGGTTCGTTGGTAACTATTGAATCATTTGGTTTTATCAAATCATCTGCTGTATTTTGTATAGCTGGAACCTTTCCAGTTCTACATTACAGACATTGCCTCGATCTTGTCCGGATTTTTCTTTTAGGCATAGGCCGGTCAACCCCAAATCTTAACTAGCTTAAGACATGGGCTCTTCCCATACCATATCTCATATGGAGTGGTAGGCTGTGATCTGATTTGAATTGAACCCTATTCAATAGGTATGCAACTTCATAAGTGCATAACTCCCTAAAAGAAATAGGTAACTCAGTAATACTCATCATAGAGCACACCATATCATATAGGGTGCAATTGCTCCGCCCTGATTCATCGTTGTGCTGTGGTATAATCAGAGGAGTAATACCGAGAGAGAATCACATTCTCCTTTAGAATAATCCAGGAATTCTATGCACAAGTATTCTCCTCCCTGATCTTATCATAGGACATAATACTTATACCCAGTTTTTGGTTCTCTATTTCTAACTTATATTCTGTGAATATCTCAAAAGGTTCGGACTTGTGTTTCAACAGGAACATATGTCTGAATCTTGAGAGATTATCAGAGAATGTAATAAAATACAAAGAACCGGTCTTGGCATGTGTAGACAGGGGACCTACATATATCAACATGTATCATCCCAAGAGTTCACTAACTCTTTCTCTGTTTCCAATAGACAGAGCTATGGTCATCTAATCTTTGTGACATGGTTGGCAAGTTTCACAAGATGTAAATTCAAACTGATTTAAATATGCATCTATAATGCAACTTCAGCCAGTCGGGTCGCATTGACATGACCTAGTCTACAATGCCTCAAGAAGGATTCGTTCATTTCTGAACTCTTCCTCTTGTGTGTGTTCTATATACTAGGAACTGTAGTTTGATTTAGAACATCAATACTTTTAGATAACGTGACTGAACCGATCAACTTTTGATATAGGAAATGTTCAAAACATTATCCAACAATACAAAATTTTATCGTTTTTTTACTAATAAAGAGACTGATATGATTTTGTATATCAGGTTCGGTATCTAATAGCATTTGTTCAGAATCAATGTATAGGTAATACAGGCTGACAGTGACCAACAGACTTGGCTGCAACACTTGCCCCGTTTTCTGCCTCATGAAACTTATCACCCGTTCTCAGTTTTCTACCTTTCTGTAGCCCTATGTAACAGATTACATATCTGGGATCCTGATCCGGTATCAAATACCCAGGATGCAGAGGACACTGAGAAACAGTTCTTTGTAATGAACACACCCGAAGGAGATGCATCATCATGCACTTTCTTCGTTTGGGCGGCACAGGAAATCTGGTATTCCCCAATTTCCTGCTCTGTCTTATAACAATTATAATTTGGAGCGGGACCAACGTTCCCCAGCTCAGTATAACAAGCGGGTTCGGTCAATACATCCATATTATTATCTTGATTAAGGCGTGATATGGTCGCTACTTGGAGAGAGAGAAAAGAAAACACTCTGCGTGCGCTCTTGCAAGATTAGATTGGTTATTTATTTTATTTAATCAGGATGGCTCCCACTGTTTTTTATCAAATCCTCCTTCAAACCTAAAAAGGAAAGACTAGCCGGGATTAATTACACTTTACTAGTTCGCCAATCTTTCAGCCAGGCCAGTGTCGGTACTTTGAGGGAGGTTCCCCGTGCTTTCGCACGGACCTAATTAATGTAAACCTCGTTTTCCTAGAGGCGTAACCCCGTTGACACCTTTCTAGACACCTACTTGATCGGCTAATTGCAAAGTGCAAAACTCTCCCAGGAGTAACAATTACTCGCAGTGGGTATCGGGATCCAACTATCACATAGAAGGTATGCAATCTCATTGCAAATTTCAACACTTGAAATTCCCGATAAAGATTTTTACCCCTAGCACTTATAACCTTAACTATGGTCAACAAATCATAAGTACTAGTCAAGTTCTACCCGTCAATTCGTGATTAATTAGACCCACCCTCATGACCCTTAACTAAGGTCAACAAAGTCATGCGGCTGTCCTAACTAATCGCACCATATGCGGTGTAGGAAGATATCACTTAGCTACCGTACACTGTGCCTTGACTATGGTCAACAAACACAGCACGAATACTAAGTACTCTACTTCCTAAAATGACGGAGGGTTGCGAATGGTTTTATGAAAAGCTTTAACGCTTTGAACTTGATCTCGTTGCGGAATCAAATGGTTTTTAAATGGAATGTTTTTGAGGCTTTTCTAGTTTTGCTAAAGGAGTCACTCCCGGTGAAGGGATCGTCGGCCCTTTCCTCGTCGAATGAGGTGCGGGATATATCATATATATCACTGTGCAAAGCAGAAACTATAGAAGCAATCAAAAGACAAACCGAGTGTGTAGCATCTGCCTGTTATTGCTAAAGGAGTCACTCCCGGTGAAGGGATCTCGGTCCTTTCCTCATCGAATAAGGTGCAGGATGTTCTACAAGGAACACCGCGATGCAAAGCAAGAACTGTAGCTACCTGTTTTATTTTGAAATTCGATTCCATAATATCTTTTAGGTTTATTTTCTTTCATTAATCACATTAATGAATATCCCATCATTTAAGTCCACCTAAACATCACAGATAAATATAACGTACGCTTATGCCATCCGCATTCGCCTCGATGTCCCGTCTGCACCGTTAGGTTAGGTAACTAACGGCAGAGCGAGGCAGGGCTAGCGCGGGTGTAAAACATAAGCAACGTCTATATAATATATCATATATACAATATACTATATCTATCTGAACAAATCACATGATCACATCACAGATTACGCAGCAGAAAATATCATATGAAATATTGGATATACAAGGACGTCCGTGTTTTTAATACGAGCCAGTATAAAACACGGATTCCACGGTCGTGATGAATAGGCAATCCCACACCCCTAGACCCCTAGGAGAGCGGCAAGCAACCCTACCAATTCTAAGGTTAGGAGACCCGAACTCGACTCCTCGATATGGTCTCCCACTGGACCCTAGAACCCGGTTACTTATGCTCCCCTCCTTGGGTCTGTCCTAGTGCAGAAAAGTAAATAATATACAAAAGGTGACATCTTCCGCAACCTGGAAGTACCCCAATAAAAGAATATTACATACAAGTTTTTACATGAATGAAAATGAAAAACACTCGTCTCACATAAAAAACCCCGGTTATTCAAACACGACGATCCAATATAACATATCCAGCAACACATAACATCACATGTCATCAACGTAAGTAAATATGCGCATGCCAATTGTCGTTGACATATAGCAACGAAACCGGTGATATCACATATTACACTTACGGTCACAGAAAAGAAAGTGTAAAACTACAACAGTTGGAATCCGCAAACTCCTTAGACAACGGATGCCTAAACCAATGAATTCCTTAGACATCACATGCCTAACAATTATAAACCCCGAATTTTAGTCTCATTATCGAAAACACTTTTCAATATCAAGTCGGGCAATTCAACAAGATTCCCGATATCCTGATCGAATGCTCGTCGCAAACTTTAGTAGACGGCCGCACCCCTGATACCGTCGACGAAGTGCACCAAGGCGGAACACCGCTGCCGCGAGCACCCGAACTGATGCTTTCGACGACGGGGTTCTCCTACAGTCACTTGGTCGGGGCTATGGGGTGAGGCTGTCTATTAAGTTTACCCGGCGAGTATCCGCGTACGCTACGTGATTGCGACGGACTTTTGATCGCATCAAAATTCTGTGGCAACCGATCAAGTGAGACTAAACTGCTATGTTTATAACATTCATATTAGTTATCTCATAACTATTTGTGAATTCCAATTATTGTATCACATTCCGGATAAGATAGAAAATGTTAAACTTTCCGATCGAACAATCGAACACCCAAGTTTTCCCGAAACAGATCAACACATGAAACAAGTTTAAAAACATCCAGTTCATGCCTCAGTACCAACGGTCCAACCGTAGAAGGGTCAAGCCAACGCCTCACATGTGGCACGCCGTACTGCCCCAAACCCGAAGGTTCAAAGGGCAGTTCAAGACGGTCACATAATCGAGTTAAGATTTGTTGTCTTCTAGAGGGTCCATCGCGTTACTTGCACTACTTAGAACGTTATTAAACCACGGAAAGATCCAACACTTGGAAATTTCCCGACAGGGGAAAAAGTGCGTATTTATATCCGGTCGAACCTTTTAACATGTTCTAAAGATACCCGGAAAAACACAGTAAACAAAGTTAAATAATCCGATCGAATCACCGAGTCCCCAATACAACCCCAGAACACTCAACTCTTGAGTCAAAATAAAAATACCCATAAAACATAAATCACAGAAATAGGAATTATGGTGCAAAAAATATTGCCTAACTCCTCCGTACGGCCGCGGAACCGCGGCCCAAGCAGGCTAGTGCCGCGGTTCCGCGGTGGAATGTACGAATTAGGGGTTCGTTTTTCACCACAATTCTTATATTTTCCTGCTGAATTTTTCAGGTATTTTTAATTCTGAAAAAACCACAATTTTCAAAAATGTACAGAGAGGGGTCATGGATTAGGGTTTCGGATTCGATCAGGTTTCTAACTCCGTCTACACATCGCCTAAGGCTCTAGCTAGGCTCTGTTACCACTGTAGGGTTCCTAGGCACACTAATGAGGTCTCACAACAGATCAAACTTGCCCAATTCAAATTTTTTCATGTGCCTACAAACCCTAATGTGGATCGTTAACAAGAAGTATAGGCGATGCAAGCAAGTAAACAATTTTATTGCTAAAGGAAAGAGGCTACAACCTTTGTAGATCCGGTCCTCCACCTCCATAGCTTCATGATAAATTTCCCTCGCTGCGATCATCGGATCCCGGGCTCTAGCGTCGTCTTCATCGGAGAAATGGACGGGCTAGGTCGTCGACTTCGATGCCGAAGATGATCTACGTCGAGGCAACACAAGATCAAGCTCCAACTTCACCAAGCCATGAAACTTGTGAAGAAAACACCCTATACTTCTTGGCAAGTGGTAGAGGATGAAGAAATAGGAAGTGGGTTCACTTTAGAATTGGATTTCTCACTCTTTTTCTCAAGACACCATTGAAGTTAGCAAGCTTCATTCTTCTTGAAGCAGAAGAAGAAGAAGATGATAATATCATACGAATTAATCAATAATAGAAAATAAGTGATTCTTATCATATTAGCAACCATGGTAATGTGTAGAGAGTAAACTAAGGTTAGTTGAATGGTTAGGTTAGGCATGAAACAAAAATGGTAGACTTTTTCAAAGCTTCATGAAGCTTCAATGTAAAACAAAGCAAGCCACCATTTCTCTTTTTGCCAAAATAAATAAATAAATAAATAAATGAATAAATAAATTAAAACCCTAACCATTTACTTAACCAAGGTTTAAATCAAACATACACCCAAGTTTGCATGTATCATCAAACAAGATACAAACTAGTGTACAAAACTATATCATATATACAATGTGCACATCAAGTGAGAAAATCCATCTTAAGTGAACTAATACTAGTTAATGTAAAGTAATATATCAAATATATAATTATACATTAAATCATTAAATCAACACTTGATTTAATGATCCGGTCATATCGCATATAACCGACTAATATCAAGTGTATCAACGTATCGAATCAACACTTGATTCGGTATCCCGGCTATATCATATATAACCGTCCAATGATACAAATCGTGAGAATAGAATACAGTATCACATACTGGTATTATTCTCGGTCCCGCACATATCTCATATGCGCTCCTATTTCGTTTCGCTTGAGCCAGGAAACCTCTGTGTAGGACTCTAAAGACTCGTCAATACGCCGGCAGCAGGTGATGATCATATCAAACACCCACAAGCCGCAAGCGGTCTGCTAAACGTAACGGCCACCCGGGTATTGAGCGATCAGAAGATCGACGAGCAAGCCCGCTCACACTCCTGTGAATCCAACCAGTAACACTTACCGCACAGTCCGGTCTGTTCGTCTGATATGTCGCATATCTCGCCTAGGGGTGGTAAACGTCAGACCCCAGTAGCTTGATAAGTCATGCCGACGTGAGGTCCATAACAATCGTGAAACTACTGATAACTCTTACCAGTATATCACTGCAACCCTGGCCAGGGATTTCCTGTTTTGGCCATTCGAGCATAGCGCAACATCAACCCCCAATACCGAGAGAGACGAATCCCCTCCTATCGCTCATTGCCTCCATATGAATCGGGACTGTACCCAAAAACCACCTGTTTGCACGACTCAGTAGAGCCGTGGTAGGGTGGAAATCAAAGCACAGTGGGAGACACACAAGACTCTATGACGATCTCGGGTCAACAGACTAAGCTGTACCAGTGTCACCAGAGAACTGCCATTTGACGTGAGGTATAATACCATCTGGGAGTTCTCGGCGAGTCCGTTCAGTGTACCCAGTCTCCACTGAGCACCCGCATACCATCTCTGATGTCAAACACCAATGGATATGGGATCATCCATCGCCCATCACATGGGTCGAGAAGATATACGCTAGTCTACTCTGGAATATCGATGCCCCGTCTCGATATTCCCACGACTAGGAACATTGAAGGTACTCATGGACTACCCAGGCCCCACTAGTATGATCTGCATCATAGTCCTGGAAGTCGAGTACACATCCTAAGGGCTTTATCAACATGTAACACAGAGACAGAAGGTATACATGTTTAGATAAAGAGCAACCAGATAGCTTACTATCAAGTCGAGCAAGAAAGTCCTACCTATATATGTCCCAGCATCCACTACAATATACATCCAATGTACAATAATGGCCTCTAGGGCATACATATAACTAACACTAATGAAATTATTCTAAGGATCAAACTAGAAAAGCTAGGGTAACACTAAAACTATCACAATCCACAAGTAGTAAAGTACTTGGATTAGAGAATACAACCTTTGTAGCTCCCTTTGCTAGACTCTTTGGCTACTTGAGGGTTGAAAGAAGCTTGCTTGAGATACTCCAAGTCCACGATGATCCACCCGGAGTCCTCTTTGTCCAAGCTTAAAGTTCCACTTGATCAAGAGAAAAGGTTGAAGCCAACACTCCAAACTAATGGGCAAGAGTAGTATAGAATGATGATGTGGTTTGATTTCTCACTTAAAAACCCTAACTTGATCACTCTTTCACTCACTATCAAAACCTAGAGAGCAAGAGAGAGAGAGGAAGAAGAAGATGGCAATATGAGAGCTCAAGATAATGATAAGTCTTAGGATAAAAATGAGAAAAGAAAAAATATATATTTTCTTCTTCTCATTATTAACCCTACTTAATAAATATCTAGATATTTCTTTTGGACCAAAAATGACCATGAAAAATAACTCATGGTTTAGTGCAAGAATAAAATAATCAACCATGAATTATTTGTTAGTTATATGTATGCCCTAGAGGCCATTACTATACATAGGATGTATATTGTAGTGGATGCTGGGACATATATAGGGAGGACTTTCTTGCTCGACATGATAGTATGCTATCTGGTTGATCTTTACCTTAACGTGTACACTGATTGTCTCCCTGTTACATATTGGTAAAGCCCTTAGGATCTGTACTTGACTACCTGGACTATGATGCTGATCATACTAGTGGGGACACGGTAGTCCATAAGTACATCCTTCAAAGTCCCTAGTCGTGGGTGTATCGAGACGGGGCATCGATATACCAGAGTAGACTAGCGTGTACCTTCTCGACCCATACAGATGGGCGATGGATGATCCCATATCCATCGGTGTTTGACATCAGAGATGATATACAGGTGCTCAGTAGAGACTGGGTACACTGGACGGACTCGCCGAGAACTCCCAGATGGTATTATACCTCACGTCAGATGGCAGTTCTCTGGTGACACTGGTACAGAGTAGTCTGTTGACCCGAGATCGTCATAGAGTCTTGTGTGGTTCCTACTGTGCTTTCATTTCCATCTTACCACGTCCAAGAGGGCGTGCAAAACGGTGGTTTTTGGGTACAGTCCCGAGTCACATTGAGGCAATGAGCGATAGGAGGGGATTCGTCTCTCCCGGTATAGGGGGTTGATGTTGCGCTGTGTTCGATTGGCTATAACAGGAAATCCCTGGCCAGGGTTGCTGAGATTTACTGGTAAGTGTTACCAGTAGTTTATCGAACAGTTATAGACCTCATATCGACACGACTTATCGAGCTATTGGGGTCTGACGTTTACTACCCCTAGGCAAAATATGCGACATATCAGACGATCAGACCGGACTGTACGGTAGTGTTACTGGTTGGATTCACTGGAGTGTGAGCGGGCTTGCTCGTCGATCTTCAGATCGCTCAATACCCGGGTGGCCGTTACGTTTAGCAGACCGCTTGCGGCTTGTGGGTGTTTGATATGATCATCACCTGCTGCCGGCGTATTGACGAGTCTTTAGAGTCCTACACAGAGGTTTCCTGGCTCAAGCGAAACGAAATAGGAGCGCATATAAGATATGTGCGGGACCGAGAATAATACGTGTATGTGATACCGTATTACATTCTCGCGATGAATGTGTCGTATGGTTATATGCGATATAACCTAGTTATCAAATCGAGGGTTGATTCGATAAGACGATACATTGGATACTAGTCGGTTATATGCGATATGACCGGATCGTTAAATCAAGTGTTGATTTAATGATTTAGTGCATAATTATATATTTGATATATTACTTTGCGTTAACTAGTATTGGTTCACTTTAAATGGATTTTCTCACTCGGATTGTATACATTATATATGTGATATACTTTTGTGCACTTCATTGTATCATATTTGATGATACATGTTTGCTAGGGTTTTTGTGTAAAGATCAAACCATGGTTACATGATTATGGTTAGGGTTTTGTTTTATTCACTTATTTATTTATCCATTTCTTTTGGAAAATAAATGGAAAGGAGAAAAGAATGGTGGCTTAATTTGGAGTTCAGTTGAAGCTTCATGAAACTTTGATCAAGTCAACCATTCTTATCTCATCCTTAACCCTAACCATTCCCACTAACCATGATTCATTCTCTACACTTGACTAGAGTTAATATTATGATAAGTATTTTTATTCTTTTCTTTTTTGAATAATCTTATCACAATATTCTTCTTCTTCTTCATCTTCTTTCATGAAGAAAAAGATTTCTTCATCAATGGTGATTGATGATAAAGAGTGAGAAATCCAATTCTAAATTGAACCCACTTCCTATTTCTTCATCCTCTACCTCTTGCCAAGTAGTAGAGTGTGTTTCCTTCACAAGTTTTTAGGGCTTGTTGAAGGTGGAGCTTGATTTAGCGATGCCTCGACATAGATCATCTTCGGCATGGACATCGACGACCTAGCTCGCTTTTTCTCCGACGAAGCCGACTCTAGTGCCCGGATTCCTTTTGGACAGCGGAGACGACTTCGTTGCGGAGCTATGGAGGTGGAGCACCGGATCTACAAAGGTTGTATTTCCGATATCCCATTAGTTAAGTTGTTAACTAGTTTGCTTGTTTCGCCTAAATATCTAGTAAACGATCCGTAGTCGGGTTTGTAGGCACCCGTAAAATTTGAAATTGGCATGGTTGATGCCTTGTGAGACCTCATTAGGATGCCTAGGAACCCTACAGTGGTATCAGAGCCTAGCTAGAGCCTTAGGCGAAGTCCAGACGGAATTTGAAGTCCGAACGACCCGAAAACCCAAACCTATACATGCTCTCTGTCCTTTTTCTAAAAACAGGGATTTTTGTGAATTAAAAATATGCAGAAAAATCAGCAGGCAATTTTTAGAGATACTGTGAAGTTTGACTGTCTAACTCCATCAACCTGCCGCGGATCCGCGGCACGAGCATAGCTCGTGCGGCGGTTCCGCGGCCGTACTGCATCATTGGTCAGCGAATCTTACACAGTAACTCCTAATAGATAGTACTGGACTTTCTGGGTATTTTTAATAATTTTTCAAGAGTTGAATTTTTCTGAGTTGTTTTCGGGATTCGGTGTTTCGATTGGAGTATCAAATTTTGTCTGTTTGGCTTTCCGGATAAATTTTAGAATATGTTAAAAAGTTCGACCGGATATAAATACCCAATTTTTCCCCTGTCGGGAAATTTCCAAGTGTTGGATTTTTCCGTGGTTTAACGACGTTCTAAGTAGTGCAAGTAACTCGATGGACCCTCTAGAAGACAACAAACCTTAACTCGATTATGTGACCGTCTTGAACTGCCCTTTGAACCTTCGGGTTTGGGGCAGTACGGCGTGCCACATGTGAGGCGTTGGCTTGACCCTTCTACGGCTGGACCGTTGGTACTGAGGCACGAACTGAATGTTGTTACACTTATTTCATGTGTTGATATTTCGGGAAAACTTGGGTGTTCGATTGTTCGATCGGAAAGTTTAACATTTTCTAATTATCTGGAATGTGATACAATAATTGGAATTCACAAAAAGTTATGAGATAACTGAATGAATGTTATAAACATAGCACTTTAGTCTCACTTGATCGGTTGCCACGGAATTTTGATGCGATCAAAAGTCCGTCGCAATCACGTAGCGTACGCGGATACTCGCCGGGTAAACTTAATAGACAGCCTCACTCCATAGCCCCGACCAAGTGACTGTAGGAGAACCCCGTCGCCGAAAGCATCCGTCCGGGTGCTCGCGGTAGCGGTGTTCCGCCTTGGTGCACTTCGTCGACGGTATCGGGGGTGCGGCCGTCTACTGAAGTTTGCGACGAGTATTCGATCAGGATGTCGGGAATCTTGTTGAATTGCCCGACTTGATATTGAAAAGAGTTTTCGATTTTGAGACTAAAATGCGGGGTTTATAATTGTTGGGCATGCGATGTCTAAGTAATTCATTTGGTCAGGCATGCGATGTCTGAGGTGATTGCGGATTCCAACTGTTGTAGTTTTACACTTTCTTTTCTGTGACCGTAAGTGTAATATGTGATATCGCCGGTTTCGTTGCTATATGCCAACGACAATTGGGATGCGCATATTTACTTACGTTGATGACATGTGATGTAATGTGTTGCTGGATATGTTATATTGGATCGTCGTGTTTGAATAGCCGGGGTTTTTTATGTGAGATGAGTTTTTTCATTTTCATTCATGTAAAAACTTGTATGTAATATTCTTTTATTGGGGCGCTTCCAGGTTGCGGAAGTTGTCACCGTTTGTATATTATTTACTTTTCCGCACTAGGATAGACCCAAGGAGGAGGGCACAAGTAACCAGGTTCTGGAGTCCAGTGGGAGACCAACTCGAGGAGTCGAGTCCGGGTCTCCTAACTCTAGAATTGGTAGGGTTGCTTGCCGCTCTCGTAGGGGTCTAGGGGTGTGGGTTTGGCTATTCATCGCGACCGTGGAATCCGTGTTTTATACTGGCTCGTATTGAAAACACGGACGTCCTAGTATATCCAATATTACATATGTTTCTTCTGCTGCGATATCTGTGATGTGATCATGTGATGATCTGTGACAGGTATTATATATAGTATATATGATATATTATATAGACGTTGCTTATGTTTTACACCCGCGCTAGCCCTGCCTCGCTCTGGCGTTAGTTACCTAACCTAACGGTGCAGACGGGACATCGAGGCGAATGCGGATGGCATAAGCGTACGTTATATTTATCTGTGATGTTTAGGTGGACTTAAATGATGGGATATTCATTAATGTGATTAATGAAAGAAAATAAACCTAATTGATGTTGTGGAATCAAATTACAAAATAAAAACAGGTAGCTACAGTTCTTGCTTTGCATCACGGTGTTCATTATAGAACATCCTGCACCTTATTCGATGAGGAAAGGACCGAGATCCCTTCACCGGGAGTGACTCCTTTAGCAATAACTGACAGATGCTACAACCCTCGGTTTGTCTTTGATCGCTTCTATAGTTTCCGCTTTGCACAGTGATATATATGATATATCCCGCACCTCATTCGATGAGGAAAGGGCCGACGATCCCTTCACCGGGAGTGACCCCTTTAGCAAAACTAGAAAAGCCTCGAAAACATTCCATTTAAAAACCATTTGATTCCGCAACGAGATCAAGTTCAAAGCGTTAAAGGTTTTCACAAAAACCATTCGCAACCCTCCGTCATTTTAGGAAGTAGAGTACTTAGTATTCGTGCTACGTTTGTCGACCATAGCCGAGGCGTAGTGTGCGGTAGCTAAGTGATGTCTTCCTACTCAGCATATGATGCGATTAGTTAGGACAGTCATGTGGCTTTGTTGACCTTAGCCAAGAGTCTTGTGGGTGGGTCTATTTAATCACGAAATGACGGGTAGAACTTGACTAGTACCTATGATTTGTTGACCTTAGCCAAGGTCATAGGTGCTTGGGGTAAAAACCTTTATCGGGAGTTTCAAGTGTTGAAATTTGCAATGAGATTGCATACCTTCTATGAGATAGTTGGATCCCGATACCCGCTGCGAGTAAGAGTTACTCCTGGGAGAGTTTTACATATTACAATTAGCCGATCAAGTAGGTGTCTAGAAAGGTGTTAACGAGGTTACGCCTCTGGGAAAACGAGGTTTACATTAATTAGGTTCGTGCGAAAGCACGGGGGACCTCCCTCAAAGTACCGACACTGGCCTGGCTGAAAGATTGGCGAACCTGTAGTGTGTAATTAATCCCGGCTGGTCTTTCCTTTTAGGGTTTGAAGGAAGATTTGATAAAAAGCAGTGGGAGCCATCCTGATTAGATAAAATAATAACCAATCTATTCTTGACAGAGCGCACGCTGAGTGTTTTCTTCTCTCTCTCTCCTGGTAGCGACCATATCACGCCTTAATCAAGATAATAATACGGAATATTGACCGAACCCGCTTGTTATACTGAGCTGGGGAACGTTGGTCCCGCTCCAACTTATAATTTTTATAAGACAGAGCAGGAAATTGGGGAATACCAGATTTCTCGTGCCGCCCAAACGAAGAGAGTGCATGCTGATGCATCATCTTCGGGTGTGTTCATTATACAGAACTGTTTCTCAGTATCCTCTACGTCCTGGGTATGTGATACCAGATCAGGATCCCAGATATGTAAAATGTTACATAGGGCTACAGATAGGTAGAGAACTGAGAACGGGTGATAAGTTTCATGAGGCAGAAAACGGGGCAAGTGTTGCAGCCAAGTCTGTTGGTCACTGTCACCCTGTATTACAATACATTGATTCTGAACGAATGTTATTAGATACCGAACCTGATATACAAAATCATATCTGTCTCTTTATTAGTAAAGAAACGGTAAAATTTTGTATTGTTGGATAATGTTTTGAACATTTCCTATATCAAAAGTTGATCGGTTCAGGCACGTTATCTAAAAGCGTTGATGTTCTAAATCAAACTACAGTTCTTAGTATACGGAACACACACAAGAGGAAGAGTTCAGAAATGAACGAATTCTTCTTGAGGTATTGTAGACTAGGTCAGATCAATGTGACCCGACTAGCTGAAGTTACATGTAGATGCATATTTAAATCAGTTTGAATCTACATCTTGTGAAACTTACCAGTCATGTCACAAAGATATAATGACACTAGCTCTGTTTATTGGAAACAGAGAAAGAGTTAGTGAACTCTTGGGATGATACATGTTGATGTATGTAGGTCCCCAGTCTACACATGCCAAGACTGGTTCTTTGTACTTCATTACGTTCTCTGATGATCTTTCGAGATTCAGACCTATGTTCCTGTTGAAACACAAGTCCGAACCTTTTAAGATATTCACAGAATATAAGCGAGAAGTAGAGAACCAGAATACGGGTATAAGTATTATGTCCTTTGATGTGATCGAGGAGGAGAATACTTGAGCACGGAATTCCTGGACTATTCTAAAGGAGAATGAGATTCTCTCTCAGCATTACACCTCCGTATACACCATAGCATGATGGTATATCGGGGCGGAGCAGATACACCCTATTTGATATGGTGTGCTCTATGATGAGTACTACCGAGTTACCTGTTTCCTTTTGGGAGTCATGCACTTATGAAGTTGCATACCTATTGAATAGGGTTCCAATCAAATAAGTTGCCTACCATTTCATATGTGATATGGAAAGGGAAGAGCCCATGTCTTAAGCTAGTTAAGATTTGGGGTTGTCCGGCCTATGTCTAAAAGGCAAAATCCGGACAAGCTCGAGGCAAGGTCAGTTATGTAGAACTGGAAATGTTCCAGCCATACAAACTGCAACTGATGATTTGATAGAACCAAAGGATTCAGTAAATACCAACGAACCTCAGCCTCTCCGCCGATCTAGTAGGGTTCCTCACCCACCTGAGAGTTACTTCGGTTTCTCTATGACAGTGGGAGCGAGGATTGCATCATGAGATGATGACCCAACTAGCTTCGAGCTGGCCATCAGGAGTAAGACTCTGTAAGAATGGCTGGATGCTTAGTGATCTGAGATGGAATCCTTATACACCAGCAAAGTATGGACTTTAGCTGCTATATCTGAAGGGTTAAATCCGCATCAGGAGCAAGTATATCTTGAGAAGATTACTTGGTGTAAATGGGAAAGTTGAGACTTTCAAAGCTAGACTTGTTAAAGGTTTTCGTCATCAACCAGGCGTGGATAATGATGAAACTTTTTCTAAGGAGCTATGCTTAAGTCCATCCAGATCCTACTTGGCACGGCTACATACCATGACTACGATATCTGGTGGTTGGGTGTCATGACAACTTTTCTAAATAATGTTTTGGAAGAGAACGTCTATGAGTACACAGCCAGAGAGCCTCGTAGACAGTTGGAGCAGCAGAAACGTGTGCAAGATGTTTTGTATGATAAAGCAGGCATCGCGGAGTTGGAACGTCTGTTTTGATGTAGTAGTCAAAGAGTTTGACATCATCAAAATGGTAGATGAACCTTGTATAAACAAAAAGGTAGTAGGGAGTATGGTGGTGATCCTCGTAGAGTACGTGGATGACATACTCTTGATAGGGAAGGAGTTTCCTATGCTACGCTCGATCGATCTCCAATTATCACAATGATTCTCCATATATGACCATAATGATACCTACTAACTCCTGGATTTTGGATCTATGAGATAGATCTAAATGGATGTTAGGATTCTCACTTGTTGAAGTGAGATGGTATCACATGATCCTGGGGAGAATCACTGGAAGGGTTCCAGGGTGATAAGGACGACTGAATGTCAGTCACAGGCATTGTCTTTACCCTCAGTGGAGGGACGGTATGTTGGAAGAGTTCCAAGCTAGATACCGTGACATACTAGACGATAAAGGCAGCATACATCGCTACTTAAGATGCTACCAAAGAGGCTGTTTGGATGTATATTGGTTCATGAGATGAACAATGTTCCTCCCATTGTGTGACAATGGAGTTGTGGCTTATGCCAAGGAACGCAGGTCCCATCAGCGATCCAGACATATTCTAAGGCAGTATCACTTGATCATGGAGATGGTTGATCTCCAGGGTGATCGAGGTTTGGAGAGTAGACTCAGAGGACAACACAGCGGATCCACTCACAAAGGCCTGTTCCCAGAGAGAGACTTTATTGGGATGGTTGAGTATGAGATACTACAACCACTGCTACAGATGGCCCTAGTGCAAGTGGGAGATTGTTAGTTATATGTATGCCCTAGAGGCCATTACTATACATAGGATGTATATTGTAGTGGATGCTGGGACATATATAGGGAGGACTTTCTTGCTCGACATGATAGTATGCTATCTGGTTGATCTTTACCTTAACGTGTACACTGATTGTCTCCCTGTTACATGTTGGTAAAGCCCTTAGGATCTGTACTTGACTACCTGGACTATGATGCGGATCATACTAGTGGGGACACGGTAGTCCATAAGTACATCCTTCAAAGTCCCTAGTCGTGGGTGTATCGAGACGGGGCATCGATATACCAGAGTAGACTAGCGTGTACCTTCTCGACTCATACAGATGGGCGATGGATGATCCCATATCCATCGGTGTTTGACATCAGAGATGATATACGGGTGCTCAGTAGAGACTGGGTACACTGGACGGACTCGCCGAGAACTCCCAGATGGTATTATACCTCACGTCAGATGGCAGTTCTCTGGTGACACTGGTACAGAGTAGTCTGTTGACCCGAGATCGTCATAGAGTCTTGTGTGGTTCCCACTGTGCTTTGATTTCCATCTTACCACGTCCAAGAGGGCGTGCAAAACGGTTGTTTTTGGGTACAGTCCCGAGTCACATGGAGGTAATGAGCGATAGGAGGGGATTCGTCTCTCCCGGTATAGGGGGTTGATGTTGCGCTGTGTTCGATTGGCTATAACAGGAAATCCCTGGCCAGGGTTGCTGAGATTTACTGGTAAGTGTTACCAGTAGTTTCTCGAACAGTTATAGACCTCATATCGACACGACTTATCGAGCTATTGGGGTCTGACGTTTACCACCCCTAGGCAAGATATGCGACATATCAGACGATCAGACCGGACTGTACGGTAGTGTTACTGGTTGGATTCACTGGAGTGTGAGCGGGCTTGCTCGTCGATCTTCAGATCGCTCAATACCCGGGTGGCCGTTACGTTTAGCAGACCGCTTGCGGCTTGTGGGTGTTTGATATGATCATCACCTGCTGCCGGCGTATTGACGAGTCTTTAGAGTCCTACACAGAGGTTTCCTGGCTCAAGCGAAACGAAATAGGAGCGCATATGAGATATGTGCGGGACCGAGAATAATACGTGTATGTGATACCGTATTACATTCTCGCGATGAATGTGTCGTATGGTTATATGCGATATAACCTAGTTATCGAATCGAGGGTTGATTCGATAAGACGATACATTGGATACTAGTCGGTTATATGCGATATGACCGGATCGTTAAATCAAGTGTTGATTTAATGATTTAGTGCATAATTATATATTTGATATATTACTTTGCGTTAACTAGTATTGGTTCACTTTAAATGGATTTTCTCACTCGGATTGTACACATTGTATATGTGATATACTTTTGTGCACTTCATTGTATCATGTTTGATGATACATGTTATGCTAGGGTTTTTGTGTAAAGATCAAACCATGGTTACATGATTATGGTTAGGGTTTTGTTTTATTCACTTATTTATTTATCCATTTCTTTTGGAAAATAAATGGAAAGGAGAAAAGAATGGTGGCTTAATTTGGAGTTTAGTTGAAGCTTCATGAAACTTTGATCAAGTCAACCATTCTTATCTCATCCTTAACCCTAACCCTTCCCACTAACCATGATTCATTCTCTACACTTGACTAGAGTTAATATTATGATAAGTATTGTTATTCTTTTCTTTTTTGAATAATCTTATCACAATATTCTTCTTCTTCTTCATCTTCTTTCATGAAGAAAAAGCTTTCTTCATCAATGGTGATTGATGATAAAGAGTGAGAAATCCAATTCTAAATTGAACCCACTTCCTATTTCTTCATCCTCTACCTCTTGCCAAGTAGTAGAGTGTGTTTCCTTCACAAGTTTTTAGGGCTTGTTGAAGGTGGAGCTTGATTTAGCGATGCCTCGACGTAGATCATCTTCGGCATGGACATCGACGACCTAGCTCGCTTTTTCTCCGACGAAGCCGACTCTAGAGCCCGGATTCCTTTTGGACAGCGGAGACGACTTCGTTGCGGAGCTATGGAGGTGGAGCACCGGATCTACAAAGGTTGTATTTCCGATATCCCTTTAGTTAAGTTGTTAACTAGTTTGCTTGTTTCGCCTAAATATCTAGTAAACGATCCGTAGTCGGGTTTGTAGGCACCCGTAAAATTTGAAATTGGCATGGTTGATGCCTTGTGAGACCTCATTAGGATGCCTAGGAACCCTACATTATTATCATTTCCACTAACTCCAAAAATAAATATCAACATATTTATAAAGGTATGAGTCTTATATTGCCACCATCAAATGTATCAACAACCATGATACAAATGAGTATGCATGTATGTGTTCAGGCACATCCATATGTGCATCAATGTAAACATGTGCATACATGCATGCATACACCAAAAGACAAAAAGGGTTTAAAGTGAAAATGCTAATGGTCATTGTTAAATCAACACTTGATTTAGCAAACCGGTCATATCTCATACGACCCGACCAATAGAAAACCGCCCGATTAATATACGGTATCATATACACACATTTAATTGGGTCCCCACGCATATCACATATGCGCACCACATCATTTCGCCTGTGCTAGGTAACTCCATTGTGGAACTCTAAGACTCGTCAATATGTCGGCAGTGGGTGATGATCATATCATGCACCGCCAAGCCGCAAGAGGTCAGCTAAATGTAACGGCCACTCGGGTATTGAGCGATCAGAAGAAAACAAGCGAACCTGTCACAACTCCCGTCGAGCCAACCGGCAACACTACCGTACAGTCCGGTAGGGATACATGCTGAGGAGCGCAGAGGGCACCCTACAGAAAGGTAGGGATACATCCACTTTGTTTGTAGGAGGATCATCTTCTTCTAGGTCCAAGGCGAAAGCCAAGGGAAAGAAGAAGAAGGCCCCCGCCAAACCAAGGGGCGGTGTTAGTAAAGTGGATACGAAGGGAAAAGCAAAAGCAACAAAGATAGCGGGGAAGCTTGTGGATAAGGAAGAATGCTTCTATTGTCATAAGAAAGGACACTGGAAGAATGATTGCAGGGCCTGGAAGGCCAGAACACAGGAATTGAAGCAGGTTGCAGCTTCAGCTTCAGGTGTGTATGTTATTGAAAACTGTCTTTCAATAAACTCTACTTCCTGGGTATTGGATACCGGATCAGGATCTCATATCTGTAATTCTTTGCAGGCGTTGAGAAACCGTAGTGTTTTGAAAGCAGGTGACATGACCCTCAGAGTTGCAAACGGAGCTAGCATGGATGCTAAAGCCGTGGGGGACTATCACCTGGGAATGTCAGATGGACATGTTTTGGTTTTGCGTAATTGCTTTTTTGTACCCAACGCAACTTGTAATATCATTTCTGTATCTTTAGTTTCTAAAGAAGGTTATGAATTTGCGTTTGTAAGTAATGTTGTAAACATTCACCTTAATCAAGTATTGATTGGGTCAGGTACTCTGAGTAATGGTATATACGTGTTAAACCAACCACAGATTTTTAATGTCCAGAATACACACAAAAGAAAGTCTCCAGAAATAAATCAGACTTTCTTATGGCATTGTAGATTGGGTCACATCAATGAGAGAAGGTTGACTAAGTTACATACAGAAGGATATTTGAATGCGTTCGAATATCAATCGTATGCCACTTGTCAATCTTGTCTCAAAGGAAAGATGACAAAGACTCCGTTTACTGGACATGGAGTAAGAGCGAGCGAGCTCTTGGGACTCGTACACAGTGACGTGTGCGGTCCAATGTCTACACATGCCCGAAGCGGACATTCTTACTTCATTACTTTTACGGATGACTTCTCAAGGTACGGTTATGTCTTCTTAATGAAACATAAGTCCGAGGCCTTTGGAAAATTCCAGGAGTATAAGAATGAAGTAGAGAAACAGACCGGCAAAAGTATTAAGATTCTAAGATCGGATCGAGGTGGAGAATACTTAAGTGCCGAGTTCCTGGACTATTTAAAAGAGAACGGAATTCTCTCTCAGCTTACTCCTCCATACACCCCGCAACATAACGGTGTATCGGAGAGACGGAACCGCACCCTATTGGATATGGTGCGGTCCATGATGAGTAACGCTGAGTTACCGCGATCATTCTGGGGGTATGCGCTAGAATCAGCCGCATACCTTTTGAACCGAGTTCCCACTAAGACTGTGCCTACCACGCCATTTGAGATGTGGTGTGGGAAGAGACCCCATCTTAATCACATTAAGATATGGGGAAGTCCAGCTTTTGTCAAAAAGCAGCATGCGGACAAGCTCGAGGCACGCTCAGTACTGTGCAAGTTTGTGGGATATCCAAAGAATTCCAAGGGATATTTCTTCTACTGTGAAGAAGAACAAAAAGTTCTTGTTTCTCGACATGCCCACTTTCTAGAACACCAGTTCATAGAAAAAGAAATAAGTGGGAGCGCAGTAGAACTGGAAGAAATTCCAGAACCACAGACTGTTACTGAAAGCTTGGTGGAACCAGAGGGTTCAACAGAACAGGACATTCCTACGCCGCTCCGCAGGAGTAGTAGGCAGTCTCATCCGCCCGAGAGATACTACGGTTTTCTCATAGACGGGGATAGAGATGATTGCATCATAGATTATGATGAGCCTACTAGCTTCCAGCAGGCCGTTCAGAGCGTTGACTCAGTGAAATGGCTGGATGCAATGCGGACCGAAATGGAGTCCATGTACACCAACAAGGTATGGACGTTGGACATTGCTCCAGACGGGGTAAAACCCGTAGGATGCAAGTGGATCTTCAAAAGGAAGATTGGTGTAGATGGACAGGTTGAGACCTATAAAGCTAGGCTGGAAGCAAAGGATTTTCGTCAAAGACCTGGCTTGGACTACGACGAAACCTTTTCTCCAGTAGCCATGCTGAAATCCATTCGGATCCTTCTTGCCATTGCTGCCTTCCACGATTATGAGATCTGGCAAATGGACGTAAAGACAGCTTTTTTAAATGGAAATTTAGAGGAATGTGTCTATATGGACCAGCCAGAAGGTTTCATTCAGAGTGGGAGCAGCGGAAAGGTGTGCAAGTTGCTTAAGTCCATCTATGGACTAAAGCAGGCATCGCGGAGTTGGAACATCTGCTTTGATGAGACGGTCAAAGAATTTGGCTTTATCAAAAATCCAGATGAACCATGCATCTATAGTAGATTTGTAGCGAGAACTGTAGTATTCCTCGTTTTGTACGTGGATGACATTCTCTTAATAGGAAATGACATTCCTATGCTACAATCTGTCAAGGGGTTCTTGTCACACAGGTTCTCCATGAAAGACCTGGGTGATGCCTCATACATTCTGGGTATCCGGATCTACCGTGACAGATCCAAAAGGATATTAGGACTTTCGCAGTCCAGGTACATCGACACCATACTGAAGAGGTTCAGTATGGAAGATTCCAAGCGCGGTAACCTACCGGCTTGTCACGGGATCACCCTCTCTAAAGAGATGTCTCCCAAGACTGATTTGGAGAGGGATCGCATGTCTATTATACCCTACGCTTCTGCGGTAGGCTCTATAATGTATGCGATGTTGTGTACCAGACCGGATGTAGCTTATGCACTGAGTGTGGTAAGCCGGTATCAGTCTAACCCTGGGGAGAAACACTGGATAGCGGTAAAGAACATTCTCAAGTACCTGAGAAGGACTAAGGAGATGTTCTTGGTGTATGGCGGAAAAGACCTCCAGATCGAGGCCTTTGCTGACTCCAGCTTCCAGAGTGACAAGGATGATTCCAAGTCCATGTCGGGTTTTGTCTTTACCCTCAATGGAGGGGCGGTGTATTGGAAGAGTTCCAAACAGGAAACCGTTGCAGACTCGACGATGGAAGCGGAATACATCGCTGCATCTGATGCCGCAAAAGAAGCTGTCTGGATGAGGAATTCTTGAAAGAACTTCAGGTGGTTCCGTCCATTGTTGATCCAATACCTCTGTATTGCGACAACAACGGGGCTATAGCTTTAGCGAAGGAACCCAGGTCCCATCAGAGATCCAGGCACATCTTGAGGCGGTATCACCTGATCAGGGAGATCGTGGATCGCCAGGAGATCGAGGTTCGGAGAGTCACTTCAGAAGACAACACTGCAGATCCATTCACCAAGGCCTTGCCCCAGACTCAGTTCGAGCGGCTGATCGAGATGATAGGTCTTCGATACGCCAGTACATGGCCTTAGTGCAAGTGGGAGATTGTTAGTGTATATGCCCTAGAGGCCATTACTGTATCATACTAGTTTGTATATTACTTAATGGATGCTTGGGATATTCACCTTGTATATACAATCTTGCTCAAAATAGTAGTATGCTACTTGGTTTGTTTCTACTTCAATATGTACTTGTGTTTATTTCAGTATATCACTTATACGCATTAGTGGAGCCCTTAGGATCTTTGCTTGATTACCAGCGTTGTGATGGCAGTCACACTAGTGGGGGCTGGGTAATCTATAAGCACATCCTTATTCAGGTCCCTGGTCGCAGGACTATCGAGACAGGGCATCGATACTCCGGAGTAGACCAGCGCATGCGCTTCTCATCCCAGTATGGGAGACGGTCTGTCCCACAGCCGTCAGTACGTCGTACTTGAGATAGTATGCGGGTGCTCGTTAGGTTACGGGTAAACTGGACAGGACTCGTCGGGAACTGACTAGTTGGTATTATACCTATCGTCAGTTATCAGTTCCCAGGTGACATGAGTACAGCTTAGTCCGCTGACTTGACACTGTCACTTCGCCTCGGGTGTGTTCCCACTGTACTTTGATCACTACCCTACCACGGCTCAAAGGAGTCGTGCAAACAGGTGGTGGTTGGGTGCAGTCCCGAAGCACTTGGAGGCAGTGACGGTTAGACAGGATTCGTCTCTCCCGGTATTGGGGGTTGACATCGCGCTGTGTCTAGGAGAGCCATTACACGAGTAGTCCCTGGCCAGGGCAAACGAGATATACTGGTAGGTTTCCAGTGTTATCTCAGGGTGTATTGGGCTTCACTCCGGCACGACTTGTACCGCTATTGGGGGACTGACGTTTACCGCCCCCTAGGCCCGCCATGCGATGTATCAGACGAACAGACCGGACTGTACGGAGAATGTCACACTCAGGCTCAGTAGGAGTTCAGATGGGTTTCGCCTCGTCGGTCTTCTTGTCGGCATTACCTGGGGACCGTTACGCACAGCTAGTGCCGCTTGCGGTCTGTGGTTAAACCCACTGCCAGCGTAGTGTCGAGTCTTTAGAGTCCCACACAGAAAGCTTTTCGCCTTTAGGCAAAAGAGTAGGGGTCGCATGGTATTGCGACAGGTCGCGTGGTTTTGCGACAGGGTTCGGTCACATCCGTGCACTTGTGCACGTACAGTGTCCGGACAGTTTACACTAGCGGGGCTTTGGTTTAAGCCAGATCCTAGTGTACCTTATGGGATTGGATTTATCCAGTTTGCATTCGTGTTCCTCGGAACGCGGATGCGGGTGTGTATGCACAGTTGACAGGGAGGCAGAGGCTGCGGATTCTCATTAGGGTTGTTGACAGTTGACCGTTGACTATTTGACTTTATGCTCAACCCTAATGAGAATATGATATGTGATTAATTATTATATTAATTAAGTATTATGGTGATATGGTTGTTGACTTGTTGACTTTTGTTGACTTGTTGACTTTGTTGACTTGTTGACTTTTGTTGACTTGTTGACCGGTTGACTAGGCTTGACTAGTTGACCATCATGATAACCATGGTTATCAATTCATGCCAAAGACTTTTTCTTGCTTGCTCATTTGAGTAAAATGAGTGCATGACATGATAAGGTTATGGTTGCTTCTAACCATCACATAAGACTTTTTTGATATGATGAGTTATGATCACTTTGGATTATGAGAGGGTGAAAGACAAAAGAGTTGCTCATTCTTTCTTGCTCATTCTCTCTCTTGTTCTTGAGCTCTCCTCTTGCTCTCACCCTCAACCTCTTGCTCCCTCTCTTGATCTATTGTTCTCTTGTCTCATGAGTTGAGAATCAAGAACCATAGATAAAATCCCATTCTAAATCATCTCTACTCATTCTAGTTCACTAGGTTTAGCAAACCAAGTGAACTAGTTTCTTCAAAGAACGAAGAAGGAGCTAATGGTTGGAGCTTTCAAGTGGATCTATCTTCGGCGTACGGAGACAACGAGAAGGAGCCATCGAACCACCATCGGAGCTTGAAGAGAAGGAGTTCAAGTTTAGGTATAACCATCTTCTTCCGAGTAGCTAAATATCTTTAGCTTAGTTTGCTTGTTTTAGTTTAGGTAAAGATCCCGACCTAGCATAGTCCATGTTGCCTCTTGCGTTAAAATTTTGATTTTATACCGTTTCCGCCTCCCCGTAAGAACCGGGGGTCGCAACGTGGACTTACAGTGGTATCAGAGCTTAACTAAACTTAAACTAGCTTGGTAGTGAAGTGTAACGAAGTTCGGAACCGGAAAAATCCAAAAACCAAACTTTTACAAAAACTGAGTTTCTGTTGAAATTTTTTTTGGCTCAAAATGAAAAACTTTACACTTGTAAATTCGGTTCAGGGTTTTGTGTGAACACCCAAGAAAAACGATACAGTAATTCGTCCAAACCGCCGCCCTTCCGCCGCGCGAGCTAGGCATCCGCCGCGGAAGCGCCGCGCTTTGTCGTCTTCTGTGCATCGTTTTTCGTGCAGTGTGTGTCTGTGTTGGTTTTGGGATTTTTGAAATATATTATATGTGCCCAGATTTTCCAGAAAAGAAATTTCCTTTTGGGGTCCTATAATTCCGTATTTTTCCGAACTTCACTGCACTTTGACTATGATGGTTATATCTGTGATGCTTGCATGTATTGAACGTCGGCTAATCGCTATAAGTCGATTGGTCGGGGTTATACATGATCTGTGTTTGATATTGGAATGTGTATATAAATATGTTGGATTGTCGCGGGTGAATAGCCGGGGGTTGTGAGACGAGAGTTTTCTTTTCTTGCAATTCATGTAAATTTGTAAATTGATGTAATAATTATTTGTATGGCCGCACAACCGGGAAGGGGTTGTAGCCGTCATTGTATAATTTCTTTTTACTGTTTTTGCTCCTAGGATAGACCCATGGAGGGGTGCACAAACTACCGGGTATGCCGAAGTGTCGAGTGGCCTACTCATGGAGATGAGGGAGGTTGCTACGCTTCGGGTACTTGGCGGGTAGTTTGCCGCACCCGTAGGGGTCTTGGGTGGGGTTTTGGCTATTCACCGCGACCGTGTAATCTATTTTTGTTACAGGCTCGTACAAATTACAGATTCCTAGTATATCCAATGTATTTATCTGTGATCTGAAATGTTTATCATTGCAGTATATCTATATATGATATTATTTAGGCGTTGCTTATGTTTTACAGACGCGCTAGCCCAGCCCCCGCTCTGTCGTTAGTTAAGTAACCTAACGGGTAATGACGGGGCCCCGTGGCGAATGCGAATGGCATAAGCGTACGTCATATTTTGGTTGTTTTCTGCAATGGTAGGATTAAATGATGGGACGCATTAAAAGAACTAATGCAAGAATATCACGCATTAAAAGAACTAATGCAAGATAATAAACCAAGTTAAAGTCGTTGGAACACTCTCGAAAAACCACTCGGTTCTTTTCAAAAACAACTTTTAAATGCGGAGCTTGAGCCACTCCTTTTAAAACCTATCTCGTTCCATCGACCATATCAAGTTCACTACGTTCACGGTTTTGCCAAAACCATCCGTAGCCCTCCGTCGTTTCACATGAATAGTCAATAGTATTCAAGCTGTGTATGTTGGCCAAAGTCAAGGCACAGTGATTGGTAGCTATTGGGTGTTCATGTGTAGCATAGATAGATGCGTTGGTTTGGGACAGTCGTACTGCCATTTTGGCCAAAGTCAAGGGTAAGTACGGATGGATCCAAATTAACCTGGATAATGACGGGTAGAACTTGACATGTGACTTATGATATTTTGGCCAAAGTCAAGGTCATAAGAGCATGGGGCAAAAATCCACATCGGGAGTTTCATAAGTACTGAAACTTGCTAGATTTGCATACCATTTGGAGTGTGATGATTCTGGTAGGATTCCTTCAGTTTCGTCACGCGATGATATTTGGATCCCGATCCTACTGTGAGTATATGCTACTCCTCGGGAAATTTCTCACTTAACGATCAATGCTATAAACCTAGTAGGTGCCTAGAAAGGTGTTAGCGGGGCTACGCCCCCAGGGAAAAGAGGTTCTCTAATTAAGGAACTTCGCGAAAGCTTTGGAAAACCTCCCTCGAAGTACCGACACTGGCCTGGCTGAACGGTTAAGCAAGTATTGTACGGTGGGATTGATCCTGACTAATTCTTCCTTTATGGTTTGAGGAGGGATTCGAGAAACAGTGGAAGCCATCCTGTTTAGACAAACTAAAAACCACTCTAAACATGCAAGAGCATCATGCTGAGTGTTTCTTCTTCTCTCTCCTAATTGCAGCGACCAATCAACATGACTGGACTTAAGTTACTCCTAGATAAAAACAAACTGACAGGGCCAAACTACAAAGATTGGCTCAGGAATGTCAAGATAGCAATCACTTATGACAAGCTGGGGTATCTTCTTACCACCAAAGCTCCCCCTGTCCCTGGTCCAACTTCCAGCGTCGCGGATAAGGAAATCCGCAAGACTTGGGAGATTGATAGCGCGAAGGCCAAGTGCCTCCTGCTTGCCTCGATGGACAACGAACATCAGAGGAGGCATGAGAATATGGACATGGAGTCCATATTGCTCCATACAAAAGAACTGTATGGAGAGCAATCACGTATCGCAAGATACGAAGCGTCGAAAAAGTTATTTTCGACAAGAATGGCCGTCGGATCATCAGTAGCCGAGCACGTGCTAAAGATGATCGGCTTCATTGAGGAGCTCGCTGACCTAGGGATCACATTGGAGAGTGAGCTATATACGGATATAGTTCTCCAGTCCCTTCCTTCCACTTACGCCCAGTTTATACTGAACTTCAACTTACAAGAAAAAGAGGTTGAACTTTCAGAGCTCCTCAACATGCTGAGGAGCGCAGAGGGCACCCTACAGAAAGGTAGGGATACATCCACTTTGTTTGTAGGAGGATCATCTTCTTCTAGGTCCAAGGCGAAAGCCAAGGGAAAGAAGAAGAAGGCCCCCGCCAAACCAAGGGGCGGTGTTAGTAAAGTGGATACGAAGGGAAAAGCAAAAGCAACAAAGATAGCGGGGAAGCTTGTGGATAAGGAAGAATGCTTCTATTGTCATAAGAAAGGACACTGGAAGAATGATTGCAGGGCCTGGAAGGCCAGAACACAGGAATTGAAGCAGGTTGCAGCTTCAGCTTCAGGTGTGTATGTTATTGAAAACTGTCTTTCAATAAACTCTACTTCCTGGGTATTGGATACCGGATCAGGATCTCATATCTGTAATTCTTTGCAAGCGTTGAGAAACCGTAGTGTTTTGAAAGCAGGTGACATGACCCTCAGAGTTGCAAACGGAGCTAGCATGGATGCTAAAGCCGTGGGGGACTATCACCTGGGAATGTCAGATGGACATGTTTTGGTTTTGCGTAATTGCTTTTTTGTACCCAACGCAACTTGTAATATCATTTCTGTATCTTTAGTTTCTAAAGAAGGTTATGAATTTGCGTTTGTAAGTAATGTTGTAAACATTCACCTTAATCAAGTATTGATTGGGTCAGGTACTCTGAGTAATGGTATATACGTGTTAAACCAACCACAGATTTTTAATGTCCAGAATACACACAAAAGAAAGTCTCCAGAAATAAATCAGACTTTCTTATGGCATTGTAGATTGGGTCACATCAATGAGAGAAGGTTGAATAAGTTACATACAGAAGGATATTTGAATGCGTTCGAATATCAATCGTATGCCACTTGTCAATCTTGTCTCGAAGGAAAGATGACAAAGACTCCGTTTACTGGACATGGAGTAAGAGCGAGCGAGCTCTTGGGACTCGTACACAGTGACGTGTGCGGTCCAATGTCTACACATGCCCGAAGCGGACATTCTTACTTCATTACTTTTACGGATGACTTCTCAAGGTACAGTTATGTCTTCTTAATGAAACATAAGTCCGAGGCCTTTGGAAAATTCCAGGAGTATAAGAATGAAGTAGAGAAACAGACCGGCAAAAGTATTAAGATTCTAAGATCGGATCGAGGTGGAGAATACTTAAGTGCCGAGTTCCTGGACTATTTAAAAGAGAACGGAATTCTCTCTCAGCTTACTCCTCCATACACCCCGCAACATAACGGTGTATCGGAGAGACGGAACCGCACCCTATTGGATATGGTGCGGTCCATGATGAGTAACGCTGAGTTACCGCGATCATTCTGGGGGTATGCGCTAGAATCAGCTGCATACCTTTTGAACCGAGTTCCCACTAAGACTGTGCCTACCACGCCATTTGAGATGTGGTGTGGGAAGAGACCCCATCTTAATCACATTAAGATATGGGGAAGTCCAGCTTTTGTCAAAAAGCAGCATGCGGACAAGCTCGAGGCACGCTCAGTACTGTGCAAGTTTGTGGGATATCCAAAGAATTCCAAGGGATATTTCTTCTACTGTGAAGAAGAACAAAAAGTTCTTGTTTCTCGACATGCCCACTTTCTAGAACACCAGTTCATAGAAAAAGAAATAAGTGGGAGCGCAGTAGAACTGGAAGAAATTCCAGAACCACAGACTGTTACTGAAAGCTTGGTGGAACCAGAGGGTTCAACAGAACAGGACATTCCTACGCCGCTCCGCAGGAGTAGTAGGCAGTCTCATCCGCCCGAGAGATACTACGGTTTTCTCATAGACGGGGATAGAGATGATTGCATCATAGATTATGATGAGCCTACTAGCTTCCAGCAGGCCGTTCAGAGCGTTGACTCAGTGAAATGGCTGGATGCAATGCGGACCGAAATGGAGTCCATGTACACCAACAAGGTATGGACGTTGGACATTGCTCCAGACGGGGTAAAACCCGTAGGATGCAAGTGGATCTTCAAAAGGAAGATTGGTGTAGATGGACAGGTTGAGACCTATAAAGCTAGGCTGGAAGCAAAGGGTTTTCGTCAAAGACCTGGCTTGGACTACGACGAAACCTTTTCTCCAGTAGCCATGCTGAAATCCATTCGGATCCTTCTTGCCATTGCTGCCTTCCACGATTATGAGATCTGGCAAATGGACGTAAAGACAGCTTTTTTAAATGGAAATTTAGAGGAATGTGTCTATATGGACCAGCCAGAAGGTTTCATTCAGAGTGGGAGCAGCGGAAAGGTGTGCAAGTTGCTTAAGTCCATCTATGGACTAAAGCAGGCATCGCGGAGTTGGAACATCTGCTTTGATGAGACGGTCAAAGAATTTGGCTTTATCAAAAATCCAGATGAACCATGCATCTATAGTAGATTTGTAGCGAGAACTGTAGTATTCCTCGTTTTGTACGTGGATGACATTCTCTTAATAGGAAATGACATTCCTATGCTACAATCTGTCAAGGGGTTCTTGTCACACAGGTTCTCCATGAAAGACCTGGGTGATGCCTCATACATTCTGGGTATCCGGATCTACGGTGACAGATCCAAAAGGATATTAGGACTTTCGCAGTCCAGGTACATCGACACCATACTGAAGAGGTTCAGTATGGAAGATTCCAAGCGCGGTAACCTACCGGCTTGTCACGGGATCACCCTCTCTAAAGAGATGTCTCCCAAGACTGATTTGGAGAGGGATCGCATGTCTATTATACCCTACGCTTCTGCGGTAGGCTCTATAATGTATGCGATGTTGTGTACCAGACCGGATGTAGCTTATGCACTGAGTGTGGTAAGCCGGTATCAGTCTAACCCTGGGGAGAAACACTGGATAGCGGTAAAGAACATTCTCAAGTACCTGAGAAGGACTAAGGAGATGTTCTTGGTGTATGGCGGAAAAGACCTCCAGATCGAGGCCTTTGCTGACTCCAGCTTCCAGAGTGACAAGGATGATTCCAAGTCCATGTCGGGTTTTGTCTTTACCCTCAATGGAGGGGCGGTGTGTTGGAAGAGTTCCAAACAGGAAACCGTTGCAGACTCGACGATGGAAGCGGAATACATCGCTGCATCTGATGCCGCAAAAGAAGCTGTCTGGATGAGGAATTCTTGAAAGAACTTCAGGTGGTTCCGTCCATTGTTGATCCAATACCTCTGTATTGCGACAACAACGGGGCTATAGCTTTAGCGAAGGAACCCAGGTCCCATCAGAGATCCAGGCACATCTTGAGGCGGTATCACCTGATCAGGGAGATCGTGGATCGCCAGGAGATCGAGGTTCGGAGAGTCGCTTCAGAAGACAACACTGCAGATCCATTCACCAAGGCCTTGCCCCAGACTCAGTTCGAGCGGCTGATCGAGATGATAGGTCTTCGATACGCCAGTACATGGCCTTAGTGCAAGTGGGAGATTGTTAGTGTATATGCCCTAGAGGCCATTACTGTATCATACTAGTTTGTATATTACTTAATGGATGCTTGGGATATTCACCTTGTATATACAATCTTGCTCAAAATAGTAGTATGCTACTTGGTTTGTTTCTACTTCAATGTGTACTTGTGTTTATTTCAGTATATCACTTATACGCATTAGTGGAGCCCTTAGGATCTTTGCTTGATTACCAGCGTTGTGATGGCAGTCACACTAGTGGGGGCTGGGTAATCTATAAGCACATCCTTATTCAGGTCCCTGGTCGCAGGACTATCGAGACAGGGCATCGATACTCCGGAGTAGACCAGCGCATGCGCTTCTCATCCCAGTGTGGGAGACGGTCTGTCCCACAGCCGTTAGTACATCGTACTTGAGATAGTATGCGGGTGCTCGTTAGGTTACGGGTACACTGGACAGGACTCGTCGGGAACTGACTAGTTGGTATTATACCTATCGTCAGTTATCAGTTCCCAGGTGACATGAGTACAGCTTAGTCCGCTGACTTGACACTGTCACTTCGCCTCGGGTGTGTTCCCACTGTACTTTGATCACTACCCTACCACGGCTCAAAGGAGTCGTGCAAACAGGTGGTGGTTGGGTGCAGTCCCGAAGCACTTGGAGGCAGTGACGGTTAGACAGGATTCGTCTCTCCCGGTATTGGGGGTTGACATCGCGCTGTGTCTAGGAGAGCCATTACACGAGTAGTCCCTGGCCAGGGCAAACGAGATATACTGGTAGGTTTCCAGTGTTATCTCAGGGTGTATTGGGCTTCACTCCAGCACGACTTGTACCGCTATTGGGGGACTGACGTTTACCGCCCCCTAGGACCGCCATGTGATGTATCAGACGAACAGACCGGACTGTACGGAGAATGTCACACTCAGGCTCAGTAGGAGTTCAGATGGGTTTCGCCTCGTCGGTCTTCTTGTCGGCATTACCTGGGGACCGTTACGCACAGCTAGTGCCGCTTGCGGTCTGTGGTTAAACCCACTGCCAGCGTAGTGTCGAGTCTTTAGAGTCCCACACAGAAAGTTTTTCGCCTTTAGGCAAAAGAGTAGAGGTCGCATGGTATTGCGACAGGTCGCGTGGTTTTGCGACAGGGTTCGGTCACATCCGTGCACTTGTGCACGTACAGTGTCCGGACAGTTTACACTAGCGGGCTTTGGTTTAAGCCAGATCCTAGTGTACCTTATGGGATTGGATTTATCCAGTTTGCATTCGTGTTCCTCGGAACGCGGATGCGGGTGTGTATGCACAGTTGACAGGGAGGCAGAGGCTGCGGATTCTCATTAGGGTTGTTGACAGTTGACCGTTGACTATTTGACTTTATGCTCAACCCTAATGAGAATATGATATGTGATTAACTATTATATTAATTAAGTATTATGGTGATATGGTTGTTGACTTGTTGACTTTTGTTGACTTGTTGACTTTGTTGACTTGTTGACTTTTGTTGACTTGTTGACCGGTTGACTAGGCTTGACTAGTTGACCATCATGATAACCATGGTTATCATTTCATGCCAAAGACTTTTTCTTGCTTGCTCATTTGAGTAAAATGAGTGCATGACATGATAAGGTTATGGTTGCTTCTAACCATCACATAAGACTTTTTTGATATGATGAGTTACGATCACTTTGGATTATGAGAGGGTGAAAGACAAAAGAGTTGCTCATTCTTTCTTGCTCATTCTCTCTCTTGTTCTTGAGCTCTCCTCTTGCTCTCACCCTCAACCTCTTGCTCCCTCTCTTGATCTATGGTTCTCTTGTCTCATGAGTTGAGAATCAAGAACCATAGATAAAATCCCATTCTAAATCATCTCTACTCATTCTAGTTCACTAGGTTTAGCAAACCAAGTGAACTAGTTTCTTCAAAGAACGAAGAAGGAGCTAAAGGTTGGAGCTTTCAAGTGGATCTATCTTCGGCGTACGGAGACAACGAGAAGGAGCCATCGAACCACCATCGGAGCTTGAAGAGAAGGAGTTCAAGTTTAGGTATAACCATCTTCTTCCGAGTAGCTAAATATCTTTAGCTTAGTTTGCTAGTTTTAGTTTAGGTAAAGATCCCGACCTAGCTTAGTCCATGTTGCCTCTTGCGTTAAAATTTTGATTTTATACCGTTTCCGCCTCCCCGTAAGAACCGGGGGTCGCAACGTGGACTTACATAAAGATCCATTTGCACCCCACATGTTTTACCCCAGGGGGTACAACGTCCAAAGTCCATACTTTATTGGTGTACATAGACTCCATTTCAGATCTCATGGCATCCAGCCACTTCACAAAGTCTCCACTCATGATAGCTTGCTGAAAGCTGGTAGGATCATCATCCTTCATGATGTAATCTTCTCTGTCACCATCAATAAGGAAACCGTAGTACCTCTCCGGTGGGCGAGAAATCCTACCAGATCTACGAAGTGGCTGAGGTTCATTAGTTTCTGTTGTGACGGCCGGTTCAACCAAGTCGTCATTTGTAATTTGTGTTTCTAGAACTTCTTCTAGGTCTACCACACTGCCATCTGTATCATTTGTAAAAAATTCTTTTTCTAAAAATGTGGCATATTGAGAAACAAACACCTTTTGTTCCTCCTTATGGTAGAATAGATATCCATAAGAATTCTTTGGATATCCCACAAAATTACACATGACTGGCCGTGTCTCAAGTTTGTCCGATTTTTTCTTTTTAACATAGGCCGGACAACCCCAAATCATAACTCATTTAAGGGATGGTCTCTTTCCATACCATATCTCATATGGTGTGGTAGACACGGTTTTGGTTGGAACTATATTCAGTAGAAACGCTGCAGTCTCCAATGCATGCCCCAAAATAAGACGGGTAACTCAGCATCACTTATCATGGAAAGAACCATATCTAATAGGGTCTGATTCCGTTGTTCTGACTCACCGTGGTGCTGTGGTGTGTAAGGAGGAGTGAGCTGAGAGAGAATCTCATTCTCTTTTAGAAAGTTTGCAAATTCTGTACTGAGATACTCACCACCTCGATCTGATCGAAGCATTTTGATACTCAATCCGGTTTGTTTTTCTACTTCAAGTTTATACTCAGTGAATTTCTTGAAAGTTTCAGACTTATACTTTAATAAAAACACATGACCGCATCTTGAGAAATCATCAGTAAAAGTGATGAAGTAAGAAAAACCGCCTCTAGCCTGTGTAGACATTGGCCCGCATACATCACTATGTATGAGGGCTAAGAGCTGAGTAGCTCTTTCTCCTTGTCCTGTAAACGGAGTTTTGTTCGTTTTACCCTTGATACAAGACGGGCAAGTCACATAAGATTTATATTCAAAAGGGTTTAAATATCCATCTTTGTGTAACTTGTTTAGTCTTGTTTCATTAATATGACCAAGTCTACAGTGCTAAAGAAAAGCTTCATTTATTTCTGAAATTTTTCTTTTTTAGTGTGTTGTATACTGAAAACTGCGTGTTGATTTAGGACGTATATCCCGTTATTTAGTGTACCACACCCAACCAACATTTGATTCAGGTGAATATTCATAACATTGTTCTGTAATACAAAATTATTTCCTTCATTGTCTAACAAAGAAACGGATATTATATTACAAAGCATACTAGGTACATAATAACATGGGTTCAAAAGCAATATACATCTAGACGGCAACCCCAAGTGATACTCTCCCACTGCAACTGTATGTACACTGGAACCATTTCCAACCCGGAGAGTATGGTCACCTGTCTTCAAAACCTTGCTATTTCTCAGTCCCTGCATAGAATTAAAAATATGAGAACCTGAACCGGTATCTAATACCCAGGATGCAGAGTTTATTGAAAAACAGTTTTCTGTCACAAGCACACCTGAAGCGGAAGCATCCCCATGCTTCTTCTTCTTGAGCTCTAAGTACTCAGTGCAATTGCGCTTCCAGTGTCCCACTTTGTGGCAGTGATAACATTCCCCTTTCCCCGATTTCCCAGCTTTGGACTTATCTTTCCCCTTAACCTTTTTAACTCCACCTCTAGGTTTGGTGGGTTTCTTCTTCATCTTTCCCTTGGCTTTAGCCTTCGGGTGAGAGGAGGAAGATGGCCCAACAGTCAAAGCGGGAGTCTTCACTGACTTCAGCGTGTTATCTGCACTCCTTAACATATTAAGGAGTTCTGGTAGTTCCTTCTCCATGTTGTGCATGTTGAAGTTAACTACAAATTGAGAAAAGGTGGAGGGGAGAGACTGCAGAATAATATCAGTATATTGCTCATTGTCCATTGTCCACCCAAGGTCCTCAAGCTCTTCTATGAGAGTTATCATCTTCAGAACATGGTCTCCTACTGGTGTGCCAGGGGCCATCCACGTCTGAAACAGCTTTCGTGACGCTTCATATCGTAAGACAGGAGATTGCTCCCCATACAACTCCTTTGTACGGAGAAATATGGCTTGGACGTCCATATTTTCGTGCTGCTTCTGATATGTGTTATCCATCGATGAAGAGCGAGGCATTTGGCTGTGGCACAGTCAGCGTCCCATGTCTTGCGGACTTCCTTATCCGCAACTGAAGATTTAGGACCTGGGACGGGCGGGGCTAGAGCCATGGGGACATATGATACCTTATCATAAGTCAAGGCAATGTTAAGGTTCCTCAGCCAGTCTTTATAATTGGTCCCATTCAGTTTATTTTTATCTAGTAGAAGATTGAGTCCTGTCATTGGTATCTGCCATTAAGAGAGAGAAAATAATACACTCAGCGAAAGCTCTTGCAAAAATCAGATTGGTTATTATCTTATCTAATCGATGTCTTCCACTGCATTTATCAAGTTTTTCTTTCAAACCTGAAAAAGAAAACTAGCCAGGATTAATTACAGTCTACAACTTCGCTAACCGTTCAGCCAGGCCAGTGTTGGTACTTGAGGGAGGTTTCCCGTGCTTTCGCACGGACCTAATTAATATAAACCTCGTCTTCCCAGAGGCATAGCCTCGTTAACACCTTTCCAGACACCTAATGGGTTAGCTAATTGTAAAGTGCAAAACTCTCCTGGGAGAAACTATTGCCCACAGTGGGATCGGGATCCAACCATCATATGGAAAGTATGTAATCTCATTGCAAATTTCAACTCTTGAAACTCCCGATGTGGTTTTTACCCCTAGTACTCATGACCATAACTATGGTCAACAAATCACAAGCACTAGTCAAGTTCTACCCGTCATTTCTTGATTAATTATACCCACCCACATGACCCTTAACTATGGTCAACAAAGTCATATGAATGTCCTAATTAATCTGCATCATATGCAGTGTAGGAAGACATGACTTAGCTACCGTACACTACGCCTTAACTACAGTCAACAAACGTAGCACGAATACTAAGTACTCTACTTCCTAAAATGACGGAGGGTTGCGGATGGTTTTTAAGAAAACTTTTAACGCTTTAAACTTGATATCACCGTAGAATCAAATGGTTTTCAAAAGGAGTGGCTTAAGCTGCGCAATTTTGAAATATAGCTTTTTCTTAAAAAACTGAGTGGTTTTCAAATCTGATTCTACAACATCTTTTTAGGTTTATTTTCTTTACATTAATCATATTAATGTAGTCCCATCATTTAATTCCTTAAGCCAATCACAGAAAAGAAACGAAAATACAACGTACGCTTATGCCATCCGCATTTGCCGCAATGTTCCGTTATGCACCGTTAGGTTACTTAACGGCATACCGGGATAGTACTAGCGCGGGTATAAAACATAAGCAACATCTACTATATATATCATATATAATATTGCATTCGTCTCAGATATATTAAGCGATCACATCACAGAATATAGGCAGCAGAAACACATATATGATCATATAGGATATACTAGGATGTCCGTATTTAGTATTTAGCCAACAATAAAAAATACGGATTCCACGGTCATGATGAATAGCCAATCCCACACCGTAGACCCCTACAAGAGCGGCAAGCGACCCTACCAATCCTAGAGTTAGGAGACCCGGTCCTGACTCCTCGAGATGGTCTCCTACTGGACTCTAGAACCCGGTCACTTGTGCTCTCCACCTTAGGTCTATCCTAATGCGGGAAAGTAAATAATATACAACAATGGTGATATCATCCTCAACCCGGAACTGCCCCAAATAAAAGAATATTACATTACAAATGAATTTTACATGAATGAAAAGTAAAACTCTCATCTCACATAAAAACCCCGGGCTATTCGATCACGATAATCCTAAACATCATTGCACAGCAACACATAACATCACATGTCATCAACGTAAGCAAGTGTGCGTACCCCAATTGCCGTTGACATATAGCAACGAAACCGGCGATACGCATACTATGCTTACGCTCGCAGAAACAAGTATTACATACTACTAGGAGATGTTAAATCCTTCGATCGAATTAACGAACACCCATATTCCCCAGCAAGCTCAACACTTGAGCACCGTTAAACAATACCCGAAATCTATGCCACCGTATTTAATGGACCAGCCGTAGAAGGGCAAACCCAAGCCTCATTTGTGGCGCCACTAACTACGGTAAACCCTAAGGTTTAGTTGCAATTCTGTGGTCACATCTCGAGTTAGGGTTTCATTCTTCTAAAGGGTCTATAAGAATACCTGCATTATATATTGAGTACGTTCAACCTGGAAAATACCAGTATTTGATAATCGTTCGACCTATTTAACGTCGTCTAGGTTACCAATACAATGCTAAAAAAATACAAATACGAAATACTCCGCAAACAGTCCATTACCAAACTTACATCACATGCAATTCTGGACTACCAAACAATACAAGAAACCCTAGATCATGATGTACAGAGCACTGGTGCAATACGAGGAGGAGGGGAGCATGTACGGCCGGCATCGCTGGAAAATGGAGTGCCGTCGCTGGATTTTTCCGAGCCCCCCCACTCGTATTTCATTTGTGTTCTTGTAATCTCTTAAATGTCACTCTGCAGTTACTAAAATAATTTTTAGACAGGTTTTAAAAAAAATTCCAGAGAGCATTTACATGGGTTTCTAAAACCGTAATTTTGCAGAGTTTTTCGTTTTCGGAATATCGTAACATTGTCTAGGCTTCTACTTAGGCTCTGATACCATGAAGGGATTTCCTTAGCACCACTACTAGGGTTTGGTAGCATCATACATGCCATATTAAAAAATTAGAGGGTGCTAATGAAACTATTCTAAGGATCAAACTAGAAAAGTTAGGGTAACACTAAAACTATCACAATCCACAAGTAGTAAAGTACTAGGTTTAGAGAATACAACCTTTGTAGCTTCCTTTTCTAGACTCTTTGGCTACTTGAGGGTTGAAAGAAGCTTGCTTGAGATCCTCCAAGTCCACGATGATCCACCCGGAGTCCTCTTTGTCCAAGCTCAAAGTTCCACTTGATCAAGAGAAGAAGTTGAAGCCAACACTCTAAACTAATGGGCAAGAGTAGTATAGAATGATGATGTGGTTAGATTTCACACTTAAAAACCCTAACTTGATCACTCTTTCACTCACTATCAAAACCTAGAGAGCAAGAGAGAGAGGAAGAAGAAGATGGCAATATGAGAGCTCAAGATAATGATAAGTCTTAGGATAAAAATGAGAAAAGAAAATATATATATATTTTTTCTTCTCATTCTTAACCCTAGTTAATAAATATCTAGATATTTCTTTTGGACCAAAAATGACCATGAAAAAGAACTCATGGTTAATTTAATGGTTTAGTGCAAGAATAAAATAATCAACCATAAATTATTATCATTTCCACTAACTCTAAAAATAAATATCAACATATTTATAAAGGTGTAAGTTTTATGTTGCCACCATCAAATGTATCAACAACCATGATACAAATGAGTATGCATTATGTGTGCATGCACATCCATATGTGCATCAATGTAAACATGTGCATACATGCATGCATACACCAAAAGACAAAAAGGGTTTAAAGTGAGAATGCTAATGGTCAATGTTAAATTAACACTTGATTTAGCAAACCGGTCATATCCCATACGACCCGACCAATAGCAAACCGCCCGATTAATATACGGTATCATATACACGCATTTAATCGAGTCCCCGCGCATATCACATATGCACACTACATCGTTTTTCCTGGGCTAGGTAACTCCATTGTGGGACTCTAAGACTCGCCAATACGCCGGCAGTGGGTGATGATCATATCACGCACCCCTAAGCCGCAAGAGGTCAGCTAAACGTAACGGCCACCCGGGTATTGAGCGATCAGAAGAAAACAAGCGAATCTTTCACAACTCCCGTCGAGCCAACCGGCAACATAACTGTAACCCTTCGAAAATCGTTTAGGCAGTTTTTCGGTAATCGGCAAATTTTTCGGCTTTTTCCGTAAAAAGTCAAAATTGATATTTTTTATTGTAGACCTAATTATACAAAATTTAGATAAGATATTACTATAATTTTGTCACTAAAATGTCACTTATAATTATCTAGTTAAATAAAAAAAAATTCGTAATTAATTTTTTTTTTTATTATTTTAAGCCTTTTTAAATACATTTAATTAGGGATAAATACAAATTTAATTAGGTAAATTTCTTAATTAGGAGTCTTTATAAGCTAAAATATGGTGTTAATAAAATTATATCATGTCTTGCAAACTTTTAGATTTTTGGTGGGAAAAATATGAAAAAAATGGCTTAAAAAGGGTTTTTTTTGGAAAAAGGTTGATATGAAAGCATGATATGATATCATATGATGTTGTAATTAGCTAGAAACTTCCCCATAATTTCCCCACCTCCTCCTCTTGCTGCAGCCGACCCCTCACCTGCAGAATTTCCCCACTTCCCACTTCATTCTTGCTTCTTTTTCTTGCTAAAAATCAATAAAAATTCACATTTTTCCATCTCCATTCAAAGCAAAACCCTAATCCCTTCTCTCTTCAACCCAAATTTGTTCAAAAACATGATGAAAGGAGGCTTCTTGGAGACTTGATCAAGCTAGGGTTCAAGCTTGAGAGGTGAAAATTTTAATCCTTTTGTTAACTTGTGGTTTAATTATGCTAGAATCGAAATTCTAAGTATTAATTTAGTGTAAATCCTTGTTCATGAAAAATCAAGAGAAGGTTTTGATTTTTAAAAAATTAGGGTTTGTAGCATAATGGTTGGATTATGTTAGGGATGGTTATCTAATTTCTTAGAATGGTTAATGGTGTAATGATATGCTTGCTAAATCGATAAATTTCGATGTTTGTAACGAATCGGTAAGAAAATCGCTTACTAGATTTTTGTAGAAAATAGAATGCGTTCAATTTGCGTTAGGTTAGCAATATTGTTAGCTTCGTATAGGATTATTAGAATGCGCGAACGCGGGGTTTCATCTAGTCGGGTGGTAGTTTGTCGATTTCCCCGAAATGACGATTTTTGTTAAAGGATTGCGATTTTCGTGCGTTTTTCCGCGCAATGAGTGCATGCTACGATTAATTTGAGAGCGTGGATAATTGTATGTTGTGACTTGCATTGTGTTAGGTTTTGTAATCTTATGCTTGATATTGTGCGAATATAGGATCAGTCGGGGAAACTTCGGATACGGCGCGAAAAGGCAAAGCGGTGGCCGGATCAGATTAGCGGGGATTTCTGGTGAGTAGATATATTCATCTATGGGGGAATCGTCTGGATGGCGCGAGGCGCCCCCCCTAGTTAGGATTACCCTACTTTTTGCAAGATTATATTGTTAGTTAGCTTATCCATTCATGTACACTGCATACCCTTATAGCGAACAGTATGTTAAATTGCATGGACATTCATCTCTACCTATGCGATATCATTTCGTAGGACACGAGCACCTTACCATTGGCATATGTTGCACGCGCACTATTCATGTGACACACACGCCTATGGTAATTGACATGCCACGTGCACGATAGAACCTGTTTATCTTAATATCATCACCTGCATTCATACTTGATATATGAAACTGCATCGCATGCACATATCTCGCATCATCATCATATTTACATAGAACTCTAGCCAAAATTTACATCATACACATTGATATCATAGACATTTGTCTTATATATAACATGTGGACATAATGATTTTCTTGAGGATTTCAGTTTTGCTGCGATTTCTGGATTTTTGGGGAAAACCGCAAGAATTTAACAAAACCTTATATTTATTCTTTTCAAAACAAAAGTTGCCGTTTCCTTGTGATGTATGTGTCGTCCACCATGAGTTTTCATGTTTTCTGTTGGATTTCGAGACCCGATTCGAGGAGTGGATGAACCGTCTCGGGTACATGGTGGGCCCGGTATGGTACCCCGGGGCAAGAAGATCGAGTTGTAGACGATGAGCCTGGCAGGGGAAGACTACCTACCGGTGATGTCTGGCGCGGCGGATATCCGGAGGATACCGACCGTTGTCGTGAGATTTATGATATGGGCCGATCCGGACCGACGGAGCCCGATATTGAGACATATGTGATTCCTATTTGGTGTCGATGCTTGACACGGGTTTTCAGAGGATTTCTTGATGATATTTAGCTATTATGCAGACATTCATTTTCTAAAAGTTAAGAATGCAGTAACATTAACATTTCAAACACTTAAAGAGTTAGAAAAGATATTGCATACATGTGCATGCATACTAGAGTTATTATATCACATATGGACATACATGTTGTTCCGCATTGCGTGCATTCTTACGATTGCCTTACTAGATGTTATATTCTACTCACGAGCTGGCAACTCACCCCCGTTGTGCCACAGTGTCTTGCAGGTCGGACCCGTTAGTCTTGTAGCGGCGGGCTATTTTGCCATCAGTTCCTTTTGCTCAGACTCGCGACATCGCTCGTAGGTGGGTTGCGAGTATACTTTATTTCTTTTTGCCTTATCATTGTATCTAGTATTCTCCATCTACCACTTGTATTGTATATGCGACCTAGTGATGAGACTGAGAGACTTGTATATTGTGGTTCTTTTGGGTCGAGCTCACTTGAGCCGACGTGTGTTTTCTGGTATTTTGCGTTTCTTTATGTTCTTCTCTTGATATTACTATTATATTGCATGTGGTTGTGATCCGCCTTGGGCGAAGAGCTAGCTCCCGCTTGGGGATGCCATTTTTATGATTACAGGTTTATTATCTTGTTGTATCCATTTTGGGGGATCGAAAATACAGGGGAGACTCTGCCGAAATTTTCAGAAATTTTTGATGTTCTTTTTTTGGATTCTATGCAACTTAATTGATTTCAAAACCGTTTTCATTTAAGGTTTTCCTTCACTCTCTTTTGCTTTTGGGTTAGATTTCTGGGCTTTGGCTGACTTAGGTTACGGTACGCCTTTAGACGTCTCGTAATCTAAGTGCCAGTCACGTTCCGTACTTTCGGGTCGTGACAAAGTTGGTATCAGAGCGTAGGTTTTAGCTTTCTGAGTGTAGGACGACCTTGGTAGATGGAGTAGGTGACTTAAGCTGAGTTGCGTAGCGTGGGTATGATCCGCGGCATACTTACGATACGGTACTCCGCCTAAGTGACCTTAGGACATAATTGCTTGTATTTCCTTTCTTGATTCCTTGCATTCCTTGATTCAATTGCAATGTCCTTATCAGTCCTGTTTCTTATTCCAGCTTCGATGCCGCCAAAGACTACGAGAGCTCAGCGGGCTGCCGCTAGGGATAAGATTCGGGCAGGCCTGTCTGAGGCGAGGATCGAGCGGGAGGATACTCCTACCCCTCAGGGTCTTACTGATCCGCCTTATCCTGACCGTATTGCCAGATTAGAGGCCGGCATGCAAGAGTTGCGGCAGATGATGGGATCTTTAGTCGAGTCCAGCAGGGCACAGAGATCCGAGGACGTTCCCTCCACCGCACAGACCACGATCGTACCTGCTGCACAGATGGTCACTCCTGCTGCTACTACGGAGACTATCCCTGTTTCACTACAGGAGTTCATGAGATTGAGACCTCCAGCTTTTATCGGTACAGATGCGACAGAGGACCCACAGGCATTTCTGGATAGGATGGCTCGGATTTGCCGTTCGTTGAGGTGTTCTGATGATAGATTGGTGGAGTTTGCGAGTTTTCGTCTGGAGGGTCTTGCCCAGACATGGTACGACTCAGTAGAGAGAGGCCGAGCTGCAGGTCTGCCTTCTATGACCTGGGATGAGTTTACAGCTGCATTTCTTGCCCGTTTTCTTCCGGAGAGTGTCCGAGATGCTCGAGCCCGCAGTTTTGAGTCTCTGCGCAAGACTCCTGGGATGACAGTGTCGGAGTATGATATACAGTTTACCCAGTTGTCTCGATATGCTCCGTACCTAGTCGACACAGAAGAGAAGAGAATAAAGAGGTTTGTACGAGGGCTTGATACACAGCTATTCCTTGCCATCGGCACCCAGCACTTTGATACATACGCAGCCGCGATGGATGCAACCTTACTTTTGGAGGAGCGTATTTCTGAGACTCCGGTCGTTTCAGGGCCGAAGAGGATCCGTACTGATACGCCAGCTCAGCGGCAGATGGGCAGACATCGTGATAGATTATTTCCGGGAGATGGTGGAGGCAGAGGATTGAGACGAGGTCAGTTATTTGGTTCATATCCACAGACCCAGCAGCTGTCTCCAGGATGTTTTCGGTGCGGGAGTCAGTACCACCGTGTCAGAGACTGTACCATGGGACGCCAGGGCGCGGCGACAGTCCCGCATGTGACTTTACCACCCTCACTACCTTCTCAGAGAGCTTTACTCCTTCCTCCTGATGATGTTCCACGCCAGCCAGATGCTTCTAGAGGCCGTGGGCGTGGCGGTCCGGTTCAGAGAGGACGAGGCGACAGAGGCAGAGGCAGAGGCCGAGGTAGAGGCAGAGCACAGCCAGCTATTAGTGGTGGACAGGCCCGAGTGTTCGCATTGACTCCTCAGGATGCACAGGCATCCAATGCCGTCGTGACAGGTACTCTGCCAGTATGTTCTTTTGATGCACGGGTATTATTTGATCCAGGCTCCACACATTCCTATGTTTCCACGTATTTTGCACCGAGGTTGGGCCGAGACTCATCTCCGTTAGATCAGCCGCTTGTCGTTATTACCCCGGTAGGCGAGTCTTTTGTTGCCCGTTTTGTGTACCGATCTTGTTCCGTTCGTATCGGGGAGAGAGATTCTTCAGTAGATTTGATTCTCCTCGATATGCTAGACTTTGACGTTCTTCTTGGTATGGACTGGCTAGCCACCTGTTATGCATCCGTGGACTGCCGTGAAAAAGAAGTCAGATTTAGTTTTCCTGGTGAGCCGGTTCTTATTATTCAGGGAGATCGTAGCGCTATCCTTCCCAGCTTGATTTCTTCTCTTCGCGCTGGTCAGCTCTTAAGGAAAGGGTGTCAGGGATTCTTAGCCTATGTTTGTGATACTAGCTCCACAGAGGTTCCGTTGGACCAGGTCCCTGTTGTGAGAGAGTTTCCTGATGTATTTCCTGACGAGCTGCCTGGTCTGCCACCAGAGCGCGAGATTGAGTTCTGTATTGACTTGATCCCTGGCACGGGGCCTATTTCTATACCTCCTTATCGGATGGCCCCGGCGGAGCTGAGAGAGCTAAAGGATCAGTTACAGGACTTGCTGGACAAAGGGCTTATCCGACCGAGTGTGTCACCTTGGGGTGCTCCCGTCCTGTTTGTTAAGAAGAAGGACGGAAGTATGCGCTTATGCATTGATTATCGTCAGCTGAACCGGGTTACTGTGCGGAACAGGTATCCCCTACCCCGCATTGATGACTTATTTGATCAGCTCCAGGGTGCAGGGTTTTTCTCGAAGGTTGATTTACGGTCAGGTTATCACCAGTTGCGGGTTCGAAAGGAGGATATTCCGAAGACCGCCTTCCGTACTCGTTATGGTCACTACGAGTTCTTGGTGATGTCGTTCGGGCTCACCAATGCCCCGGCAGATTTTATGGATTTGATGAACCGCGTATTCAGGCCGTATCTCGATCAGTTCATCATTGTGTTCATTGACGACATCTTGGTTTATTCTCGGAGCCGGGAGGAGCATGAGCAGCACTTACGTATCACATTGCAGACTTTGAGGGAGCATCAGCTATTCGCCAAATTCTCCAAGTGCGCATTCTGGCTAGACAGTGTCGACTTCTTGGGTCATGTGGTGACGAGAGATGGTATTTGCGTAGACCCGAAGAAGATCGAGGCAGTTCAGCGTTGGCCTAGACCGGTATCTGTCACAGAGTTTCGCAGTTTTCTAGGTCTGGCCGGCTATTATCGACGTTTTGTCCAGGATTTCTCCCGTATTGCTGCACCGTTGACCGGGTTGACCCGGAAGGGGGTTCCTTTTGATTGGACACAGGCATGTGAGGATAGCTTTCAGCAGTTGAAGACTCGTCTGACTACTGCTCCAGTGTTAGCATTGCCTTCAGGATCAGGCGGGTTCGTGGTATATTGTGATGCTTCTAGAGTGGGGCTAGGCTGTGTATTGATGCAGCACGATAGAGTTATCGTGTATGCTTCTCGGCAGCTGAGGAAACACGAGCAGAACTACCCCACCCATGATTTAGAGATGGCTGCAGTGGTATTTGCACTTAAGATCTGGAGACATTACCTATACGGTGAGTCGTGCCAGATATTCACTGACCACAAGAGTTTGAAGTATATCTTCCAGCAGCGAGACCTGAACCTGAGACAGCGCCGTTGGATGGAGTTGGTGAAAGATTATGACTGCGAGATTCTATACCATCCGGGCAAGGCGAATGTGGTGGCAGATGCTTTGAGTAGGAGGCCCGGAGGTAGTTTATCTTGTTTGAGCGCAGTACAGATGCAGTCGACGGCGGATTGGCAGGTTTTATGTGATAGCAGAGTGCAGTTCGAGTTTACTCCTACAGGGGGACAGCTGGCCCATTTCAGAGCACGCCCACAGTTACTTGACCGTATCCACGAGGCACAGTCCGGCGATGCCCGTACATTAGAGATCATTGAGCAGATTCGACAGGGCAGAGTTTCTGAGTTCGTGATTGATGATCAGGGGATACTTCGATTTGGGACTCGACTGTGTGTGCCAGATTCAGAGGGACTGAGGTGTGATATTCTCGAGGAGGCACTTAGATCCGTATACAGTGTGCATCCAGGTTCCACCAAGATGTATAGTGATTTGAGAGAGGTTTACTGGTGCGACGGGATGAAGAAGGATATTACAGACTTTGTGTCGAGATGCCTGACTTGTCAGCAAGTCAAGGCTGAGCACCAGAGGCCAGCCGGCGAGTTACAGCCTTTGCCCATCCCGTGATTGTGGATCGACTGACGAAAGCGGCTCACTTTCTACCAGTGAAGACCACTTTTGGATTTTCTCAGTACGCCCAGGTTTATATTGATGAGATTGTGCGACTGCATGGTGTTCCGACTTGCATCGTGTCCGACCGTGGCACCCAGTTTACCAGCCGATTGTGGCAGAAACTCCAGGAAGCTTTGGGCACCCGATTGAGTTTTAGCACAGCCTTTCATCCTCAGACTGACGGTCAGTCGGAGCGTACGATTCAGACTCTTGAGGACATGCTCAGAGCTTGTGTTTTGGATTTCGGTGGTAGCTGGGATCGTCATTTGCCTTTGATCGAGTTTTCCTACAATAATAGCTTCCAGGAGACGATTCAGATGGCACTTTTCGAGGCTTTATATGGGAGGAGATGTCGATCGCCGGTATGTTGGACAGAGCTCAGGGAGAGCTGTATTTTGGGGCTTCAGATCGTACAGGAGACGACCGAGAAGATACAGCTGATTCGGGACAGGATGAGAGCGGCACAGAGCAGGCAGAAATCATATGCTGACAGGCGTCGTCGCCGACTCGAGTTCGCTGTTGGCGATCATGTTTTCCTGAAGGTCTCTCCGATGAAAGGTGTGATGAGATTTGGGCGGAAAGGGAAGCTGAGTCCTAGATATGTTGGTCCTTTCGAGATCCTAGAGCGTGTTGGTCCAGTCGCTTATCGGTTAGCTCTTCCGCCCAGCTTCCCCGATGTTCACCCCGTATTCCATGTCTCGATGCTCCGCAAGTACCTTCATGATCCTTCCCAGGCGATTCAGCACCAGACGATCCAGTTAGAGCATGATCTTTCTTTCGCCGAGCAGCCGGTTGTCATCTTGGATCGGCAGGTGAAGAAATTGAGGTCGAAGGTCATACCGTCTGTCAAGGTTCTTTGGCGTGGCCCGAACAGCGAGGAGATCACCTGGGAGACCGAGGTCGAGATGAGGAAGAGATATCCCCATCTTTTTGAAGGTACGCGTAGTTAAATTCTAAATTCGGGGACCGAATTTCTTTTAGGGGGGAAGATTGTAACCCTTCGAAAATCGTTTAGGCAGTTTTTCGGTAATCGGCAAATTTTTCGGCTTTTTCCGTAAAAAGTCAAAATTGATATTTTTCATTGTAGACCTAATTATACAAAATTTAGATAAGATATTACTATAATTTTGTCACTAAAATGTCACTTATAATTATCTAGTTAAATAAATTTTTTTTCGTAATTAATTATTTTTTTATTATTTTAAGCCTTTTTAAATACATTTAATTAGGGATAAATACAAATTTAATTAGGTAAATTTCTTAATTAGGAGTCTTTATAAGCTAAAATATGGTGTTAATAAAATTATATCATGTCTTGCAAACTTTTAGATTTTTGGTGGGAAAATTATGAAAAAAATGGCTTAAAAAGGGTTTTTTTTGGAAAAAGGTTGATATGAAAGCATGATATGATATCATATGATGTTGTAATTAGCTAGAAACTTCCCCATAATTTCCCCACCTCCTCCTCTTGCTGCAGCCGACCCCTCACCTGCAGAATTTCCCCACTTCCCACTTCATTCTTGCTTCTTTTTCTTGCTAAAAATCAATAAAAATTCACATTTTTCCATCTCCATTCAAAGCAAAACCCTAATCCCTTCTCTCTTCAACCCAAATTTGTTCAAAAACATGATGAAAGGAGGCTTCTTGAAGACTTGATCAAGCTAGGGTTCAAGCTTGAGAGGTGAAAATTTTAATCCTTTTGTTAACTTGTGGTTTAATTATGCTAGAATCGAAATTCTAAGTATTAATTTAGTGTAAATCCTTGTTCATGAAAAATCAAGAGAAGGTTTTGATTTTTAAAAAATTAGGGTTTGTAGCATAATGGTTGGATTATGTTAGGGATGGTTATCTAATTGCTTAGAATGGTTAATGGTGTAATGATATGCTTGCTAAATCGATAAATTTCGATGTTTGTAACGAATCGGTAAGAAAATCGCTTACTAGATTTTTGTAGAAAATAGAATGCGTTCAATTTGCGTTAGGTTAGCAATATTGTTAGCTTCGTATAGGATTATTAGAATGCGCGAACGCGGGGTTTCATCTAGTCGGGTGGTAGTTTGTCGATTTCCCCGAAATGACGATTTTTGTTAAAGGATTGCGATTTTCGTGCGTTTTTCCGCGCAATGAGTGCATGCTACGATTAATTTGAGAGCGTGGATAATTGTATGTTGTGACTTGCATTGTGTTAGGTTTTGTAATCTTATGCTTGATATTGTGCGAATATAGGATCGGTCGGGGAAACTTCGGATACGGCGTGAAAAGGAAAAGCGGTGGCCGGATCAGATTAGCGGGGATTTCTGGTGAGTAGATATATTCATCTATGGGGGAATCGTCTGGATGGCGCGAGGCACCCCCCTAGTTAGGATTACCCTACTTTTTGCAAGATTATATTGTTAGTTAGCTTATCCATTCATGTACACTGCATACCCTTATAGCGAACAGTATGTTAAATTGCATGGACATTCATCTCTACCTATGCGATATCATTTCGTAGGACACGAGCACCTTACCATTGGCATATGTTGCACGCGCACTATTCATGTGACACACACGCCTATGGTAATTGACATGCCACGTGCACGATAGAACCTGTTTATCTTAATATCATCACCTGCATTCATACTTGATATATGAAACTGCATCGCATGCACATATCTCGCATCATCATCATATTTACATAGAACTCTAGCCAAAATTTACATTATACACATTGATATCATAGACATTTGTCTTATATATAACATGTGGACATTATGATTTTCTTGAGGATTTCAGTTTTGCTGCGATTTCTGGATTTTTGGGGAAAACCGCAAGAATTTAACAAAACCTTATATTTATTCTTTTCAAAACAAAAGTTGCCGTTTCCTTGTGATGTATGTGTCGTCCACCATGAGTTTTCATGTTTTCTGTTGGATTTCGAGACCCGATTCGAGGAGTGGATGAACCGTCTCGGGTACATGGTGGGCCCGGTATGGTACCCCGGGGCAAGAAGATCGAGTTGTAGACGATGAGCCTGGCAGGGGAAGACTACCTACCGGTGATGTCTGGCGCGGCGGATATCCGGAGGATACCGACCGTTGTCGTGAGATTTATGATATGGGCCGATCCGGACCGACGGAGCCCGATATTGAGACATATGTGATTCCTATTTGGTGTCGATGCTTGACACGGGTTTTCAGAGGATTTCTTGATGATATTTAGCTATTATGCAGACATTCATTTTCTAAAAGTTAAGAATGCAGTAACATTAACATTTCAAACACTTAAAGAGTTAGAAAAGATATTGCATACATGTGCATGCATACTAGAGTTATTATATCACATATGGACATACATGTTGTTCCGCATTGCGTGCATTCTTACGATTGCCTTACTAGATGTTATATTCTACTCACGAGCTGGCAACTCACCCCCGTTGTGCCACAGTGTCTTGCAGGTCGGACCCGTTAGTCTTGTAGCGGCGGGCTATTTTGCCATCAGTTCCTTTTGCTCAGACTCGCGACATCGCCCGTAGGTGGGTTGCGAGTATACTTTATTTCTTTTTGCCTTATCATTGTATCTAGTATTCTCCATCTACCACTTGTATTGTATATGCGACCTAGTGATGAGACTGAGAGACTTGTATATTGTGGTTCTTTTGGGTCGAGCTCACTTGAGCCGACGTGTGTTTTCTGGTATTTTGCGTTTCTTTATGTTCTTCTCTTGATATTACTATTATATTACATGTGGTTGTGATCCGCCTTGGGCGAAGAGCTAGCTCCCGCTTGGGGATGCCATTTTTATGATTACAGGTTTATTATCTTGTTGTACCCATTTTGGGGGATCGAAAATACAGGGGAGACTCTGCCGAAATTTTCAGAAATTTTTGATGTTCTTTTTTTGGATTCTATGCAACTTAATTGATTTCAAAACCGTTTTCATTTAAGGTTTTCCTTCACTCTCTTTTGCTTTTGGGTTAGATTTCTGGGCTTTGGCTGACTTAGGTTACGGTACGCCTTTAGACGTCTCGTAATCTAAGTGCCAGTCACGTTCCGTACTTTCGGGTCGTGACAACAACCGTACAGCCCGGTCTCTTCGTCAGATATGCTGCATATCGAGTCTAGGGATGGTAACGTCGACCCCAATAACTCAATAAGTTGTGCCGATGAATGGTCTATAACAGATCGAGAAACTACTGATAACACTTATCAGTAAATCTCAACAGCCTGGCCAGGGACTTATTGATATAGCCAATCGAGCACAGCACAGTATCAACTCCCAATACCGTGTTAGTGATATGTATGCCCTAGAGGCCATTATTGTACATACGATGAATATTGTAGTGGATGCTTGGACATTTATAGTGAGGACTTTCTTCCTCGACATGATAGTATGCAATCTGGTTGCACTTTATCTTAACATGTACTCTGATTGTCTCTATGTTACATGTTAATAAAGCCCTTAGGATGAGTACTTGACTACCAGGACTATGATACAGATCATACTAGTGGGGACAGAGACATCCTTCAAATGTTCCTAGACGTAGGTGTATCGAGATAGGGCATCGATATACCAGAGTAGACTAGCGTATAGCTTCTCGACCCATGTAGATGGGCGATGGATGATCCTATATCCATTGGTGTTTTACATCAGAGATAGTATATGGGTGCTCATTGGAGACTGGGTACACTGGACGGACTCGCCGAGAACTCCCAGATGGTATTATACCTCACGTCAGATGGCAGTTCTCCGGTGACACTGGTACAGGTTAGTCTGTAGACCCGAGATCGTCATAGAGTCTTATGTGATTCCCACTGTGCTTTGATTTACACCTTACCACGTTCAAGAGAACGTGAAAAATGGTGGCTTTTGGGTATAGTACCGAATCACATGGAGGCAATGAGCGATAGCAGGGGTTTCTTCTCTCCCGGTATTGGGAGTTGATGTTGCGCTGTGTTCGATAGGCTATAACTGGAAATCCCTGGCCAGGGTTGCTGAGATTTACTGGTAAGTGTTATCAGTAGTTTCTCGAACTATTATGGATCTCATATCGACACGACGTATCGGTTACTGAGGTCTGACGTTTACCACCCATAGACCAGATAAGCGACATATCAAACGAAGAGACCGGACTGTACGGGAGTGTTACTGATTGGATTCACAGGAGAATATACACGCTTGCTTGTTGATCTTCTGATCGCTCAATACCTGCGTGGCTGTTACGTTTAGCTGACCGTTTGCAGCTTATGGGTGTTTAATATTATCATCACCTACTGCCGGCGTATTGACGATTCCTTAGAGTCCTATACAGAGGTTTCCTGGCTCAGGCAAAACGGAGTAGTAGCACATATGTGATATGTGCGGGACTAAAAACAATACGTGTATATGATACCGTATTAGATTCTCGGGATATGTGATATCGTCCGGGCATATGTGATATAGCCGGGTCATCGGATCAAGTGTTAATTCGATGAACTGATACTTGTGTTATTAGTCGGTTATTTGTGAAATTGCCGGATTATCGGATCAAGTGTTGATTCGATAATTTAATATATAATTATATATTTGATATATTATATTTCATTAACTAATATAAGCTCACTTAAAGATTCTTTTTCTCACATGGATAATACATTGATGTATATATGATATATGTTAATTGTATTATTTTATTTTGTTACAATATATATTATATATGTGATATATAATATTGTAACATGTTAGGGTTACAAATGCAACATGGTTTTAGTGTTTAAACCTAGTTAGGGTTTGGATTAGGGTTAAACTTTGGATGAGCTTTGTGGAAGTTTCTTGAAGCTTTGACTTTTGTTCTCATTCTTTGATATTTTGTGAAGATATTTGTTAACCCAACCCAAACCTCTACCCATGGTTTATTCTCTATAAGGGTTAAGGATGTGATCTTTAACCCATGGTTACAATTCTAATCTCAAACAATAATTCATTATTCATCAAAAAAGGATTCTTCTTCTTTTTCCTCTTGAAAGCTTACTAGCTTTTGGGTTAGTGATGATTTTGAGTAAGAAATTGAAAACTAAACAGAGCTAAATTCCTACTTCATCATTCTCATCTATTCTAGCAACTTAGATTAGGGTGTTTGCTTTACTAATACTTGATTAGTGAAGCTAGAGCTTGGGTTAGAGTTTTTTCAAGGTAGATCATCTTAGTTTTTTAAGATTGGAAGCAAGGTTGCATCTTTCTCTTCATGGAGCCTTTCTAGAGTCTGAGTACTTGATGATCGCAGCGAAGGGACCTCAACACGAAGCTTATGAAGTGATGGAACGGACTACAAAGGTTGTAATCACCAACTCTTAGATGTTAAAGTGTTTAACTTGCTTGTATGTTTGATTTTCTAGTTAAAGTTCCTAGGTTTAGGGTTATCTTCAATGACAAAATTTTAACTTGGCATGGATGATACCTCCCGAAACCTTGCTGCCGTTGTAGGTAACCTAACAGTGGTATCAAAGCCTAACTAGAGAATTAGACAGATAAGAGTAGAATTACGAAACCGAAACAGCTCCGAAACACCCGATGCGAAACCCCACTTTCTGTCGAATTTAAATTGAGCTCAAAAAAATTACCAAACATGTGCAGAATCATGTATGTGATACATAGCGAACATGGCCGAAACCCCACTCCTCCTGCTTGGATTTTGGCCGATCACTTGGCCAAAATTTCCGAGCAGGCGGGTCCCCAGAGGGTTTTGGGCTCCGGGTTTGGGTCATGGTCAAGTCTCTGGGGTTTGGTATTTTTGGTGTTGTTTATTTTGGCTAAATTTGCATGAGATGTTTATTTACTCAAAAGGTAATTCGGAGTGTTTCGTATTCACAATTCTAACTTGGTTTCATGATTGTTTAGACAGTGTTAAAAAGTTTGAACGGATATCAATAACTCACTTTTTCCCCTGCCGGAAAATTTCCAAGTGTTGGATGTTTCCTTAGTTAAAGAACATTCGAAGTCGTGCAAGTAACGCGGTAGACCCTCTAGAAGAACAAAACCTTAACTCGATTATGTGACCGTCTAAACCACCTCTGAACCCTAGGGTTTGTGCTAGTTCGGCGTTGCCACATGTGAGGCGTTGGTTTGACCCTTCTACGGCTGGACCATTGGTACTGTGGCATGTGATGGATGCTTTTAAACTAAGTCCAAGAGTTGAGCAAATTGGAAAATTTTAGGTGTTTGTTGATTCGATCGGAATGTTTAACATCGTCTAACGTTTTCTGTAATGTGATACAATATTTGGAATGCACAAGTAGTTATGAGATAACTAATTTGAATGTTATAAATTTAGCTGTTTAGTCTCATTTGATCGGTTGCCATGGGATTTTGATGCGATCAAAAGTACGTTGCAATCACGTAGCGTACGCGGATACCCGCCGAGCAAACTTAATAGATAACCATGCCCCATAGCCCCGACCAAGTGACTGTAGGAGACCCCATCGCCAAAAGCATCCGTTCGGGTGCTCGCGGCAGCGGTGTTCCGCCTTAGTGCACTTCGTCGACGGCATCGGGGGTGCGGCCGTCTACTAAAGTTTCCGACCAGCATTCGATCAGGATATCGGGAATTTTATTGAATTGCCCGACTAGATATTGAAAAGTATTTTCGAGATGGAGACTAAAATGCGGGGTTTATAATTGTTAGGCATGCGATGTCTGAGGAATTCATTTGGTTAGGCATGTGATGTCTAAGGTGGTTGCGGATTCCAACTGTTGTAGTTTTACACTTTATTTTCTGTGACCGTAAGCGTTATATGTGGTGTATCGCCGGTTTTGTTGCTATACATCAACGACAATTGGGATACGCATATTTACTTACGTTGATGACATGTGTTGTTATGTGTTGCTGTGATATGTTATATTGGATCGTCGTGTTTTTAAATAGCCCGGGTTTTTATGTGAGATGAGAGTTTTTATTTTCATTCATATAAAATTTATTGTATATTAGATTCTTTTATTGGAGCACTTTCGGGTTGAGGATGATGTCACCATTGTATATTATTACTTTTCCGCATTAGGATAGACCCAAGGCAGGGAGCACAAGTAACCGGGTTCTAGGGTCCAGTGGGAGACCATCTCGAGGAGTCGAGACCGGGTCTCCTAATTCTAGATTTGGTAGGGTTGTTTGCCGCTCTCGTAGGGGTCTAGGGGTGTGGGATTGGCTATTCATCACGACTGTGGAATCCGTGTTTTATACAGGTTCGCATTAAAACACGGACCTCCTAGTATATCCAATATTTCATATGTTTCTTCTGCTGCGAAATCTGTGATGTGATCATTTGATATGTTGAGATGAATACAGGATATAGTATATGTGATATATTATATAGACGTTGCTTATGTTTTACACCCGCGCTAGCACTGCCCCGCTCTGCCGTTAGTTACCTAACCTAACGGTGCACGAGGGGACATCGAGGTGAATGCAGAGGGTATAAGCGTACGTTGTATTTATCTATGATGTTTAAGTAAACTTAAATGATGGGACTTCATTAATGAGATTAATGAAATAAAAGAAACCTAATGATGTTGTGGAATCGAATTTTCAAAAACAGGTAACTCTAGTTCTTGCTTTGCATAGTGGTGTTCCTTGTAGAACATCCAGCACCTTATTCAATAAGGAAAGAGCCAAGATCCCTTCACCGGGAGTGACCACTTTAGCAATAACTGGCAGATGCTACAACCCTCGGTTTGTCTTTTGATTGATTCTATAGTTTTTGCTTTGCATAGTGGTATTGTGAATATCCTGCACCTCATTCGACGAGGAAAGAGCCGAGATCCCTTCACCGGGAGTGACCTCTTTAGTAAAACTAGCAAATGCCTCAAAAACACTCCATTTTAAATCATTCGATTCTACAACGATATCAAGTTCATTGCGCAAAGGGTTTTCTTAAAAACCTGTCGTAGCCTTCCGTCATTTCAGATAAATACTTCATAATATTCGTGTTGCGTTTGTTGATCTTGTCAAGGCGTAGTGTGTGGTAGCTATTTATGCTTATCTGCATAAGCATATGATGCGATTGAGTTAGGGTAGTCGTGAGACTTTGTTGGCCTTAGCCAAGGGTCGTGCGGGTGGGTTTAATTCAATCAGGAAATGACGGGTTGAACTTGACTTGTGGTCTATGGTTTGTTGACCTTGTCAAGGTCATAGATCGCTCGAGGGAAAATATTATCGGGAATTTCAAGTGTTGAAATTTGCAATGAGATTGCATACTCCTATGAGATAGTTGGATCCTGATACCCACTGAGAGTAAGAGTTACTCCTGGGAGAGTTTTACACATTACAAATAGCCGATCAAGTAGGTTTCTAGAAAGGTGTCAACGGGGTTACGCCCCTGGGAAAACGAGGTTTATTTTAATTAGGTCCGTGCGAAAGCACGAGGAACCTCCCTCAAACTACCGGCACTGGCCTGGCTGAAAGATTAGCGAACTTGTACGGTGTAATTAATCACGGCTAGCCTTTCCTTTTAGGGTTTGAAGGAAGATTTGATTAAAACAGTGGGAGCCATCCTGATTAGATATATCAATAACCAATCTAATCTTGCAAGAGCATACGCTGAGTTTTTTCTTCTCTCTCCCCAGGTAGCGACCATGTCATGCCTTAATCAAGATAACAAATACGGATGTATTGACCGAATCCGCTTGTTATACTGCGCTAGGGAACTTTGGTCCCGTTCCAACTTATAATTGTTATAAGACCGAGCAAGAAATTGGGGATTAGCAGAATTCCTGTGCCGCCCAGACGAAGAAAGTGTATGATGATGCATCTTCTTCGGTTGTGTTCATTACAGAGAACTGTTTCTCAGTATCCTTTACGTCTTGGGTATGAGATACCGGATCAGGATCCCACATATGTAATATGTTACATGGGCTACTAATAGAAAGAGAACTGAGAAAGGGTGATAAGTTTTACGAGTTAAAAATGGTGCAAGTGTTGCAGCCAAGTCTGTTGGCAGTTATCACCCAGTATTACCAGAATACATTGATTCTGAACGAATGTTATTAGATAGCGAACCTGATACACAAAATCATATCAATATCTTTATTTAGTAAAGAAGGATATAATTTTGTATTGTTGGATAATGTTTTGAACATTTCCTATATCAAGAGTTGATCGGTTCAGGCACGTTATCTAAAAGCATATACGTTCTAAATCAAACCACAGTTCTTAACGTACAGAACACACACAAGAGGAGGAGTTCAGAAATGAACGAATCCTTCTTAAGGCATTGTAGACTAGGTCATGTCAATGCGACCCGACTAGCTAAGTTGCATAAAGATACATATTTAAATCATTTTGAATTTACATCTTGTGAAACTTGCCATTCATGTCACAAAGATAAGATGACCACAATTCTGTTTATTGGAAATAGAGAAAGAGTTAGCGAACTTTTGGGATTGATACATGATGATGTATGTAAGGTCCCATGTCTACACATGCCAGGATTGGTTCTTTATACTTCATTACATTCACTGATTATCTCTCAAGATTCGAACCTATGTTCCTGTTGAAACACAAGTCTGAACCTTTTGAGAAATTTAATGAATATAAGTTAGAAATAGAGAACCAAAATAGGTATAAGTATTATGTCCTATGATAAGATCAGGGAGGAGAATACTTTAGCACAGAATTTCTAGATTATTCTAAAGGAGAATGAGATTCTCTCTCAGCATTACTCCTCCGTATATACCACAACACGTTGGTATATCGGGGCGGAGCAAGCGCACCTTATGTGATATGGTGTGCTCTATGATGAGTACTACTGAGTTGCTTATTTCCTTTTGAGGATATGCACTTGAGAAGCTGCATACCTATTGAATAGGGTTCCAACCAAATCAGGTGCCTACTACTGCATATGTGATATGGTATGGGAAGAGCCCATCTCTTAAGGAAGTTAAGATTTGGGGTTGTCCGGCCAATGTCTCCGGACAAGCTCGAGGCAAGGTTATGTCTGTGGAAGTTTGTTGGATATCCCAAGCATTCGCAAGGAAACATCTTCTACCAAACTGAGGAACAAAAGGTGTTTTGTTTTCTCAGCATGCCACCTTTTGGAAAGGGAATTTCTTATGAAGGAATTAGTGGTCATGAGGCAGAACTAGAAGGAGTTTTAGCTATACAAACTGCAGCTGATGATTTGGTAGAACCGAAGGATTCAATAGATCCCAACGAACCTCAGCCTCTCCGCCGATCTAGTAGGGTTTCTCATCCACCTGAGAGTTACTTCGGTTTCTCTATGATAGTGGGAGCGAGGATTGCATCATGAGATGATGACCCAACTAGTTTCGAGCAGGCCATCAAGAGTGGGGAGTCTGTGAGTATGGCTGGATGCTAAGCGATCTGAGATGGAATCCATATACACCAACAAAGTATGGACTTTGGTTACTTTAACTGAAGGGTTAAATCCCCATCAGGAGCAAGTATATCTTGAGAAGATTACTTGGTGTACATGAAAAAGTTGAGACTTTCAAAGCTATGCTTAAGTCCATCCAGATCCTACTTGTCACTGCTACATACCATGACTATGATATCTGGCGGTTGGGTGTCATGATTACTTTTCTAAATGATGATTTAGAAGAGAGCGTCTATAAGTACACAGCCAGAAGGCTCCGAAGATAGTGGGAGCAGCGGAAACGTGTGCAAGTTGTTTTATGGGATAAATCAGGCATCGCGGAGTTGGAATGTCTGTTTTGATGTGGTAGTCAAAGAGTTTGACTTCATCAAAATGATAGATGAACCTTGTATATACAAAAAGGAAGTAGGGAGTATGGTGGTGATCCTCGTATTGTACGTGGATGACATACTCTTGATAGGGAAGGAGTTTCCTATGCTACGCTCCGTCAATCTCCTCTTATCATAAGGATTTCCAAATAGGATCAAGGTGATACCTCCTAAATCCTGGGTTTTGGATCTATGAGATAGATCTAATTGGATGTTAGGATTCTCACTGGGTATAGTGAGATGGTATCAATTGATCCTGGGGAGAATCACTGAAAAGCTTCCAGGGTGGTAAGGTCGACTGAATGTTAGTAACAGGCATTGTCTTTACCCTCGGTGGAGGGACGGTATGTTGGAAGAGTTTCAAGTTAGATACCGTGGCAAACTAGACGATTAAAAGCAAGATACATCGTTACCAAGAATGCTACCAAAGAGGCAGTCAGGATAAATATAAGTTCATGAGATGAACTTCGTTCCTACCATTGTGTGACAATGGAGTTGTGGCTTATGCCTAGGAACCCCCGTCCTATCAAAGATCCAGACATACTCTTAGGCAGTATCACCTGATCATGGATATGGTTGATCTCTAGGGAGATCGAGGATAGGAGAGTAGATACAAAGGACAACAGTGCGGATCCACTCACAAAGGCCTATTTCCCAGTAGAGACTTTTATGGGATGGTTGAGTATGAGATACTTCAACCACAACTGATTGTTGGGTATGAGATACCACAACAGATGACCCTAGTGCAAGTAGGAGATTGTTAGTGATATGTATTCCCTAGAGGCCATTACTGTACATACGATGTATATTTTAGTGGATGCTTGGACATATATAGTGAGGACTTTCTTGCTCGACATGTTGTATGCTATCTGGTTGCACTTTATCTTAACATGTACTCTGATTGTCTCTATGTTACATGTTGATAAAGTCCTTAGGATGAGTACTTGACTACCAAGACTATGATGCAGATCATTCTAGTGGGGACAGAGTTGTCGCTAAGTATATCCTTCAATTGTTCCTAGTCGTACGTGTATCGAAATAGGGCATCGATATACCAGAGTAGACTAGCGTATAGCTTCTCGACCCATGTAAATGGGCGATGGATGATCCCATATCCATTGGTGTTTGACATCAGAGATAGTATATGGGTGCTCAGTGGAGACTGGGTCCACTGGACGGACTCGCCGAGAACTCCCAGATGGTATTATACCTCACGTCAGATGACAGTTCTCCGGTGACACTGGTACAGGTTAGTCTGTAGACCTGAGATCGTCATAGAGTTTTCTGTGATTCCCATTATGCTTTGATTTCTACCTTACCACGTTCAAGAGAACGTGCAAAACGGTGGCTTTTGGGTACAGTCCCGAATCACATGGAGGCAATGAGCGATAGGAGGGGTTTCGTCTCTCCCGGTATTGGGAGTTGATGTTGCGCTGTGTTCGATTGGCTATAACTGGATATCCCTGGTTAGGGTTGCTGAGATTTACTGGTAAGTGTTATTAGTAGTTTCTCGAACTGTTATGGACCTCATATCGACACGACTTATCGGTTACTGGGGTCTGACGTTTACCACCCCTAGACCAGATATGCGACATATCAGACGAAGAGACCGGACTGTACAGGAGTGTTACCGATTGGATTCACAGGAGAATGTACAGGCTTGGTTGTTGATCTTCTGATCGCTCAATACCTGGGTGGATTTTACGTTTAGCTGACCGCTTGCAACTTGTGGGTGTTTGATATGATCATCACCTACTGCCAGCGTAGTGACGATTCTTTAGAGTCCTACACAGAGGTTTTCTGGCTCAGGAAAAATGGAGTAGGAGCACATATGTGATATGTGTGGGACCGAGAACAATACGTGTATGTGATACCGTATTAGATTTTTCGCGATATGTGATATCAGCCGGGCATATGTGATATAGCCGGGTCATCGGATCAAGTGTTGATTCGATAAACTGATACTTATTATATTTGTCGGTTATTTATGAAATAGCCGGATTATCGGATCAAGTGTTGATTCGATAATTTAATGTATAATTATATATTTGATATATTATATTACATTAACTAATATAAGCTCACTTAAAGATTCTTTTTCTCACATGGATAATACATTGATGTAGATGCGATATATGTTAATTGTATTATTTTATTTTTTTATAATATATATTATATATGTGATATATAATATTGTAACATGTTAGGGTTATAAATGAAACATGGTTTTAGAGTTTAAATCTAGTTAGGGTTTGGATTAGGGTTAAACTTTGGATGAGCTTTGTGGAAGCTTCTTGAAGCTTTGACTTTTGTTCTCATTCTTTGATATTTTGTGAAAATATTTGTTAACCCAACCCAAATCTTTACCCATGGTTTATTCTCTATATGGGTTAAGGATGTGATCTTTAACCCATGGTTGCAATTCTAACCTCAAAAAATAATTCATTATTCATCACAAAAGGATTCTTCTTCTTCTTCCTCTTGAAAGCTTACTAGCTTTTGGGTTAGTGATGATTTTGAGTGAGAAATTGAAAACTAAACAGAGCTAAATTTCTACTTCATCATCCTCATCTATTCTAGCCACTAAGATTAGGGTGTTTTCTTTACTGATACTTGATTAGTGAAGCAAGAGCTTGGGTTAGAGTTTCTTCAAGGTAGTTCTCTTCATGGAGCCTCTCCAGAGTCCGAGTACTTGATGATCGCAGCGAAAGGACCTCAAAACGGAGCTTATGAAGTGAAGGAACGGACTACAAAGGTTGTAATCCCCAACTTTTAGACGTTAAAGTGTTTAACATGCTTATTGTTTGATTCTCTAGTTAAACTTCCTAGGTTTAGGGTTATCTTCGATGGCAAAATTTTAACTTGGCATAGATGATGCCTCCCGAAACCTTGCTGCCGTTGTAGGTAACCCAACATACCGGGAGAGACGAAACCCCTTACTATCGCTCATCGTCTCTATATGTCTCGGGATTGTACCCAAAAGCCACCTGTTTGCACGACTCAGCAGATCCGTGGTTGGGTGGTAATCAAAGTATAGTGGGAGAGCACACAAGACTCTATGACGATCTCGGGTCTACAGACTAACCTGTACCAGTGTCACCTGAGAACTGCTATCCGACGATAGATATAAGACCATATAAGAGTTCTCGGCGAGTCCGTCCAGTGTACCCAATCTCCACTGAGCACCCGTATATGATCTCGATGTCAAACATCAATGTATGTGGGAACATCCATCGCCCATCATATGGGTCTAGTATCATATACGCTAGTCTACTCTGGTATATTGATGCCCCATCTCGATACACCTACGACTAGGGACATTTCAGGATATGCTTATAAACTACAGACGTCCCACTAGTATGATCTCCATTATAATCACAGTAGTCAAGAAAATACCCTAAGGGCTTTATCAACATGTGTAAATGAATAAAAGCATGATTAAGTGAACATGTCTGATAAAGTAGAACCAAATAGCATACTATCATGTTGAGCAAGAATGTACACTGAATATATATACATCTATAAATACATCCACTATCATATAATGGCCTCTAAGGCATACATATATCCAACAGGCCGTACTGATAAGGAAGGGGGTTCCTTTTCTTTAGACCGAGGCATGCGTGTGGAGTTTTCAGCAGTTGAAGACTCGGTTGACGACTGCACCAGATCTATCTTTGTTTCTGGATCGGGCGACTTTGTTGTTTACTGTGATGTTACGCGAGTCAGGCTCGATTGTGTACTGATGTAGCATGATAGAGTTATCGCTTATGCTTACCGACAGTTGGAGGAAGTACGAGCAGGATTTATCCCACTCATGATCTGGAGATGGCCGCGGTGGTTTTGCGCTGAAGATTTGGGGACACTACTTGTCGGAGAGTCATGTCAGATTTTCACGCACCACAAGAGATTTGTGTGCATCTTCCTGCAGCGGGTTTTGGTTGTTGAGACAGCGTCGTTTGATGGAGCTTGTGAAGGATTGTGATTGTGAGATCCTTTATTACCCGTGGTAAGACGATTGTGGTAGCTGATGCTTGAGTCGTAGGCCTGGGGGTAGCTTGTTCCAGTTATGCGCAGTTCAGAGATAGTCTTATGCAGATTTACAGTTCTTGTGTAACCGTTGAGTACAGCTTAAGTTCACCTCTACTAAGGGGACAGCTTGCTTATGTCCGCGCCCGTCCACTTTTGCTAAATCGTTTTCGTTAGGCACAGCCCGCCGATGCTCGTTGTCGGAGATTCTTAAGCATGTTCGGCTGGGTAAAGATTCGTAGTTCTTGATTTATGACCAGGGTGTGCTATGTTAGGGACTCGATGGTGTGTACCTGATACTGATGGGTAGAGACGCGAGGTCCTAGAGCAGGCACATCAATCAGCTTTCTATGTTCATCCAAGTGCCACCGAGATGTAACGTGACTTGAGAGTTGGTTACTGGTGGGCAGGGGTGAAGAGTGAAGTTTCGGATTTCATTTTGAAGTGCTTGGTTTGTCAGCGAGCTAAGGTTGAGCATTTGAGACTGTCTGGAGAGTTGCAACCTTTTTACCATTGTAGAGTGGGAATGGGAGCAGATCTCCATGAATTTCGATGTGGTGTCTACTCAGGTCTAGTCGAGGGTATACCTATTCGGGTGATTGTTGTCCGGTTATGCTCAGTTTGCTCTGTTGTTCTTTGGTAAGTTTATGCGTTTGCATGGAGTTCCTTCATGCGTTGTATCCGATAAAGGCACCCAGTTCGCTAGCCTTCTTTGGCAGATACTTCAGGAAGCTTTAGGTACTGGTTGAGCTTTAGATCCGCTTTTCCATCTGTAGGCAGATGGTCAGATAGAGCAGACTACACAGAATCTGGAGGATATGCTTGTGCATATGTACTAATTGTTTGTTGGCTGTGGGATCGTCACTTGCCATTGATGGAGTTCTCCTACGATGATGGTTGTCAGTAGACGTTTCAGATGGCAACTTTTAGGCCTTGTGTGTAGGTTGTGTTGATCCCCAGTCTGTTTTACTGACTCCGCGTGAGTAGGATTTTTGGACCCTAGCTAGTCGAGAGGCTTCGGAGAAGATCCAGTTGATTCATGTCAGGATGAGAGCAGCCAGTGCCAACAGAAGTCTTATGCCAACCGTGGTGGTCGCAGACTTGAGTTCGCGGTGGGAGATCATTTATTTCTACGGATTTTTCCGATGAATGGCGTGTTGAGTTTTGGGAAGCTTAGTCCTAGATTGTGGGTCCTTTTGAAATCCTTTAGCGAGTTAGTACCGTTGCCTATAATTTGGCACTTCCGCCCAGATTTTTGAGTATCCATCCCGTATTCTTTGTGTTGATGCTTTGCAAATACCTTCATAACCCTTCTCACACGATTCAGCATCAGACCGTTTAGCTTGGACGCGATTTTTCATTCACCGACAGCCGATAGTGTTAGTGGATCGGCAAGTGGAGAAATTTCGATCAAGGGTCTTGCCATCTGTGGAGGTTTCTTTAGTGTAGCCGTATAGTGAGGAGATCACTTGGGAGGCTGCGAGCGAGATTGGGAGTTTTGCACTCATCTCCTTGAAGGTATGCATAGCAGGAATTTTTAATTTAGGGACAAATTTTTTTTAAGGGGGGAGATTATAACGCCTTAGTTTTCGATTAGTGTTAATTAAGCAATAATACGGGTTTTTGGTAAAAAGTTTACCAATTCGGGTTCCTCACATTTTATAACATTTAATTAAAAATTTATTATTATTTGTTATTTCTTGCACACACATGTGCATGTTTATGTGAGGGTTTATTTGTGTTAATCTAGTTTAGTGACCATGACAACTTAACCTAATCCTAATCCTTGCCTTAACCTTAACCCTAAACCCTTGTTGTTTGTGGAGAGATATTTCTTTGGTTGCTTTGGATTGGGAGGAGGTGGCATGTGACTCACTGAGGTGGCATGGTTTGCATTAATGAAGAGTTAATGTAAGGGTGCACTCACCTCACTCTTTCTTATCCTCACCACTCGCTTTCCTTATCCTTTCATTCTCTCTCTTTTTCTCCATCTCTCATTATTTTTCATACTCCTCAACTCTCAACTGAACACTTGCTCATTCATCACATAAACCTTCACTAAACCTTAAAACTTCATCAAATCTCACAAAAATCACATCTTAAACCTTGTTTTGCCTCTTGGATGCCTTGGAGCTTGGAAAGCTAGGATCTTTGAGCTTGTGGGAGTATTTAATGATCTCTTTCTGTTAAGTAAGTCTTTTTAGTGTTGCGTAGCTTATTCGTTTCAGTTTAGAACGCGTAAAGTTTCGTTTCGGGTAAATATCGTATTTTTAGTGTAGTTTTGGGTCTCGGATGATCTGCTATCAAACCAGCTATTTGTTGGAAAAGTTCCCATCACAGTGACCTAGTGTAGTGACCTAGAAACTACCCTCAAAACCCTAGCCAATTCACTTCTTGTATGTCCGCAGATTTATTGGTTCTGGCCGCAATTTGCGGCCAGAGTGGGGTGGTTGGTGATGTATTTTGGGGTAGGGGTCTCTGGGGTTGTGTGTGGTCTTGTGGTATGTGCAACTTTTACAAATTGTTTGTGTAGAAAAATCTGGGATCACTTTGCTTGTTTTCGAGTATTTCGATTATGCGCGTTAGGTTATCCGATACGGTTCGTGTCCTTATGTATCTGTTGCTCTTAAGTTGGTTTCGTAGTGTCGCTACGTGCGTTAGCCATTAGACGAACACTTGAGAGTATGTTTGGAGTTGGTGCGTCGGTCAAACGTAGTTTGTACGTGTTATTGGTCGATTACTAATATATACACTTGCTTTATTGTTTTGTGATTTAGGATCACAGGCGGGGACTTCGGACGCTGCGAAGAAGGGGAAGCGAGTGGTTGGCTTTACTTAGCCAGGATAGTTGTGAGTTGATTTAACATCTACAGAGGAATCGCCCGCATGGCGTTATGCGCCTGGGCTAGATATGATATGATATTAGGCGCATGTTTATATTGCATATATAGAGTTTGCGCATAAACTTCATTGCATATTATTACTTGTTGTGCTTGGACTTGTACCCATTGGACACTGCACTAATATTGACGGCTTATGTTGCACGAGCACTGATTGTATGCCACACACACCGTCAATAATTGCCATGATACGTACAACACACATACATATATGATATTGTTTGGTTAGGGACATTGAGACACTGGTTCCTATTCCTTTGTGCATATGACATATAGCATACCTGTATACCTACATGCTTACACATATGCCTTGCCATATCTACATGCTAGTTACCCATATACCTATATGGTATTGTACCATTAGAGATAGGTATATACACATATGAGACACAGCTACATATACATCTTGTATACATACTTACATGTACACTCACCTATCTTGACATAGATACACACATACCTGGAGGGTATTACATCATTATTGATAGGTAGATACACATATCTTGCTATACAGACATGGTTAAGTATACCTGGCTATAGCTACATGTTCACCTTTAATTGATGTTGTATAGATTTTTGAGAAATTAGGAACCGCATGATATATAATAACTTGTTGCAGTTAAATAGCGGTTTTTCCTTTATATGCTCAAATTACTATTTTATGTTGCATATATCATATTCATGGATTTTCGCATTGAGATATGGATTTCACATGATGTTTTCTGGATTTGAGGACCGTAGTAGTTTCATAAAATTATGCATTATTTGAAAAATCTGGTTTCTCTTGATATGATATTTCAGCGTCCACCATGAGATTTCTTGGTTCTGATATATACCCCATGCGAGGAGTGGTGTGGGCCGTGTGCGGGTACATGGTGGAGCTCGAAGGTACCGCGGGGCAAGAAAGGTATGTCGATGGATTAGCCGATGAGCCTGGCAGGGGAATCATACCTACCGGTGACAGTTTTGGACTCGTCGGTGATCGCGGAGATATCGACCGACGTATGGATACAGGGAATTTGGGTGTCGATGCTGGGTACTCGGGTTTCCGATGAACCTATGATACGTATATATCAGGGCCAGTCGTGGTGACGACGCCTGATAGATGAGTATTTATGTGTCGATGCTGGACACTAGTTTTCATGATATTTCACTCCTAAGTATATATATCAGTGGTATGGGACACTGTTATATATGCATGTATATATATATATATATCAGTGGCATGGGACACTGTTATATTTATATATATATTTATAATATATATCATCATAATGATCTGTGCAAGTATAATTATTCATTAGATCTGAGGGCCGATCTGTGGGCCGATATGAGGGCCGATATGAGGGCCGACCTGAGGATATTTATGATTTGGATTGTCTTGATGGACATTGGTCCTGCCACGATGAGAATTCCGTGAGGATGACATGTTCTATCCCATATCCTACATTTATTTATATGTATTGCTTCATGTATTAGTAGTACCTGATAGAGTACCTTTCATGACTGTTACATATATATTGCCATATTATTGCTTCATGTATTAGTTATACCTGATAGAGTACCTTTCATGACTGTTGCATACATATGGCCATTTAATGATATTAGCTTGCATGTGATAGATTCGTGCAGTACATGCATACTTGCGATTACATGTATATGTTATTTACTATTCATGAGTTGGCAACAGATATACTACGCCATAGCGAAGAAAAAGACGATATAAATAAAACTGCATAAAAGACCTCCAATTCACAAAATAATATACAATATCGTCCTCACAACTCGTCTCTAAGTCAATACATGAAAATGGTAGATGGAGAGTACAAGGTACAAAGATATACAATGAGCAACATCGGATAACCGCAAAACCCACCTATAGCAAAACTGCACACAGTCAGCCATAGTGGTATCCGTTGCAAAAGATGATACGATAGGTAGAAGCCCTGCCTCGACTACTCTGTGGAACAACCTGCAAACCCTGTGGCACAACGGGGGTGAGTGGTGGTTGTTTTTCACCTTTGGGCGTGGATTTACTCCCGTTTGGGGATGCTTTACTTATATCTTTATGTTGTACCCTTTTTGGGAGCTTATTTTACAAAGGAGGTGCTGCCAAATTTTTAAAGGAAATAAATTGGGGCTTTAAAGAATTTTGAATGAGATTTCAAAAGTTTTAACAATGTTATTATCACTTACTGCTTTTGATGGTTTAGATTGCTGGGTTTTTGGCTTACTTGAATTACGTTACGCCTGAAGACGTTACGTAGTTTAAGGAACGTCACGTGCTAAATTTTGGGTCGTGACAGTTATTTAGACGACGTTAAAAAGTTCGAACGGATATCAATAACCCAATTTTTCCCTCGCTGGAAATTTTCCAAGAGGTGGATTTTTTCCAAGTCTAAAATCTTCAGAAAATCATGCAGGCGATTCTGTGGACCTTCTAGAAGAACGATACCCAAACTTGACTTTTTGGATCGCGGAACCGCGGTCATACCCTATGGTTTGCCGCAGTTCCATGGCGACATGAGTGACGAAAGGGTTGGCCCTTCTACAGATGGTTCATAGGTGCTGTGGCATGTTCTGGGTATTTTTAAAACTCCGCTCAAGTGTTGAGCTTTTTTGGGAAATTTTGGTTGTTTGTTTATTCGATCAAAAAGTTTAACATCATTTAGCTATCTGTGATTGTGATACAATATTTGAAATCCACATAATTTGTTATGTGATAACTAGTTTAAATTTTATAAATCTAGCAGTTTAGTCTCATTTGATCGGTTGCCATAGAATTTTGATGTGGATCAAAAGTCCGTCGTAATTACGTAGTGTATGCGGATAATCGTCGAGTAACCTTACTAGATAGCCACGCCCCATAGCCCCGACCAAGTGACTGTAGGAGAATCCCGTCGCCAAAAGCATCCGTTTGGGTGCTCGCGGCCACGGTGTTCCGCCTTAGTGCACTTCGTCGACGGCATCGGGGGTGCGGCCGTCTACTAAAGTTTCCGACGAGCATTCAATCAGGTTATCGGGAATCTTGTTGAATTACACGACAGGTTATTAGAAAGTGTCTTCAATATCGAGACTAAAATGTGGGGTTTATAAATGTTAGGCATATGATGTCTAAGGAATTCATTTGGTTAGGCATGAAATCTAATGTATGTGATATGTTGGGTTTATGATGTCCAAGGTGGTTGCGGAATCCAATTGTTGTAGTTTTTCACTTTCTTTTCTGCGACCGTAAGTGTAATATATGGTGTATCGCCGGTTTCGGTGCTATATGTCAACGACAATTGGGATACACATATTTACTTACGTTGATAACATGTTATGTTATGTGTTGTTGTGATATGTTATATTGGATCGTCGTGTTTTTAATAGCCGGGGGTTTTATGTGAGATGAGAGTTTTTCATTTTCATTCTTGTAAAAGCTTGTATGTAATTTTCTTTTATTGGGGCACTTCCGGGTTGAGGATGATGTCACCATTGATGTATATTATTTACTTTTCAGCATTAGGATAGACCCAAGGAGGGAAGCACAAGTAACCGGGTTCTAGGGTCCAATGGGAGACCATCTCGAGGAGTCGAGACCGGGTCTCCTAACTCTAGAATTGGTAGGGTTGCCTGCCGCTCTCGTAGGGGTCTAGGGATGTGGATTTAGCTATTCATTATGACCGTGGAATCCGTGTTTTATACCGGCTTAAATTAAAACACGGAATTCCTAGTATATCCAATATTTCATATATGTTCTTCTGCTGCTGATATTCTGTGATGTGATTACTTGATATGTTGAGACAAATGCTTATATTATATATATGATATATAATAATTATTGTTGCTTTCGTTTCTTCTGTGATGCTTAGGAAGCATAATATGATTGGACTTCATTAATGAGATTAATGAAATAAAAGAAACCTAAAGATATTGTAGAAACTTGTTTTAAAAACTGGTAGTTCTAGTTCTTACTTTGCATAGCGGTATTCCTTGTAGAATATCCAACACCTTATTCGATAAGGAAAGAGACGAGATCCCTTCACCAGGAGTGACCTCTTTAGCGAAACTAGCAGATGCTACAACCCACTCGGTTTGTCTTTTGATTGCTTCTATAGTTTTTGCTTTGCATAGTGGTATTTGTGAAATATCCTGCACCTTATTTGATAAGGAAAGAGCCGAGATCCCTTCACCGGGAGTGACCTCTTTAGTAAAACTAGTAAAAGCCTAAAAAACACTCCATTTCAAAATCACTCGATTCTACAACGATATCAAGTTCATTACGCAAAAGGTTTTCATAAAAACCTGTCGTAGCCCTCCGTCATTTCAGATAAGTAGTATTTAGTATTCATGCTGCGTTTGTTGACCTTGTCAAGGCGGTGTGCGGTAGCTGATCAGTGCTTATCTACAGAGCATATGATGCGATTGGATTAGGGTAGTCGTGCGGCCTTGTTGACCTTGTCAAGGGTCGTGCAGGTGGGTTTAATTCAATCAGGAAATGACGGGTTGAACTTGACTTGCGGTCTATGGTTTGTTGACCTTGTCAAGGTCATAGATCGCTCGGGGCAGAATATTATTAGGAATTTCAAGTGTTGAAATTTGCCATGAGATTAGATACCTTCTATGAGATAGTTGGATCCCAATACCCACTACGAGTAAGAGTTACTCCTTGGAGAGTTTTACACATTACAATTAGCCGATCAAGTAGGTGTATAGAAAGGTGTTAACGGGGTTACTCCCCTGCAAAAATGAGATTTATTTTAATTAGGCCCGTGCGAAAGCAGGGGAACCTCCCTCAAAATACCGACACTGGCCTGACCAAAAGATTGGCGAACTTGTAGGATGTAATTACTCCCGTCTAGTCTTGCCTTTTAGGGTTTGAAAGAAGATTTAATAAAAATAGTGGGACCATCCTGATTAGATAAAATAATAACCAATCTGATCTTGCAAGAGCGTACGCAGAGTGTTTTCTTCTCTCTCTCTCCTGGTAGCGACCGTGTGACGCCTTAATCAAGATAATAATATGGATGCATTGACCGAACTTGCTTATTTTACTGAGCTGGGGAACGTTGGTTCCGCTCTATCTTATAACTGTTATAAGTCCGAGCAGGAAATTGGGGAATATCTGGATTCCCTTGCCACCCCATCGAGGAATAAGCATGTTGATGCATATTCTTCGGGTACGTTTATTATCAAGAACCGTTTCTCAGTATCCTCTACGTCATAGGTATAAGATACCGGATTAGGATCCCACATATGTAATATGTAACATGGGTTATAGAAAGGTAGAGAACTGAGAATGGGTGATAAATCTCTATGTGTTAGAGGATGGTGCAATTGTTGCAGCCAAGTCAGTTCGCAAATATCACCTTGTATTTCCAAATGGAAAATACAATGATTCTGTACAAATGTTATTAGATAACGAACCTGATATACAACATTACATCAGATTCTTTATTGAGTTAAAGAAGGATATAATTCTGTATAGGAGGATAATGTTGTGAACATTTTCCTGAATCAATGGTTGGTTACATCAGGCGCGTTATGAAATAACATATACGTTCTAAATCAAACCACAGTTCAAAGTATATAGAACACACACAAGAGTAGTAGTTCAGAAATGAACGGATCCTTCTTGTGGCATTGTAGACTAGGTTATATCAATGCGACACGACCAGCTAAGTTACATATGGATGAATATGACAATCTGTTCGAATTTTCATCTTATGATACTTGCCAGTCTTGTCGAAAAAGGTAAAGTGACCAATACTCCGTTTACTGGAAATGGAGATAGAGTTACTGAAGTCTTGGGACAGATACATGATGATGTATACGGTCCTTTGTCTACAAATGCCAGGATAGGTTCTTTATACTTCATTACATTCATAGACGATCTCTCAAGATTCGGACATATGTTCTTTTTGAAATACAAGTCTGAAACTTTGAGAAATTCAAGGAATATAAGCTTGAATTTGAGAACTAGACGGGTAGAAGTATTACAGTCCTACGATGTGATCGAGGAAGCGAATACTTGCGCATGGAGTTCCTGGAGTTTCTAAAAGGAGAATGAGATTCTCTCTCAGCTTACTCCTTCATATACACCACAGCACAATGGTGTATTGGGGCGGAGGTATCGCACCCTATGAGATATAGCGCGCTCTATGATGAGTATTGCTGAGTTACCTATTTTCGTTTGGAGTTAAGCCCTTGAGAAGCTGCATACCTATTGAATGGGGTTCCATCCAAGTCAGTGCCTACCACTCCATATGAGATATGGAATAGGAAGAGACCATGTCTTAAACGAGTTAAGAAATGGGAGTGTCCGGCCTATATTGAAAGGCAGAATCCGAGCAAGCTCGAGGCAATGTCAGTTCTGTAAGTTTGTTGGATATCCCGAACATTTGTAAGGGTATATCTTCTACCACTCTGAGGGGGAAAATGTGTTTTGTTTCTCAGCATGCCACCTTTTTAGAAAAGGAATTTCTTGTAAAGAAATTTGTGGTCATGAGGTAGAACTGGAAGGAGTTCCAGCTGAATAAACTAACAGCTGATGATTTGGTGAAACCAAAGGATTTAATAGTTTCTAATGAGCCTCAGCCTCTTCCCGAATCTGGTAGGGTTCCTCATCTACTTGAGAGATACTACGGTCTTCTCGGTGACAGTGGGAGCGAGGATTGCATCATGGTAGATGATGGCCCAACCAGGTTCAGGCAGGCCATCACAAGTGGAGACTTTGTGAAATGGCTGGATGCTATGCAATCAAAGATGGAATCAATGTACACCAGCAAAGTATGACTTTGAATGTTGCACGTGAAGGGGTAAAACCCATTAGGAGCAAATGGATCTTGAGAAGATTCTTGGTGTAGATAGAAAAGTTGAGACTTTCAAAGCCCTTCTTAAGTCTATCAGGATTAGAGCATGCATCGCGGAGTTGGAACATCTGTTTTGATGTGGTAGTCAAAGGGTTTGACTTCATCAAAAAGGTAGATGAACCTTGTATAGACAAGAAGGTTGTAGAGAGTAAGGTTGTCTTCCACGTATTGTGTGTTGATGACATACTCTTAATAGGAAATGGTTTCCTATGCTACACTCAGTCAAGCTCCTCTTATCATGAAGATTCTCAATAGAAGATCTGGATGATACCTACTACATCTTGTAGATTATGATCTATGGTGATAGATCTAAGTGGATGTTGGGAGTGTCTCAAATTCAGGTACATTAACACCGTACTAAAGGGGTTTAGTATGGAAAATTCTAAGCGTGGTGGTTCGCCCACTTACCGAGGAATCACTCTCTCTAAATAGATGTCTTCCAAGACTGATTTGGAGAGAGTTCGAATGCAAGGGATATCCTATGCTTCGGCAGTAGGCTCTATCATGCATACGATGTTATATACCAGACCAGATGTCGATGACTCACTAGGTGTAGTGATCAGGAATCAATCGGATCTTGGGAGAATCACTGGACAGCTGTGGAGGACATTCTTAAGTACTTGAGAAGCACAAAGAATGTTCTTGGTTCGAGCTTCCAGAGTGATAAGGTTGACTGAAAGTCAGTCACAGGAATTGTCTTTACCCTCAGTGGAGGGACGGGATGTTAGATGAGTTCCAAGCTAGATACCGTGGTATACTAGACGATAAAGGCTGAATACATTCCTACCATTAAGTGTCCAATAACTGTTATTGTGACAACAATGGAGTTGTGGCTTTGGCTAAGGAACGCAGGTCCCATCAGCATTCCAGACATATTTTGAGGATAGTATCACCTGATCAGGGAGATGGTTGATCTCCAAGGGATCGAGGTTCGGAGAGTTGGCACGAAGAATAACACGGAGGATCCACTCACAAAGGCCATTCCCTTGAAAGACTTCTATAGGACGTTGAGTATAAGATACTGCAACAAATGACCTTAGTGCATGTGGGAGATTGTTAGTTATATGTTTGGCCTGGAGGCCATTACTGTATATGTGATGTATATTATAGTGGATGCTTGGACATATATAGGGAGGACTTTCTTGCTCGACATGATAGTATGCTATCCGGTTGCACTTTATCTTAACATGTACACTTATTGTCTCTCTATTACATGTTGATAAAGACCTTAGGATGAGTACTTGACTACCAGGATTATGATGCAGATCATACTAGTGGGGCAGAGGTAGTCAGAAAGTACATCCATAGATTGTTCCTAGTCGTGATAGTATCGAGACAGGGCATCGATATTCCAGATTAGACTAGAGTATACGCTTCTCAACCCATATGATGGGCGATGGATGATCCCATATCCATTGGCGTTTGACATCAGAGAAGGTATACAGGCGCTCAGTGGAGACTGGGTACACTGGACGGACTCGTCGAGAACTCCCAGATGTTATTATACCTATCGTCAGATGGCAGTTCTCTGGTGACACTGGTACAGGTTAGTCTGTCGGCCCGAGATCGTCATAGAGTCTGGTGTGATTCCCACAGTGCTTTGATTTCCACCATGCCATGTTCAAGAGATCGTGCAAAAAGGTTGTTTTTGGGTACAGTCCCGAGTCACATAGAGGCAATGAACGATAGGAGGGGATTCGTCTCTCCCGGTATTGGGGGTTGATGTTGCGCTATGGTTGATTGGCCATTGTTGGGATACCTACAATGGCAGCAAGGTTTCGGGTGGCATCTCACATGCCAATTTCAAAATTTTCCATTATAGATAATCCTAAACCTAGGATCTTTAACAAGAGAATCAAACAAAACTATCATGTTAACACTTTAACATCTAAGAGTTAGGGATTACAACCTTTGTAGTCTGTTCCTTCGCTTCATAAGCTCCAAGTTGAGTTTCCTTCGCTGCAATCATCAAGTACCCGGACTCTATAGAGGCTCCATGAAGAGAATGATGCATCCTTGCTTAAAGACTTCATTAATCCAAGATGATATACCTTGAAGAATCTCAAACCCAAGCTCTCACTTCACTAATCAAGTATCAGTGAAGCAAACACCCTAATCTAAGTGGCTAGAATAGATGAGGATGATGAAGTAGGAATTTTGCTCTCTTTTGTTTTCTTTATCTCACTTTATTTCATCACAAATAAAAATCAAGCAAGCTTTTTTAAGAGCTTGAAGAAGATGAATAAGAAAGTGATGACTGAATTATTGTTGAGATTAGAAATGCAACCAAGGTTAAGTATGTGTCATGGCTAACTCATGTAGAGAATAAACCATAGGCTAGGGTTAAAGTTGGGTTAACAAATATCAAGCTAGAAACAAAGAGGGTGGATATTGTCAAAGGTCATGAAGCTTCCTCAAAGCTTATCCAAAAGAAAATCCACACAATTTGAATTATTCCATAATAAAATGTTAACCCAAGTTTAAAACCCTAACATGGTTTAAACCCTAGGTGCATTTGTAACCCTAACATGTTACAATATTATATATCACATATACAATATTTTGTAACAAAAGAAAATAATACAATTAACATATATCACATATACATCAAGGTATTATCAAGTTAGAAAAAAAATCTTTAAGTGAGCTTATATTAGTTAATGTAATATAATATATCAAATATATATAATTATAAATTAAATTATCGAATCAACACTTGATCCGATAATCCGGCTATTTCACAAATAACCGACTAATATAAAATGTATCAGTTCATCGAATCAACATTTGATCCGATGACCCGACTATATCACATATACCCGGCCGATATTACATATCGCGAGAATCGAATACGGTATCACATACTCGTATTATTCTCGGTCCCGCACATATCATATATGTGCTCCTACTCCGTTTTGCCTGAGCCAGGAAACCTCTGTGCAGGACTCTAAAGAATCGTCAATACGTCGGCAGTAGGTGATGATCATATCAAACACCCACAAGATGCAAGCGATCAGCTAAACGTAATAGCCACCAGGTATTGAGCGATCAGAAGAACAACAAGCAAGCCTGTACATTCTCCTATGAATCCAATCAGTAACACTCCCATACAGTCCGGTCACTTTGTCTGATATGTCGCATATCTAGTCTAGGGTGGTAAACGTCAGACCCCAGTAAACGATAAGTCATGTCGATATGAGGTCCATAACAGTTCGAGAAACTACTGATAACACTTACCAGTAAATCTCAGCAACCCTGGCCAGGGATTTCTAGTTATAGCCAATCGAACACAGCGCAACATCAATTCCTAATACCGGGAGAGACGAAACCCCTCCTATCGCTCATTGCCTCCATGTGATTCGAGACTGTACCCAAAAGCCACCGTTTTGCACGTTCTCTTGAACGTGGTAATATGGAAATCGAAGCACAGTGGGAATCACACAAGACTCTATGACGATCTCGAGTCTACAGACTAACCTATACCAGTGTCACCAGAGAACTACAATCTGACGTGAGGTATAATACCATCTGGGAGTTCTCGGTGAGTCCGTCCAGTGTACCCAGTCTCCACTGAGCACCCGTATAATATATCTGATGTCAAACACCAATGGATATGGGATCATCCATCGTCCATCTACATGGGTCGAGAAGCTATACGCTAGTTTACTCTGGTATATCGATGCCCTATCTCGTTACACCTACGACTAGGAACATTTGAAGGATGTACTTAGCGACTACACTGTCCCTACTAGTATGATATTGATCATGGTCCTGGTAGTCAAGTACTCATCCTAAGGGCTTTATTAACATGTAACATAGAGACAATCAGAGTACATGTTAAGATAAAGAGCAAATAGATAGCATACTATCATGTCGAGCAAGAAAGTCCTCCATATATATGTCCAAGCATCCATTACAATATACATCGTATGTACAGTAATGGCCTCTAGGGCATACATATCACTAATAATCTCCCACTTGCACTAGGGCCATCGGTTGTTGTATCTCATACCCAACAATCAGCTGTGGTTGAAGTATCTCATACTCAACCATCCCATAAAAGTCTCTATTGGGAAATAGGTCTTTGTGAGTGGATCCGCGTTGTTGTCCTCTATATCTACTCTCCTATCCTCTATCTCCCTAGAGATCAACTATCTCCATGATCAGGTGATACTGCCTAAGAATATGTCTGGATCTCTGATGGGACGGGGGTTTCTAGGTGTCACGACCCGCAGGGTACGAAACGTGACTGGCACTTAAGTTACGAAACGTCTCAAGACATCCGTAAAATAAGTAAGCCAAATCCCAGAAACCAAAACCAAATAAGCAAAAGAATGAAGGAAAACCAATCAATGGAAAGCGAGTTTATCAAATGAGTCACATTAAGTCTTTTTAAAACAATATCAATTTTTCCGAAAATTTCGGCAGAGTCTCCTTTGTAAATACTGGCCCCCAAAATGGGTACAACAAGAATATATATGAATCCAACAAATATGGCATCCCCAAGCGGGAGCTAGCTCTTCGCCATAAGGCGGTCACAAATCCCACGCAATATAAAACAACAACATGCGAAATAATCATAAAGAAGCATGAGAAAAACAGCATGTCGACTCAAGTGAGCTCGACCCCAAAATACAGCAAAAAGTCCACAAATCTCACAGTCTCATCTCTAGGTCAATATACAACAATACTGGTAGGTACAGTAGATGGAGTACACTAGATACAAAGAATATATAAGGTGGTACAAAAATAATGATATAACCCACCTAAGAGCAAAACCTCGAGTCCAGGCAAAGGAGGCAAAAGAAGCAAGTGCACCCGCCGTTACTGTACTGACGGAGCAGACCTGCAAAAGGCTGTGGCACAACGGGGGTGAGTTGCCAACTCGTGAGTAATAAATAACATCTACACAGGCTATCGAATGCATGCACACAAGCATCTTAGCATCTAAAATACAGGTAAGGCAGGACACAATAGCAGGTATGTATGCAATATGAATATACTAGCAGGTATGAATGCAATGCGAATCAACTCATGATCTGAGTGTGTAAGTATAAGAATCATGTTTTTCCTTTAGGAATCTCTTTTGAAATACCAGCACAATACCAATAGAATCAACAAGAATCGGTGTCCAGCAACGACACCTCAAAACTATCACAAATCTCATATATCCATGTCATAGTATCTCTGGCCTCAGCCATCCGGCTGACCCATCTCAATATCAATATCTCATCAACTCGCGGCCACGGTCGGTATCCTCTGGATATCCGCCGTCCCAAACAGTCACCGGTAGGTAATCCGCCCCCTGCCAGGCTCATCGTCAGCACCACGAGCTTCTTGCCCCGGGGTACCTTACCGGGCCCACCATGTGCCCGAGACGGTTCATCCAACTCCTCGAAACGGGTCTCGAAAACCACAGCAAACTCATGGTGGACGACACTTACATCACTAGAAAACCGCAATTTACATATTTTAAAAATATAATAAGTTTAGAAATTTTGCGGCTTTCCCCCGAAATCCAGAAATATCATAAAATCTCAAGAAATCCTCATAAGTGCATATGTCAATGATAATGAATGCATATGGTATCAATAATCAAGTTGCGATGTGTGATTAATAGACTAAGTATGAATAAATAATATGATGAGGTACATGCACATGAATAGCAATCCTACGATTTCATTTTAAGGAATTAAAGGCAATAGCACAAGTTTAAGTATCAATTATAGTAAAAGGTTTCAATTTAAAGGTTATCTAATATGGTGGCATGGCAATCACCAGGGCATGGGTGTAAGCATGAATAGTGCTCGTGCTGCATATAAAAACCCTGGCAATGGTGCAGGTGTCCTCTAAAATGGGTTCGCATATGTATGTCAATATAAGGCATGAATGTAGCAAATAATCATACAAGTATTACACCCCTAATTACTAACATTACTAAGAATCATTTAAGTTACTAAAACTATCGGGCGACTTGCGCCATCCAACGATAGTCCCCCGTAAATGTTACATCTACTCACCGGAATCCCTAGCTAGTCACGTCCAATCACCGCTTTCCCCTTTCGTGCCGCGTCTGACGTCTCCGCGACCGAACCTGGAATTTACATCAATACCAAACATAAGGTTACATATCAAGAACGACGCAAAACCCAAACGAAAATACTAACGTTCACAAGCTAGGTACAACGTGCACAAGGTGCGCGGAATACACGCGAAAATCGCAAAAACTAACTAAAACGTCGATTTGGTCTCCCGGCAAAAACTAAAACCCGATCACTCAAAAATCCGCACTCGCACATCCTAAATGTCATAGGATAAGCCAAAACAATCATCAAGATATCAAAATAATTCATCATAATATTTTTATAACAAAACTAGTAAGCTAGAAATTTGTAATTTGGTGCAAACATCGACAATTTGCGATAAAGTTAACACAATTCAACACAAACACCCAAACTAACCCACTAGATAGCCATTACACTAATTTTAAACCATTAACTATGCCTCAAAACCTAATTTCCACAACCAACCCTTTTCTTGATTTTTATAATTAACAAACTTAAACCAAACTATACATGAAAAACCTTAATTTAACACTAGATTTTAGCCTAATTAGCAAGTTAACCACTTAGATTTAGGTTAGCAAAACACTAGATAGCAACATAAATTTAATTAACTAAATAATGGTTTCTAAAACCCTAGTTAACTCAAACCATTAATCTTTAGAAAAAACTAGAATGAAACTAACACTAAATTAACACTAAAACAATTTAATTTAAGAAACTTAACCAAAAGAATTTAACTTGGTGGAAATTATACCTCAAGATCTATGGATCTAGCAAGAACAAGAGGCCTCTAAAGATGGCTTCATAGCACCTTGATCGAAGCAAGAAGGGCCAAGGAGAATGGGATGAAGGATGGGGTTATTTTGTGAGGTTTAAATTTGGAAATTTTGGAGCAACTTGATGAATTTTTGAATAAGATGAAAAGAAAAATGATGAAGAGGGGAGGGGCTGCAGATTTCGGCCAGAGGAGGGAGGAGGGGAAAGGTGTGGGGTGTGGGAAAGTCAAGGTCAACCCCTACCAAACAAGTAAAGACCCATACCCAATTAAAAATTTCAAAACCCTTTTAAAAAACACCTCTTTTCTACACAAGAATAAAAGTCAAAGAGGCAAGCATTTTTTTTTCTTGGGTTGCTGGAAATGGGCCGGCCTAGGAGTGAGGGAAGAGAGAGAGGGGTTTTACAAAAGAAATTTTATGCAAAATGACCCCTACAAGTCCAAAATTGCAAGTTTAAGCTTAAATTCAATAAATTTCGTTTTCCATAATAAAAATTAGTTAAAACTTAAAATAAATTACTAAAAATTTATGTTACAACTATATTTTAATTAACATGATTTTAAAGCTTAAATTTAGCCCATTTAAATTTTTATTTATCGCTAATTTAATGTATTTTCTTACCGGCTTAAAATAATATTAAAAATTGAAAAATTAGGGAAAATTTTTAAACGACCAGAATTTCATAAATAACTCATTTGCTACTAAAAAAAGCAATTACCTATCCAAATTAGGTATAATTAGTCCTAAACTGCAAAATAACAAAAAGACGGTTTACGGAAAAATACCGAATTTTCACCGATTTTCGGGAAAACACCAAAACGACTTTTCAAGGCGCTACAATCTTCCCCCCTTAAAGAAATTCGGTCCCCGAATTTAAAAATTATAACTACGCGTACCTTCAAAGAGATGGGGATATTTCTTCCTCATCTCGCCCTCGGTCTCCCAGGTAACCTCCTCACTGCTCGGGCCACGCCAAAGGACCTTGACGGTCGGTATAACTTTCGATCTCAACTTCTTCACCTGCCGATCCTGGATGGCCACCGGCTGCTCTGCAAAAGAAAGGTCGCGCTCTAGCTGGACTGTCGGGTGCTGAATCGCATGCGAAGGGTCGTGAAGGTACTTGCGGAGCATCGAAACATGGAAGACGGGGTGAACATCGGGAAAGCTGGGTGGAAGAGCCAAACGATATGCAACAGCGCCGACACGCTCGAGGATCTTGAAGGGACCTACGAATCTAGGGCTAAGCTTCCCCTTTCGCCCAAAACGCATCATGCCCTTCATCGCAGAGACCCTCAGAAAAACATGATCGCCAACTGCGAACTCTAGTCTGCGACGGCGCCTGTCCGCATACGATTTCTGCCTGCTCTGAGCCGCTCTCATCCGGTCTCGGATCAACTGTATCTTCGCTGTCGTCTCCTCAACAAGCTGCGGCCCCAAAATACTGCTCTCGCTGAGCTCTGTCCAACAGACGGACGATCTGCATCTCCTCCCATACAATGCCTCGAAAGGTGCCATCTGAATAGTATCCTGGAAGCTGTTGTTGTAGGAGAACTCCACTAGTGGTAAATGACGATCCCAGCTACCGCCGAAGTCTAAAACGCACGCTCTGAGCATGTCCTCGAGAGTCTGAATGGTCCGCTCTGACTGTCCGTCGGTCTGCGGATGAAACGTTGTGCTGAAGCTCAAACGAGTGCCCAAAGCCTCCTGAAGTCTCTGCCAAAGTCGGCTGGTGAACTGGGTGCCTCGATCTGACACGATACAAGTCGGTACGCCATGCAACCGCACGATCTCGTCGATGTAAAGCTGGGCATACTGAGCGAAGCTGAAAGTCGTCTTCACTGGCAGGAAGTGAGCCGCTTTCGTCAATCGATCTACGATCACCCGGATGGAGTCGTACCCTCGACTGGTCCTGGGTAGACCCACAACGAAATCCATCGAAATCTGCTCCCATTTCCACTCCGGAATGGGTAACGGTTGTAGCTCTCCTGCGGGCCTCTGGTGCTCGGCCTTGACTTGCTGACAAGTCAGGCATCTCGATATAAACTCCGCAATGTCCCTCTTCATCCCGTCCCACCAGTAGGTCTCTCTCATATCATGGTACATCTTGGTGGAACCGGGGTGGACACTATACACTGATCGGTGTGCTTCCTCAAGAATGTCGCGCCGCAATCCATCAGCATCTGGTACGCACAGTCTAGATCCATAGCGTAAAATCCCCTGATCGTCAATCACGAACTCGGAAAATCTGCCCTGTCCTAGCTGTGCAATGATCTCTGAGCAACGGTCGTCACTGCGCTGTGCCTCATATATACGGTCAAGCAACTGTGGGCGTGCACGAATATGCGCGAGCTGTCCCCCTGTCTGAGTGAACTCGAACTCAACTCGGCTGTCGCAAAACATCTGCCAATCTGCTGACGACTGCCTCTGCACTGCGCGCAAACACGATAGACTACCCCCAGGCCTCCTGCTCAAACCATCTGCCACCACATTCGCCTTGCCTGGGTGATATAAGATCTCGCAGTCGTAGTCTTTCACCAACTCCATCCAACGACGCTGTCTGAGGTTCAGGTCTCGCTGCTGAAATATGTATTTTAAGTTCTTGTGGTCTGTGAATATTTGGCACGACTCGCCATATAGGTAATGTCGCCAAATCTTCAATGCAAAGACCACTGCAGCCATCTCTAAATCGTGAGTGGGGTAGTTCTGTTCATGCTTCTTCAACTGCCGAGAAGCATAAGCGATCACCCGGCCATGCTGCATCAATACGCACCCTAACCCCACTCGCGAAGCATCACAGTAGACCACAAATCCACCTGATCCCGAAGGCAAAGATAATACCGGCGCCGTAGTCAAACAAGTCCGTAGCTGCTGAAAACTGCGCTCGCACTCCTCTGTCCAAACGAAAGGAACTCCCTTCCGGGTCAAACCGGTCAAAGGTGCAGCTATACGGGAGAAGTCCTGAACAAAGCGCCTATAGTAGCCCGCCAGGCCTAGAAAACTACGGATCTCAGTAACCGATGTAGGTCGGGGCCACTGCTGAACAACCTCAATCTTCTTCGGGTCCACACATATGCCGTCTCTCGTAATCACGTGACCCAAGAATCCGACGCTGTCCAGCCAGAATGCTCACTTGGAGAACTTTGCGAACAGCTGGTGCTCCCTCAGAGTCTGTAACGTAATCCGCAAGTGCTGCTCGTGCTCCTCTCTGCTCCGGGAGTACACCAAGATATCGTCGATAAACACGATGATGAACAAGTCAAGATACGGCCTGAAAGTACGGTTCATCAAATCCATGGATGCTGCTAGGGCGTTGGTGAGTCCGAATGACATCACCAAAAACTCATAATGGCCGTAGCGCGTGCGGAAAGCTGTCCTCGGTATATCCTCCTGTCGAACTCGCAGCTGATGGTATCCTGATCGCAAGTCGATCCTCGAAAAATACCCCGCAACCTGAAGCTGGTCGAACAAATCATCAATGCGTGGTAACGGATATCTGTTCCGCACGGTAACTTTGTTCAGCTGGCGGTAGTCGATACATAAGCGCAAACTTCCATCCTTCTTCTTGACAAACAGGACCGGAGCACCCCACGGAGAAACACTAGGTCGAATAAGCCCCTTCTCTAACAAATCCTGCAACTGATCCTTCAGCTCTCGAAGCTCTGCCGGGGCCATCCGATAAGGCGGTATAGAAATAGGCCCCGAGCCGGGAATCAAATCGATGCAGAACTCAACGTCGCGCTCAGGTGGTAGCCCGTGTAGTTCATCAGGGAAAACATCAGGGAACTCACAAACAACCGGGACCCGGTCCAAAGGAACCTCTGCAGCTCGAGTATCACAAATAAACGCTAAGAATCCCTGACATCCCTTCCGCAAGAGCTGACCAGCGCGAAGAGACGAAATCAAGCTGGGAAGGGTGACGCTGCGGTCTCCCTGAATAACAAGGACTGGCTCTCCCGGAAAGCTAAATATGACTGCCTTCTCACGGCAGTCCACCGAAGCATAACAAGTGGCTAGCCAATCCATGCCCAGAAGCACATCAAAGTCCAACATATCGAGGAGAATCAAATCAACCGATGAGTCCCTCTCCCCGATACGAACGGAACACAATCGAAAAACAAAACGAGCGACAAACGACTCGCCTACCGGAGTAACAACAACAAGCGGATGATCTAACGACGACGACTCACGGCCCAACATCGGTGCAAAGTGTGTAGAGACGTACGAATGTGTGGAACCTGGGTCGAATAATACCCGTGCGTCGAAAGAACAAACTGGGAAGGAACCTGTCACAACGGCATTGGATGCCTGCGCATCCTGCGGTGTCAAAGCAAAAACTCGGGCCTGTCCTCCACCGATAGCGGGCTGACCTCGACCTCGGCCTCTGCCTTCTCGTCCTCTCTGAACAGGACCGCCGCGTCCACGGCCTCTGGGTGCACCTAACTGGCGTGGAGCATCGCCTGTGGTAGGAAGTAGGGCTCTCTGAGGAGGGGGTGGTGATGGTGGTAGAGTCACATGCGGAACTGTCGCTGCTCCCTGTCGTCGCGCCGGACTCTCTCTGACAAGATGGTGCGGACTCCCGCACCCAAAACATCCTGGCGACGGCTGTTGTCCCCGGGAATATGAACCATATAACTGTCCCCGCCCAAATCCTCTGCCAGGCCTATCTCTCGGAAAGAATCTGGCGCGCTGCCTCTGAGACGGTACATCGGTGCGAATCCTCTTCGGCCCAGAAACGGCCGAAGTCTGTGATATGCGTACCTCCATCCGCAATGCCGTATCCATAGCAGCTGAATAAGTGTCGTAGTGCTGGGCTCCAATGGCAAGATATAGCTAGGAATCAAGTCCCTGTACGAACCTCTTCACCATCTTCTCTTCGGTATCCACCAAATACGGAGCATATCGGGATAACTGTGTAAACTGGATGTCATACTCAGACACCGTCATCCCAGGTGTCTTGACTAAGGCCTCGAAGCTACGAGCTCTGGCGTCACGAACGCTCTCTGGGAGGAAACGAGCTAGAAAGACCGCTGTAAACTCGGCCCAAGTCATAGGCGGTAGACCTGCAGCTCGACCTCTCAAGACTGACTCCCACCATGTCTGCGCGAGACCCTCTAGTCGGAAACTCGCAAGCTCTACCCATCGATCATCCGAACATCTCAGCGAATGGCAGATCCTGGCTAAACTGTCAAGGAACGTCTGTGGGTCATCCGCTGCCTCGGTGCCGGTGAATACTGGAGGTCTCAGCCTCATGAAATCCTGTAGCGAAACCGGAATGGCCACGGTGGTAGTAGTAGGAGCAGGTATCATGGTCGTCTGTGATGTAGTAGGTATGTCATCCGGCCTCGGTGTACGACTGGCTGCAACTAGGGATCCTACCATCTGACGTAGCTCCTGCATGCCCCCATCATCTGTCGCAACTCCTCCATACTAGTCTCGAGCCTATCCATACGGCCTGGGGAAGGTGGATCGGTCTGTCCCTGCGGCGTAGGCATACCACCCTGCTCAGTCCTAGTCTCGGACGAGCCAGCTCGAATCTCGTCTCGGGCGGCAGCCCTCTGTGCCTTCGTAGCCTTCGGCGGAATAGTGGCTGTTAAAGGAAAACGGATAGTAAGAACAGTGCAATAGAATCATAGGTTACACGGAATTGAGGAAGGAATTTCAAGCAAGTATATCCTAAAGTCACTTAGGCGGAGTACCGTATCGCAAGTATGCCGCGGACATACACACGCTACGTTACCCTACTTAAGTCACTTACTCCATCTACCAAGGGTCATCCTACACTCAAAAAGGTAAAACCTATAGCTCTGATACCAACTTTGTCACGACCCGCAGGGTACGGAACGTGACTGGCACTTAAGTTACGAAACGTCCCAAAACATCCGTAAAATAAGTAAGCCAAAGCCCAGAAACCAAAACCAAATAAGCAAAAGAATGAAGGAAAACCAATCAATGGAAAGCGAGTTTATCAAATGAGTCACATCAAGTCTTTTTAAAACAATATCAATTTTTCCGAAAATTTCGGCAGAGTCTCCTTTGTAAATACTGGCCCCCAAAATGGGTACAACAAGAATATATATGAATCCAACAAATATGGCATCCCCAAGCGGGAGCTAGCTCTTCGCCACAAGGCGGTCACAAATCCCACGCAATATAAAACAACAACATGCGAAATAATCATAAAGAAGCATGAGAAAAACAGCATGTCGACTCAAGTGAGCTCGACCCCAAAATACAGCAAAAAGTCCACAAATCTCACAGTCTCATCTCTAGGTCAATATACAACAATGCAGGTAGGTACAGTAGATGGAGTACACTAGATACAAAGAATATACAAGGTGGTACAAATATAATGATATAACCCACCTAAGAGCAAAACCTCGAGTCCAGGCAAAGGAGGCAAAAGAAGCAAGTGCACCCGCCGTTACTGTACTGACGGAGCGGACCTGCAAAAGGCTGTGGCACAACGGGGGTGAGTTGCCAACTCGTGAGTAATAAATAACATCTACACAGGCTATCGAATGCATGCACACAAGCATCCTAGCATCTAAAATACAGGTAAGGCAGGACACAATAGCAGGTATGTATGCAATATGAATATACTAGCAGGTATGAATGCAATGCGAATCAACTCATGATCTGAGTGTGTAAGTATAAGAATCATGTTTTTCCTTTAGGAATCTCTTTTGAAATACCAGCACAATACCAATAGAATCAACAAGAACCGGTGTCCAGCAACGACACGTCAAAACTATCACAAATCTCATATATCCATGTCATAGTATCTCTGGCCTCAGCCATCCGGCTGACCCATCTCAATATCAATATCTCATCAACTCGCGGCCACGGTCGGTATCCTCTGGATATCCGCCGTCCCAAACAGTCACCGGTAGGTAATCCGCCCCCTGCCAGGCTCATCGTCAGCACCACGAGCTTCTTGCCCCGGGGTACCTTACCGGGCCCACCATGTACCCGAGACGGTTCATCCAACTCCTCAAAACGGGTCTCGAAAACAACAGCAAACTCATGGTGGACGACACTTACATCACTAGAAAACCGCAATTTACATATTTTAAAAATATAATAAGTTTAGAAATTTTGCGGCTTTCCCCCGAAATCCAGAAATATCATAAAATCTCAAGAAATCCTCATAAGTGCATATGTCAATGATAATGAGTGCATATGGTATCAATAATCAAGTTGCGATGTGTGATTAATAGACTAAGCATGAACAAATAATATGATGAGGTACATGCACATGAATAGCAATCCTACGATTTCATTTTAAGGAATTAAAGGTAATAGCACAAGTTTAAGTATCAATTATAGTAAAAGGTTTCAATTTAAAGGTTATCTAGTGTGGTGGCATGGCAATCACCAGGGCGTGGGTGTAAGCATGAATAGTGCTCGTGCTGCATATAAAAACCCTGGCAATGGTGCAGGTGTCCTATAAAATGGGTTCGCATATGTATGTCAATATAAGGCATGAATGTAGCAAATAATCATACAAGTAATACACCCCTAATTACTAACATTACTAAGAATCTTTTAAGTTACTAAAACTATCGGGCGACTTGCGCCATCCAACGATAGACCACCGTAGATGTTACATCTACTCACCGGAATCCCTAGCTAGTCACGTCCAATCACCGCTTTCCCCTTTCGTGCCATGTCTGACGTCTCCGCGACCGAACCTGGAATTTACATCAATACCAAACATAAGGTTACATATCAAGAACGACGCAAAACCCAAACGAAAATACTAACGTTCAAAAGCTAGGTACAACGTTCACAAGGTGCGCGGAACACACGCGAAAATCGCAAAAACTAACTAAAACGTCGATTTGGTCTCCCGGCAAAAACTAAAACCCGATCACTCAAAAATCCGCACTCGCACATCCTAAATGTCATAGGATAAGCCAAAACAATCATCAAGATATCAAAATAATTCATCATAATATTTTTATAACAAAACTAGTAAGATAGAAATTTGCAATTTGGTGCAAACATCGACAATTAGCGATAAAGTTAACACAATTCAACACAAACACCCAAACTAACCCACTAGATAGCCATTACACTAATTTTAAACCATTAACTATGCCTCAAAACCTAATTTCCACAACCAACCCTTTTCTTGATTTTTGTAATTAACAAACTTAAACCCAACTATACATGAAAAACCTTAATTTAACACTAGATTTTAGCCTAATTAGCAAGTTAACCACTTAGATTTAGGTTAGCAAAACACTAGATAGCAACATAAATTTAATTAACTAAATAATGGTTTCTAAAACCCTAGTTAACTCAAACCATTAATCTTTACAAAAAACTAGAATGAAACTAACACTAAATTAACACTAAAACAATTTAATTTAAGAAACTTAACCAAAAGAATTTAACTTGGTGGAAATTATACCTCAAGATCTATGGATCTAGCAAGAACAAGAGGCCTCTAAAGATGGCTTCATAGCACCATGATCCAAGCAAGAAGGGCCAAGGAGAATGGGATGAAGGATGGGGTTATTTTGTGAGGTTTAAATTTGGAAATTTTGGAGCAACTTGATGAATTTTTGAACAAGATGAAAAGAAAAATGATGAAGAGGGGAGGGGCTGAAGATTTTGGCCAGAGGAGGGAGGAGGGGAAGGTGTGGGGTATGGGAAAGTCAAGGTCAACCCCTACCAAACAAGTAAAGACCCATACCCAATTAAAAAATTCAAAACCCTTTTAAAAAACACCTCTTTTCTACACAAGAATAAAAGTCAAAGAGGCAACATTTTTTTTTCTTGGGTTGCTGGAAATGGGCCGGCCTAGGGGTGAGGGAAGAGAGAGAGGGGTTTTACAAAAGAAATTTTATGCAAAAAGACCCCCTACAAGTCCAAAATTGCAAGTTTAAGCTTAAATTCAATAAATTTCGTTTTCCATAATAAAAATTAGTTAAAACTTAAAATAAATTACTAAAAATTTAGGTTACAACTATATTTTAATTAACATGATTTTAAAGCTTAAATTTAGCCCATTTAAATTTGTATTTATCGCTAATTTAATGTATTTTCTTACCGGCTTAAAATAATATGAAAAATTGAAAAATTAGGGAAAATTTTTAAACGACCAGAATTTCATAAGTAACTCATTTGCTACTAAAAACAAGAAATCACCAATCCAAATTAGGTATAATTAGTCCTAAACTGCAAAATAACAAAAAGACGGTTTACGGAAAAATACCGAATTTTCACCGATTTTCGGGAAAACACCAAAACGACTTTTCAAGGCGCTACACTAGGCATAAGCCACAACTCCATTGTCACACAATGGTAGGAACGAAGTTCGTCTCATGAACTTATATATATCCAGACTGCGTCTTTGGTAGCATCCTTGGTAGCGATGTATCTAGCCTTTAATCGTCTAGTTTGCCTCAGTATCTAACTTGGAACTCTTCCAACATACCGTCCCTCCACTTAGGGTAAAGACAATACCTGTGACTGACATTCAGTCGACCTTACCACCCTGGAAGCTTTCCAGTGATTCTCCCCAGGATCGATTGAAACCATCTCACTACACCTAGTGAGAATCCTAACATCCAATTAGATCTATCTCATAGATCCAAAACGCAGGATTTAGGAGGTATCACCTTGATCCTATATGGAGAATCCTTGTAATAAGAGGAGATTGACCGAGCGTAGCATAGGAAACTCCTTTCCTATCACGAGTATGTCATCCACGTACTATACAAGGATTACCACTATACTCCCTACTACCTTTTTGTATATACTAGGTTCATCTGCCTTTTTGATGAAGTCAAACTCTTTGACTAACACATCAAAACAGATGTTCTAACTCCACGATGCCTTATTTAACCCATAAAGCAACTTGCACACGTTTCTGCTACTCCCACTGTCTACGAAGCCCTCTGGCTGTGTACTTATGGACGCTTTCTTCTAAATCATTACTTAGAAAAGCAGTCATGACACCCAACTGCCAGATATCGTAGTCATGGTATGTAGCAGTGGCAAGTAGGATCTGGATGGACTTAAGCATTGTTTTGAAAGTTTCAACTTTTCCATGTACACCAAGTAGTCTTCTTAAGATATACTTGCTCCTGATGGGGATTTAACCCTTCAGATAAAGTAACCAAAGTCCATACTTTGTTGGTGTATATGGATTCCATCTCAGATCGCTTAGCATCCAGCCATTCTAACAGAGTCACCACTCCTGATGGCCTTCTCTAAACTAGTTGGGTCATCATCTCATGATGCAATCATCGCTCCCACATTCATAGAGAAAACCGAAGTATCTCTCAGGTGGGTGAGAAACCCTACCAGATCGGCGGAGAGGCTGAGGTTCGTTGGAAACTATTGAATCCTCCGGTTCTACCAAATCATCAGCTGCAGTTTGTATAGCAGGAACTTCTTCTAGTTCTACCTCATGACCACTAATTCCTTCATAAGAAATTCCCTTTTTCTCAAAAATGTGGCATGTCGAGAAATAAAACACCTTTTGTTCCTCGGTTCGGTAGAAGATATTCCCTTGCGAATGCTTGGGATATCCAACAAACTTCCACAAATCTGACCTTGCCTCAAGTTTGTCCGGATTTTGCTTTTGACATAGGCGGGGCAACCCCAAATCTTAACATCCTTACGAGATGGGCTCTTCCCATACCATATCACATATGGAGTGGTAGGCACCTGATTTGGTTGGAACCCTATTCAATAGGTATGCAGCTTCACAAGTGCATAACTCCCAAAAGGAAATAGGCAACTCAGTAGTGCAGGGTTACCTACGACGGCAGCAAGGTTTTGGGAGGCATCATCCATGCCAAATTTAAATTTTGCCGTTTTAGCTAACCCTAACTAGAATCGTTAACTAGAAATAATACAGAATATGAAAAGCAAACACTTTGCAATCTAAGTGAGAGCAAGGAATACAACCTTTGTAGACCGGTCCTTCACTTCAATAGCTCCGTGTAGAAGTTCCCTCCGCTGCGATCGTGAACTCCGGACTCTAGAGAAGCTCCACGAGAAGAACGAATGTGCTTGCTTCGATGACTTCGAAGCCGAAGATGATCTACGTCAGGGAGACACTAACTCAAGCTATTCCTTCATTAGGTCAAAAACTTTATGAAGAGAACACCCTATACTACATGGCAAGTAGTAGAGGATGAAGAAGTAGGAAGTGGGCTCACTCTAGAATTGATTTTCTCACACTTTTTATCATACCTCCATTAAAGCTAGTGAGCTTTTTGAAGAGGAAGAAAAAGATGAAGAACATCCCTCACCAAAATGAATTATTAGTAAGGTTAATAATGCAACCAAGGGTTAAGCATGTCATGCTTAACCCTTGTAGAGAGTTAACCATATGCTATGGTTAATGGTTAGGTCAAAAATATCCTAAGCTAGACAAAAGGAGTGGATAAAGTCAAAGAAGACTTGAAGCTTCTACAAGCATTCATCAAATATCTTTCATGACAATTATCCACATTATTTGAATAACTTAATGATAGATTCAAACCCTAATCTTAACCCTAGCATTGTTTAACCCTCATTAACCCTAGTTGCATTTATAACCTTGCATGATACATTTAACATATATCACATATACATCAATGTATCCAAAGTGAGAAAAGAAATCATAAGTGAGCTAAACTAGTTAATGTAATATAATATATCAAATATATAATTATACATTAAATTATTAAATCGACTCTTGATTTAATAATTCGGCTATATCATATATAACCGACTAATATCTAGTGTAACAACTTATTGAATCAACAATTGATCCGATAACCCGGCCAATCTCATATAACCGACCAATGTCACGAATCGCGAGAATACAATACGGTATCTCATATCGTATCAATCTCGGTCCCGCGCATATCACATATGTGCTCCTAATCCATTTCGCTTGAGCCAGAAAACCCCTATGTAAGACTCTAAAGACTCGTCAATACGCCGATAGTAGGTGATGATCATATCAAACACCCACAAGCCACAAGCGGTCTGCTAAACGTAACGGACATCCGGGTATTGAGCGATCAGAAGACCAACAATCAAGCCTGCTCACACTTCTGTGAATCCAATCAGTAACACTACCGTACAGTCTGGTCTCTTCGTCTGATATGTCGCATATCTCGTCTAGGGGTGGTAAACGTCAGACCCCAGTAACTCGATAAGTCGTGTCGATATGAGGCTCATAACGGGTCGAGAAACTACTGATAACACTTACCAGTATATCTCTAAACCTGCCTTGGCCAAGGACTTCCTGTTATAGCCAATCGAGCACAGCGCAACATCAACTCCCTATACCGGGAGAGACAAAACCCCTCATCGCTCATTGCCTCCATGTGACTCGGGACTGTACCCAAAAGCCACCGTTTTGCACATTCTCTTGAGCGTGGTAAGGTGGAAATCAAAGCACAGTGGGAATCACACAAGACTCTATGACGATCTCGGGTCCACAGACAAACCTATACCAGTGTCACCAGAGAACTGCCATCAGACGATAGGTATAATACCATCTGGGAGTTCACGGTGAGTCCGTCCAGTGTACCCAGTCTCCACTGAGCACCCGTATACTATCTCTGATGTCAAACACCAATGGATATGGGATCATCATGTTAGTTGTATGTATGCCCTAGAGGTCAGTATTATACAGATGATGTATATTATATTGGATGCTTGGACATATATAGAGATGACTTTCTTGCTCGATATGATAGTATGCTATCTGGTTGCTCTTTATCTTAACATGTACACTTGTCTCTTTAAACTGTCTTATAGTTACATGTTGGTAAAGCCCTTAGGATGTGTACTTGACTACCTGGACTATGATGCAGATCATACTAGTGGGGACATGGTAGTCCATAGGTACATCCTTGAAGGTCCCTAGTCGTGGGTGTATCGAGACGGGGCATCGATATACCAGAGTAGACTAGCGTATACGCTCCTCGACCCATGAGATAGGCGATGGATGATCCTATATCCATTGGTGTTTGGCATCAGAGATGGTATACGGGTGCTCAGTGGAGACTGGGTACACTGGACGGACTCGCCGAGAACTCCCAGATGGTATTATACCTCACGTCAGATGGCAGTTCTCAGGTGACACTTGTGCAGGTTAGTCTGTAGACCCGAGATCGTCATAGAGTCTTGTGTGATTCCTACTGTGCTTTGATCTCCACCTTACCACGTCCATGAGGGCGTGCAAAACGGTGGTTTTTGGGTACAGTCCCGAGTCACATGGAGGGAATGAGCGATTGGAGGGGTTTCGTCTCTCCCGGTATTGGGGGTTGATGTTGCGCTGTGCTCGATTGGCCATAATAGGGAAGTCCCTGGCCAGGGCTGATCAGAGTTTTGCTGGTAAGTGTTACCAGTAGTTTCTCGACCCGTTATGAGCCTCACATCGGCACGACTTATCGGTTATTGGGGTCTGACGTTTACCACCCCTAGACTTGATATGCGACATATCAGACGAACAGACCGGACTGTACGGTAAGTGTTACTGGTTGGATTCACAGGAGTGTGAGCGGGCTAGCTCGTCGATCTTCTGATCGCTCAATACCCGGGTGGCCGTTACATTTAGCAGACCGCTTGCGGCTTGTGGGTGCTTGATATGATCATCATCTGCTACCGGCGTATTGATGAGTCTTTAGAGTCCTAAACAGAGGTTTCCTGGCTCAAGCGAAACGAAATAGGAGCGCATATGAGATATGTGCAGGACCGAGAATAATGCGTGTATGTGATACCGTATTCCATTCTCGCGATGAATGTATCGATTGGTTATATGCGATATAACCTAGATATCGAATCAAGGATTGATTCGATAAGCCGATACATAGGATACTAGTCGGTTATATGCGATATGACTGGATCGTTAAATCAAGTGTTGATTTAATAATTTAATGTATAATTATATATTTGATATATTACTTTGCATTAACTAGTATTGGTTCACTTTAAAAGGTTTTTCTCACTTGAAGTTCATAAGTTGTATATGTGATATACTTATGTGCACTTGATTGTATCATGTTTGATGATGCATGCTCACTTGGGTTTGTGTAAAGAATTATACCATGGTTAAGTTAATGATTAGGGTTTTGTTTATTTGATTTACTCATTTATTTATTTATTTATTTTAATTTATATTAGGAAAAGAAATGAAATGGTGGCTCATTTTGGACTTTCTTTTGAAGCTTCATGAAGCTTTGAATGGTTTGACCATTTTGTCTCTTTTCTTAACCCTAACCATTCACTTGAACCATAGTTGATTCTCTACACAAGTTATCTTGACCATGGTTGCTATATGATAAGTATAATCTATTTTCTATTTGATGGATTATTCTTATCATAATCATCTTCATCTTCTTCTTCTTCTTGACATTAAGAAAAGCTTGCCTTCATCAATGGCAACTTGAGAAAAAGTGTGAGAAATCCAATTCTAAAGTGAACCCACCTCCTATTTCTTCACCCTCTACCTCTTGCCAAGTAGTATAGGGTGTTTTCTTCACAAGTTTCACAACTTGGTGAAGTTGGAGCTTGATCTTGTGTAACCTCGACGTAGATCATCTTCGGCATCGTAGCCGACGACTAGTCCGTTCATTTCTCCGATGAAGCCGATGCTAGAGTCCGAGATCCGACTTGGACAGCGAGAGGACGTCTACGTGGAGCTAAGGAAGTGGAGAACCGGATCTACAAAGGTTGTAGTTTCTTACCTTTAGTTAAGTTGTTAACTAGTTTATCTTTTCGCCTAAAATTCTAGTTAACGATCCGTATTAGAGTTTCTCGGCACTTGTAAAATCAGAAATTGGCATGGTTGATGCCTTGTGAGACCTCTTGAGAGTGCCTAGGAACCTTACAGTGGTATCAGAGCCTAGCTAGAGCCTTAGGCAAAGTCTAGACGACGTTTGAAACCCGAATGAACATCGAAACCCTAAAACAAATTGCTCTCTGGACTTTTTTCAAAAACTGGGTTTTTTCCAGATTAAAAATGCTTTAAAAATTCAGCAGGGAATTCTAAGAATTACGGTGCAAAAATTATCTCATGATGCCTCTAAAGCGCGGCGGAACCGCGGCGGAAGCCTGGCTTCTGCGGCGGTTCCGCGGCCACTTGATAGGATTTTCCTTTAAACTTTGCACAGTAATTCATGTTTTCAGGTGCTGAGTTTTCTGGGAATTTTTAATTTGCACTCAAGAGTTGAGTTTTCTAAGGTGTTTTGGAGCTTCGATGATTCGATCGGAAATTTCAAACTTTGCCTATGTGTTTTCCGGATAATTTTAGAATATGTTAAAAAGTTTGACCGGATGTAAATACCCAATTTTTCCCCTGCCATGAAATTTCCAATTGTTAGACTTTTCCGTTGTTTAATGACGTTCTAAGTAGTGCAAGTAACGCGATGGTCCCTCTAGAAGACAACAAACCTTAACTCGATTGTGTGACCGTCTTGAACTGCCCTTTGAACCTTCGGGTTTGGGGCAGTACGGCGTGCCACATGTGAGGCGTTGGCTTGACCCTTCTACGGCTGGACCGTTGGTACTGAGGCATGAAATGAACGTCTTTGAACTTATTTCATGTGTTGAACGGTTTCGGGAAAACTTGGGTGTTCGGATGTTCGATCGGAAAGTTTAATATTTTCTATTTATCCGGAATGGGATACAATAATTGGAATTCACAAACAGTTATGAGATAACTGAATGAATGTTATAAATCTAGCGGTTTAGTCTCACTTCATATTGGAAAGAGTTTTCGATAATGGGACTAAAATGCGGGGTTTATAATTATTAGGCATGTGATGTCTAAGTATTTCATTTTATTAGGCATGCGATGTCTAAAAAGGTTGCGGATTCCAACTGTTGTAGTTTTACACTTTCTTTTCTGTGACCGTAAGTGTAATATGTGATATCGCCGGTTTCGTTGCTATATGTCAACGACAATTGGGATGCGCATATTTACTTACGTTGATGACATGTGATGTTATGTGTTGCTGGATATATTATATTGGATCGTCGTGTTTGAATAGCCGGGGGTTTTTATGTGAGATGAGTGTTTTTCATTTTCATTCATGTAAAAACTTGTATGTAATATTATTTTATTGGGGCACTTCCAGGTTGCGGAAGTTGTCACCTTTTGTATATTATTTACTTTTTCGCATTAGGATAGACCCAAGGAGGGAAGCACAAGTAACCGGGTTCTAGGGTCCAGTGGGAGACCATCTCGAGGAGTCGAGTCCGGGTCTCCTAACCCTAGAATTGGTAGGGTTGCTTGCCGCTCTCATAGGGGTCTAGAGGTGTGGGATTGGCTATTCATCACGACCGTGGAATCCGTGTTTTATACTGGCTCGTATTGAAAACACGGACGTCCTAGTATATCCAATGTTTCATATGTTTCTTCTGCTGTGATATCTGTGATGTGATCATGTGATGTTCTGTGATAGATACAGTATATAGTATATATGATATATTATATAGACGTTACTTATGTTTTGCACCCGCACTAGCCCTGCCCTGCTCTGTCGTTAGTTACCTAACCTAACGGTGCACGAGGGGACATCCAGGCGAATGCGGATGGCATAAGTGTACGTCGTATTTATCTGTAATGTTTAGGTGAATTAAATGATGGGACTTCATTAATGTGATTAATGAAAGAAAAGAAACCTAGGATGTTGTAGAATCAAATTTTAAACAAAAAGGGTAGCTACAGTTCTTGCTTTGCATAGCGGTATATATGATATACCCTGCACCTTATTCGATGAGGAAAGGACCGAGATCCCTTCACCGGGAGTGACTCCTTTAGCAATAACTGGCACATGCTACACACTCGGTTTGCTTTTGATTGTTTTTGAGTTTTGCTTTGCACAGCGATATATATGATATATCCCGCACCTCATTCGACGAGGAAAGGGCCGACGATCTCTTCACCGGGAGTGACCCCTTTAGCAAAACTAGAAAAAGCCTCAAAAACACTCCATTTCAAAATCATTCGATTCTACAACGATATCAAGTTCATTACGCAATAGGTTTTCAGAAAAACCTGTCGTAGCCCTCCGTCATTTCAGATAAGAACTGTTTAGTATTCGTGCTGCGTTTGTTGGCCTTTGTCAAGGCGTAGTGTGCGGTAGCTGAATAGTGCCTATCTGCTTGTGCATGTGATGCAGATTGTTTCAGGATAGTCGTACGACCTTGTTTGCCTTTGTCAAGGGCCGTGCGGGTGGGTTTGATTCAATCAAGAAATGACTGGTTGAACTTGACTAGCAGCCTATGATTTGTTGGCCTTTGTCAAGGTCATAGGACGCTAGGGGCAGAATATTATCGGGAATTTCAAGTGTTGAAATTTGCAATGAGATTGCATACCTTCTGTGAGATAGTTGGATCCCGATACCCACTGCGAGTAAGAGTTACTCCTGGAAGAGTTTTACACATTACAATTAGCCGATCAAGTAGGTGTCTAGAAAGGTGTCAACGGGGTTACGCCTCTGGGAAAACGAGGTTTACTTTAATTAGGTCCGTACGAAAGCACGGGGAACCTCCCTCAAAGTACCGACATTGGCCTGGCTGAAAGATTGGCGAAGTTGTTGGGTGTAATTAATCCCGGCTAGTCTTTCCTTTTAAGGTTTGAAGGAAGATTTGATAAAAACCAGTGGGAGCCATCCTGTTTAGATAAGATAATAACCAATCTGATCTTGCAAGAGCATACGCTAAAGTGTTTTCTTCTCTCTCTCTCCAGGTAGCGACCATGTCATGCCTTAATAAAGATAATAATATGGATGTATTGACTGAACCCGCATGTTATACTGTACTGGGGAACGTTGGTTCCGTTCTTTCTTATAAGAGTTATAGGAATGAACAGGATATAGGGGAATACCAGGATTCCCATGCCACCCGATTGAAGAAAGTACATGATGATGCATTTTCTTCGGGTGTGTTCGTTACCGAGAACTGTTTCTCCATTTGCCCTACGTCCTGGGTATTAGATACCGGGTCAGGATCCCATATATGTAATCAGTTACATGGGCTTAGAAAAGGTAGAGAACTTGGAGAAGGTGATAAAGACATTAGAGTTGGAAATGGTGCAATTGTTGCAGCTAAGACTGTCGGGGAATATCACCTTGTATTACCAACTGGTAATACATTGGTTCTGAACGAATGCTATTACATGCCGAACCTGATATGCAACATTATATCGGTTTCTTTATTGAGTAAAGAGGGATATAATTTTGTATTACAGCATAATGTTATGAACATTTTCCGTAACCAAAAGTTGGTTGGATCAGGCACATTGTGCAATGGCATTTATGTTCTAAATCAATCAACAGTTCTGAGCATAACAAACACATACAAGAGGAAGAGTTCTGAACTGAACGAATCCTTCTTGTGGCATTGTAGACTGGGTCACATAAATGCGACACGACTAGCAAAGTTGCATAAGGATGGATATTTAAATCCGTTTGAATTTTCATCTTATGACACTTGCCAGTCATGTCTCAAAGGCAAGATGACCAAAACTCCGTTTACGGGACACGGAGAAAGAGTTACTGAACTCTTGGGACTGATACATAGTGATGTATGCGGTCCCATGTCTACACATGCCAGGGATGGTTCATCGTACTTCATTACATTCACTGACAATCTCTCTAGATTCGGATATGTGTTCCTGATGAAACAAAAATCAGAAGCTTTTGAGAAATTTAGAGAATATAAACATGAAGTCGAGAACCAAACCGGAAAAAGTATTAAAATCCTTCGATCTGATCGAGGAGGTGAATACTTGAGCAATGAATTTCTGGACTTCCTAAAAGAGAATGGGATTCTCTCTCAGCTGACTCCTCCATATACACCACAACACAACGGTGTATCAGAACGGAGGAACCGCACCCTATTAGATATGGTGCGCTCTATGATGAGCACAGCTGAGTTACCTATTTCCTTCTGGGGGTATGTGCTGGAAACAGCAGCATACCTATTGAATCAAATTCCAACTAAATCTGTACCTACCACACCATATGAGATATGGAGTGGGAAGAGACCATGTCTTAAACGAGTTAAGATATGGGGTTGCCCGGCCTATGTCAAAAGGCAAAATCCGGAAAAACTCGAGGCACGGTCAGTTCTATGCAAGTTTGTGGGATATCCCAAACATTCACATGGATATCTTTTCTACCATGCAGAGGAACAAAAAGTGTTTGTTTCTCGACATGCCACCTTTTTAGAAAAGGAATTCCTTGAAAAAGAAATTAGTGGCAAAGTGGTAGAGCTGGAAGAAGTTCCAGATACACAAACCGTGACTGAAGATTTAGTGGAACCAGAAGATTCAGTAGCTCCTAATGAACCTCAGCCACTCCGCCGATCTAGTAGGGTTCCTTGCCAACCTGAGAGATACTACGGTTTTCTCATGGATGGTGGGAGCGAGGATTGCATCATGGAGGATGATGACCCAACTAGCTTCGAGCAGGCCATCACAAGTAGGGACTCAGTAAAATGGCTGGATGCTATGCAGTCCGAGATGGAATCCATGTACACCAACAAAGTATGGACTTTGGAAGTTGCTCCTGAAGGGGTAAAACCCATTGGGAGCAAATGGATCTTCAAGAAAAAACTTGGTGTAGATGGGAAAGTGGAGACTTTCAAAGCTAGACTTGTTGTAAAGGGTTTTCGTCAAAGACCAGGTGTGGACTATGACGAAACCTTTTCTCCAGTGGCTATGCTTAAATCCATCCGGATCATGCTTGCCATCGCTGCATATCATGATTACGAAATCTGGCAAATGGATGTTAAGACCGCCTTTCTAAATGGTGATTTAGAAGAGAGCATGTACATGACTCAGCCAGAGGGCTTCGTAGACAGTGGGAGCAGCGGGAAGGTGTGCAAGCAAGCATCGCGGAGTTGGAACATCTGCTTTGACGTCGTTATCAAAGAGTTTGATTTCGTCAAAAACCCAGATGAACCTTGTATCTACAAGATGGTGGCAGAGAGTAAGGTTGTCTTCCTCGTATTGTACGTGGACGACATACTCTTGATAGAAAATGATATTCCTATGCTGCAATCAGTCAAGCTCTTCTTATCACAAAGATTCTCGATGAAAGATCTTGGTGATGCCTCCTGCATATTGGGAATTAGGATCTATAGAGATAGATCCAAATGGATATTGGGATTGTCCCAATCCAGGTACATTGACACCATACTAAAGAGGTTTAGTATGGAAGAATCCAAGCGTGGGAACTTGCCCACGATCTCTGGAGTCACTCTCTCCAAAGAGATGTCTCCCAAGACTGATTTGGAGAGAGCTCGCATGCAAGGGATACCCTATGCTTCGGCTGTAGGCTCTATCATGTACGCGATGCTATGTACCAGACCCGATGTAGCGTACTCACAAAGTGTAGTGAGTAGGTATCAAGCTGATCCTGGAGAGAGTCACTGGACAGCTGTGAAGAGCATTCTTAAGTACTTGCGAAGGACTAAAGAGATGCTCTTGGTGTATGGTAACGGAGAACTCCAAGTGGAGTCCTTTACCGATTCGAGCTTCCAGACTGATAAGGACGACTCTAAGTCGCAGTCGGGATTTGTCTTTACCCTTTACGGAGGGGCGGTTAGCTGGAAGAGTTCCAAGAAGGAAACCATGGCAGACTCGACGATGGAGGCTGAATACATTGCTGCCAACGATGCTGCCAAAAGGGCTGTCTGGATCAAGAAGTTCATTACTGAACTTGGAGTGGTTCCATCCATTGAGCATCCAATACCCTTATATTGTGATAACAATGGAGCAGTGGCTTTGGCCAAGGAACCCAGGTCCCATCAACGATCCAGGCATATTCTGAGGCGGTATCACCTGATCCGGGAGATAGTTGATCGCCGGGAGATCGAGGTCAGGAGGGTTGACACGAAGAACAACACGGCGGATCCACTCACGAAGGCCATTCCCCAGATACAGTTTGAGAGACTCTTCGGGATGCTCGGTATGCGATACTACAGCAGCTGGCCCTAGTGCAAGTGGGAGATTGTTAGTTGTATGTATGCCCTAGAGGCCAGTATTGTACAGATGATGTATATTATATTGGATGCTTGGACATATATAGAGATGACTTTCTTGCTCGATATGATAGTATGCTATCTGGTTGCTCTTTATCTTAACATGTACACTTGTCTCTTTAAACTGTCATATAGTTACATGTTGGTAAAGCCCTTAGGATGTGTACTTGACTACCTGGACTATGATGCAGATCATACTAGTGGGGACATGGTAGTCCATAGGTACATCCTTGAAGGTCCCTAGTCGTGGGTGTATCGAGACGGGGCATCGATATACCAGAGTAGACTAGCGTATACGCTTCTCGACCCATGAGATGGGCGATGGATGATCCCATATCCATTGGTGTTTGACATCAGAGATGGTATACGGGTGCTCAGTGGAGACTGGGTATACTGGAAGGACTCACCGAGAACTCCCAGATGGTATTATACCTCACGTCAGATGGCAGTTCTCAGGTGACACTTGTGCAGGTTAGTCTGTAGACCCGAGATCGTCATAGAGTCTTGTGTGATTCCCACTGTGCTTTGATCTCCACCTTACCACGTCCATGAGGGCGTGCAAAACGGTGGTTTTTGGGTACAGTCCCGAGTCACATGGAGGCAATAAGCGATAGGAGGGGTTTCGTCTCTCCCGGTATTGGGGGTTGATGTTGCGCTGTGCTCGATTGGCCGTAACAGGGAAGTCCCTGGCCAGGGCTGATCAGAGTTTTACTGGTAAGTGTTACCAGTAGTTTCTCGACCCGTTATGAGCCTCACATCGGCACGACTTATCGGTTATTGGGGTCTGACGTTTACCACCCCTAGACTTGATATGCGACATATCAGACGAACAGACCGGACTGTACGGTAAGTGTTACTGGTTGGATTCACATGAGTGTGAGCGGGCTAGCTCGTCGATCTTTTGATCGCTCAATACCCGGGTGGCCGTTATGTTTAGCAGACCGCTTGCGGCTTGTGGGTGCTTGATATGATCATCATCTGCTACCGGCGTATTGACGAGTCTTTAGAGTCCTACACGGAGGTTTCCTGGCTCAAGCGAAACGAAATAGGAGCGCATATGAGATATGTGCAGGACCGAGAATAATGCATGTATGTGATACCGTATTCCATTCTCGCGATGAATGTATCGATTGGTTATATGCGAGATAGCCTAGATATCGAATCAAGGATTGATTCGATAAGCCGATACATAGGATACTAGTCGGTTATATGCGATATGACCGGATCGTTAAATCAAGTGTTGATTTAATAATTTAATGTATAATTATATATTTGATATATTACTTTGCATTAACTAGTATTGGTTCACTTTAAAAGGTTTTTCTCATTTGAAGTTCACAAGTTGTATATGTGATATACTTTTGTGCACTTGATTGTATCATGTTTGATGATGCATGCTCACTTGGGTTTGTGTAAAGAATTATACCATGGTTAAGTTAATGATTAGGGTTTTGTTTATTTGATTTACTCATTTATTTATTTATTTATTTTCATTTATATTAGGAAAAGAAATGAAATGGTGGCTCATTTTGGACTTTCTTTTGAAGCTTCATGAAGCTTTGAATGGTTTGACCATTTTGTCTCTTTCCTTAACCCTAACCATTCACTTGAACCATAGTTGATTCTCTACACAAGTTATCTTGACCATGGTTGCTATATGATAAGTATAATCTATTTTCTATTTGATGGATTATTCTTATCATAATCATCTTCATCTTCTTCTTCTTTTTGACATTAAGAAAAGCTTGCCTTCATCAATGGCAACTTGAGCAAAAGTGTGAGAAATCCAATTCTAAATTGAACGCACCTCCTATTTCTTCACCCTCTACCTCTTGCCAAGTAGTATAGGGTGTTTTCTTCATAAGTTTCATAACTTGGTGAAGTTGGAGCTTGATCTTGTGTAACCTCGACGTACATCATCTTCGGCATCGTAGCTGACGACTAGTCCGTTCATTTCTCCGATGAAGCCGATGCTAGAGTCCGAGATCCGACTTGGACAGCGAGAGGACGTCTACGTGGAGATAAGGAAGTGGAGAACCGGATCTACAAAGGTTGTAGTTTCTTACCTTTAGTTAAGTTGTTAACTAGTTTATCTTTTCGCCTAAAATTCTAGTTAACGATCCGTATTAGAGTTTCTCGGCACTTGTAAAATCAGAAATTGACGTGGTTGATGCCTTGTGAGACCTCTTGAGAGTGCCTAGGAACCCTACACATCAATCGCCCATCTACATGGGTCGAGAAGCTATACGCTAATCTACTCTGGTATATCGATACCCTGTCTCGATACACCTACGACTTGGAACATTTGAAGGATGTACTTAGAGACTACACTGTCCCCACTGGTATGATCTGCATCATAGTCCTGGTAGTCAAGTACTCATCCTAAGTGCTTTATCAACATGTAACATAGAGACAATCATAGTACATGTTAATATAAAGAGCAACAAGATAGCATACTATCATGTCGAGCAAGAAAGTTCTTCCCATATATGTCCAAGCATCCATTACAATATACATCGTATGTACAGTAATGGCCTTTAGGGCATACATATCACTAACAATCTCCTACTTGCACTAGGGCCATCTTTTGTAGTATCCCATACCCAACAATCAGCAGTGGTTGAAGTATCTCATACTCAACCATCCCATAAAAGTCTCTCCTGGGAATAGGCCTTTGTGAGTGGATCCGCCCTGTTCTCCTTTGTGTCTACTCTCCTAACCTCGATCTCCATGGAGATCAACCATCTCCATGATCAGGTGATACTGCCTAAGAATATGTCTGGATCACTGATGGGACGTGGGTTCCTAGGCCAAAGCCATAACTCCATTGTCACACAATGATAGGAACGAAGTTCATCTCATGAACTAGTATACATCCAGACTACCTCTTTGGTAGCATACTTCATAGCAATGTATCCAGCCTTTATCGTCTAGTATGCCACGGTATCAATTTTGGAACTCTTCCAACATACCGTCCCTCCACTGAGGGTAAAGACAATGCCTGTGACTGACATTCAGTCGTCCTTACCACCCTGGAAGCTATCCAGTGATTCTCCCCAGGATCGATTGATACCATCTCACTACACCTAGTGAAAATCCTAACATCCACTTAGATCTATCTCATAGATCCAAAAACCAGGATTTAGGAGGTATCACCTTGATCCTATATGGAGAATCATTGTGATAAGAGGAGATTGACCGAGCGTAGCATAGGAAACTCCTTTCCTATCAAGAGCATGTCATCCACGTACAATACGAGGATCATCACTATACTCCCTACTACCCTTTTGTATATACAAGGTTCATCTACCATTTTGATGAAGTCAAACTTTTTGACTACCACATCAAAACAGATGTTCCAACTCCGTGATGCCTGTTTTAACTCATAATGCAACTTACATACGTTTCCGCTGCTCACACTGCTTACGAAGCGCTCTGGCTGTGTACTTATAGACGCTCTCTTCTAAATCACTATTTAGAAAAGCAGTCATGACACCCAACCGCCAGATATCGTAGTCATGGTATGTAGCAGTGGCATGTAGGATCTGGATGGACTTAAGCATAAGCACTAGAAAAGGTTTCATCATTATCCATACCTGGTCGATGATGAGAACCTTTTGCAACTAGTCTTAGCTTTGAAAGTCTCAACTTTTCCATGTACACCAAGTAATCATCTTAAGATATACTTGCTCCTAATGGGGATTTAACCCTTCAGATAAAGCAACCAAAGTCCATACTTTGTTGGTGTATATAGATTCCATCTCAGATCGCTTGGCATCTAGCCATTCTCACAGAGTCCCCACTCCTGATGGCCTGCTCGAAACTAGTTGGGTCATCATCTCATGATGCAATCCTCGCTCCCACTGTTATAGAGAAAACCGAAGTATCTCTCAGGTGGATGAGGAAACCTACCAGATCGGCAGAGAGGCTGAGGTTCGTCGGGAGCTATTGAATCCTCCGGTTCTACCAAATCATCAACTGCATTTTGTATAGCTGGAACTCTTTCCAGTTCTACCTCATGACCATTAATTTCTTCACAAGAAATTCCCTTTCTCAAAGGTGGCATGCAGAGAAACAAAGCACCTTTTGCTCCTCAGTGTGGTAGAAGATATTCTCTTGCGAATGCTTAGGATATCGAACAAACATCCACAGAACTGACCTTGCCTCGAGCTTGTCCGGATTTTACTTTTAGACATAGGCCAGACAACCCCAAATCTTAACATCCTTAAGAGATGGTCTCTTCCCATACCATATCACATATGGAGTGGTAGGCACCTGATTTGGTTGGAACCCTATTCAATAGGTATGCATCTTCTCATGTGCATAGCCCCTAAAAGGAAATAGGCAACTCAGGAGTACTCATTATAGAGCACACCATATCACATTGGGTGTGATTGTTCCATCCCGATATACCAACATGTTGTGGTGTATACGGAGGAGTAATGCTAAAAGAGAATCTCATTCTCCTTTAGAATAGTCCAGGAATTCCGTGCTCAAGTATTCTCCTCCTTGATCACATCAAAGGACATAATACTTATACCCGTTTTGGTTCTCTACTTCTAACTTATATTCTTTGAATATCTCAAAAGATTCAGACTCGTATTTCAGCAAGAACACATGTGCGAATCTTGAGAGATCATCAGTGAATGTAATGAAGTACAAAGAACCATTCCTGACATGTGTAGACATGGGACCTTCATATATCAGCATGTATCAATCCCAAGAGTTCACCAACTCTTTCTCTGTTTCCAATAAACGGAGCTATGGTCATCTTATCATTGTGACATGACTGGCAAGTTTTACAAGATGTAAATTCAAACTGATTTAAATATGCATCTCAATGTAACTTAGCTAGTCAGGTCGCATTGATATGACCTAGTCTACAATACCACAAGAAGGATTCGTTCATTTCTGAACTCTTCCTCTTATGTGTGTTTTATACATTAAAAACCGTGGTTTGATTTAGAACGTATATGCTTTTAGATAATGTGCCTGAACTGATCAACACTTGATATAGGAAATGTTTAAAACATTATCCAACAATACAAAATTATAACCCTATTTACTAAATAAAGAGACCGATATGATGTTGTACATTAGGTTCGGTATCTAATAACATTCATTCAGAATCAATGTATGTGGTAATACAGGGTGATAACTGCCAACATACTTGGCTGCAACACTTGCACCGTTTCCAACTCTTGAAACATATCACCCGTTCTCAGTTCTCTACCTATCTGTAGCCCATGTAACAGATTACATATGCGGGATCCTGATCTGGTATCTCATACCCAGAACGTAAAGGATACTGAAAAACAGTTCTCTGTAATGAACACACCCGAAGAAGATGTATCATCATGCACTTTCTTCGTTTGGGCGGTACGGGAATCCTGGTAATCCCTTATTTCCTGCTCGGTCTTATAACAATTATAACTTGGAGCGGGACCAACAGTCCCTAGCGCAGTATAACAAGCGGGTTCGGTCAATACATCCGTATTATTTTCTTGATTAAGGCGTAACATGGTCGCTACCTGGAGAGAGAGAGAGAAGAAAACACTTAGCGTATGCTCTTGCAAGATGAGATTGGTTATTATTTTATCTAATCATGAAATCTCCCACTGTTTTAGTCAAATCTTTCTTCAAACCCTAAAATGAAAGGCTAGCCGTGATTAATTACAGCCTACAATTTTGCCAATCTTTCGACAAGGCTAGTGTCGGTATTTGAGGGAGGTTCCCCGTGCTTTCGCACGGACCTAATTAAAATAAACCTCGTTTTCCCAGAGGCATAACCCCGTTGACACCTTTCTAGACATCTACTTGATCGACTAATTATAATCTGTAAAATTCTCCCAGGAGTAACTCTTACTCGCAGTGGGTATCGGGATCCAACTATCTCATAGGAGGTATGCAATCTCATTGCAAATTTCAACACTTGAAATTCCCAATAATATTTTACCCTTAGCAGCTATATGACCTTAACATAGTCAACAAATCATAAGTGCTAGTCAAGTTCAACCCGTCAATTCCCGATTGAATTAAACCCACCTGCACGACCCTTAACATAGTCAACAAAGTCGTACGACTACCTTAATCCAATCGCATCATATGCTTATACAGATAAGCACTAATCAGCTACCGCACACTACACCTTAACATAGTCAACAAACGTAGCACGAATACTAACTAGTACTTATCTAAAATGACGGTGGGCTACGACAGGTTTTTAAGAAAACCCTTTGCGTAATGAACTTGATATCATCGTAGAATCGAGTGATTTTGAAAAGGAGTACTTTTGAGGCTTTTACTAGTTTTGCTAAAGAGGTCACTCCCGGTGAAGGGATCTCGGCTCTTTCCTTATCGAATAAGGTGCAAGAAATTTCACAAATACCACTATGCAAAGTAAAAACTATAAAAGCAATAAAAAGACAAACTCAGTTTGTAACATCTGCTAGTTTCGCTAAAGAGGTCACTCCCGGTGAAAGGATCTCGGCTCTTTCCTTATCGAATACGGTGCTGGATATTCTACAAGGAATATCGCTATGCAAAGCAAGAACTAGAGCTACCAGTTTTCGAGACAAGTTTCTACAACATCTTTAGCTTTCTTTTATTTCATTAATCTCATTAATGAAGTCCCATTTTTATTATGCTTCACAAGCTTCACGTTTGAAACGAAATCAACAATATACAATATATATCTCATATATATAATATAAACATTCATCTCAGACAGTAATATGATCTCATCACAGAACAATGCAGCAGAAGAACATATATGAAATATTGGATATACTAGGATTTCCGTGTTTTATTTTAAGCCTGTATAACACACGGATTCAACGGTCGTGATGAATAGCCAATCCCACACCCCTAGACCCCTACGAGAGCGGCAAGCAACCCTACCAATTCTAGAGTTAGGAGTCCTGGTCTCGACTCCTCGAGATGGTCTCCCATTGGACCCTAGAATCCAGTTACTTGTGCTCCCCGCCTTGGGTCTATCCTAATGCGGAAAGTAAATAATATACAATGGTGACATCATCCTCAACCCGGAAGTGCCCCAATAAAAGAATATTACATACAATGAATTTTACATGAATGAAAATGAAAAACTCTCTTCTCACATAAAACTCCCGGCTATTCAAAACAAGACGATCCAATATAACATATCACAGAAACACATAACATCACATGTCATCAACATAAGTAAATATGCGTATCCCAATTGTCTTTGACATATAGCACTGAAACCGGCGATACACCACATATAACACTTACGGTCGCAGAAAAAAAAGTGAAAAACTACAACAGTTGGAATCCGCAACCATCTCAGACATCGCATGCCTAATCAAATAAATTCCTTAGACATCACATGCCTAACAATTATAAACCCCGCATTTTAGTCTCGATCTCGAAAACACTTTTCAATATCAAGTCGGGAAATTCAACAAAATCCCCGACATCCTGATCGAATGCTCGTCGGAAACTTTAGTAGAGGGCCGCACCCCCGATGCCGTCGACGAAGTGCACTAAGGCGGAATACCGCTGCCGCGAGCACCCGAACGGATGCTTTTGGCGACGGGGTTCTCCTACAGTCACTTGGTCGGGGCTATGGGGCATGGCTATTTATTAAGTTTACCCGGCGAGTATCCGCGTACGCTACGTGATTGCAACAGACTTTTGATCTCATCAAAATCCCGTGGCAACCGATCATCCGAGACTAAACTGCTAGATTTATAACATTCAAATTAGTTATCTGATAACTACATGTAGATTCCAAATATTGTATCCCATCACATAATATCCGGACGACGATAAATTCTTCGATCGATTCATCAAAGTCCCACAATTTCCCGACAGCTCAACACTTGAGCACAGTTTTAATAATACCCAGAAGATGCCACAGTACCTATGAACCGGCCGTAGAAGGGTCAAACCAACGCCTCACATATGAAATGCTAAACTACCACAAACCCTAGGGTTCAAGTGGCAGTTTTGATGGCCACATAATCGAGTTAAGGTTTACGTTCTTCTAGAGGGTCCAAGGAATCACTTGCATATTTTTCCGAGTACGTTCAACTTGGAAAAATGGGTTTTTGATATTCGATCGAGCCTTTTAACTTCGTCTAGACAATACGTGAAACACCCGAAACATTGTTAAAACAACGAATACGAAACTCTTCGACTTGCTTATAGTGTAAGTTTACATCACATGTACAATTAGAAAAAAATAAACAACACCTGAAACACCAGAACCCAGAACACAGAACATGAAAAAAATTTGAGACCCAAATTCCATGCAGGGGGCCGGCCACCTCGGATTTTTACCCTATGTGCTCGGCCAAAATCCGAGCACATGGTCCCAATTTTCTTCCATGTTCTTAGAATGTTCCAAATACCATTCTGCACTTGTTTGAAAAATTTTCTGAAAGCTTTTGAAAATCGACCGAAAGTATAGTTTCATGTTTCAAGTTACAGAGTTGTTTTGGTTTCGTAATTCTAACAAAATCCGTATCAATTTCTAGCATGGCTCTGATACCACTGTGGGGTTACCTACGACGGCAGCAAGGTTTCGGGAGATATCATCCATGCCAAATTTAAATTTTGCCGTTTTAGCTAACCCTAACTAGAATCGTTAACTAGAAATAATACGGAATATGAAAAGCAAACACTTTGCAATCTAAGTGAGAGCAAGGAATACAACTTTTGTAGACCGGTCCTTCACTTCAATAGCTCCGTGTAGAAGTCTCCTCCGCTGCGATCGTGAACTCCGGACTCTAGAGAAGCTCCACAAGAAGAACGAACGTGCTTTCTTCGATGACTTCGAGGCCGAAGATGATCTACGTCGGGGAGACACTAACTCAAGCTATTTCTTCACTAGGTCATGAACTTTGTTAAGAGAACGCCCTAAACTACATAGCAAGTAGTAGAGGATGAAGAAGTAGGAAGTGGGCTCACTTTAGAATTGATTTTCTCACACTTTTTATCATACCTCCATTAAAGCTAGTGAGCTTTTTGAAGAGGAAGAAGAAGATGAAGAACATCCCTCATCAAAATGAATTATTAGTAAGGTTAACAATGCAACCAAGGGTTAAACATGTCATGCTTAAACCTTGAAGAGAGTTAACCATATGCAATGGTTAATGGTTAGATCAAAAATATCTTAAGCTAGACAAAAGGAGTGGATAAAGTCAAAGAAGACTTGAAGGTTCTACAAGCTTTCATCAAATATCTTTCATGACAATTATCCACATTATTTGAATAACTTAATGATAGATTCAAACCCTAATCTTAACCCTAGCTTGGTTTAACCCTCATTAACCCTAGTTGCATTTATAACCTTGCATGATACATTTAACATATATCACAAATACATCAATGTATCCAAAGTGAGAAAAGAAATCATAAGTGAGCTAATACTAGTTAATGTAATATAATATATCAAATATATAATTATACATTAAATTATTAAATCAACTCTTGATTTAATAATCCGGCTATATCACATATAACCGACTAATATCTAGTGTAACAACTTATTGAATCAACACTTGATCCGATAACCCGGCCAATCTCATATAACCGACCAATGTCACGAATCGCGAGAATACAATACGGTATCTCATATCGCACCAATCTCGGTCCCGCACATATCACATATGTGCTCCTACTCCATTTCGCTTGAGCCAGGAAACCCCTATGTAGGACTCTAAAGACTCGTCAATACGCCGGCAGTAGGTGATGATCATAACAAACACCCACAAGCCACAAGCGGTCTGCTAAATGTAACGGCCATCCGGGTATTGAGCGATCAGAAGATCAACAAGAAAGCCTGCTCACACTCCTGTGAATCCAATCAGTAACACTACCGTACAATCCGGTCTCTTCGTTTGATATATCGCATATCTCGTCTAGGGGTGGTAAACGTTAGACCCCAGTAACTCGATAAGTCGTGTCGATATGAGACTCATAACGGGGCGAGAAACTAATGATAACACTTACCAGTATATCTCTAAAGCTGCCTTGGCCAAGAACTTCCTGTTATAGCCAATCGAGCACTGCGCAACATCAACTCCCTATACCGGGAGAAACGAAACCCCTCCTATCGTACATTGCCTCCATGTGACTCGGGACTGTACCCAAAAGCCACCGTTTTGCACGCTCTTTTTAATGTGGTAAGGTGGAAATCAAAGCACAGTGGGAATCACACAGGACTCTATGACGATCTCGGGTCTACAGACTAACCTGTACCAGTGTCACCAGAGAACTGCCATCTGACGATAGGTATAATAACATCTGGGAGTTCTCGACGAGTCCGTCCAGTGTACCCAGTCTCCACTGAGCACCCGCATACTGTCTCTGTTGTCAAACACCAATAGATATGGGATCATCAATCGCCCGTCTACATGGGTTGAGAAGCTATACGCTAGTCTACTCTGGTATATCGATGCCCTGTCTCGATACACCTATGACTAGGAACATTTGAAGGATGTACTTAGCGACTACACTGTCCCCACTAGTATGATCTGCATCATAGTCCTGGTAGTCAAGTACTCATCCTAAGAGCTTTATCAACATGTAACATTGTCACGACCCGAAGGTACGGAACGTGACCGGCACTTAAATTACGAAGCGTCTAGAGGCGCAACGTAATCTAAGTAAGCCGGAGCCCAGAAATCTAAACCATATAAAAGAAGAAGTGAAGGAAAACATGTAGAAAAACAAGTTTAAAAGCAACATCCAATTTTTTTTAAAAAATTTCGGCAGAGTCTCCTTTGTAAAAATTGGCCCCAAACGGGTACAAACAAGAATAATATATATACAAACAATAAAAAGGCGTCCCCAAGCGGGAGCTAGTTCTACGCCAACAGGCGGAAACAACCACACCAAGCACAATCATATACAACGCCAAAGGGCGAGGCTCAAAACTCAAAAGAAAACAAATCCACCAGATACCATAATAATACAAGCGTGACTCTAAGGTCGAAATAAATAACTGGTCCTTTAAACTTATCAAGTAACACAAGTTTGGTTGATGGAGCTTACTAGATACCAATGAAATAATAAAAGTACAACGGCTGTCCTGATACAAGTGAATCAACCTACCGTGCAAATCACCCTCAATGAAATGATGTACCAGCAAGCTGCCAAGGAAACCTGTACATCGAACCTGTAATAAAATTTGGCACAACGGGGGTGAGTTGCCAACTCGTGAGTAGAAGACATCTGCGAAAAGAAATCGAATGCACGACGATTTCCTAGGTCATAATAATATACTAATATATCACTAGTCATCTAGTAATGGCAGGGTAATAAACTACGCGTAAGTGCAAATGCTCCGTGCTCATGTCAGTGCCTCAAATAGTAATATGTCATGTGAATGAGTATGCATGCACCATGAATGTAAAACGATCAATCCTGAAATCTGGATATATCTGTATAAGAAATCTTTAACTTTTATCATGGTAAAATTTGTATAGAAATATGAAATATCATCGATGAAATCCATGGAAATCCTTGTCAAGTATCGATACCAAACATGTAAATCTCAAGTCTCAATACCTCATAGTCTCAATATCTCAGGCTCCGTCAGTCCGGATCGGCCCATATCATCAAATCTCACGACAACGGCCGGTATCCTCCGGATATCCGCCGTGTCAGACATCACCGGTAGGTAGTCTTCCCCTGCCAGACTCATCGTCTACAACTCGATCTTCTTGCCTCGAGGTACCATACCGGGCCCACCATGTACCCGAGACGGTTCATCCACTCGTCGAATCGGGTCTCGAAATCCAACAGAAAACAAGAAATCTCATGGTGGATGATACATACATCACGAGAAAACCGCAACTTATAATTTAAAAAAAGAGGAGGAGAGAGAGAAGTTTCTATATATATTCTTGCGGTTTTCCCCCAAAATTCAGAAATCTCATAGAAATCCAAAATCCCAAAATCATGAGTAAGTAAATGATAAGTGTCAGCATAAGCCCCACAATACTGCATGATAACATGAAAATGTGAATGCATGAAATGTCTAAGTAATAAATGCAATGTCTAGACTAACACCTGAAAGTAATCACAATATTATATTGATCTAGCCTTTAGCTGATTCTATCAATAAAAGATAATATGTTCTAAAGTGTACGTGACATAGCAATTACCGATGATGATGTGTGTGAGCCGGCAATATAAGTGTGCGTGGAATATGCGCATCATCGGTAATGGTGCTGGTGTCCTAACAGGCAGAGTTTTATACTGACTACAGAAACATATGTATGAACATGCAACATGATGATTACGATCTGAATGTAAAGATAGATGTGTATTAACCACTAATTTGCAATATACATGTCTAACTACAACTGTATGACTCGAGCCTAAACTAGTATCTATATAAACCCCCTTAAGAAAACTAAACTAGAGAAACTAGTCGATAGGAAATAAGGATCGACCTGAGGTTTGAATCCATATCTCTAATAATCGGCGATCCGGCCTCAATAGCGTCACGTACGTAGTACGGCTTCCTCGAATCAAGAGCGCGGATCAATCATCACATCTATGCCTCGTATGGTAAAATCCATCGTACGGCATCCCAATATCGGGGTACGGGTCAAGTATCACCTACGTACATCATCATTCGTATAATATCATCATCAAATAATGTCATGCTCAAAGGTACTGTACTGTAATCGCATACATCCCAATATCATCAATCATATATCATTGTCTGCGTACATGTACATCGTCAATTGTTCCTCAGAAATATCATGACATATATATCATATCGTAATCAGGTCACACATATATCATATCGTAATCAAGTCACACATATATCATATTGTAACCAAGTCACACATATATTATATCATAACCAAGTCACACATATATCATATCGTAATCAAATCACAGGTCACGGTCTTGGTTCTATTCTAGAGTCTCGTATATCTTAATGTCATCATCACCTATTATCTTTTATGTATACATATCCATTCTTTCATTTTCCAACGATCCGCTAAGATCATAATATGACTGTATAGCCAAGAGATCACGGCGTCAAGCCCAGTTATATCGTCTCATCCCCATGTATCATATAACATCCTTATCTCACATATACATGTTGTGTGTATATATATATACCTACACACCTTCCTATATATATATATACACATACACATATACACCAAGTCAAGTTTCTGTGTGTGCGTGTGTGTTTGTCTACCTGAAACCTACGAATTCCCTCCAAGACATTCATCCTCTGGTAAAGTCCTTCTAAATCCGTCTAGTCCAACCTAAAGTCTTTAATAGGGTCCTACTTGCCAAGAATCTAAGGTCATGTCCGACTTCCTAATGACAATAAGTAATATTCATATTCTACGTTTGCGGGGGTGCTAAACGCTATCCACCCGACTTCCCCCGTAGATATACATATACTCACCTGGTCCTTGTCTGCCGAAGACGATGTCTCCCTCCTCTTCTTCCTCGTCCAAAGTCCACATGAGGGGTACCTATACGCAAACATATATAATTTCGTAACTGAATAACAGATAAAACCAAAATGACGCACGAAAGCGCATAGGTTAAAACCTATGACCCGCTCATGCAAAGGAACCAATATCGCTCGATATCGGCGTACAAACGCCGATTGATCGAGATAAAAACCAAAAAACAACTCGTAGTTTTAAAACTCATTACTTATAATATAAAACATGATTTAATTCATCAAAACCCTAAAATCGATCAAATCGTCCAATTTCGCAAAACCTTGAAAATGTCAATTTACCGTTTTACTTCAAAACTTGATGTTTAAATGAAACTAAAGGTCCTAATATTCATTAAATAACATAAATAAGTTATATAAACCATCACTATATTTTAGTCACACTAATTTGTAATAAATTGGAAACTCTAGTTTGCAATTTAATCAATTTTAACACCTTGCACGCAAAATTTCACAATATCACAACTAAACTTGATTTTGCATGAATTAACTTATTAAACTAAAATTCATGATGATAATAATATAATGAAACCATAATTAGATTTTAAATCTCATTTATTTAAGAATTTCTAAAATCTAGTTAGCAAAATAGCAATTTTATCACAATTTTTCTATTATCAACTGAAACTAGTAACCAAATTAAGTTTTTCATTCCAATAACATGTTAATATTCTCATTAAAACCACAATCTATTGATAAAAATATTAATTAGAATTTTATATCACCACTATATATAATATATAAGAATCTAGTTTGCAAAAATTGCTTAATTTAAACAATTTTCAACCAACAATTTACAATATATCATCCATACAAGATTTTCCAATTCTAAAAATGTTAAGCTACTTATAATAACCCCACTCAATTAATAAAAACCCAAACTTCATTTTGAAACCCTCTCTTGAATTTTTCATCTAGCAATAGAACCAAATTAAAAACTATGTAAACACTTAATTAAGTTAAATTAAGTAATTTACAAGTATTCAAACCAAGAGCTTAGAATTATACCTCACATGTGAGATCCAAACATGAAAATTTTCCTCCCAAAAGAATGGTTTCCAACTCCAAGATCCATGTAAAAATGAGCAAAGAATAGTGGGTAGGAATTAATTAGGAATTTGTGGGTTTTTTATTGAATTTTTGGATGAAATTTGGAGGATTTTTGTAACAAAATCAAGTGGAGAAATGGGGGGGGGGGTGCCATGGTTAGGGCCGGCCAAAAGCTAAGGAGAAAAGAGAAAGAGAAAAGAGTGAGGAAAGTTGTGTAGAAACTTCATCATTTGATACTTCTTTTTATGTCTTTTCATGAATTAATAAAATTTATTTATTTTCCTAACTAAATTTAACCTAGAATGGTCTAGAACCATGGAAAATTTTGAAAATAAATTTTGCATGAAACATACATGATTCCAATATGTAATGGTTTACTTTTGCTAATTTAACCCATTCAAATTTGTAATTTACACTAATTTAATGTATAAATAAAGCTTATGTTAATATTTAAAATAATTAATTTAGGAAAAATATTTAATTAAGCTAAAAATTTATAAGTGACTAAATAAAAACCATTTACTAGTAATTACATAATTAAAATAGGTATTTTTAAATTTATGATGAAAAATAATTATGGTTAAATTTTACGAAAAATACGTTTTATTTTACCGAAAATCAGAAAATTCACTTAAAAGATTTTATTTATCTAATTATTTATTTATTTATTTTAAAAACGTTACAAATATAGAGACAATCAGAGTACATGTTATGATAAAGAGCAACCAGATAGCATACTATCATGTCGACCAAGAAAGTCCTCCCTATATATGTCCAAGCATCCACTACAATATACATCGTATGTACAGTAATGGCCTCTAGGGCATACATATCACTAACAAGTAGTACTCATCATAGAGTGCACCATGTCTAATAGGGTGCGATTGCTCCAACCGATATAGCAATGTGCTGTGGTGTATACGGAGGAGTAATGCTGAGAGAAAATCTTATTCTCCTTTTGAATAGTCCAGGAATTCCGTGCTCAAGAATTCTCCTCCCTGATCATATCAAAATACATAATACTTTTACTCTCTTTGGTTCTCTACTTCTACCTTATATTCATTGAATATCTCAAAAGTTTCAGACTAGTGTTTCAAGAAGAACATATGTCCGAATCTTGAGAGATAATCAATGAATGTAATGAAGTACAAAGAACCGGTCCTGGCATGTGTTGACAGGGGACCTTACATACATCATCATGTATCAATCTCAAGAGTTCACTAACTCTTTCTCTTTTTCCAATAAACGGAGCTATGGTCATTTTATCTTTGTGACTTGACTGGCAAATTTCATAAGATGTAAGTTTAAACCGATTTAAATATGCATCTTTATGTAACTTAGCTTGTCGGGTCGCATTGATATGACCTAGTCAACAATGCCTCAAGAAAGATTCGTTCATTTCTGAACTCTTCCTCTTGTGTGTATTATGTACGTTAAGAACTGTGGTTTGATTTAGAACGTATATGCTTTTAGATAACGTGCCTGAACCGATCAACTCTTGATATAGGAAAATGTTCAAAACATTATCCAACACAACAAAATTATATCCTTCTTTACCAATAAAGAGACTGATATGATGTTGTATATCAGGTTCAGTATCTAATAACATTCGTTCAGAATCAATGTATTTGGTAATACAGGGTGATAACAGCCAACATATTTGGCTGCAACACTTGCACCATTTTTAACTCTTAAAACCTATCACCTTTTTCCAGTTCTCTACCTATCTGTAGCCTATGTAACAGATTACATTTATGGGATCCTGATCGGGTATCTCATACCCAGGACGTAAAGGTAACTGAGAAACAGTTCTCGGTAATGAACACACACGAAGAAGATAAATCATCATACACTTTCTTCGTTTGGGCGGCATGGGAATTCTGGTAATCCCCTATTTCCTACTCGATTTTATAACAATTATAAGTTAGAGCGGGACCAATGTTCCCCTAGCACAGTATAACAAGCGGGTTCGGTCAATACATCCATATTGTTATCTTGATTATGGCGTGACATGGTCGCTACCTGGAGAGAGAGAGAAGAAAACACTCAACGTATGCTCTTGCAAGATTAGATTGGTTATTAATTTATCTAATCAGGATGGCTCCCACTGTTTTAGTCAAATCTTCCTTCAAACCCTAAATGGAAAGACTAGCCTGAATTAATTACACCGTACAAGTTCGCCAATATTTCAGCCAGGACAGTGTCGGTACTTTGAGGGAGGTTCCCCGTGGTTTCGCACGGACCAAATTAAAATAAACCTCTGTTTCCCAGGGGCGTAACCCCGTTGACACCTTTCTAGACACCTACTTGATCGGTTAATTGTAATGTGTAAAACTCTCACAGGAGTAACTCTTACTCGCAGTGGGTATCGGGATCCAACTATCTCATAGGAGGTATGCAATCTCATTGCAAATTTCAACACTTGAAATTCCTGATAATATTTTACCTCTAGCATCCTATGACCTTGACACATGCCAAACAACCCATACTCCGCTAGTAAAGTTCAACCCGTGCATTTCCTGATTGAATTAACCCACCCGTATGACCCTTGATGCATGCCAAATTGTAGGGTTCCTAGGCATCCTAATGAAGTCTCACAAGGCATCAACCATGCCAATTTCAAAAATTATTGGTGCCGAGAAACCCTAACACGGATCATTGACTAGATGTTTAGGCGAAAAGGTAAACTAGTTAACTACTTAACTAGAAGTGAGAAGCTACAACCTTTGTAGATCCGGATTTCCACTTCCTTAGCTCCACGTGGGTGTCCTCTCGCTGTCCATCATGAATCCCGAACCCAATCGTCGGCTTCATCGGAGAAACGGGCGAGCTAGGTCGTCGGCTTCGTGTCAAAGACGATCTACGTCGAGGTTGCACTAGTTCAAGCTCCGACTTCACAAAGTTGTGAAACTTGTGAAGGAAACACCCAAAACAACTTGGCAAGAGGTAGAGGGTGAAGAAATAGGAGGTGGGTTCACTTTAGAATTGGATTTCTCTCAATAGAACTCAAGTTGCCATTAAAGTAGCAAGCTTTTTCTTTTTAGAAGAAGAAGATGATGAAGCTAGTTATGATAAGTTCTATTTTAAAATGAAAAGAAAATACAAACTTATCATAACTTTAACTAGGGTTAAGTGTAGAGAATAAACCATGGTCATTTGAGTGGGTTAGGGTTAAGCATGAAGACAAGAATGGTTAGCAAAGTCAAAGCTTCATGAAGCTTCAATATGAAACAAAAATTGCCACCATTTTCATCTTAAAGTTTATCCAAATAAATGAATAAACAAATAAATGAATAAATGCATAATCAAAACCCTAATCTCAAGTTAACTATGGTTTAATTCTATACACTTAACCATAAGATCAAGTATCATTAAACATGATACAAATATGTGCACAAAAGTATATCACATATACAATGTGTAAATCAAGTGAGAAAAATCCGTTTAAAAATGAACCAATACTCGTTAATGCAAAGTAATATATCAAATAAATAATTATACATTAAATCATTAAATCAACACTTGATTCAATGATCCGGTCATGTCGCACATAACCGACTAGTATCCAATGCATCGATTTATCGAATCAATGATTCGATAACTAGGTCATATCTCATACAACCAATCGAAACATTAATCGCGAGAATCAAATACGGTATCACATACACGCATTATTCTCGGTCCCGCACATATCTCATATGCACTCCTATTTCGTTTCGCTTGAGCTAGGAAACCTCTGTGTAGGACTCTAAAGACTCGTCAATACGCCGGTAGCAGATGATGATCATATCAAGCACCCACAAGCCGCAAGCGGTCTGCTAAACTTAACGGCCACCCGGATATTGAGCGATCAGAAGATCGACGAGCTAGCCCGCTTACACTCCTGCGAATCCGACCAGTAACACTTACCATACAGTCCGGTCTCTTCGTCTGATATGTCGCATATCAAGTCTAGGGGTGGTAAACGTCAGACCCCAATGACCCGATAAGTCGTGCCGATGTGAGGCTCATAACGGGTCGAGAAACTACTGGTAACACTTACCAGCAAATCTCTGATCAGCCCTGGCCAGGGACTTCCCTGCTACGGCCAATCGAGCACTGCGCAACATCAACCCCCAATACCGGGAGAGACGAAACCCCTCCTATCGCTCATTGCCTCCATATGACTCGGGACTGTGCCCAAAGACCACCGTTTTGCACGCCCTCATGGACGTGGTAAGGTGGAGATCAAAGCACAGTGGGAATCACACAAGACTCTATGATGATCTCGGGTTTACAGACTAACCTGTACAAGTGTCACCTGAGAACTGCCATCTGACGTGAGGTATAATACCATCTGGGAGTTCTCGGCGAGTCCGTCCAGTGTACTCAGTCTCCACTGAGCACCCGTATACCATCTCTGATGTCAAACACCAATGGATATGGGATCATCCATCGCCCATCACATGGGTCGAGAAGCGTATACGCTAGTCTACACTGGTATATCGATGCCCCGTCTCGATACACCCACGACTAGGGACCTTGAAGGATGTACTTATGGACTACCATGTCCCCACTAGTATGATCTGCATCATAGTCCAGGTAGTCAAGTACAAATCCTAAGGGCTTTACCAACATGTAACTATAAGACAGTATAAAGAGACTAGTGTACATGTTAAGATAAAGAGCAACCAGATAGCATACGATCATGTCGAGCAAGAAAGTCATCTCTATATATGTCCAAGCATCCAATATAATATACATCATCTGTACAATACTCGCCTCTAGGGCATACATACAACTAACAATCTCCCACTTGCACTAGGGCCAGCTGCTGTAGTATCGCATACCGAGCATCCCGAAGAGTCTCTCAAACTGTATCTGGGGAATGGCCTTCGTGAGTGGATCCGCAGTGTTGTCCTTCGTGTCAACCCTCCTGACCTCGATCTCCCGGCGATCAACTATCTCCCGGATCAGGTGATACCGCCTCAGAATATGCCTGGATCGCTGATGGGACCTGGGTTCCTTGGCCAAAGCCACTGCTCCATTGTTATCGCAATACAAAGGTATTGGATGCTCAATGGATGGAACCACACCAAGTTCAGTAATGAACTTCTTGATCCAGACAGCTTCTTTAGCAGCATCGTTGGCAGCGATGTATTCAGCCTCCATCGTCGAGTCTGCCACGGTTTCCTGCTTGGAACTCTTCCAGCTAACCGCCCCTCCGTAAAGGGTAAAGACAAAACCCGACTGCGACTTAGAGTCGTCCTTATCACTCTGGAAGCTCGAATCGGTAAAGGACTCCACTTGGAGCTCTCCGTTACCATACACCAAGAACATATCTCTAGTCCTTCGCAAGTACTTGAGAATGCTCTTCACAGCTGTCCAGTGACTCTCTCCAGGATCAGCTTGATACCTGCTCACTACACTTAGTGAGTATGCTACATCGGGTCTGGTACATAGCATCGCATACATGATAGAGCCTACTGCCGAAGCATAGGGTATCCCTTGCATGCGAGCTCTCTCCAAATCAGTCTTGGGAGACATCTCTTTGGAGAGAGTGACTCCAGAGATCGTGGGCAAGTTCCCACGCTTGGACTCTTCCATACTAAACCTCTTTAGTATGGTGTCAATGTACCTGGATTGGTACAATCCCAAAATCCGTTTGGATCTATCTCTATAGATCCTAATTCCCAATATGCAGGAGGCATCACCAAGATCTTTCATTGAGAATCTTTGTGATAAGAAGAGCTTGACCGCTTGTAGCATAGGAATATCATTTCCTATCAAGAGTATGTCGTCCACGTACAATACGAGGAAGACAACTTTACTCTCTGCCACCTTCTTGTAGATACAAGGTTCATCTGGATTTTTGACGAAATCAAACTCTTTGATAACGACATCAAAGCAGATGTTCCAACTCCGCGATGCTTGCTTTAATCCATAAATGGATTTAAGCAGCTTGCACACCTTCCCGCTGCTCCCACTGTCTACGAAGCCCTCTGGCTGAGTCATGTACACGCACTCTTCTAAATCACCATTTAGAAAGGCGGTCTTAACATCCATTTTCCAGATTTCGTAGTCATGAAAGGCAGCAATGGCAAGCATGATCCGGATGGATTTAAGCATAGCCACTGGAGAAAAGGTTTCGTCATAGTCCACACCTGGCCTTTGACGAAAACCCTTTGCTACAAGTCTAGCTTTGAAAGTCTCCACTTTCCCATCTACACCAAGTTTCTTCTTGAAGATCCACTTGCTCCCAATGGGTTTTACCCCTTCAGGAGCAACTTCCAAAGTCCATACTTTGTTGGTGTACATGGATTCCATCTCGGACCGCATAGCATCCAGCCATTTCACTGAGTCCCTACTCGTGATGGCCTGCTCGAAGCTAGTTGGGTCATCATCCTCCATGATGCAATCCTCGCTCCCACCATCCACGAGAAAACCGTAGTATCTCTCTGGTTGGCGAGGAACCCTACTAGATCGGCGGAGAGGCTGGGGTTCGTCGGGTACTACTGAATCCTCTTGTTCCACTAAATCTTCAGTTTGAGTTTGTGTATCTGGAACCTCTTCCAGCTCTACCACTTTGCCACTAATTTCTTTTTCAAGAAATTCCTTTTCTAAAAAGGTGGCATGTTGAGCAACAAACACTTTTTGTTCCTCACTGTGGTAGAAAAAATACCCATATGAGTTCTTTGGATATCCCACAAACTTGCAAAGAACTGACCGTGCCTCGAGCTTGTCCGGATTTTGTCTTTTGACATAAGCTGGACAACCCCATATTTTAACTCGTTTAAAATATGGTCTCTTCCCACTCCATATCTCATATGGTGTGGTAGGTACAGATTTAGATGGAACTTGATTCAATAGGTAGGCTGCTGTCTCCAGCGCATATACCCAAAAGGAAATAGGTAACTCAGCTGTGCTCATCATAGAGCGCACCATATCTAATAGGGTGCGGTTCCTCCGTTCAGATACACCGTTGTGCTGTGGTGTAAATGGAGGAGTCAGCTGAGAGAGAATCCCATTCTCTTTTAGGAAGTCCAGGAAGTCTCCGCTTAAGTATTCACCTCCTCGATCAGATCGTAGGATTTTAATACTTTTTCCGGTTTGGTTCTCAACTTCTTGTTTATATTCTCTAAATTTCTCAAAAGCTTCTGATTTGTGTTTCATCAGGAACACATATCCGAATCTAGAGAGATCGTCAGTGAATGTAATGAAGTATGAAGAACCATCCCTGGCATGAGTAGACATTGGACCGCATACATCACTATGTATCAGTCCCAAGAGTTCAGTAACTCTTTCTCCGTGTCCCGTAAACGGAGTTTTGGTCATCTTGCCTTTGAGACATGACTGGCAAGTGTCATAAGATGAAAATTCGAATTGTTTCAAATATCCATCCTTATGCAACTTAGCTAGTCATGTCGCATTGATGTGACCCAGTCTACAATGCCACAAGAAGGATTCGTTCAGTTCGGAACTCTTCCTCTTGTGTGTGTTAGTTATGCTCAGAACTGTTGATTGATTTAGAACATAAATTCCATTGCACAGCGTGCCTGATCCAACCAACTTTTGGTTATGGAAAATGTTCATAACATTGTCCTGTAATACAAAATTATATCCCTCTTTACTTAATAAAGAAACCGATATAATGTTGCATATCAGGTTCGGCATGTAATAGCATTCGTTCAGAACCAATGTATTACCAGTTGGTAATTCAAGGTGATATTCCCCGACAGTCTTAGCTGCAACAATTGCACCATTTCCGACTCTAATGTCTTTATCACCTTCTCCAAGTTCTCTACCTTTCCTAAGCCCATGTAACTGATTACATATATGGGATCCTGACCCGGTATCTAATACCCAGGACGTAGAGCAAATGGAGAAACAGTTCTCTGTAACGAACACACCCGAAGAAAATGCATCAGCATGTACTTTCTTCATTCGGGTGGCATGGGAATCCTGGTATTCCCCTATATCCTGTTCATTCCTATAACTCTTATAAGAATGAACGGAACCAACGTTCCCCAGCACAGTATAACATGCGGGTTCGGTCAATACATCCATATTATTATCTTTATTAGGGCATGAAATGGTCGCTACCTGGAGAGAGAGAGAAGAAAACACTTTAGCGTATGCTCGTGCAAGATCAGATTGGTTATTATCTTATCTAATCAGGATGGCTCCCACTGCTTTTTATCAAATCTTCCTTCAAACCCTAAAAGGAAAGACTAGCCGGGATTAATTACACACTACAAGTTCGCCAATCTTTCAGCCAGGCCAGTGTCGGTACTTTGAGGGAGGTCCCCCGTGCTTTCGCACGAACCTAATTACTGTAAACCTCGTTTTCCCAGAGGCGTAACCTCGTTAACACCTTTCTAGACACCTACTTGATCAGCTAATTGCAATGTGTAAAACTCTCCCAGGAGTAACTCTTACTCGCAGTGGGTATCGGGATCTAACTATCTCATAGAAGGTATGCAATCTCATTGCAAATTTCAACACTTGAAATTCCCAATAATGCTTTTGCCCCAAACGATCTATGACCTTGACAAGGTCAACAAACCATAGACCGTAAGTCAAGTTCAACCCGTCATTTCTTGATTGAATTAAACCCACCCGCACGACCCTTGACAAGGTCAACAAGGCCGTATGACTACCCTAACTCAATCTGCATCATATGCATAAGCAGATAAATACTGGTTAGCTACCGCACACTGCGCCTTGACAAGGTCAACAAACGCAGCACGAATACTAAACAGGACTTATCTGAAATGACGGAGGGCTACGACAGGTTTTTCTGAAAACCTATTGCGTAATGAACTTGATATCGTTGTAGAATCAAATGAAGTTTTGAAATGGAGTGATTTTGAGGCTTTTCCAGTTTCGCTAAAGGGGTCACTCCCGGTGAAGGGATCGTCGGCCCTTTCCTCGTCGAATGAGGTGCGGGATATATCATATATATCGCTGTGCAAAGCAGAAACTATAGAAGCAATCAAAAACAAACCGAGTGTTTAGCATCTGCCAGTTATTGCTAAAGGAGTCACTCCCGGTGAAGGGATCTCGGTCCTTTCCTCATCGAATAAGGTGCGGGGTATATCATATATACCGCTATGCAAAGCAAGAACTGTAGCTACCTGTTTTGTTTAAAATCTGATTCTACAACATCTTAGGTTTCTTTTCTTTCATTAATCACATTAATGAAGTCCCATCATTTAAATACCTAAACATCACAGATAGATATGACGTACACTTATGCCATCCGCATTCGCTTCGATGTCCCCTCGTGCACCGTTAGGTTAGGTAACTAACGACAGAGCAGGGCAGGGCTAGCGCGGGTGTAAAACATAAGTAACGTCTATATAATATATCATATATACTATATACTATATCCATCACAGAACATCACATGATCACATCACAGATATCGCAGCAGAAGAAACATATGAAACATTGGATATACTAGGACGTCCGTGTTTTCAATACGAGCCAGTATAAAACACGGATTCCACGGTCATGATGAATAGCCAATCCCACACCCCTAGACCCCTATGAGAGCGGCAAGCAACCCTGCCAATTCTAGGGTTAGGAGACCCGGACTCGACTCCTCGAGTTGGTCTCCCACTGGACCCCAGAACCCGGTTACTTGTGCTCCCCTCCTTGGGTCTATCCTAATGCGGAAAAGTAAATAATATACAAAAGGTGACAACTTCCGCTACCTAGAAGTGCCCCAAATAAAAGAATATTACATACAAGTTTTTACATGAAAGAAAATGGAAAACACTCATCTCACATAAAACCCCCCGGCTATTCGAACACGACGATGCAATATAACATATCCAGCAACACATAACATCACATGTCATCAACGTAAGTAAGTATGCATACCCCAATTGTCGTTGACGTATAGCAACGAAACCGGCGATATGAACATACTACACTTACGGTCACAGAAAAGAAACTGTAAAACTACAACAGTTGGAATCCGCAACCTCTTTAGACATCGCATGCCTAACAGATATAAATCCCGCATTTTAGTCTCATTATCGAAAACTCTTCTCAATATCATATGGGACTAAATTGCTAGATTTATAACATTCATTCAGTTATCTCATAACTACTTGTGAATTCCAATTATTGTATCACATTCCAGATAAACAGAAAATGTTAAACTTTCCGATCGAACAGTCGAATACCCAAGTTTTCCCGATCCAGCTCAACACATGAAATAAGTCTAACAACATTCAGTTCGTGCCTCAGTACCAACGGTCCAGCCGTAGAAGGGTCAAGCCAACGCCTCACATGTGGCACGCCGTACTGTCCCAAACCCGAAGGTTCAAAGGGCAGTTCAAGACGGTCACATAATCGAGTTAAGGTTTGTTGTCTTCTAGAGGGTCCATCGCGTTACTTGCACTACTTAGAACGTCGTTAAACTACGGAAAAATCCAACACTTGGAAATTTCCCGACAGGGGAAAAATTGGGTATTTATATCCGGTCGAACTTTTTAACATATTCTAAAATTTATCCGGAAAGCCACATAGACAAAATCTGATACTCCGATCGAAACACCGAATCCCCAAAACAATCCCAGAAAATTCAACTCTTGAATAAATATTAAAAATTCCCAGAAAATCCAGCACCAGAAAACAAGAATTACTGTGCAAACAGTATTGCGCAATTTGAACAGTTGGCCGCGGAACAGCGGCAGAAGCCATGCTTCTGCCGCGTTTCCGCGGCTGAATAGATGTATCAAGAGCTCGTGTTTCACCATAATTTTTAGATCTTCCTGCTGAATTTTTTAGGCATTTTTAATCTGGAAAAATCCCAGAATTTAGAAAAAGTCCAGAGAGCATCTTAAAGTTAGGTATTCGGGTTCGTTCGGACTTCAAACTCCGTCTAGACTTCGCCTAAGGCTATAGCTAGGCTCTGATACCACTGTAGGGTTCCTAGGCATCCTAATGAAGTCTCACAAGGCATCAACCATGCCAATTTCAAAAATTATTGGTGCCGAGAAACCCTAACACGGATCGTTGACTAGATGTTTAGGCGAAAAGGTAAACTAGTTAACTACTTAACTAGAAGTGAGAAGCTACAACCTTTGTAGATACGGATTTCCACTTCCTTAGCTCCACGTGGGTGTCCTCTCGCTGTCCATCATGAATCCCGAACCCAATCGTTGGCTTCATCGGAGAAACGGGCGAGCTAGGTCGTCGGCTTCGTGTCAAAGACGATCTACGTCGAGGTTGCACTAGTTCAAGCTCCGACTTCACAAAGTTGTGAAACTTGTGAAGGAAACACCCAAAACAACTTGGCAAGAGGTAGAGGGTGAAGAAATAGGAGGTGGGTTCACTTTAGAATTGGATTTCTCTCACTAGAACTCAAGTTGCCATTAAAGTAGCAAGCTTTTTCTTTTTAGAAGAAGAAGATGATGAAGCTAGTTATGATAAGTTCTATTTTAAAATGAAAAGAAAATACAAACTTATCATAACTTTAACTAGGGTTAAGTGTAGAGAATAAACCATGGTCATTTGAGTGGGTTAGGGTTAAGCATGAAGACAAGAATGGTTAGCAAAGTCAAAGCTTCATGAAGCTTCAATATGAAACAAAAATTGCCACCATTTTCATCTTAAAGTTTAATCAAATAAATGAATAAACAAATAAATGAATAAATGCATAATCAAAACTCTAATCTCAAGTTAACTATGGTTTAATTCTATACACTTAACCATATGATCAAGTATCATCAAACATGATACAAATATGTGCACAAAAGTATATCACATATACAATGTGTAAATCAAGTGAGAAAAATCCGTTTAAAAATGAACCAATACTAGTTAATGCAAAGTAATATATCAAATATATAATTATACATTAAATCATTAAATAAACACTTGATTCAATGATCCGGTCATGTCGCACATAACCGACTAGTATCCAATGCATCGATTTATCGAATCAATGATTTGATAACTAGGTCATATCTCATACAACCAATCGAAACATTAATCGCGAGAATCAAATACGGTATCACATACACGCATTATTCTCGGTCCCACACATATCTCATATGCACTCCTATTTCATTTCGCTTGAGCTAGGAAACCTCTGTGTAGGACTCTAAAGACTCGTCAATACGCCGGTAGCAGATGATGATCATATCAAGCACCCACAAGCCGCAAGCGGTCTGCTAAACGTAACGGCCACCCGGGTATTGAGCGATCAGAAGATCGACGAGCTAGCCCGCTCACACTCCTGCGAATCCGACCAGTAACACTTACCATACAGTCCGGTCTCTTCGTCTGATATGTCGCATATCAAGTCTAGGGGTGGTAAACGTCAGACCCCAATAACCCGATAAGTCATGCCGATGTGAGGCTCATAACGGGTCGAGAAACTACTGGTAACACTTACCAGCAAATCTCTGATCAGCCCTGGCCAGGGACTTCCCTGCTACGGCCAATCGAGCACTGCGCAACATCAACCCCCAATACCGGGAGAGACGAAACCCCTCCTATCGCTCATTGCCTCCATGTGACTCGGGACTGTGCCCAAAGACCACCGTTTTGCACGCCCTCATGGACGTGGTAAGGTGGAGATCAAAGCACAGTAGGAATCACACAAGACTCTATGACGATCTCGGGTCTACAGACTAACCTGTACAAGTGTCACCTGAGAACTGCCATCTGAAGTGAGGTATAATACCATCTGGGAGTTCTCGGCGAGTCCGTCCAGTGTACTCAGTCTCCACTGAGCACCCGTATACCATCTCTGATGTCAAACACCAATGGATATGGGATCATCCATCGCCCATCACATAGGTCGAGAAGCGTATACGCTAGTCTACACTGGTATATCGATGCCCCGTCTCGATACACCCACGACTAGGGACCTTGAAGGATGTACTTATGGACTACCATATCCCCACTAGTATGATCTGCATCATAGTCCAGGTAGTCAAGTACAAATCCTAAGGGCTTTACCAACATGTAACTATAAGACAGTATAAAGAGACTAGTGTACATGTTAAGATAAAGAGCAACCAGATAGCATACTATCATGTCGAGCAAGAAAGTCATCTCTATATATGTCCAAGCATCCAATATAATATACATCATCTGTACAATACTGGCCTCTAGGGCATACATACAACTAACACAAATAACGTCGTACGAATACCCTAATCCAATCGCATCATATGCTAGCAGATAAGCACTAATTAGCTACCGTACACTACGCCTTGATGCATGCCAAACTACCGCAGCACGAATACTAAGTAGTACTTATCTGAAATGACGGTGGGATACGACAGGTTTCTAAGAAAACATTTTGCGTAATGAACATGATATCGTTGTAGAATTAAATGATTTAAATGGAGTGTTTTTTAGGCTTTTACTAGTTTTGCTAAAGAGGTCACTCTCGGTGAAGAGATCTCGGCTCTTTCCTCATCGAATAAGGTGCAGGATATTCACAATACCACTATGCAAAGTAAGAACTAGAACAGCAATCAAAAGACAAAACCGAGGGTTGTGGCATCTGCCAGTTTCGCTAAAGAGGTCACTCTCGGTGAAGGGATCTCGGCACTTCCTTATCGAATAAGGTGTTGGATGTTCTATAAGGAACACCGCTGTACAAAGCAACAACTAGAGCTCCCTGTTTTTGAAAATTCTATTCGACAACATCATTAGGTTTCTTTTATTTCATTAATCTCACTAATGAAGTCCCATTATTTTAAGTTACATAAACGTCACAAATTAATACAACGTATGCTTATGCCATCCGCATTCACCTCGATGTCCCCTCGTGCACCGTTAGGTTAGGTAACTAACGACAGAGCAGGGAAGGGCTAGCACGGGTGTAAAACATAAGCAACGTCTATATAATATATCACATATACTATATCCTATATCTATCTCAACATATCAAATGATCACATCACAGATTTGCGGCAGAAGAAACATATGAAATATTAGATATACTAGGAGGTCCGTGTTTTATTGCGAGCCTGTATAAAACACGGATTCCACGGTCGTGATGAATAGAAAATCCCACACCCCTAGACCCCTACGAGAGCTGCAAGCAACCCTACCAATTCTAGAGTTAGGACACCCTGTCCCGACTCCTCGAGATGGTCTCTCACTGGACCCTAGAACCCGGTTACTTGTGCTCCCTGCCTTGGGTCTATCCTAATGCGGAAAAGTAAATAATATACAATGGTGACATCATCCTCATCCCGGAAGTGCACCAATAAAAGAATATTACATACAATGAATTTTACATGATGAAAATGAAAACTCTCATCTCACATGAAACCCCCGGCTATTCAAAACACGGCGATCTAATATAACATATCACAGCAACACATAACATCACATGCCATCAACGTAAGTAAATATGCGTATCCCAATTGTCGTTGATGTATAGCAACGAATCCGGCGATACACCGCATATTACACTTACGGTCGTAGAAAAGAATGTGTAAAACTACAACAGTTGGAATCCGCAACCACCTTAGACATCACATGCCTAACCAAATGAATTCCTTAGACATCACAAGCCTAACAATTATAAACCCCGCATTTTAGTATCGATTTCGAAAATACTTTTCAATATCTAGTCGGGCAATATAATAAGATTCCCGAAATCCTGATCGAATGCTCGTCGGAAACTTTAGTAGACGGCCGCACCCCCCGATGCCGTCGACGAAGTGCACTAAGGCGGAACACCGCTGCCGCGAGCACCCGAACGGATGCTTTTGGCGACGGGGTTCTCTTACAGTCTCTTGGTCGGGCTATGGGACGTGGCTATCTATTAAGTTTACCCGACGAATATTCGCGTACGCTACATGATTGCGACGGACTTTTGATCGCATCAAAATCCCGTGGCAACCGATCAACTGAGACTAAACTGCTAGATTTATAACATTCAAAATAGTTATCTTATAACTACATATGGATTTCAAATATTGTATCACATTATAGAAAAAGTTAGACGACGTTAAACATTCCAATCGAATCAACAAACACACAAAATTTCCTTATTTGCTCAACACTTGAACTTAGTTTAAAAGCATCCATCATATTCCACAGTACCAATAGACCAGCCGTAGAAGGGTCAAACCAACGCCTCACATGTGGCAACGCCGAACTACCACAAACCCTAGGGTTTAGAGGCTGTTCTGATGGTCACATAATCGAGTTAAGGTTTTCGTTCTTCTAGAGGGTCCACCGCGTTACCTGCACGACTTTGAATGTTCTTTAACTAAGGAAAAAACCAACACTTGGAAATTTTCCGGCAGAGGAAAAAATGAGTTATTGATATCCGTTCGAACTTTTTAACACTGTCTAAACAAACTGAAACCAAGATAGAATTAAGAATACGAAACACTCCGAATTACCTTTTGAGTAAATAAACATCTTATGCAAATTTAGCAAAAATAAACAACACGAAAAATACTAAACCCCAGAGACTTGAACATGACCCAAACCAGGAGCCCAGAATACACTGGGGGGCCGGCCTGCTCGGATTTCTTGGCCATGTGCTCGGCCAAAATCTGAGCAGGGGGGTGGTGTTTGGGCCATGTTCAAAATGTATCTCATACATCATTCTGCACTTGTTTGGAATATTTTTAGAGCTCATTTTAAAATCGACAGAAACTAGGATTTTGCATCGGGTGTTTCGGAGTTGTTTCGGTTTCGTAATCCTACACTTATCCGTCTAATTCTCTAGCTAGGCTTTGATGCCACTGTTAGGATACCTACAACGGCAGCAAGGTTTCGGGTGGCATCTCACATGCCAATTTCAAAATTTTCCATTATAGATAACCCTAAACCTAGGATCTTTAACAAAAGAATCAAACAAAACTAGCATGTTAACACTTTAACATCTAAGAGTTAGGGATTACAACCTTTGTAGTCTGTTCCTTCGCTTCATAATCTTCGAGTTGAGGTCCTTTCGCTATGATCATCAAGTACCCGGACTCTAGAGAGGCTCCAGAAGAGAATGATGCATCCTTGCTTGAAAACTTCACTAATCCAAGATGATCTACCTTGAAGAATCTCAAACCCAAGCTTTCACATCACTAATCAAGTATTAGTGAAGCAAACACCCTAATCTAAGTGGCTAGAATAGATGGGGATGATGAAGTAGGAATTTTTCTCTCCTTTATTCTTTTTATCTCACATTATTTCATCATAAATAAAAATCAAGCAAGCTTTTTTAAGAGCTTGAAGAAGATGAAGAAGAAAGTGATGAATGAATTATTGTTAAGGTTAGAAATGCAACCAAGGTTAAGTATGTATCATAGCTAATTCATGTAGAGAATAAAACATAGGCTAGGGTTAAAGTTGGGTTAACAATGTTGGAGATAGTGTCCTCAGAGTCAATTATTGGATCACAGGCACGTGATTGCAATGATTGAGGGAGGACCTGTCCCAGTAGGACAGTCTTACTCAAGATGATAGTATGCTATCTGGTTTATCTTTATCATCGTGTACTGCTTCAGGTGACCTTACAGGTCACTATTACACGTTGATAGAGCCCCTAGGATTCTTGCTTGACTGCCAGCAGTATAAGGGCGATCATATACGTGGGAGCTGGGGTCTATAAGCACATCCTTAAAAGGTCCCTAGTCGAGAGAGTTTCGAGATAGGGCATCGATACTCCAGAGTAGACTAGTGTATACAGTCGAGACCCCGACGAGGGGTGGTGGCCGGTCTCACAAGCCACTGGTGTCAGTTGGTTCACCTAAGATGTATACAGGTGCTCATTGGGTTATGAGTACACCGGACAGGACTCGCCGGGAACATGCTAGTTGGTTTTATACCTGACGTCAAATAGCAGTTCCCTGGTGACATGTGTACAGGTTAGTTCATCGACCTGAGATCGTCATTTGTCTTGTGTGAGTTCCCACTGTACTTAGATTACTAACCTACCACGCTCAAAGGAGACGTGCAAACAGGTTTTAGTTGGGTACAGTCCCGAGCCACATGGAGGCAGTGAGCGGATCTTCAGGGGTTCGTCTCTCCCGGTATTGGGGTGAGGTCGCGCTGTGTCTAGGAGAGCCATTACACGAAGTCCTTGGCCAAGGCAGGTGATTTATTGGTAGGTATTCCAGTAATATCTCAGTGTGTTCTGGGCTACACTCCGACACTACTTGTACCACTTTTGGGGGTCTGACTTTTACCAACCCCCTAGGCCCGCCATGCGATGCTCATAGACGAACGGACCGAACTGTACGGATATTGTCGCTGACAGGCTCAGTAGGGTGTCAGGATGAGTTCGCTCATCGACGTCCCTTTTGGTCAATACCTGGTAGCCCGTTACGTATGGCTAATACCTCTGACGTGCTAGTGGTTAAATCTACAACGAAAGTATTGACGAGTCTTTAGAGTCCCCCACAGACCAGTTTCTCAAGTTTTGGGCGAAATGCTGTAGAGGCCGTATGGAGATATGGCAGGGTTCGATCATGTACGTACGGTATTGCACGGATCATGATCGGACGGATAATACTAGCGGGCTTTGGTTTAAGCTGGATCCTAGTATTGTATAGTGTAGTTTTTGTCTCTTTGCATATGTATTCAGTGGGAATACAAATGCGGGCATGTATATGCAGTCGTGGGGTTTTCCTGTAATTTATTACGGGATCAGTTTTCTGAAGTTGCCAGTTTGCATTCCTTTTCGGCCAGTTTTCCTTTATTCTTTCATAGCCGGATTTTTCCGATGGAGGGGGTTATTTGCAAGTGTGCAAATTATCTTTTGTGGAGGTGTTATTTGTGATTTGAGGGATTATGATGGTTTAAGCATCTTTGCTTTTTCATGCATCATTACTTGCATTAATGGTGAGGAGATTGAAGGGTTATTTGATGTGAAGTTCACTTTTGGTTTATGATCACCCATTTCCTTTTATTACACTCACCTCCCTTCATGGATTTTTCCCACTCCTATTTTTGAGAGAGGCCGGCCACTACTAGGAGAGGGAGGGAATTCATTTTTTGGTGTGGGAAATTAGTTCATCTTATTTCTCTTTTTCTTACACCAAAAATCGCAAAGCTTATTTTCCTCTTGCTCATTATTCTTCACATCCATCATAAGGCAACTTCATACCCCATGAGACAAAGCCACTACACTTAGCCTACAGCATTTCTTGGGCCCGTCGGCTTGCCAACTTCGTGCACGAGTTGCCTCGGTCCAGAGGTGGAAGCCCGTAAAAGAACCCGGCGATGTGGTGCCCGTTCCGACGAGGAGATGAAGACCAGAGATTCCGCGAGGAGATCGGAGTGGAAGCGAAGACCGAAGGACTCAGATCGCTTGGTATAGCTCTCTACCCCATCTTCTAGTTTGCTAGAGTTAGGTTAATGGCCCGATCCGGTTTTATAGTGCGCGGTGGTGCCGGTTTTCTAGTTTGAAAAGTTTTTCGTTTCCGCATTCCGGTGTCGGATTGACGGCCGGGGCGCCGCCACGCACTTACATTGGTATCAGAGCCATGCCATTAACCTAGTCTAGCTTGGTCTAACGTGTTTACATTTTCGATCGAACAAAAATCCTAAAACCGCGATTTCAAAGCATCAGTTTTCTGTCGAATTATTTTTGGCTTGAAATTTTTTTCAGTGTGTTGCAGAAAAACATGCAGGGAGTTTTAAGAATTTTGTGAAAAAATGGTATCGTGATACTGTAGACCGACCGCGGAACCGCGGCCAAACCACCCTTCTGGCCGCGGTTCCGCCGCAGTACAATGTCTTCACTGTACCATTTTTGCACAGAGCTCTTTAAACTTAGAAATGGGGTTTTTGGAATATTCTTTTTGGGCCCAGTTTTTCTTTGAGCGCTACAATAGTGCTTGGGGCCCACTTCGGTAAATTTGATCAATCGAAAATTTTAAACATGTTAGTTCACAGTATTTACATTATATCTGCGACCGTGAATGTCATTTGATCGGTAAATCCTGTCTAACTGCTATAGCCCTTTTAGACGGATTTGCGAACGTGACATTCACGTTGATGTTCTGTATTGTGCTGTGATGTTGCGGATTTGTCGTGATGGATAGCCTGGATGCAATAGTAGTACAGTTTCATTTTATATGTACATTTGATATTGTGGGGCGAGTGTCCGACATGTGGACTGCCGTCACTGCCTGTTTGTATATTATTCTTTTGGGGCACGACCGGGCTGAGGTCGATGTACCCGTTGTATATATTTTACTTTGTGTACTAGGATTACCCTGCGGAGGGGTGCACGGATAGCCGGGTTCTAGAGGGAAACGGGCCCGCATCTCATGGCGTTAAGACGGAGGGGCTTTACTCTAGAATTGGCGGGCTATTCGCCGCACTCGTAGGGGGTACAGGTTGACCTAGGAGGGGTGCCTAAGTTACCGGATTCCGTGAAGTGCTGGGTGGTCCATTCACGTTGCTGAAGGGGGCTGCCTCACTTCAGGTTTTGGCGGGTAACTTGCCGCGCCCGTAGGGGTCTAAGATTTCATTGCACAGGCTATCCACACGACCAGAGGAACGTCGGGTTTCAGTAGCGGCTCTATGAAACCCGGGGATCCCAGATATCTGTATTGTTCTGTGATGCTGGTTACATTTCTGTGATGTTGCATTTTATCACGCCTTGAGCGAATATTATATATTGATATATATACTCGTAGATGTTGTATATGTTTTGCATCCGCGCTAGTCCAGTCCCCGCTCTGTCGTTAGTTAAGTAACCTAACGGGTGATGACGGGACCCAGTGGTGAATGCGGATGGCATATACGTACATCATTATTTTCGTTCTTTTGTGATGTGATCAATTGATGGGACTGCATTGATTCGAATCAATGCAAGCTAAACAAACCTATTCTGATGTTGTTGGAACAATTTTTCAAAAAGCTGTTATTCCAAGGACATCCTCTATTGTTTTGCACAGTGGTATTCGGTTATGAATATCCAGCACCTCAGTCGACGAGGCAAGGGCCGAGATCCCTTCACCGGGAGTGACCCCTTGGATAGAAGTTTGCGTCAGGGTAATAACTTCACTATAGTCGATTACTTTTGCTTTGCATCGTGGTATTCAGTTGGAATATCCTGCACCTCATTCTACGGGGAAAGAGCCGAGATCCCTTCACCAGGAGTGACCTCTTTAGCGAAGGTTTTCGCCACTATATTTTTCTAAAAAGCTATCCAGTTTCTTCAACGATATCAAGTTCATTACGTTAAAGGTTTTTCGCCAGAAACCATTCGTAGCCCTCCGTCATTTCAGACGGGTAGCACGTAGTATTCATGCTATGTTTGTTGACCTTCGTCAAGGCATAGTGTATGGTAGCTGCTTGTTACCTTTCTGCAGTATAGATAGATGCGTTGATTTGGGACAGTCGTATAGCCTTATTGACCTTCGTCAAGAGCTTGTACGGGTGGGTTCAAATTAGCCTGGACAATGACGGGTAGAACTTGACATGTGACTTATGATTTGTTGACCTTCGTCAAGGTCATAAGAGCATGGGGTAAAAATCACATCGGGAGATTCTAAAGAAACTGAAACTTGCCAGATATGCGCATACCTTCTGGAATGTGATAACGTGAGCGGATTCCGTCACGTTATCATGCGATGATAGTTGGATCCCGATTCCCACTGATGAGTTGGTTTACTCCTCGGGTTATCCCGACTAATTCTTCTTTCAGGTTTGGGGAAGAATTTGACGTTACAGTGCGAGGTTTCCAGATTAGATAAATTGATAACCATTCTGATCTAGGTTAGAGTGCACGCTGAGTGTTTCTTTTCGCTCTCTCTTTGGCAGCGACCATGGCCCGACCCTTGACTATAATTCAGTGACCAAGTTAACCGAACCTTCTTAAAACATTGGCTTTTGGATTGTCAGAGTTGCATACCTCATTGCCACTCCTACTTTTACCATTTTCTCCAGAACACCCCGTATTACTACGAACGTCCACTTCCATTGGATAAAACCATCGTATGGTTATATACGAACTCGAAAGAATTTATTCGAGGATGGTTTCCGGTTCTGGAGAAAACGAGCAGGACTATTCAGTTGTCTTTTCCTTTTACCTTCTCTCAGGTTGCGAGTACTCCTTGATTTTGGAGATAGTACACCTATTACGCAAATTGGATAGTCTTCTTCCAAACCTTAGGCTGGTGCCGAACGGTGGGGAATGAACAAAACCAATTAGCATAACGATGGTGTACAGAAGGTATTAAGTAAAGACATATCAAGGGATTTGTAAAAGGGCAAAGTAAATTGCGACTGCTATTCACGACCAAACCAAGTATTTCATTACCACTCCCACTTCACCTTTGTATTTCTCCAGGACACTCCGTATCACTACGAAGATCCACAGTTTATTGGATACTCCATCGTATGGTTATATATGAACTCGAAAGGAACTTGTTCCAGTTCGGGGATGGATTCTGGTTCAGGAGAAATAGGAATAAGGTTTATTCGGTTGTCTTTTATCTTCACCTTCTCTCGCATTACGAGTGCTCCTAGGATTAGGACAGTACACCCATTATGCTTATTGGATAGTCTTCTTCCAAACCATAGGCTGGTGCCGAACGGTGGGGAATGAATAAAACCAATTAGCATAACGATGGGGTACAGAAGGTATTAAGTAAAGACATATCAAGGGATTAGTAAGAGGGCAAAGTAAATTGCGACTGCTATTCACGACCAAACCGAGTATTTCATTACCACTCCCACTTCACCTTTGTATTTCTCCAGGACACTCCGTATCACTACGAAGATCCACAGTTTATTTGATACTCCATCGTATGGTTATATACGAACTCGAAAGGAACTTTTTTCAGTTCGGGGATGGATTCTGGTTCAGGAGAAATAGGAATAAGGTTTATTCGGTTGTCTTTTATCTTCACCTTCTCTCGCATTGCTAGTGCTCCTAGGATTAGGACAGTACACCCATTATGCTTATTGGATAGTCTTCTTCCAAACCATAGGCTGGTGCCGAACGGTGGGGAATGAAGAAAACCAATTGGCATAACGATGGTGTACAGAAGGTATTAAGTAAAGACATATCAAGAGATTAGTAAAAGGGCAAAGTAAATTGCGACTGCTATTAACGACCAAACCAAGTATTTCATTACCACTCCCACTTCACTTTTGTATTTCTTCAGGACACTCCGTATCACTACGAAGATCCACAGTTTATTGGATACTCCATCGTATGGTTATATACGAACTCGAAAGGAACTTGTTCCAGTTCGGGGATGGATTCTGGTTCAGGAGAAATAGGAATAAGGTTTATTCGGTTGTCTTTTATCTTCACCTTCTCTCACATTGCGAGTGCTCCTAGGATTAGGACAGTACACCCATTATACTTATTGGATAGTCTTCTTCCAAATCATATGCTGGTGCCGAACGGTAGGGAAGGAAGAAAACCATTTAGCCTAAGAGGGTGTGCAGAAGGTAATGACTAAAGATATAAGAAGGGATTTGGAGAGACGGAAAAGAAATATACGGTTACAGTTGTGAATCTGGATAATAGAAGAGGCATTACTAGGAATACCCGGATACCCCTACGAAACATTTCAATGTTTCAGTTTCACTGTGTACTGTTAAAAGAAAACCGATTTCCCAATTAGACACTTGCTCCAGGGTATGTATTTACCAGGTATGATTCTCACATCTGTATGGTTTTACAGATGATGAGTGGGAGTAAGTTATTGGGAATTAGGTGATTATCCTCATTATATCGGAATTCGTTGTAATTGGTGATATTTGAGGAAATCGCCTGGGCTGTTTGCCGGACGACAAATGTTTGGTTTTGAATATCTGTTGTTATGCACCAATTTAAAATTGATATATCTGTACGTCTATTTTTATAGAGTGAGATATACCTTTTTGAAATTATGTCTATGACGTTTACCTATATCAGTGGATGGGTAGGTAAGGAGCATTAAACAGCGGTGTAATTCTTCTTAACCAATAGTACAGTTTTCAACCTACGCCACACAGGGAATGAGTTATTAGACTCAAGGGACTTATACAAAGTATTGTATATTGTCCAGTGGACAGAGGGGTTGGTCCTCGTACTATGATCTGTTTACTTGTGACTTCTCTGGTTCTTAGACATGTGTTTCGTAGAAACACAAGGTCTAAGTTTTGAGAAGTTATAGGTATATGAATAAAGTAGAGAACCAGGTGTTGCAAGTATCGGGATTCTTCAAGGTGATCAAAGTAGATACTTGTGGATGGTATTCAGTTAATAGTAATGATTAAGAGAACTTGCTTCTCTTTCAGGTTACTCATAATTGGAAGCACTCCTAAGTTGAGTAACGATGATCGGCCTCCTTCCATTTAGTTGACATGCACTGGAGACAGTTGCATGATTTGAATCTGGTTCAATTAAATTAGTACCTCTGTTTCTGTATTGGATATAGAACAGTTCATATCTTGACATTGTTAAGGTACGGGGAGTTGTCCGGCTTATGCTCAAAACCAGACTCTGGATAACTCAAGGCACGTTTCTGTAATAGCTGTTTCTGGGTTGACCCAGGCTATGACGAGGGTTGACTTTTCAGAAAACAGTAAACGATTACTGAAGATTAATAGTGATATTGTTCTTGACTCGCCACAGTTTTAATAAAAATGGATTTTTCAGAAAACAGTAGTGGGAGTATGGTAGAACTGGAAGTGATTCCAGAACCGTAAACGATTACTGAAGATTTAATAAGAACCTAAAGATTCAATCTGGTTTGATATTCCATTGGTCACTCCGCAGATATGGTGGGTAACCTCAGGCACTCGAGAGGTACTTCGGTATGCTCAAAAACGGTGACAGGGAGGTTCTTGTTTACCCAGACTTGCCATTGCTGTTGTTCCAGACTGTGAGACTCGGCAGGAGGATGAGTATAGCGTCGTTCTAAACTAGCTTTAGAAGTGTACGTGTATATGACTCTGCCAGAGGGTTGTCGTAGTCAGTGGGAGCAGCGGAAGCATAGTGGAAAAGTAGCTTATGTCTATTTATGGACTAAAGCAGATATAGCGGAGATAGATCATCTATTTCTGATGTGACAGTCATAGGTTTGACTTCATCAGAATAGGGGATGGATCTGTTAAGAAGGTAGTAGGGTGTGATGTCCTGGTATTAGGATGACACACACAGAGTAGGAAGTGAAATTCCTATACTACGATCGGTTATATTTTGGTAGTCACACAGTAGTTTCTCCACATAGGACTTAGATATTATATCAGACATTCTGGTTACTGGATCTATGGTTTTAGATCTAAATTTAGGTAGTTTCCCAATCTGAGTACTTAGACAGTATTCTAAAGGTATTTAGAATGGACGACTCCTGGCATGGTAGTACACCTGCAGGTGATGGAGTCACCCTCTCTAAAGGTGTCTAATAGACTAAAGGGGAGAGGGATGTGCATGATCGGCAGATCACTTGCTTAGGCAATTGAGTTGATCATGAGATGTCAAGTACCACACCAGATATTGTTTTGGCACGAGATGCAGTAAATTGATATTGATCCAATCCTGGAGAAACGAACGGAAGCAGTTTTAGAACATAAGTGGATGTTCTAGGGATATGATAACAACAGTCTCTTTTAAGAGACAGTTATCACTCCAGGCTTCCAAGGTGACATGGATGACAGAGAGGTTGTCAGACTTATAGTTTTCCCTCTGACGAGGGGCAGTATTTTGGACAGGTGGTCCAGACAGATACTGAGGAAGGCATGGCGCAGGATACTGATTAAGTTCAGTTGACGATACAGTCTAAGAAGTTTAGATTTGGAGTTCATTTCTGAACTAGGTCCCATCAGACATCCAAACATATTCTAAGACAGGTATTGCTCATTTCGGGAGATGGTTTTCTCCGCAAACATAAGATAAAGAGAGACATAGAAAGAAACATCGAGGCGGATCCACTCACTGAGGCTATTCCTCAAATGCAATAGTTTCGCAAACGAGCTTTGTGAGACTGACTAGTAGAGGAGTTGGGTGTTCGTTATCACACGGGCTGTAAGTATGCGACATCGCAATAATTAGTCTTGAGTGCAAGTGGGAGATTGTTAGAGATAGTGCCCTCAGAGTCAATTATTGGATCACAGGCATGTGATTGCAATGATTGAGGGAGGACCTGTCCCAGTAGGACAGTCTTACTCAAGATGATAGTATGCTATCTGGTTTACCTTTATCATCGTGTACTGCTTCAGGTGACCTTACACGTCACTATTACACGTTGATAGAGCCCCTAGGATTCTTGCTTGACTGCCAGCAGTATGAGGGCGATCATATACGTGGGAGCTGGGGTCTATAAGTACATCCTTAAAAGGTCCCTAGTCGAGGGAGTTTCAAGACAGGGCATCGATACTCCAGAGTAGACTGGTGTATATAGTCGAGACCCCGACGAGGGGCGGTGGTCGGTCTCACAAGCCACTGGTGTCAGTTGGTTCACCTAAGATGTATACAGGTGCTCATTGGGTTATGAGTGTAGGGATCCTGGGCACACTCAAGAGGTTCCACTAGGTATCAACCATGCCAAAATCAAATTTTTCTATGCGCTGAGAAACCCTAATGCAAGATCGTTACTAGAGGTAAGGCGAAATACATGCAAGTTAACAACTTTAGCTACAAGTGAAAGGGATTACAACCTTTGTAGATCCGGTCCTCCACTTCTTTAGCTCCGTGATGACGTCCCTCCGCTGCGATCATCGGGATCCTGGACTCTAGCATTGGTTTCATCGGAGAAATCAGCGGGCTTGGTCGTTGACTTCCATGCCGAAGATGATCTACGTCGAGGCGACTCAAACTCAAGCTCCATCTTCACTAGGTCATGAAACTTGTGAAGAAAACACCCTATACAATATGGCAAGTGGTAGAGGATGAAGAAATAGGAAATGGGTTCACTTTGGATTTGGATTTCTCACTTGATTTCAACACTTGAAATTTTCTAGCAAGCTTTCTTCACTTCATGAAGAAGAAAAAGAAGAAGGAAAAAATAAAAAAGAATTATCTTAAAAGAAAATTCAAGTGAAGTTTATCATATTGCAACTATGGGTGAGTTAACACATGTAGAGAATAAACTAGGGTTTAGGTTGATGGTTAGGTTAAAGCATAAAACAAAATGGTTAGATTTTTCAAAGATGCTTAAAAAGCTTGATGAAGCTTCAAGCATAAAACAAAGAAAAACCACCATTTTATTTTTGCCAAAAATAAATAAATAAAATAAATAAATAAGTTAAAACCTTAACCATTAACCTAAACATGGTTTAAAGCATACACACACCTAAGTTTGCATGTATCATCAAACATGATACAAACTAGTGAGAAAAAATAATCTTAAGTGAACCAATACTAGTTAATGTAAAGTAATATATCAAATATATAATTATACATTAAATCATTAAATCAACACTTGATTTAACGATCCGGTCATAACCGACTAATATCATGTGTATCAATATGTCGAATCAACATTTGATTCGGTAACCCGGCTATATCTTATATAGCCGTCCGATGATATAAATCGCGAGAATAGAATTCAGTATCACATACTGGTATTATTCTCTGTCACGCACATATCTCATATGTGCTCCTATTTCGTTTCGCTTGAGCCAGGAAACCTCTGTGTAGGACTCTAAAGACTCGTCAATACGCCGGCAGAAGGTGATGATCATATCAGACACTCACAAGCCGCAAGCGGTCTGGTAAACGTAACGGACACCCCGGTATTGAGCGATCAGAAGATCAACGAGCAAGCCCACTCATACTCCTGCGAATCCAACCAGCAACACTTACCACACAGTCCGGTCTGTTCATCTGATATGTCGCATATCTCGCCTAGGGGTGGTAAAACGTCAGACCCCAGTAGCTTGATAAGTCATGCCGATGTAAGGTCCATAACAAGCATGAAACTAATGATAACACTTACCAGTAAATCAGTGCAACCCTGGCCAGGGATTTCCAGTTATGGCCAGTCGAGCATAGCGCAACATCAACCCCAATATCGGGAGAGACGAATCCCCTCCTATCGCTCATTACCTCCATGTGAATCGGGACTGTACCCCAAAACCACCTGTTTGCACGCCTCAGTAGAGCCGTGGTAGGGTGGAAATCAAAGCACAGTGGGAGACAAACAAGACTCTATGACGATCTCGGGTCAACAGACTAAGCTGTACCAATGTCACCAGAGAACTGCCATCTGACGTGAGGTATAATACCATCTGGGAGTTCTCGGCGAGTCCGTTCAGTGTACCCAGTCACCACTGAGCACCCGCATACCATCTTTGATGTCAAACACCAAGGGATATGGGATCTCCATCGCCCATCACATGGGTCGAGAAGACATACACTAGTCTACTCTGGAATATCGATGCCCCGTCTCGATATTCCCATGACTAGGAACATTGAAGGATGTACTCATGGACTACCCAGGCCCCACTAGTATGATCTACATCGTAGTCCTGGAAGTCGAGTACACATCCTAAGGGCTTTATCAACATGTAATAGAGAGACTGCAAGTATACATGTTACGATAAAGAGCAACCAGATAGCATACTATCATGTCGAGCAAGAAAGTCATACCTATATATGTCCCAGCATCCACTACAATATACATCCTATGTAAAGTAATGGCCTCTAGGGCATACATATAACAAACAATCTCCCACTTGCACTAGGGCCATCTGTAGCAGTGGTTGCAGTATCTAATACTCAACCATCCCATATAAGTCTCTCTCTGGGAAAAATCCTTTATGAGTGGATCCGCCGTGTTGTCCTCTGAGTCTACTCTCCTAACCTTGATCACCCTGGAGATCAACTATCTCCATGATCAAGTGTGCTGCCTCAGAATATGTCTGGGTCACTGATGGGACCGGGGTTCCTGGGCCAAAGCCACACTTTCATTGTCACACAATGGTAGGAACCTAGTTCATGTCATGAACTAATATACACTCAAACTGTCTCTTTGGTAGTATCTTTGATAGCGATGTCACCTACCTTTATCGTCTAGTTTGCCACGGTATTTAGCTTGGAACTCTTCCAACATACCGTCCCTCCACTGAGGGTAAAGACAATGCCTGCGACTGACATTCAGTCGTCCTTATCACCCTGGAACCTTTCCAGTGATTCTCCCCAGGATCCATTGATACCATCTTACTACACCTAGTGAGATTCCTAACATCCATTTAGATCTATCTCATAGATCCAAAACCCAGGATTTAGGAGGTATCATTTTGATCCTATATGGAGAATCCTTGTGATAAGAGGAGATTGACCGTGCGTATTATAGGAAACTCTTTTCTTATCAAGAGTATGTTGTCCACGTACAATACAAGGATGACCACCTTACTCTCTACTACCTTTTTGTTTATACAAGGTTCATCTACCATTTTGATGAAGTCAAACTCTTTGACTACCACATCAAAACAGATGTTCCAACTCCGCGATGCCTGCTTTATCTTGTAAAGCAACTTGCACATGTTTCCGCTGCTCCCACTGTTTACGAAGCCCTCTGGCTGTGTACTTACAGACGTTCTCTTCTAAATCGGTTTTTAGAAAAGCAGTCATGACACCTAACAACCAGATATCGTAGTCAAGGTATGTAGCAATGGCAAGTAGGATCCGGATGGGCTTAAGCATAGCCACTCGAAAAAGGTTTCATCATTATCTACGCCTGGTCAATGACGAAAACCTTTAACAAGTCTAGCTTTGAATAGTCTCAACTTTTCCATCCACACCAAGTAATCTTCTCAAGATATACTTGCTCCTGATGGGGATTTAACCCTTCAGATATAGCAACCAATGTCCATACTTTGTTGGTGTACATGGATTCCATCTCAGATCGCTAAGCATCCAGCCATTCTTACAGAGTCCTTACTCTCGATGGCCTGCTCAAAACTAGTTGGGTCATCATCTCATGATGCATTCCTCACTCCCACTATCATCGAGAAACCGAAGTGTCTTTCAGGCGGATGAGGAACCCTACCAGATCGGCGGAAAGGCTGAGGTTCGTCGGGGACTATTGAATCCTTTGGTTCTGTCAAATCATCAGCTGCAGTTTTGTATAGCTGGAACCTTTCCAGTTCTACAGAACTGACCTTGCCTCGATCTTGTCCGGATTTTGCTTTTGACATAGGCCGGACAATCCCAAATCTTTACTTACTTAAGAGATGAGCTCTTCCCATACCATATCTTATATGGAGTGGTAGGCACTGATTTGATTCGAACCCAATTCAATAGGTATGCAGCTTCTCAAGTGCATAACCCCCTAAAAGAAACAGGTAACTTAGTAATACTCATCATAAAGCACACCATATCTCATAGGGTGCGATTGCTCCGCCCTGATACACCGTTGTGCTGTGGTATATTCAGAGGAGTAATACGGAGAGAGAATCTCATTCTCCTTTAGAATAGTCTAGGAATTCTATGCACAAGTATTCTTCTCCCTGATCTTATCATAGGTCATAATACATATACCCGGTTTTTGGTTCTCTACTTCTAACTTATATTCTGTGAATATCTCAAAAGCTTCGAACTTATGTTTCAGAAAGAACATGTGACTGAATCTTGAGAGATCATCAGAGAATGTAATGAAGTACAAAGAACCGGTCTTGGCATGTGTAGACAGGGGACCTTACATACATCACTATGTATCAGTCCCAAGAGTTTACTAACTCTTTCTCTGTTTCCAATAAACAGAGCTATGGTCATCTAATCTTTATGACATGACCGGCAAGTTTCACAAGATGTAAATTCAAACTAATTTAAATATGCCTAAATGTAACTTCAGCCAGTTGGGTCGCATTGATATGACCTAGTCTACAATGCCTCAAGAAGGAATCGTTCATTTCTAAACTCTTCCTCTTGTATGTGTTCTGTATACTAGGAACTGTTGTTTGATTTAGAACGTCAATGCTTTTAGATAACGTGCCTGAACCGATCAACTTTCGATATAGGAAATGTACAAAACATTATTCAACAATACAAAATTATATCCTTCTTTAATAAATAAAGAGATTGATATGATTTTGTATATCAGTTTTGGTATCTAATAGCATTTGTTCAGAATCAATGTATTTGTAATACAGGGTGACAGTGACCAACAGACTTGGCTGCAACACTTGCACCGTTTTCTGTCTCATGAAACTTATCACCCGTTCTCAGTTCTCTACCTATCTGTAGCCCATGTACCAGATTACATATTTGGGATCCTGATCCGGTATCTAATACCTAGAACGTAGAGGATACTGAGAAACAGTTCTTTATTATGAACACACCCGAAGGAGATGCATCTCATGCACTTTCTTCGTTTGGGCGGCATGGGAATCCTGGTATTCCCCTATTTCCTGCTCTGTCTTATAAAAATTATAAGTTGGAGAGGGACCGACGTTCCCCAGCTCAGTACAACAAGTGGGTTCGGTCAATTCATCCATATTATTATCTTGATTAAGGCGTGATTTGGTCGCTACCTGGAGAGAGAGAAGAAAACACTCTGCGTGTACTCTTGCAAGATTAGATTGGTTATTTATTTTATATAATCAGGATGGCTCCCACTGTTTTTATCAAATCTTCCTTCAAACCCTAAAAGTAAAGACTAGCCGGGATTAATTACACACTACAAGTTCGCCAATCTTTCAGCCAGGCCAGTGTCGGTACTTTGAGGGAGGTTCTCCGTTCTTTCGCACGGACCTAATTAGAATAAACCTTGTTTTCCCAGGGGCATAACCCCGTTGACACCTTTCTAGACACCTACTTGATCAGCTAATTGTAAAGTGCAAAACTCTCCCAGGAGTAACAATTACACGCAGTGGGTATCAGGATCCAACTATCTCATAGAAGGTATGCAATCTCATTGCAAATTTCAACACTTGAAACTCCCGATAATGGTTTTTACCCCTAGCACCTATGACCTTGGCTAAGGTCAACAAATCATAAGCACTAATCAAGTTCTACCCGTTATTTCGTGATTAATTAGACCCACCCACATGACCCTTGGCTAAGGTCAACAAAGCCACATGACTGTCCTAACTAATCGCATCATATACGGTGTAGGAAGACATCACTTAGCTACCGTACACTGTGCCTTGACTATGGTCAACAAACACAGCACGAATACTAAGTACTCTACTTCCTAAAATGATGGAGGGTTGCGGATGGTTTTTAGTAAAACCTTTAACGCTTCGAACTTGATCTCGTTGCGGAATCAAATGGTTTTTAAATGGAGTGTTTTTGAGGCTTTTCTAGTTTTGCTAAAGGGGTCACTCCCGGTGAAGGGATCGTCGGCCCTTTCCTCATTGAATAAGGTTGAGGATATATCATATATACCGCTGTGCAAAGCAAAAACTATAGAAGCAATCAAAAGACAAACCGAGGGTTGTAGCATCTGCTAATTATTGCTAAAGAGGTCACTCCCGGTGAAGGGATCGTTGGCTCTTTCCTCATCGAATAAGGTGCTGGAAGTTCTACAAGGAACTCCGCTATGCAAAGCAACAATTAGAGCTACCTAATTTTTTGAAATTCGATTCCACAACATCTTTTAGGTTTATTTTCTTTCATTAATCTCATTAATGAATGTCCCATCATTTAAGTCCACCTAAACATCACAGATAAATATAATGTACGCTTATGCCATCCGCATTCGCCTCGATGTCCCGTCTGCACCGTTAGTTTAGGTAACTAACGGCAGAGCGGGGCAGGGCTAGCGCGGGTGTAAAACATAAGCAGCGTCTATATAATATATCATATATACTATATACAGTATCAATCTGAACATATCACATGATCACATCACAGATAACGCAGCAGAAAAAATCATATGAAATATTGGATATACTAGGACGCCCGTGTTTTATTTTGAGCCTGTATAAAGCACGGATTCCACGGTCGTGATGAATAGCCAATCCCACACCCGTAGACCCCTATGAGAGCGGCAAGCAACCCTACCAATTCTAGAGTTAGGAGACCCGAACTCGACTCCTCGAGATGGTCTCCCACTGGATCCTAGAACCTGGTTACTTGTGCTCCCCTCCTTGGGTCTATCCTAATGCGGAAAAGTAAATAATATACAATGGTGACATCATCCTCAACCCGGAAGTGCCCCAATAAAAGAATATTACATACAAGTTTTTTTACATGAATGAAAAAGAAAAACACTCATCTCACATAAAAAAAAACCCGGCTATTCAAACACGACGATCCAATATAACATATCCAGCAACACATAACATCACATGTCATCAACGTAAGTAAATATGCCCATCCCAATTTTCGTTGACATATAGCAACGAAACCGGCGATATCACATATTACACTTACGGTCGCAGAAAAGAAAGTGTAAAACTACAACAGTTGGAATCCGCAACCTGCATAGACATCGCATGCCTAACCAAATGAATTCTTTATACATCGCATGCCTAACAATTATATACCCCGCATTTTAGCCTCAAAATCGAAAACTCTTTTCAATATCAAGTCGGGCAATTCAGCAAGATTCCCGACATCCTGAACGAATGTTCGTCGCAAACTTTAGTAGACGGCCGCACCCCCGATACCGTCGACGAAGTGCACTAAGGCGGAACACCGCTGCCGTGAGCACCCGAACGGATGCTTTCGGCGACGGGGTTCTCCTACAGTCACTTGATCGGGGCTATGGGGCGTGGCTATCTATTAAGTTTACCCGGCGAGTATCCGCGTACGTAACATGATTGCGACGGACTTTTGATCACATCAAAATCCCGTGGCAACCGGTCAAGTGAGACTAAACTGCTAGATTTATAACATTCAAATGTTGTTGATTCCAATTATTGTATCACATTCCAGATAAATAGACAATGTTTAACTTGCCGATCGAACAATCAAACACCCAAGTTTTCCCGAAAAGCTCAGCATATGAAATAAGTTTAAAAACATCCACCTCATCCCATAGTACCAACGGTCCAGCCGTAGAAGGGTCAAGCCAACGCCTCACATGTGGCACGCCGTACTGCCCCAAACCCTAAGGTTCAAAGGGTAGTTCAAGACGGTCACATAATCGAGTTATGGTTTGTTGTCTTCTAGAGGGTCCATCGCGTTACTTGCAATACTTTGAACGTTCTTAAACTACGGATAAATCCAACACTTGGAAATTTTCTGGCAGGGGAAAAATTGGGTTATTTATATCCGGTCGAACCTTTTAACATGTTCTAAAATTATCCGGAAAAACATAAACAAAGTTAAATAATCCGATCGAAACATCGAGTCCCCAAAACAACCCAGAAAACTCAACTGTTGAGTATAGATTAAAAATTCCCAGAAAATACAGGCATTATAGACGGGGATTACTGTACAAAGAACGTGCCCTAATTTAACATTATGGCCGCGGAACCGCCGCTAAAGCCAGGGTGGCGCCGCGGTTCCACGGCTCATTTTTTGACTTATGGTCACGTGCTTCACAGTAACTCCTAGAAAACCTTGCTGAATTTTTTGACAATTTTTAATTCACAAAAATCCACATTTTCAGAAAATGTACAGAGAAGGGTTTTGTTTAGGGTTTCGAGGATCGATCGGGTTTCTAACTTCGTCTACACCTTGTCTAAAGCTCTAGCTAGGCTCTGATACCACTGTAGGGATCCTGGGCACACTCAAGAGGTTCCACAAGGTATCAACCATGCCAAAATCAAATTTTTCTATGCGCCGAGAAACCCTAATGCAAGATTGTTACTAGATATAAGGCGAAATACATGCAAGTTAACAACTTTAACTACAAGTGAAAGGGATTACAACCTTTGTAGATCCGGTCCTCCACTACTTTAACTCCGTGATGACATCCCTCCGCTACGATCATCGGGATCCTGGACTCTAGCGTAGGCTTCATCGGAGAAATGAGCGGGCTAGGTCGTTGACTTCGATGCCGAAGATGATCTACGTCGAGGCGACTCAAACTCAAGCTCCATCTTCACTAGGTCATGAAACTTGTGAAGAAAACACCCTATACAACATGGCAAGTGGTAGAGGATGAAGAAATAGGAAGTGGGTTCACTTTGGATTTGGATTTCTCACTTGATTTCAACACTTGAAATTTTCTAGCAAGCTTTCTTCACTTCATGAAGAAGAAGAAGAAGAAGAAGAAGAAAAATGAAAATGAATTATCTTAAAAGAAAATTCAAGTTAAGTTTATCATATTGCAACCATGGGTGAGTTAACACATGTAGAGAATAAACTAGGGTTTAGGTTGATGGTTAGGTTAAAGCATAAAACAAAATGGTTAGATTTTTCAAAGATGCTTAAAAAGCTTCATGAAGCTTCAAGCATAAAACAAAGAAAAACCACCATTTTATTTTTGCCAAAAATAAATAAATAAAATAAATAAATAAGTTAAAACCTTAACCATTAACCTAAACATGGTTTAAAGCATACACGCACCCAAGTTTGCATGTATCATCAAACATGATACAAACTAGGGAGAAAAAATAATCTTAAGTGAACCAATACTAGTTAATGTAAAGTAATATATCCAATATATAATTATACATTAAATCATTAAATCAACACTTGATTTAACGATCCGGTCATAACCGACTAATATCATGTGTATCAATATGTCGAATCAACATTTGATTCGGTAACCCGGCTATATCTTATATAGCCGTCCGATGATACAAATCGCGAGAATAGAATTCAGTATCACATACTGGTATTATTCTCGGTCCCGCACATATCTCATATGCGCTCCTATTTCGTTTCGCTTGAGCCAGGAAACCCCTGTGTAGGACTCTAAAGACTCGTTAATATGCCGGCAGTAGGTGATGATCATATCAGACACCCACAAGCCGCAAGAGGTCTGCTAAACGTAACGGCCACCCGGGTATTGAGCGATCAGAAGATCAACGAGCAAGCCCGCTCACACTCCTGCGAATCCAACCAGCAACACTTACCGCACAGTCCGGTCTGTTCGTCTGATATGTCGCATATCTCGCCTAGGGGGGTAAAACGTCAGACCCCAGTAGCTTAATAAGTCATGCCGATGTAAGGTCCATAACAAGCATGAAACTAATGATAACACTTACCAGTAAATCAGTGCAACCCTGGCCAGGGATTTCCAGTTATGGCCAGTCGAGCATAGCGTAACATCAACCCCAATACCGGGAGAGACGAATCCCCTCCTATCGCTCATTGCCTCCATGTGAATCGGGACTGTACCCAAAAACCACCTGTTTGCACGACTCAGTAGAGCCGTGGTAGGGTGGAAATCAAAGCACAGTGGGAGACACACAAGACTCTATAACGATCTTGGGTCAACATACTAAGCTGTACCAGTGTCACCAGAGAACTGCCATCTGACGTGAGGTATAATACCATCTAGGAGTTCTCGGCAAGTCCGTTCAGTGTACCCAGTCACCACTGAGCACCCACATACCATCTCTGATGTCAAACACCAATGGATATGGGATCATCCATCTCCCATCACATGTGTCGAGAAGACATACGCTAGTCTACTCTGGAATATCGATGCCCCGTCTCGATATTCCCACGACTAGGAACATTGAAGGATGTACTCATGGACTACCCAGGCCCCACTAGTATGATCTACATCATAGTCCTGGAAGTCGAGTACACATCTTAAGGGCTTTATCAACATGTAATAGAGAGACTGCAAGTATATATGTTAAGATAAAGAGCAACCAGATAGCATACTATCATGTTGAGTAAGAAAGTCATACCTATATATGTCCCAGCATCCACTACAATATACATCCTATGTACAGTAATGGCCTCTAGGGCATACATATAACTAACAATGAGTACACCGGATAGGACTCGCCGGGAACATGCTAGTTGGTCTTATACCTGACGTCAGATAGCAGTTCCCTAGTGACATGTGTACAGGTTAGTTCATCGACCTGAGATCGTCATTTGTCTCGTGAGAGTTCCCACTGTACTTAGATTACTACCCTACCACGCTCAAAGGAGACGTGCAAACAGGTTTTAGTTGGGTACAGTCCCAAGCCACACGGAGGCAGTGAGCGGATCTTCAGGGGTTCGTCTCTCCCGGTATTGGGGGTGAGGTCGCGCTGTGTCTAGGAGAGCCATTACACGAAGTCCTTGGACAAGGCAGGAGATTTACTGGTAGGTATTCCAGTAATATCTCTGGGTGTTCTGGGCTACACTCCGACACGACTTGTACCGCTTTTGGGGTCTGACTTTTACCAACCCCCTAGGCCCGCCATGCATTGCTTATAGACGAACGGACCGGACTGTACGGATATTGTCGCTGACAGGCTCAGTAGGGTGTCAGGATGAGTTCGCTCATCGACGTCCCTTTTGGTCAATACCTGGTAGCCCGTTACGTATGGCTAATACCTCTGATGTGCTAGTGGTTAAATCCACAACCAAAGTATTGACGAGTCTTTAGAGTCCCCCACAGACCAGTTTCTCAAGTTTCGAGTGAAACGCTGTAGAAGCCGTATGGAGATATGGCAGGGTTCGATCATGTACGTGCGGTATTTCACGGATCATGATCGGACGGATAATACTAGCGGGCTTTGGTTTAAGCTGGATCCTAGTATTATATAGTGTAGATTTTGTCTCTTTGCATTTGTATTCAGTGGAAATAAAAATGCGGGCATGTATATGCAGTCACGGGGTTTTCCTGTAATTTATTACGGGATCAGTTTTCTGAAGTTGCCAGTTTGCATTCCTTTTCGGCCAATTTTCCTTTGTTCTTTCATGGCCGGATTTTTCCGATGGAGAGGGTTATTTGCAAGTGTGCAAATTATCTTTTGTGGAGGTGTTATTTGTGATTTGAGGGATTATGATGGTTTAAGCATCTTTTCTTTTTCATGCATCATTACTTGCATTAATGGTGAGGAGATTGAAGGGTTATTTAATGGGAGGTTCACTTTTGGTTTATGATCACCCATTTCCTTTTACTACACTCACCTCCCTTCATGGATTTTTCCCACTCCCATTTTTGAGAGAGGCCGGCCACTATTAGGAGAGGGAGGGAATTCATCTTTTGGTGTGGGAAATTAGTTCATCTCATTTCTCTTTTGCTTACACCAAAAATCCCAAAGCTCATTTTCCTCTTGCTCATTATTCTTCACATCCATCACATGGCAACTTCATACCCCATGAAACAAAGCCACTACACTTAGCCTACAGCATTTCTTGGGCATGTCGGCTTGCCAACTTCGTGCACGAGTTGCCTCGGTCCAGAGGTGGGAGCCCGTAAAAAAACCCGGCAATGTGGTGCCCGTTCCGACGAGGAGATGAAGACCGGAGATTCCGCGAGGAGATCGGAGTGGAGGCAAAGACCGAAGGACTCGGATCGCTTGGTATAGCTCTCTACCCCATCTTCTAGTTTGCTAGAGTTAGGTTAATGGCCCGATCCGGTTTTATAGTGCGCGGTGGTGCCGGTTTCCTAGTTCGAAAAGTTTTTCGTTTCCGCATTCCGGCGTCGGATTGACGGCCGGGGCGCCGCCTTGCACTTACAAACAAATATCAAGCTAAAAGAGGGTGGACTTTGTCAAAGGTCATGAAGCTTCCTTAAAGTTTATCCAAAAGAAAATCCACACAATTTGAATTATTCCATAATAAAATGTTAACCCAAGTTTAAAACCCTAACATGGTTTAAACCCTAGTTGCATTTGTAAACCTAACATGTTACAATATTATATATCACATATACAATATTTTGTAACAAAAGAAAATAATACAATTATCATATATCACATATACATCAATGTATTATCAAGTGAGAAAAAGAATCTTTATGTGATCTTATATTAGTTAATATAATATAATATATCAAATATATATAATTATACATTAAATTATCGAATCAACACTTGATCTGATAATCCGGCTATTTCACAAATAACCGACTAATATAAAATGTATCAGTTCATCGAATCAACATTTGATCCAATGACTCGGCTATATCACATATACCCGGCCGATATCACATATCGCGAGAATCGAATATGGTATCACATACTCGTATTATTCTCGGTCCCGCACATATCACATATGTGCTCCTACTCCGTTTTGCCTGAGCCAGGAAACCTCTGTGGAGGACTCTAAAGAATCGTCAATACGCCGGCAGTAGGTGAACCCACAAGCTGCAAGCGGTCAGCTAAACGTAACAGCCACCTAGGTATTGAGCGATTAGAAGATCAATAAGCAATCCTGTACATTCTCCTGTGAATCCAATCAGTAACACTCCCATACAGTCCGATCTCTTCGTTTGATATGTCGCATATCTAGTCTATGGGTGGTAAACGTCAGACCCCAGTAACCGATAAGTCATGTCGATATGAAGTCCATAATAGTTCGAGAAACTACTGATAACACTTACCAGTAAATCTTAGCAACCCTGGCCAGGGATTTCTAGTTAAAGCCAATCGAACACAGCGCAACATCAACTCCCAATACCGGGAGAGACGAAACCCCTCCTATCACTCACTGCCTCCATGTTATTCGGGACTGTACCCAAAAGCCACCATTTTGCACGTTGTCTTAAACGTGGTAAGGTGGAAATCAAAGCAAGGTGGAAATCAAAGCACAGTGGGAATCACACAAGACTCTATGACGATCTCGGGTCTACAGACTAACCTGTACCAGTGTCACCAGAGAACTGCCATCTGACATGAGGTATAATACCATCTGGGAGTTCTCGGCGAGTCCGTCCAGTTTACCCTGTCTCCACTGAGCACCCGTATACTATCTCTGATGTCAAACACCAATGGATATGGGATCATCCATCGCCCATCTATATGGGTCGAGAAGCTATACGCTAGTCTACTCTGGTATATCGATGCCCTGTCTCGATACACCTATGACTAGGAACATTTGAAGGATGTACTTAGCGACTACACTGTCCCCACTAGTATGATCTGCATCATAGTTTTGGTAGTCAAGTACTCATCCTAAGGGCTTTATCAATATGTAACATAGAGACAATCAGAGTACATGTTAAGATAAAGAGCAACCAGATAGCATACTATCATGTCGAGCAAGAAAGTCCTCCATATATATGTCCAGGCATCTGTAGGGTGTTTTTCGTCACCCCATTGAGATGGGAATACGCGCGCGCTTGTCAGGCGTACTACAAATTCCCCCTGCCTAGGGTAGGCCGGGGTTTATTGATTGTGGGGATCCGAATCTCCGGCAGCCGCGGACTAAGCTGCCGTTAATTACCCCCCGCCTTTGGGGCGAGGGAACCTCCGATTGACGGGTTAAACTGGTCATGCGAACTCGATGTGCAGTGTACGTGTGTTTTGTTTTGGAGGGAGGGTTTAAATATATCAGGAGCCACGCAGAGTTTTTACGGGGGTCCCGCTACCCGGATAGCGGGCTGGGGGTCAAGGGGGCTAGCAGCCCCCTTGCGGGGTGCGGGGCAGCACCCCGTTAGAAATTTTTTTCTAACAGAGACAGTGTCGTGGAGTATGTGTGTATGTAAAAATTTATACATAAGTACAGATATACATGTATATATATAAAAAGGGGAAAAGACATCCAAAGGATGCGTGGGGACAGCACCTTGGGCGCTGTGCGCCTAGGTGCTATGCGCTCAGGCGCTAGAGTGCCACGTGTCGGTACGTGGGCGCTCTGCGCTTGAGCGCTGGGCGCTGGAGCGCAAGCGCGCCACGTGTCGGCACGGGGGCGACTTGCGCTCGAGCACTTGCTCTTGAGCGCAAGCGAGCCACGTGTCGGCACGGGGGCGACTTGCGCTCGTGCGCTTGCGCTGGAGCGCAAGCGCGCCACGTGTCGGCACGGGGGCGACTTGCGCTGGAGCGCTTGCGCTGGAGCACAAGCGCGCCACGTGTCGGCACGCGGGCACTCTGTGCTTGAGCGCCGGCGAGAAAAAGAGGCTTTTAGCCTAAAAAAAATTTCTCAGAAGAGAAATCAGAGAGGAGTTGGACTCCTGAGTGTGTTTTTTTTTTGGTTTAGTGAACGATGTTCTTCTTCCTCCTCCTCTGTTAGCTGGATCTTGGAGATCAAGAGATATGTGATTTCTAAAAATCTCTTCTTTTTGAGATCTAATGGAAGATCTGAGTTCCCCTTTATGGGTTTTGTGGTGAAAAACTAATTTGTTTTATAAAAAGAAGAGTAAAACTCTTGGTTTAATTCAAGAGAAAAAGGAAGGTTTTGGAACCTTGAAGAAGGAGAAAAGATCTCAGATCTGAAGAAAATTTTGAGAGAGAGAAAAAGTTGTTAGATTTTTTTTATTATCTTTGCCTTTATAGGCTATACACTTTACACATAGCCCCTTGGGATTCACAAAATGGCATTTTGCCTATCCCATGGCTCATGTGCCATTTCTTTTTGCACATAAGCCATGGGCTTTACAAAAATTTGGGTTTATGCCTATTTTTCTTACATTTATCCATAAAACAAAACAAAAGAAATACAACAAAATTATTTATTACAAAATTTTATCTTGGCATGGGGGGAGGCCGGCAGCTTCATGTTCGGGCTCGACCCGGGCATGGGCCCACTGGATCTGGGCTTGGGCCCGCTTGGCTTGGGGTTACTTTGATTTTGACATGGTCAACCGGGGTGTAAATTTTTACCCCAACAAATTGCCCCCCATCAATAAATGCACACCACATATATGGGTCGTGTGCATGAAATTGATGGATCTTCTTTCACGTGGAGGCGACTTGATTTGGTTCCCACTTTTTGGGAAGCTTGCACTGCCCTTTTTACGACATGGACGGTCGTTGCTTGACATGTCTCCGAGACGGAGTGTCCGTGATAGTCGTTTTCCCTGGCCCGGAGTGATCTGGTTCCCGCTTTGTAGGAATCCTGCGCTGCCCTTTTTGCGACTTGGACGGTCGATGTTGCTATTTTTGCGACTTGGACGGTCGATGCTGCCCTTTTTGCGACTTGGACGGTCGGTTCTGCCCTTTTTGCGACGTGGACGGTCGGTGCTGCCATTTTAGCGACGTGGACGGTCGGTGCTGCCATTTTAGCGATGTGGACGGTCGGTGCTTCCCTTTTTGCGACTTGGGCGGTCGGTGCTGCCATTTTAGCGACGTGGACGGTCGGTGCTGCCCTTTTTGCGACTTGGACGGTCGGTGCTGCCATTTTAGCGACGTGGACGGTCGGTTCTGCCCTTTTTGCGACGTGGACGGTCGGTGCTGCCATTTTAGCGACTTGGACGGTCGGTGCTGCCCTTTTTGCGACTTGGACGGTTAGTGCTGCCATTTTAGCGACGTGGACGGTCGGTGCTGCCATTTTAGCGACGTGGACGGTCGGTTCTGCCATTTTAGCGACGTGGACGGTCGGTTCTTCCCTTTTAGCGACTTGGACGGTCGGTTCTTGATTTGACTTGCTCTGCTTCTAGCAGTGTCAGGGGTAGACTTGACTTGCCCCGCCTCTTGCGGTGTCGAGATTGGATTCTGACTTGCTCCGCTTCATGCAGTGTCGGAGTGGAAGTTGACTTGTTGATTTTGATTTGGGTTGACATCAGCATCGCTATACTGAAATATGGTACCAGGAGCGAATCATCATCTGTCATTGAGAGGATTTTGGGATTTTGTGTTTTGTTTGGCATCTGCATTGCTGCACTGGAATAATGCCAGGAGCAACTCATCATTTGCCCCGGGAGCATTTGGGAATTGGGTTTTTTTTTCCTACTTTGAATGTGGTCTCACCGGTAGGACTTGGGAGAGGTTGGGATTGTTTTACGCCCGTGGATTGTATACGGTTTTACAGGATGTATGATCCAGACCGTAGGGCCGGAAAAATTTTAGGACTTTGTCGGCGTCTGCATCGCTGCACTGGAATATGGTACCAGGAGCGACTCATCATTCGCCGTTGGGGTATGGGATTTGGAATTTGGTTGGCGTCAGCATCGCTGCACTGGAATATGGTACCAGGAGCGACTCATCATTCGCCATTTGGGGATTGGGGAGCGATGGCTTAGGAGACAGGTTTAGATCCCTATCACCTAAGGCTTTTCAATTTTATGGGCCGTGAGGGTCCCGTAAAAGCATTTTCTCCCTACGAGTCGTAAGGATCCCGCAGGTGTATTTTCTCCTTAGGAGTCGTGAGGACTCCTAAGTGTGTTTTTCCTTTATGAGTCGTAAGGATCCCACAAAGGTTTGTTCTCCTCATATATCGTGAGGACACATGAGTGGGTCTTATCAATGGAGCATCATTCCCAAAGCGGAGACCAGCCGCGTAACTGGTGATTACAGTGGGGCATGGGTATGATGAGAATTATTTGAGCCCGTTGATTGTATACGATGGTCAACTTGGGGACCCACTGTAGGGCCGGGAGAATTTTGAGAAATTGGATTTTGGTTGGCGTCTGCATCGCTGCACTGGAATGTGGTACCAGGAGCTACTCATCATTCGCCGTTTGGGGACTTGGAATTCGGATCTTGTTTGGCATTAGCATTGCTGCACTGGAATAATGCCAGGAGCAACTCATCATTTGCCTTGGGAGGACTTGGGATTTAGGTTTTTGGTCGGCCTCAGCACCGCTAACACTGAAGCGAAATGCCAGGAGTGACTCATCATTTGCCGTTGCACGTTGGGGAACGATGGCTTAGGAGACAGGTTTGGGTCCCTATCACCTAAGGCTTTTCAATTTTATGAGTCGTGAGGGTCCCATAAAAGCATTTTCTCCCTACGAGTCGTAAGGATCCCGCAGGTGTATTTTCTCCTTAGGAATCGTGAGGATTCCTAAGTGTGTTGCTCCTTTGTGAGTCGTAAGGATCTCACGCATGGTTTTCTCCTCACAAGGTCGAGAGGACTTTGCGAGTGTATTTCACCTCATTTCACGAGTTTGCGCCCTTTCGGGTTTTCACAGACTCGCCGGTAGTCCTGCTGTTTTTACTCACGGAGCCCTTTCGGGTTTTCATCCGCGCCCATTTTGCTTGTGGACATACCGTATATATATATATATATATTTATTTATTTTTTTTGCCGCTGGTGGGACTTTAAAAGTAGTCTCACCGGCAGGATTTGGGAGAGATAGGGGCCATTTACGCCCGTGGATTGTATACGGTTTTGCAGGATGTATGATCCAGACCGTAGGGCTAATGTGCTCAATTCGCCTGCGACTTGGAGTATTCATGTGTAGTATTTCTTGAGATATCGGCCATTGATGGGCGGCATGGGCCTTTCTCCCTCGGCACTTATCAGTTGGTAGGATCCTCCGTCGAACACTTTCTCAATGACGTATGGTCCTTCCCAGTTTGGCTCGAATTTTCCCTTGGCATGTCGATTAGGGATGATCGGTCTTTTGTGGACCAACACCAATTCGCCTTTCTTGAAAGCGCGGAGACGAGTTATCTTGTCATAGGCCCGTGACATTTGGGCTCGGTATAGCTCCAGATTTTGCTGCACCGCGAGCCTCTTTTCTTCGATGGCATCGAGCTCTTCAAGTCGAAGGAGCACGTTTTCCTCCTCCGTCAACTCGTGCTGAACGGCCATTCTTAAGCTTGGAACTTCGACTTCGAGGGGAGGACCGCCTCCACTCCGAAGAGCAATGAGTATGGAGTGGACTGAGTCGGAGTACGGTGCGTGGTGCGATATGCCCACAACGCCTCGTGAAGTTTGAGATTCCAGTCTCTCTTGTTGGCTGAAGCATTTTTCCTCAGGAGCTTGCATAGAGTCTTATTGAAGGCTTCTGCTAGCCCATTGGCTCTTGGATTATAGATGGAGGAATATCTCCAGTCTATCTTGTGCTGAGTAGCGAACCTTGAGACATTGAAGCTCTTGAAAGAAGGCCCGTTGTCAGGAATGATTCTTCTTGGTGTACCGAAGCGGTATAGAATATTATGCTGGAAGAATGTCAGAATATCTTTTGTCTTGACTTCTTTTAGCGGGACAGCTTCAGCCCATCTGGAGAAGTAGTCTGTCGCGGCCAGTATGAACCGGTGGCCTTTGGATGACGGAGGATCAATTGGGCCAACAATGTCGGTGCCCCAGACTTCGAAGGGCCACGACGCCACCGTAGGATGCAACGGATTGGGATGCTTGTGAATGAAATCACCATGGATTTGGTAGATCTGACATTTCTTTGCATGCTCTCCGCAATCCCGTATCATGGTGGGCCAGTAATACCCAAGCCGTTTGATTTGAAGTCGCATCTTGGGGCCAGATTGGTGAGCACCGCAAATGCCCGAGTGAACATCTTTCATGACCTTTTGGGCTTCGGCCAATGATAGACACCTGAGCCAGAGTTGGTCATATGACCTGCGGTATAATGTGTCGTTTACAAACACGTATCGGAGAGCTCTTTTCTTCAGCTGAATCCTCGCAGATTTTTCTTCGGGAAGCTTGTCGTATCGGAGGTACTCTATGAAGGGTTCTCTCCAATCGGGCTCGTCTTGGATGATCGAAGCTTCTTCGGCAGGACTGCTCTTCTGTTCCGCGGTTTTCTCTTCTCGTAGAGAGACTGGGGGTAGAATTTGTCGGCTCCTAACTGTGATCAGAATTTCGTCCATGTCAGGATGGGCCAGCTCCTTGGCTAAGCGAGCGAGTACGTCAGCCTTTCCATTCAACGCTCTAGGGACTCTCATTAGTTCAATGTGAGTGAACCGTTTCATGAGTTCCACCACTCGGCCTCTGTACCAAGCTAACTCGAGTTTGTATATTTTATAATCACCGCTTACTTGGTTGACGACGAGCTGGGAGTCACCGTAAACTCGTAGCAGACGGATTTCCATTTCTATGGCGAGCTCCAAACCAGCTATCAGAGCTTCATACTCAACTTCATTGTTTCTCCGAGGCTCGGTGAGAGCGAAAGAACGCCGTAGGGTTCCCATTGATGGTGTGATGAACACCAATCCTATCCCTGCTTTTATCTCCGGGACGCTTGATTTACTGGAGGTCCTTATCGATGAGGCCCCATCGAAGTAGAGCTCCCAACATGGCTTATCTCCCTCGAGGTGCAGCACTTGTTCGTCGGGTAACTCACAATTTAGCGGCGACCCTTCTGGTATAGGATGAGCGGCGAGGAAGTCTGCAAGAGCTTGCCCTTTCACTGCTTTCTGAGGAGTATAAACTATGTCAAACTCAAGTAACATGACAGCCCATCTTGCCATTCTGCCGGCTAGGCTCGCTCTGGTCATCAAGTGTTTGAGCGGGTCGACCTTAGAGATCAGAATAACCTGATGAGCAAGCAGATAGTGCCTCAGCTTCTTCACTGCAAATATCATAGCCAGGCATTGCTTTTCGATTGGGGAATAGTTGTGTTCCGCCCCGACTAGAGTTCGACTAAGGTAGTAGAGGGCATTTTCTTTTCCCTCCTCGCTATTCTGGGCAAGGAGCGCACCGAGTGACTCATCCAGCGCGGCAGTGTAGAGAATCAGCGGTTTATTTGGAATGGGGGCAGCCAGCACTGGAGGGTGCAACAAGTATTGTTTGATGCTTTCGAACGCTGCTTGACATTCGGCATCCCAGATAAAAGGAGCTCCTTTTTTCATGAGCTTTGAGAAGGGCCTACATCTCCCCGATAAATTTGAGATAAACCTCCGTATATAAGCAAGCTTGCCTTGAAAAGATCTTAGCTGCGTCAGACTCTTCGGAGGGGGCATCTCCATGATGGCCTTTATCTTTGATGGGTCAACTTCGATCCCTCGATGTCGGACTATGAAGCCCAGGAATTTTCCTGATGACACGCCAAAAGCGCACTTCAGAGGATTCATCTTCAGATCGTATTCCCTCAGTCTGGTGAGAACAATCCTAAGATCTTGGATGTGGTCGGCCTTGGATTTAGTTTTAACGACCAGATCCTCAACATAACATTCGACGACTTTATGGATTAGGTCATCAAAGATATTAGTCATTGCCCTTTGATATGTAGCACCTGCGTTCTTCAGTCCGAACGGCATCACCTTGTAGCAATATATTCCGATCGGGGTTCGAAATGATGTGTGTTTCTCATCCTTAGGCGACATCTTGATCTGATTGTATCCAGACGAGCCATCCATAAAGGTGAACAGCTCGTAATTTGAGGTGTCATCGACCATCATTTCAATGACCGGTAGCGGGAAGTCGTCTTTAGGGCATGCCTTGTTGAGGTCCCTGAAATCGACACAAACTCGGATCTGCCTATTTTTCTTCTTCACTGGGACTATGCATGCGATCCAGTCCACATATTTCTCTTCCCTGATGAAGCCGGCATCGATGAGCTTCTTGGTTTCCTCGATGACTTTTTCTTCTAGTTCCCTTCTCATTCTTCGAGGAGCTTGTTTGACTGGCTTAGCATCAGGAGATATAGCCAGCTTATGCACAGCCACTTCAGGGGAAAGGCCTGCCATTTCTTTGTATGTCCACACGAAGCAGTCGACGAACTCATGCAGCAGGGCAATTATCTGCGCTTTCATTTCCTCTGACAAGAGCGAGCTGATGTAGGTCGGCCTTGGATTATCGGGCGTTCCTAAGTCAATCTTGGTTAGCTCGTCAAAGGTTGCTTGTCCACCATCTTCGAGCTCTTGAGGAGCTTCTTCTGGCTCGGCTATCTCGTCATCATCATTTGATCTTTCGCTGGCCTCACCAACATGGATCATGTAGCACGCTTTGGAATCAGGTTGAATGTAGCCTATGGCCCGTCTATCTGAAATTCGTCCATCGATGAGTGCTCGGACCTGGGACGGATACCATAGCCCTTCGTAAAACTTTGCTTCGGACTCCGTTTGATATAACCGGCATCCGCACTTCTTAAAGTATTCCCTCATCTCGTGCGCATAGTATCTGGGATTGTGGACGGCTCTTATGCCTCTCTCATAGGGAAGGCACGCGACAGAAAGATCGTCCGGGTGCACAACGGGGGTTGACCCGTAAAACAGGATGCCCTTCTGTCCATATTTCCTCCCGGGGACGTAGAAAGTTTTCAGCTGGTCCACGGTGGAGACTGACAACGCATCGAGCTCTTTGCACATCTGGTCCGGCACCCTTGTGACGGCTAGGGACCCTTCTGCGACTTCGAAGGTCTCTCATAGTTTCGCTTGCTGCATGGGGGCCCAATCTGCACAGCTGTTGCACGGCAGATCCTCTTCTTCTGACTCTTCAGTGTCACTGCCAAGATGAGGGCGGACTTTGCTGCTAGATGGGCCTTCAGTAACAGATTCATCTGTATCGCTGCCGAAATGAGGGCGAGTTTTACGGAAGGACGGGCTTCCAGCATCGGACTCATCAGTGTCGCTACCAAAACGGGGGCGAACTTAGGCGTTTTTGCATTTGAAAGGGATAGCCGGCTCAGTTTTGCTTTTGAGTCTTGGGGCCGGTCTATCCTCAGTCAGTTGTGGCTTAGCATTTTGGTGGTTCATAAAGTACCGAGAATCTTCATATCGGACTTCATGCACACCGAAAGGCTGGATGTCTCCGTCAATGCGTTTTTCTTCGCCATTTTTAGTATACTTCATGCATTGATGGAGAGTTGACGGAATGATGCTGTAATCGTGGAGCCACGGCCGCCCCAAGAGAATCTTATAAGATGTGTCGGCGTCGATCACGTATATCTTAGCTTCAGTTTGTAGATCCCCAAATTTGATTGGCAAAGCTATAGACCTTAGAACTTGCTGGCAATTTTGGTTGAAGCCTTGAATGACAATCCTTTCCTTTGACAGGTGTCGGACGTCCATTGACAAACTCTTCAGAGTTCGCAAGTTCATGATGTTCACTGAGGACCCCGGATCAATCAATATGCGATTAATTCGATCTCCGTCGCTGTACCCGGTCACGTAAAGCGGCCGATTATGCTCAGCCGTTCCCAGTAGCAAGTCTTCATCCTTAAATGTGACTGCGGCGGCATGCAAAGCATGCAGAGCTTCTTTCATATTAATTTCCGCAAAGTGAGCCTGATACCGCTCGGGGTTTTGTAGAGCGTGAATGAGAACATCTCTAAGCTCTTTAGATAGGACCAAGGCGTCGTAGATGCTCAGGAGAGACGGAAGCTTCCGGAGATGTGCCAAGACATTATATTCCACCGAGGAAGGACTTATGTTTTCATTAGCCGGTTCTCTGCTATCTTCTTCATTAGCGACTTGTTTTTCCTTCCCTTTTGGGGCGTTGCCCTGATTTGGCGGTAGAGCCCTGCCGCTTCTGAGCTGGATTTGATTGGCTGTTGTGGCGAGCCCCTCGTCCTCTTCGGGAAAACAGAGCTCATCCTCGGAGTCGCTGCCAAGATGGATGGTGTAGCAGGTCACTACTTGGATCTCTTCATTGGAGTCTTCTTCTAACTCCTCCAGAATTTCAGCCGCTTGTACAGGGAAGAACTCCTTCAATTGAATCAATGTTCTTTCCCTTTGTTCATATTCTTCGAGGGAATCGATATATTTTTTAATGGTCAATCTCCCTGCAGACTCTTTTTCGCGCCGATCTGCACTTTTCTTCTTCTTGAGCTTCTTGGATTTTGAGCCTGATGGAGCCGCATTGGCAGCTGGACTGGTAGGCTTCTTCTGTCCTTCCCATTCCATCCTGGGCTCTTTCTGAAGCAGCTTTAGCATCTTCTTCGTCTTATTAGATATGTGCGTACTCCACGGAGGCCGCGATGAGTCAGTTTCGTTTGTCAGGGCAGCAGATTCAGCTGTCTGCTCCCAAAAGGCTTCAACTTCTGTCTGTATAAAGTTGGCGGTTGCAACTTGATTGTTCACCAACACGCTTTTGGACAGCTCGATCTCTCCAGCCTTGTACTGCTTCTCGACCAAGTCCTTGAAGATATAGCAATCCTCGATCGCATGGCTCACTACTCGGTGGTACGGGCAATACAGAGGATTGTCGATCATTTTTGCTTCTTGGGGTCTTTTCGACTCCGGCAATTGTAGGCCGTTGTTCAAGGCATCTTTAAATATCTTACGGACCTTGTCCCTTCTGAAAGAGTAAACCTTGTTCTTCTTCTCATCTAGGGAAGGCCCATCTCCTCCCAGCAATGGCTTTCGAGAACGGTTGGTTTTGGATTCGCCCGCCCTTCGCTTTTCTTCATTGTCGGACCCATTGAAGACATTGGTACTGCTGGAACTCCCGCTTCTACGGTTATCATCCCGCTTGCTTTTCCAGGTTTTGTCTCTCTGAGAGTCCGGCGGGGACTCTTGCTTCGACCGTTCCAGCATTTGGACTTTCTTGGTTAGCTCCTGGAATGTCTTGAGGCCCGCTGTACACAAGAATGGGACCATCCAATTACTGAGGTTCCCAATGAGAAGGCTGACGGACTGGTCCTGCTCCAGCGGCGGTTCGCACTTGACTGTGAGATTACGCCATCGGGCGATAAAGTCGGTGTTGCTTTCATTCTTCCCCGGCTTGGTCCTCACAAGGTCGGCAATGGAGATTTTATCACTGACGCTCATGAACCTTTGCCGGAACAGAGACTCCATTTAGGAAAAGGTAATGACGGACCCGTCTGGTATGCTCGCGTACCAGTCGAAAGCGACACCGGTCAGGCTGTTGACAAACTGACGAAGAAGGAGCGCGTCATTGCCCCCTGTATTTCCGCACGATGCTTTGAAGTGGGCGACATGCTGATTTGCATTCCCCGTTCCATCAAATCTTCCGAACTTAGGAATGACGTAGCCACTTGGGAACTCAATCAGATCGTATTGCGCGGGATATGGCCGTCCACTACTGCAGATTTCTTTCTGAGCTTCAGTTTCAGCCACCAATGTTTTAACCTTGCTGGTGACCAAATCCATTATCTGATCCTGTGTTAACGGGATGGTGCTATCTGGGGCCAAGGCGTCCCCAGAAGCGGAGTGTGGCCGGCTTTCATGTGGCTCGACCAGTCTTGGACCCGAAGGAACAGGCATTGGCTGCCTCGGATTTTCATCACCCGGCTGATTAGTAGCGGCTTGTGCTTGATTGGGAGGCGCTCGAGCAATTTGAGCCGTAAGCTGCATCACCACGTTCGTTAAGTCGTCAATCTTCGAATAGAGCTTGGCCATCTCTTTATCTTTGCTCCTGAGCTGTTTTCGAAGCTCTTGAAGCAGCTCTTGCTCCGCAGTCCTGGGGCGGAAAGTCGGCTCTTCCTCGCTGTCCGAGCTTGACTCTGCATGGATCGAGGGGTCTTTCTGCCTATCATCCTCATCGAGAGGGTTTTCTTCATCCAGCGGGGGCGGCTGTTCTTGGGCAGCGGCAACCACATTCAGGCTAGATTGGGCTTGGGATGTGGTGGCCCCATCCTTGCTTTTGCCGCGAAGGTTGTCGCTGGGGCGCCCGCCCGCTATATAGACCGTATGGATGATATATCCGGCCGTCTTTCTATCATTGGCAGCTGATTTCATGGATCGCTGTCTTGACCCCCTTGTTTCGGTAGTTGGTAGTCGATTGAAGGCGGCTGGCCAAACCAAGTTCTTGAATGGTGCTGGCGCTTCTTTTCTGGGTTTGCCCAGCTGCTTTCGTGCGGCACAGAGTGCTTGATAGACTCTTGAAGAGACAGTGTCATACTTTTTCTGTTGGGGCCGGGACACGTCTCTTTGTGGCACTGTTCGGACCGCTGTCATCTTGATTCTGGCGGTCATGGCATTTTTCTGAACCCACTTCAGAGGCTCGAAGGAATTGCTGATTATTACGTCCGACTCAGCCGTCGTCGCGGGGCAACCCTGCACTTGGAACTTCACACGATTCCATTTGGCCGAAGCCTTGGCCCTTTTGTTGGCTCGATACCTGAGCCGCTTCTGCCTTAACTTCTCTGTTCTAAGCACCTAGCAGACTTCGGCTCTTTGGGAAGACGCCGCAGACCGGTCGATGGAGGGCCTTGGAGATACACTCGATTGTGCATTTGTTGGAGTCATCGCCTGAGCTCGTCCGCAACATTTGATGTTTCCCTTTGTACCGAAGTTCTTACCCCCCGCTGGAGCACCAGAGAATCGTTCAGATACCGTCTTAAGTTTCGGTTGTGGTGCCTTGGCGATCATGACATTCGGCCTCTTACCCCTTGAGACTGGCTTGGCCACCTGTTCCACCGGGATCTCCGCTAGATGAGCGCTTCCGGCAGGGTAGATGATGACGGAGCCAAACTGGCGGGGCGGTTCCTCCCACTGTCGACTGAGGCTTGCGGGGAGGACCACACGAGCGTTGATCTTGACCACGTACGGAATCGGGGTCATGTTGGATGCTGAATTCGTCTGGGGAGACATTGTCGTCGAAGGTTGATTGCTGCACAAAAAAAAACATCATTTCAGTATAGACAATCGATATGTATATTGATTGAGTTCGCATGAACGTTTAACCCGAAATATGGGAGGAGAGATTGGTCCCACCGGGCGTGCCAGAATCTGTAGGGTGTTTTTCGTCACCCCATTGAGATGGGAATACGCACGCGCTTGTCAGGCGTACTACAGATTCCCCCTGCCTAGGGTAAGCCGGGGTTTATTGATTGTGGGGATCCGAATCTCCGGCAGCCACGGACTAAGCTGCCGTTAATTACCCCCCGCCTTTGGGGCGAGGGAACCACCGATTGACGGGTTAAACTGGTCATGCGAACTCGATGTGTAGCGTACGTGTGTTTTGTTTTGGAGGGGGGGTTTAAATATATCGGGAGCCACGCAGAGTTTTTTCTAACAATGACAGTGTCGTGGAGTATGTGAGTATGTAAATATGTATACATATGTACAGATATACATGTATATATATAAAAAGGGGAAAAGACATCCAAAGGATGCGTGGGGACAGCACCTTGGGCGCTGTGCGCCTAGGTGCTGTGCGCTCAGGCGCTAGAGTGCCACGTGTCGGTACGTGGGCGCTCTGCGCTTGAGCGCTGGGCGCTGGAGCGCAAGCACGCCACGTGTCGGCACGGGGGCGACTTGCGCTCGAGCGCAAGCGCGCCACGTGTCGGCACGGGGGCGACTTGCGCTCGAGCGCTTGCGCTGGAGCGCAAGCGCGCCACGTGTCGGCACGCGGGCGCTCTGTGCTTGAGTGCCGGCGAGAAAAAGAGGCTTTTAGCCTAAAAAAAAATTTCTCAGAAGAGAAATCAGAGAGGAGTTGGACTCCTGAGTGTGTGTGTGTTTTTTTTTGGTTTAGTGAACGATGTTCTTCTTCCTCCTCCTCTGTTAGCTGGATCTTGGAGATCAAGAGATATGGGATTTCTAAAATTCTCTTCTTTTTGAGATCTAATGGAAGATCTGAGTTTCCCTTTATGGGTTTTGTGGTGAAAAACTAATTTGTTTTATAAAAAGAAGAGTAAAACTCTTGGTTTAATTCAAGAGAAAAAGGAAGGTTTTGGAACTTTGAAGAAGGAGAAAAGATCTCAGATCTGAAGAAAATTTTGAGAGAGAGAAAAAGTTGTTAGATTTTTTTATTATCTTTGCCTTTATAGGCTATACACTTTACACATAGCCCCTTGGGCTTCACAAAATGGCATTTTGCCTATCCCATGGTTCATGTGCCATTTAATTTTGCACATAAGCCATGGGCTTTACAAAAATTTGGCTTTATGCCTATTTTTCTTACATTTATCCATAAAACAAAACAAAAGAAATACAACAAAATTATTTATTACAAAATTTTTTCTTGGCATGGGGGGAGGTCGGCCGCTTCATGTTTGGGCTCGACCCGGGCATGGGCCCACTGGATCTGGGCTTGGGCCCGCTTGGCTTGGGGTTGACTTTGATTTTGATATGGTCAACCGGGGTGTAAATTTTTACCCCAACAGCATCCACTACAATATACATCATATGTACAGTAATGGCCTCTAGGGCATACATATCACTAACAGCCATAACAGGAAATCCCTGTCCAGGGTTGCTGAGATCTACTGGTAAGTGTTATCTGTAGTTTCTCGAACCGTTATGGTCCTTGCATCGGCATAACATGTCAGGCTATTGGAGTCTGACGTTATACCACCCCCAGGCTGCGATATGCTACATATTTTATGAAGAGAGCGGACTGTAAGGTAGTGTTACTGATTGGATTCGCAGGAGTATGAGCAGGCTTATTTGTTGATCTTCTGATCGCTTAATACCCGGGTGGCCGTTACGTGTAGCAGACCGCTTGCGGCTTGTAGGTGACTGATATGATCACCACCGACTGCCGGCGTTTTGACGAGTCTTTAGAGTCCTACACAGAGGTTTCCTGGTTCATGCGAAACGAAGTAGGAGCACATATGTGATATGTGCGGGACCGATATTAATGCGCGTTGTGATACCGCATTCTATTCTCGCAATATGTGATATCGGACGGTTATATGTGATATAGCCGTGTTATCGGATCAAGTGTTGATTCGATAAATTGTTACATTTGATATTAGTCGGTTGTATGTGATATAGCCGGATTATTAAATCAAGTGTTGATTTGATAATTTAATGTATAATTATATATTTGATATATTAATTTACATTATCTAATATTTGCTCACTAAACATTTCTTTTTCTCACTTGTGTGCATATAGTATATATGTGATATATATTAATGTATATTTTATTTGTGTCATGCTTGATGCCACATGCTATGAGACTCACACCATGCTTGATATAATGAAGGGTTTTTATTTATCCAAGTAATTCAAAATTGATGGAAATTGGATTAATGGTTGAAGCTTGGAGAAGCTTGTGGAACCATTGACTAAGTTCATATGTTTTGTTTTGCTTGAGATATTTATTAACCTAACCATTATCCACAGCCATAGTTAAGTCTCTACATGAGTTAGTGTATGACACTAACACACCCATGGTTGCTATTCTCACCTCATGAGGTTCATTCTCATCTCCACTTCATCTTCTTCTTCATTTGAGAAAAAGCTTGCTAGCTTTTTTCTAAGTGAGAAAATATTATGAGAAAATTAAATTTAAAGTGAGCCCATTTCCTACTTCATCATCCTCTACTATATTAGCCATTTAATTTAGGGTGTTTGCTTCACTAATCAACCATTAGTTAAGAGGTAGCATGAGCTTGAGTCTCCTCGACGTAGATCATCTTCGGCCTCGAAGACTTCGAGCAAGTTTGTTCATTTCTTCATGTAAACCCTTACTAGAGTTCGGGTGTTCACTACTTGGAGCGAAGGGACTACTACACGGAGCTTTAGAAGTGAAGGACCGGTCTACAAAGGTTGTATTCCTCATTCACTTATATGTAAAGTGTTTACATTGTTAGTTCGTCTGAATCTCTAGTTAAGATTCTAGGGTTAGGGTTCTTTAGTACGGAAAAAATTTGAAAACGGTATGGACGATACCTTTGGAAACCTTGCTGTCATACTAGGTAACCCTAGAGTGGTATCAGAGCCAAGCTACAGATTTAAACGATGTTTATAGGATTACGAGACCGAAACAACTCCGAAACACCCGATACACAAACCTAGTTTCTGTCGAATTTTAAACGGCCTCTAAAAATTTTTTTAGTAAGTGAAGAATGTTGTATAAGATATGACATGAACACAGAAGAAATTTGAACCCACTTGGCCGGATTTTGGCTGGCGACAATTGTATAAAATTCGAGCTCCTCTGTTTTTGTATGGAATTTTGGCTTCAAATTTTTCTTGTGTTCCAGTCTCTGGGTTTTGGTGTTTCAGGTGTTGCTAGTTTGTTCTAAATTTGCATGTGATGTTAACTTTCTGCAAAGGCAATTTTTTGGAGTGTTTCGTAATCATAATTCTAACATTTATTCGGGTTATTTAGACGATGTTAAAAGGTTTGAACGGATATAAATACCCAATTTTTCCCTCGCTGGAAATTTTCTAAGAGTTGGATTTTTTCCAAGTTTAAAATCTTCAGAAAATCATGCAAGCGATTCTGTGGACCCTCTAGAAGAACGATACCCAAACTCGACTTTTTAAATCGTGGAACCGCAGTCATACTCTATGGTTTGCCGCGGTTCCGTGGTGACATGAGTGAGGCATGGGTCGGCCCTTCTACGGATGGTTCATAGGTGATGTGGCATGTTCTGGGTATTTCTTAAACTCTGCTCAAGTGTTGAGCTTTTTTGGGAAATTTTGGTTGTTTGTTTATTCGATCGAAAACTTTAAGATCGTATAGCTATCTTTGATTGTGATACAATATTTGAAATCCACATAATTAGTTATGTGATAACTAGTTTTAATTTTATAAATCTAGCAGTTTAGACTCGTTTGATCGGTTGCCAGGGAATTTTGATGTGGATCAAAAGTCCGTCACAATTACGTAGTATATGCGGATACTCGCCGGGTAACCTTACTAGATAACCACGCCCTATAGCCCCGACCAAGTGACTGTAGGAGAGCCCCGTCGCCAAAAGCATCCGTTCGGGTGCTCGCGGCCACGGTGTTCTGCTTTAGTGCACTTCGTCGACGGCATCGGGGGTGCGGCCGTCTACTAAAGTTTCCGACGAGCATTCGATCAGGTTATCGGGAATCCTGTTGAATTACCCGACAGGTTATTGGAAAGAGTTTTCAATATCGAGACTAAAATGCGGGGTTTATAATTGTTAGGCATGAGATGTCTAAGGAATTCATTTGGTTAGTCATGAAATCCAAAGTATGTGATACATTGGGTTTATGATGTCTAAAGTGGTTGCGGATTCCAATTGTTGTAGTTTTTCACTTTCTTTTCTGCGACCGTAAGTGTAATATGTCGTGCATCGCCGGTTTCGGTGCTATATGTCAACGACAATTGGGATACGCATATTTACTTACATTGATGACATGTGATGTTATGTGTTGCTATGATATGTTATATTGGATTATCGTGTTTTGAATAGCCGGGGTTTTTTACGTGAGATGAGAGTTTTTCATTTTCATTCATGTAAAAGCTTGTATGTAATATTCTTTATTGGGATACTTCCTGTTGAGGATGATGTCACCATTGATGTATATTATTTACTTTTCCGCATTAGGATAGATCCAAGGAAGGGAGAACAAGTAACCGGGTTCTAGGGTCCAGTGGGAGACCATCTCGAGGAGTCGAGACCGGGTCTCCTAACTCTAGAATTGGTAAGGGATGTGGGTTTGGCGATTCATCGCGACCGTGGAATGCTTGTTTTATACTGGCTTAATTTAAAACACAGAATTCCTAGTATATCCAATATTTCATATATATTCTTCTGCTGCTGATATTCTTTGATTTAATCACTTTATATGTTGAGACAAATGCTTATATTATATATATGATATATAATAATTATTGTTGCTTTCGTTTCTTCAGTAATACTTAGGAAGCATAATATGATGGGACTTCATTAATGAGATTAATGAAATAGAAAGAAACCTGAAGATGTTGTAGAAACTTGTTTTAAAAACTGGTAGTTCTAGTTCTTGCTTTGCATAGCGGTATTCCATGTAGAATATCCAACACCTTATTCGATAAGGAAAGAGACAAGATCCCTTCACCGGGAGTGACCTCTTTAGTGAAACTAGCAGATGCTACAACCCACTCGTTTTGTCTTTTGATTGCTTCTATAGTTTTTACTTTGCATAGTGGTATTTGTGAAATATCCTGCACCTTATTCGATAAGGAAAGAGCCGAGATCCCTTCACCGGGAGTGACCTCTTTAGGAAAACTAGTAAAAGCCTCAAAAACACTCCTTTTCAAAATCACTCAATTCTACATTGATATCAAGTTCATTACGCAAAAGCTTTTCATAAAAACCTGTGTAGCCCTCCGTTATTTCAGATAAATAGAATTTAGTAATCGTGCTGCGTTTGTTGACCTTGTCGAGGCGTAGTGTGTGATAGCTGATTAGTGCTTATCTGAAAATCATATGATGCGATTGGATTAGGGTAGTCGTGCGGCCTTGTTGACCTTGTCAAGGGTCGTGCGGGTGGGTTTAATTCAATCAGGAAATGACGAGTTGATCTTGACTTGCTTACTATGGTTTGTTGACCTTGTCAAGGTCAAAGATCGCTCGGGGCAGAATATTATTGGGAATTTCAAGTGTTGAAATTCCCAAAGAGATTGGATACCTTCTATGAGATAGTTGGATCCCAATACCCACTGCAAGTAAGAGTTACTCCTGTTAGTTATATATATGCCCCAGAGGCCATTGTTGTACATATGATGTATATTATAGTGGATGCTTGGATATATAGAGAGAGGACTTTCTTGCTCAACCTGATAGTATGCTATTTGGTTTCACTTTATCTTGTTGACTTGTTGCTCTCACATGTTGATAAAACCCTTAGGATATATACTCGACTACCAGGACTATGATGAGATCATACTAGTGGGGCCAGGGTAGTCAACGAGTACATCCTATAACTGTTCCTAGTCGACGGAGTATCGAGATAGGGCATCGATACTCCAGAGTAGACTAGCATATACGCATCTTGACCCATATGATCGGCGATGGATGATCCCATATCCATTGGTGTTTGACATCAAAGATGGTGTACGGGTACTCAGTGAAGACTGGGTACACTGAACGGACTCGCCAGGAACTCCTAGATGGTATTATATGTAAGTCCATGCTACCTCTCCCGGTACTTTCGGGAATGCGGAATTTGGTAAAAAACGATTTTTACGGAGGTGGTAACATGGACCTAAAACCCGGATCTTGGTTAAACATCTATCTAACAACCTAACTATGAGTTTCTAGCTACTCGGTTAGGGGGTTATACCTTGCTTGTCTTGAACTCCTTCGTCTTCAAGCTCCGATGGTGGTCCGGATTGGCTTCTTCTCGTCGTCTCCGTACGCCGAAGATAGATCCACCTGAAAGCTCCAACCTTTGGCTCCTTCTTCGTTCTTTGAAGAAACTAGTTCACTCGGTTTGCTAAACCTTGTCAACTAGAATGAGTAGAGAATAGTTTGTGTGGGATTTTATCTATGGTTCTTGATTCTCAACTCATGAGACAAGAGAACCATAGATTAAAGAGAGGGAAAAAGAGCAAGAGGGTGAGAGCAAAACAAGAGAGCTAAAGAACAAGAGAGGGAATGAGCAAGAAAGAATGAGCAAGTCTTTTGTCTCTCACCCTCTCATAATCCAAAGTCATGATAACTCATCATACTAAAAAAGTCTTATGTGATGGTTGAAGCAACAATAACCATATCATTTCATGCACTCATTTTACACAAATGAGCAAGCAAACAAAAGTCTTTGCCATGAAATGATGGCTATGGTTATCATGATGGTCAACTAGTCAAGCCTAGTCAACCGGTCAACAAAGTCAACAAGTCAACAAAAGTCAACAAGTCAACAAAGTCAACAAGTCAACAAAAGTCAACAAGTCAACAAAGTCAACAAAAGTCAACAACCATGTCACCATAATACTTAATTAATATAATAGTTAATCACATATCATATTCTCATTAGGGTTGAACAAAAAGTCAAATAGTCAACGGTCAACTGTCAACAACCCTAATGAGAATCCGCTGCCTCTGTCTCCCTGTCAACTGTGCATACGCACCCGCATCCGCGTTCCGAGGAACACGAATGCACACTGGATAAATCCAATCCCAAAAGGTATACTAGGATCTGGCTTAAACCAAAGCCTGCTAGTGTAAACTGTCCGGACACTGTACGTGCACAAGTGCACGGATGTGACCGAACCCTGTCGCAAAAACCATGCGACCTGTCGCAATACCATGCGACCTCTACTCTTTTGCCTAAAGGCGAAAAGCTTTCTGTGTGGGACTCTAAAGACTCGACACTACGCTGGCAGTGGGTTTAACCACAGACCGCAAGCGGCACTAGCTGTGCGTAACGGTCCCCAGGTAGTGCCGACAAGAAGACCGACGAGGCGAAACCCATCTGAACTCCTACTGAGCCTGAGTGTGACATTCTCCGTACAGTCCGGTCTGTTCGTCTGATACATCGCATGGCGGGCCTAGGGGGCGGTAAACGTCAGTCCCCCAATAGCGGTACAAGTCGTGCCGGAGCGAAGCCCAAAACACCCTGAGATAACACTGGAAGCCTACCAGTATATCTCGATTGCCCTGGCCTGGGACTACTCGTGTAATGGCTCTCCTAGACACAGCGCGATGTCAACCCCCAATACCGGGAGAGACGAATCCTGTCTAACCGTCACTGCCTCCAAGTGCTTCGGGACTGCACCCAACCACTACCTGTTTGCACGACTCCTTTGAGCCGTGGTAGGGTAGTGATCAAAGTACAGTGGGAACACACTCGAGGCGAAGTGACAGTATCAAGTCAGCGGACTAAGCTGTACTCATGTCACCTGGGAACTGATAACTGACGATAGGCATAATACCAACTAGTCAGATCCCGACGAGTCCTGTCCAGTGTACCCGTAACCTAACGAGCACCCACATACTATCTCAAGTACGACGTACTGACGGCTGTGGGACAGACTGTCTCCCACACTGGGATGAGAAGCGCATGCGCTGTCTACTCCGGAGTATCGATGCCCTGTCTCGATAGTCCTGCGACCAGGGACTTGCATAAGGATGTGCTTATAGATTACCCAGCCCCACTAGTGTGACGGCCATCACATCGCTGGTAATCAAGCAAAGATCCTAAGGGCTCCACTAATGTGTATAGGCGATATACAAAAATAAACACATGTACACATTGAAGTAGAAACAAACCAAGTAGCATACTACTATTTTGAGCAAGATTGTATATACAAGGTGAATATCCCAAGCTTCCATTAAGTAATATACAAACTGGTATGATACAGTAATGGCCTCTAGGGCATATACACTAACATTATACCTATCGTCAGATAGCAGTTCTCTGGTGACACTGGTACAGGTTAGTCCGTAGACCGGAGATCGTCATAGAGTCTTGTGTGATTCCCACTGTGCTTAGATTTCCACCTTACCACGTCCAAGAGGGAGTGCAAAACGGTGGCTTTTCGGTACAGTCCCGAATCACATGGAGGCAATGAGCGATAGGAGGTGTTTCATCTCTCCCGGTATAGGGAGTTGATATTGTGCTCTGTTCGATTGGCTATAACTGGAAGTCCCTGGCCAGGGCTGATATGGAGTGCTACTGGTAAGAGTTATCAGTAGTTTCTCGACCTGTTATGAGCCTTACATCGACACGACTTATCGGTTACTGGGGTCTGACGTTTACCACCCCTAGACCTGATATGCGACATACTAAACGATGAGACCGAACTGTACGATAGTGTTACTGATTGGATTCACAGGAGAATGTACATGCTTGCTTGTTGATCTTCTGATCGCTCAATACCTGGGTGGCTGTTACGTTTAGCTTACCGCTTGCAGCTTGTGGGTGTTTGATATGATCATCACCTACTGCCGGCACATTGACGATTATTTAGAGTCCTACACAGAGGTTTCCTGGCTCAGGCAAAATGGAGTAGGAGCACATATGTGATATGTGCAGGACCGAGAAAAATACGATATGAGATACCGTATTCTATTCTTGCGATATGTGATATCGGCCGGGTATATGTGATATAGCCGGGTCATCGGATCAAATGTTGATTCGATGAAATGGTACATGTTATATTAGTCGGTTATATGTAATATAGCCGGATTGTCGGATCAAGTGTTGATTCGATAATTTAATGTATAATTATATATGTGATATATTACATTACGTTAACTAATATAAGCTTGCTTTATTGATTCATTTTCTCACTGGATAATACAGTGATGTATATGCGATATATGTTAATTGTATTATTTTCTTTTGTTACAAAATATATTGTAAATGTGATATCTAATATTGTAAGATGTTAGGGTTACAAATGCAACATGGTTTTAGAGTTTAAGCCTAGTTAGGGTTTGGATTAGGGTTAAGCTTTGGATGAGCTTTCATGAAGCTTCATGAAGATTTGACTTTTGTCTTCATCCTTTGATATTTTGTGACGATATTTGTTAACCCAACCCAAACCCTTAACCTATGGTTTATTCTCTACAATGGTTAAGCCTTTCATTCTTAACCTATGGTTGCAATTGTAACCACAACAATAATTCATTATTCATCACAAAAGCTTTTGCTTCTTCTTCTTCTTTCTCCAAAAAGAAAAGCGTCACTTGATTTTTCATTTGTGATGATAAATGGTGAGAAATTGAAAACAAAAGAGAGCAATATTCCTACTTCATCATCCTCATCTATTCGAGCCACTTAGATTAGGGTGTTCACTTCTCTAATAAGTTCATTGGTGAAGTGTAAGCTTGGGTTAGAGATTCTTCAAGGTAGATCATCTTAGATCATGAAGACTTCAAGCAAGATGCCTCATTCACCTCTTAGAGCCTCATGAGAGTCGGAGTTCTTGATGATCGCAGCGAAGAGACCTCAACACGGAGCATATGAAGTGAAGGAAGGGACTGCAAATGTTGTAATCCTAATCTCTTTAGTTCTTTGTATGTGATACAAACTTGTTACCCTAGATATTCTAGTAAAGATTCATGGTTTGCTTGCTTTGCACCTCTCTAAATTTTAAAGTGGCATGAGTGATGCTACCAAACCCTGGACTAGATGCAAGGGAAGCCCAACAGTGGTATCAGAGCCAAACTAGAATTCTAGATACGGTGTTAAAACAATTACGAAAACGAAATCGACTCCGAAATAGGTATTTTGAAACCCCATTTTGCTCTCTGGAAATTTTGCAAAAAGTCCTTTAAAATTTTTTCAAACAGGTGCAGAATGATATTTGGGAAATTCTAAGAATATGGAAGAAACACGAAGGGAGGGGCTCGGATTTTGGCCGATCCCCTGGCCTGAAATTCCGGCCAGGCCGGCCCCATGGGCTCCTCTGCCCCCCGTATTCCCCCTGTGCTCTCATGTCTCCATTTTGGGTTTCCTAGTATTGTTTATTTAGCCCAATTTTCATGTGATGATTAGTTTGACCTGGGGCTAATTCGTAGTGCTTCGTATTCGTATAATTTAACACTGTATTGGTAACCTTGACTATTTTTAGCAGTTCGATCGAACTTCGCACACCACATTTTGTACCCCGCTGAAATTTCCAAGTGTTGTAATTTTCCGAAGTTGATTATATTCGTAAAATCATGCAAGTACCCGTATGGACCCCCTAGAAGACTATAATAACCTTAACTCGATTCTATGCCAACGGAACCGCGTTCGAACCTTCGGTTTTGCCGTAGTTCCGTGGTGTCATAGGTGAGGCGTTGGTTAACTCCTTCTACGGCTGGTCCATGGAGACTATGGCACAGTTTTTGAGTGTTTCGACTTTGCTCAAGTGTTGAGCTCATGGGGTAATTTGTGAGTGTATGTTGATTCGATCGAAACGTTAAATATCGTCTTGATATTCTGTGATTGTGATACAATATATGGAATTCATATAGTTAGGCATGAAATCCATAATATGTGATATTTCGGGTTTACGATGTCTAAGGAGATTATGGATTCTAAATGTTGTAGTTTTTCACTTTCTTTTCTGCGACCGTAAATATAGTATGTGGGGTATTGCCGGCTTCGTTGCTATACATCAACGACAATCGGGATACGCATACTTGCTTACGTTGATGATATAAGATATTATGTGTTGCTGTGATATGTTATATTGGATCGTCGTGTTCTGAATAGCCAGGGTTTTATGTAAAATTCATTGTATGTAATATTATTTTATTGGGGCACTTCCGGGTTGAGGTTGATGTCACCATTGTATATTATTTACTTTTCCGCATTAGGATAGACCAAAGGAGGAGAGCACAAGTAGCCGGGTTCTAGGGTCTAGTGGGAGGTCATATCGAGGAGTCGAGACCGGGTCTCCTAACCCTAGAATTGACAAGTTACTTGCCACTCTCATAGGGGTCTAGGGATGTGGGTTTGGCTATTCATCACGACCATGGAATCCGTGTTTTATACAGGCCCGATATAAAACACGGACCTCATAGTATATCCAATATTTCATATGTTTCTTCTGCTGCTGATATAATGTGATGTGATCATATTATATGCGTGAGACGAATACTTTGATATTTTATATATGATATATAATAAACGTTGCTTATGTTTTACATCCGCACTAGTCCCGTCCTGGTATTCCGTTAGTTAAGTAACCTAACGGTGCATAACGGAACATTGTGGCGAATGCGGATGGCATAAGCATACGTTGTATTTTCGTTTCTTCTGTGATGCTTAGGAAGCATAAATGATGGGATTTATTAATAAGATTAATAAAAGAAAAGAAACCTAAAAGATGTTGTAGAATCAAATTTATAAATAGGGTAGCTACAGTTTTTGCTTTGCATAGTGGTATATATGATATACCCTGCACCTTATTCGACGAGGAAAGAGCCAAGATCCCTTCACCGGGTGTGACCTCTTTCGCAAAACTGGAAGATTCTACAAACTCACGATTTAGTTTTTGATTGCTTCTATAGTTCTTGCTTTGCACCGCGGTATTTGTGAAATATCCTACACCTTAGTCGATAAGGAAAGAGCCGAGATCCCTTCACCGGGAGTGAACTCTTTAGCGAAACTAGAAAAGCCTGAAAAACACTTCTTTTCAAAAATCACTTGTTTCTACAACGATATCAAGTTCATTACGCTCATGGTTTTCTGAGAAACCTGTCGTAGCCCTCCATCATTTCAGATAAAGATTATTTAGTATTCGTGCTGCGTTTGTTGAACTCTGTCAAGGCATAATGTGCGGTAGCTGATTAGTACTTATCTGTAAAGCATATGATGAGATTGGATTAGGGTAGTCGTACGACCTTGTTGACCTCTGTCAAGGGTCGTGCGGGTGGGTTTGATTCAATCAAGAAATGACGGGTTGAACATGACTAGTGCACTATTGTTTGTTGACCTCTGTCAAGGTCATAGCATACTAGGGGCAAAAGCTTTATCGGGAATTTCAAGTGTTGAAATTTGCAATGAGATTGCATATCTTCTATGAGATAGTTAGATCCTGATACCCACTGCGAGTAAGAGTTACTCCTACGAGAGTTTTACACATGACAATTAGCCGATCAAGTAGGTGTCTAGAAAGGTGTTTACGGGGTTATGCCTCTGGGAAAACGAGGTTTATTCTAATTAGGTCCGTGCGAAAGCACGGGGAACCTCCCTCAAAGTACCAACACTGGCCTGGCTGAAAGATTGGCGAACTTGTAAAGTGTAATTAATCCCGGCTAATCTTACCATTTAGGGTTTGAAGGAAGATTTTATGAAAACAGTAGGAGCCATCCTGATTAGATAAGATAATAACCAATTTAATCTTGCAAGAGCATACGCTAAAGTGTTTCCTTCTCTCTCTCTCTCCAGGTAGCGACCATATCAGGCCTTAATCAAGATAATAATATGGATATATTGACTGAACCCGCTTATTATACTGAGCAGGAGAACATTGGTCCCGTTTTTTCTTATAAATGTTATAAGGCTGAACAGGAAATAGGAGAATATCCAGATTCTCACGCCACCCAAATGGAGAATAAGCATGCTGATGCATCTTCTTCGGGTGTGTTAGTTATCAAGAACTGTTTCTCAGTTCAATCTACGTCCTGGGTATTAGATACCGGATCAGGATCCCACATATGTAATATGTCACATGGGCTACGGAAAGGTAGGGAACTGGGAGAGGGTGATCATTCCGTAAGAGTAGGGAATGGTGCAAATGTTGCAGCCAAACCAGTTGGCGAATATCACCTTGTGTTACCAAATGGTAATACATTGATTCTGAACGAATCCTATTACATTCCGACCCTGATAAGCAATCCTATATCAGTTTCTTTATTGAGTAAAGAAGGATATAATTTTGTAGTACAGGATAATGTTATGAACATCTTCCTAAATCAAAAGTTGATTGGATCAGGCTCGTTAAATAATGGCACATACGTTCTCAATCAAACTACAGTACTTAATGTGCAAAACACACACAAGAGGAAGAGTTCAGAAATAAACGAATCCTTCTTGTGGTATTGTAGACTAGGTCATATCAATGCGACACGACTAGCTAAGTTGCATAAGGATGGATATTTGAATCCGTTCGAATTTGCATCTTATGATACTTGCCAGTCATGTCTCAAAGGCAAAATGGCCAAAACTCCATTTAGTGGACACGGAGAAAGAGCTACGGAACTCTTGGGACTGAAACATAGTGATGTATGTGGTCCCATGTCTACACATGCCAGGGATGGTTCCTCGTACTTTATTACATTCACTGACGTTCTCTCAAGATACGGACATGTGTTCCTATTGAAACACAAGTCTGAAGCTTTTGAGAAATTCAAAGAATATAAGAACGAAGTAGAGAACCAAAAGGGTAAAAGTATTAAAATCCTTCGATCTGATCGAGGAGGAGAATACTTGATCAATGAGTTCCAGGATTATCTAAAAGCGAATGGGATACTCTCTCAGCTTACTCCTCCCTATACACCACAGCACAACGGTGTATCGAAGCAGAGGAATCGCACCCTATTAGATATGGTGCGCTCTATGATGAGCACTGCTGAGTTACCTATTTCTTTTTGGGGTTATGCGCTTGAAGCAGTAGCATACCTATTGAATCAGGTTCCATCAAAATCTGTACCTACCACACCATATGAGATATGGAGTGGGAAGAGACCATGTCTTAAACGAGTTAAGATATGGGGTTGTCCGGCCTATGTCAAAAGGCAAAATCTGGACAAACTCGGGCACGATCAGTTCTTTATAAGTTTGTTGGATATCCTAAACATTCGAATGGATATCTATTCTACCACGGTGAACGACAAAAGGTGTTTGTTGCTCAACATGCCACCTTTTTAGAAAAGGAATTTCTTACAAAAGAAATTAGTGGCGAAGAGGTAGAGCTGGAAGAGGTTCCAGCACCACAAACTACAATTGATGATTTACTGGAACCAGAGGATTTAGTAGTACCCGACGAACCCCAGCCTCTCCGCCGATCTAGTAGGGTTCCTCATCCACCTGAGAGATACTACGGTTTTCTCATAGACGGTGGGAGCGAGGATTGCATCATGGAAGATGATGACCCGACTAGCTTCGAGCAGGCCATCACGAGTGGGGACTCTGTGAAGTGGCTGAATGCAATGCGATCTGAGATGGAATCCATGTACACCAACAAAGTATGGACTTTGGAAGTTGCTCATGAAGGGGTAAAACCCATTGGAAGCAAGTGGATCTTTAAGAAGAAACTTGGTGTAGATGGAAAAGTGGAGACTTTCAAAGCTAGACTTGTTGCAAAGGGTTTTCGTCAACGACCAGGTATGGATTATGACGAAACATTTTCTCCAGTGGCTATGCTTAAGTTCATCCGGATCTTACTTCGATTGCTGCTTACCATGACAACAAAATCTGGCAAATGGATATTAAGACCGCCTTTCTAAATGGTGATTTAGAGGAGTGCGTGTACATGACTCAGCCAGAGGGCTTCGTAGATAGTGGGAGCAGCGGAAAGGTGTGCAAGCTGCTTAAATCCATCTACAGGTTAAAGCAGGCATCGCGGAGTTGGAACATCTATTTTAATGTTGTAGTCAAAGAGTTTGACTTCATCATGAACGTAGATGAACCATGTATATACAAGAAGGTTGCAGAGAGTAAGGTCGTCTTCCTCGTATTGTACGTGAATGACATACTCTTGATAAGAAATGATGTTCCTATGCTACACTCGGTCAAGCTCTTCTTATCACATCGATTCTCAATGAAAGATCCAGGTGATGCCGCCTGCATTTTGGGAATTGAGATCTATGGAGATAGATCTAAATGGATACTGGGATTGTCCCAATCCAGGTATATTGACACCATACTAAAGAGATTTAGTATGGAAGAATCCAAGCGTGGGAACCAACTCACTCTCTCCAAAGAGATGTCTCCCAATACTGATTTGGAGAGAGCTCGCATGCCAGAAATACCCTATGCTTTGGCAGTAGGCTCTATCATGTACGCGATGCTATGTACCACACCCGATGTAGCATACTCACTAAGTGTAGTGAGTATGTATCAGGTAGATCTAGGAGAAAATTACTGGACAGTTGTGAAGAACATTCTCAAGTACTTGAGAAGAACTAAGGAGATGTTCTTGGTGTATGGTAACGGAGAACTCCAGGTGGAGTCCTTTACCGATTCGAGCTTCCAAAGTTATAAGGACGACTCTAAGTCGCACTCGGGATTTGTCTTTACCCTAAATAGTGGGGCGGTTTGTTGGAAGAGTTCCAAGCAAGAAACCATGGCAGGCTCAACGATGGAGGCTGAATACATCGCTGCCAATGATGCTGCCAAAGAGGCTGTCTGGATGATGAAGTTCTGTAAGTCCACGTTACCCACCCCGGTGCTTATGGGGAGGCGAAATAGGTAAAAATCAAATTTTTAACACAAGGTAACATGGACTAAAACTTGAGGATCTTTGCCAAACCATTGCTAACAAACTACAAGAGGTTCTATCTACTATGCAAGGAGATTATACCTCATGCTACTAGTCCTTTGGGTCTTCTCCGCTACCCTTCTCGTCTCCGTAAGCTCCATGGGTCGATCTGGATCTTGGTCACCTCCGCGGCCTCCTTGAGTCGAAGACGATCCACCTGAAGGCCTCTACCTTGAGCTCGTACCTCAACCAAGAGGTAACTAGAGTGCTTGGCTTGCTAAACTAAGAACCCTAGAATGAGTAGAGATGTCTTGATGGTTTTATCTCACAAAGCTCATGGTTTTCAACACATTAAAGAAGAGAGGAAGAGGGAGAACTTAGCATGAGAGAGAAAGAGCATGAGAGAATGAGCAAGCAAAACACAACCATGCTCTCATATGAGAATAATAATAATAATAATAATAATAATAACTAAAGAAAATTATGATGGTTAGTTAAAATGACCATTATCATTTCACATTTAATGCAATTTGCAAAAATCAATAAGCATCTTGCAAAAGAAATGATCATGGCCAAATGGTCAATAAAAGTCAAATGGTCAACCTAACCATGGCACAATTATCCTTAATTAATATTATTAATCATATTTCTCATTCTCATTAGGGTTTAGAAAAAGTCAACAGTCAAAAACCCTAATGAGATTCCTCTGCCTCTGTCTACTGTGCATACACACCCGCATCCGTGTTCCGAGAAACACGAATACAATGAGACAAAACCAATCCAAAACAAATACTAGGATTTGGCTTAAACCAAAGCCCGCTAGTAATAACTGCCCGGACACCAAACATGCATAAGTGCGCGGATATGAACGAACCCCGTCGCAAAACCATGCAAGCTCTACTCTGTTTTGCCTAAAGGAGAACAACCCTCTGTGTGGGACTCTAAAGACTCGACACTACGCTGGCAGTGGGTTTAACCACAGGCCTCAAGCGATACTAGCTGTACGTAACGGTCCTCAGGTAGATGCCGATAAGAAGACTGATGAGGTGAACCCATTCGAACTCCTACTGAGCCTGAATGTGAAAATCTCCGTACAGTCCGGTCTGTTCGTCTATGAGTATCGCATGTTGGGCCTAGGGGCCGGTAAATGTCAGACCCCTAATAGCGGTACAAGTCGTGCCGGAGTGTAGCCCAGAACACCCTGAGAAACTACTGGAAACACTACCAGTAATTCTCGCTTGCCGTGGCCAGGGACTATGTGTAATGGCTCTCCTAGACACAGCGCGATATCAACCCCTAATACCGGGAGAGACGAATCCTATCTAATCGCTACTTCCACCAAGTGCTTCGGGACTGTACCCAAGTACTACCTGTTTGTACGATTCCTTTGAGCCATGGTAGGGTAGTAATCAAAGTACAGTGGGAACACACTCGAGGCGAAGTAGCAGTGTCAAGTCGACGGACTAAGCTGTACTCCTGTCACCTAGGAACTGTTATCTGATGATAGGTATAGTAGCAACCAACAGTTCCCGATGAGTCCTGTCCAGTGTACTCGTAACCTAATGAGCACCCGCATACTATCTCCAGTACGATGTACTAATGGCTGTGGGACAGACCATCTCCCCTGCTGGGATGAGAAGCGTATACGCTAGTCTACTCCGAAGTATCGATGCCCCGTCTCGATAATCCTACGACTAAGGACCTGTATAAGGATGTTCTTGTAGATTACCCAGCCCCCACTAGTGTGACTGCCATCACAACGCTGGTAATCAAGCAAAGGTCCTAAGGGCTCCACTAATATGTATAAGCGATATGCTAAAAGAAACACATGCACATATTTAAGCAGAAACAAACCAAGTAGCATACTACCATTTTGAGCAAGATTGTCTATACAACTGTGAAAATCCCAAGCTTCCATTAAGTAATATACAAACTAGTATGATACAGTAATGGCCTCTAGGGCATATACACTAACAATCTCCCACTTGCACTAGGGCCATATACTGGCATATCGAAGACCTATCATCTCGATCAGCCGCTCGAACTGAGTCTGGGGTATGGCCTTCGTGAATGGATCTGCAGTGTTATTCTCCGAATCTGCTCTCTTCACCTCGATCTTCCGGCGATCTACAATCTCCCTGATCAGGTGGTACCGCCTCAAAATGTGTCTGGACTTCTGATGGGACCTGGGTTCCTTCGCTAAAGCTACAGCACCGTTGTTGTCACAATACAGCGGTATTGGATCAACAATGGTAGGAACCACCTAAAGCTCCATGAGGAACTTCTTCATCCAGACAGCTTCCTTTGCGGCATCGCAAGCAGGTATGTACTCCGCTTCCATAGTTGAGTCAGCAACGGTTTCCTGCTTGGAGCTCTTCCAGCAAACCGCCCCTCCATTGAGGGAAAAGACATAACCCGACATGGACTTGGAGACATCCTTATCACTCTGGAAGCTGGAGTCAGCAAAGGCCTCTATCTGGAGGTCTTTTCCGCCATACACCAAGAACATCTCCTTAGTCCTTCTCAGGTACTTAAAAATGTTCTTTACTGCTATCCAGGGTTTCTCCCCTGGGTCCGACTGATACCGGCTTACAACTCTTAATGCATATGCTACATCTGGTCTGGTACACAACATCGCATACATTATAGAGCCTACCGCAGATGCATAGGGTATAGATGACATGCGAGCCCTTTCCAAATCAGTCTTGGGAGATATATCTTTGGAGAGGGTGATTCCGTGACAAGCCGGCAGATTACCGCGCTTTGAATCTTCCATACTGAATCGTTTCAGTATGGTGTCGATGTACCTGGACTGCGAAAGTCCCAACATCCTTTTAGTTCTATCACGATAGATCTGGATCCCCAGAATGTAGTTGGCATCGCCCAGGTCCTTCATGGAGAGCCTCTGTGACAAGAATCCTTTGACTGACTGTAGCATAGGAATGTCATTTCCTATTAGGAGAATGTCATCCACGTACAAGAAGAGGAATACCATAGTTCTCCCTACAATCTTACTGTAAATGCATGGTTCATCCGGATTTTTGATAAAGTCGAATTCTTTGACAGTATCATCAAAGCAGATGTTCCAGCTCCGCGATGCCTGCTTCAGTCCATAAATGGAGTTAAGCAACTTGCACACTTTACCGTTGCTCCCACTCAGAATGAAACCCTCCGGCTGATCCATATAGACGCACTCTTCTAAATTTCCATTTAGAAAAGCTATCTTCTCATCCATCTGCCAGATCTCATAATCGTGGAAGGCAGCAATGGCAAGAAGGATCCGAATGGATTTGAGCATAGCCACTGGAGAAAAGGTTTCGTCATAGTCCAAACCAGGTCTTTGACGAAAACCCTTAGCAACAAGTCTAGCTTTATAGGTTTCAACCTGCCCATCTACACCAATCTTCTTTCTGAAGATCCATTTGCGGCCTACGGGTTTTACCCCTTCTGGAGCAATGTCCAAAGTCCAAACTTTGTTGGTGTACATGGACTCCATCTCGGTCCACATTGCATCCAGCCATTTTACTGAGTCACCGCTCTGAATGGCTTGCTGGAAGCTAGTAGGCTCATCATTTTCAATGACGCAATCCTCTCGATCCCCGTCTATGACAAAACCGTAGTATCTCTAGGACGGATGAGACTGCCTACTATTCCTGCGGAGTGGCGCTGGGATGTCCGGTTCTCCTGAAACTTCTGGTTCTACCAAGCTTTCAGTAATAGCTTGTGGTCCTAGAATTTCTTCCAGTTCAACTGCGCTCCCACTTGTTTCTTTTTCTAAAAACTAATGTTCCAGAAAGTGGGCATGACGAGAAACAAAAACCTTTTGTTCCTCTACGTAGGGTATCCCACAAACTTACACAGTACCGAGCGTGCCTCGAGTTTGTCCGCATGCTGCTTTTTAACAAAAGCTGGACATCCCCATATCTTCAGATATTGATGATGGGGTTTCTTCCCACACCACATCTGATATGGTGTGGTAGGAACAGTCTTAGAGGGAACCTTGTTCAAAAGATATGCAGCTGATTCTCGTGCATAACCCCAGAAGGATCGCTGTAACTCAGCCTTACTAATCATGGAACGAACCATATCCAATAGGGTTCGATTCCGCCTTTTAGATACACCGTTGTGTTGTGGTGTGTATGGAGGAGTAAGCTGAGAGAGAATTCCATTCTCTTTTAAGTAGTCCAAAAACTCGGCACTCAAGTATTCACCACCTTGATCAGATCTCAGTATCTTGATACTCTTGCCTGTTTGTTTTTCAACTTCATTCTTGTATTCCCGAAATTTCTCAAAAGCCTCGGATTTATGCTTCATCAGGAAGACATGTCCATACCTAGAGTAATCATCCGTAAAAGTAATGAAGTATGAATAACCACTTCGTGCATGTGTAGATATTGGACCACACACGTCACTGTGTATGAGTCCCAAGAGCTCGCTCGCTCTTACTCCGTGTCCAGTGAACGGAGTCTTTGTCTTCTTTCCCATGAGACAAGATTCACAAGTATCATAAGACTGATACACGAACGGATTCAAGTATCCCTCTTTATGTAACTTTGTCAACCGTGTCTCATTGATGTGACCCAGTCTACAATGCCATAAGAAAGCCTGATTTAATTCCGGAGACTTTCTTTTAAGTGTGTTCTAGACATTGAAAACCTGAGCTTGATTCAGTACATATATTCCGTTTTCTAATGTACCTGACCCAATCAGAACTTGATTTAGGTGGATGTGGACCACATCGCTTACAAAAGTAAAATCATATCCTTTCTTAGAAACTATGGATACAGATATGATATTACAAGCCATACTAGGTACATACAAACAGTTACACAGAATCACTATCTGCCCACTTGTCAATCCAAGGTGATATTCCCCTACGGATTCAGCGTCCACGCTCATTCCGTTGGCAACCCTGAGAGTCATATCACCTATCCTGATAACTCTACGATTTCTCAGAGCCTGTAATGAATTACAGATGTGAGATCCTGATCCGGTATCCAATACCCAGGAAGTAGGGTTAATTGACATACAGTTTTCTATTACAAACACACCCGAAACCGAAGCCACAACATGCTTCGAATCCTGGCTACTGGCTTTGCTAGCCCTGCAATCCTTCTGCAAATGTTCATTCGCGTAACAATAGGAACGACCCTCTTTCACTACATTTAGTCCCGAAACTTTTGCCCTTCCCTTTCCTTCTTGTTCCCTGGTTTCCTTCAGGGTATAAGTAGAGGGCAGAGACTATAGAATCAAGCCAGTACTTGACCCATTCTTCAACGTGGTCTTCGGGTCCGTGAGCTCATTAAAATAGCTAGTCTCTGTAAGAACGTTGTCCCCTACAGATGACCCGAAAGCCAACCTCGCTTGAAGCAATTTATTCGAGCTCTCATATCTTGCGATACGAGATTGCTCTCCATATAAATTTTTGTTATGGAGGAAGATAGAAACTATGTCCATCTTCTCGTGCTGCCTCTGGTATGCACCATCAACTGAGGCCAACATGAGGCACTTGGCATTCACACAGTCTTTTTCCGATGTCTTACGGATATCTATATCCGTGACAGGGGAAACTGGTCCTGAGACGACAGGGGTTTGACTAGTTAAGAGGTGTCCCAGCTTGTCATGGGTAATGGACATCTGGACAGACCTTTGCCAGTCATAACAGTCAGATTTAGTCATTTTATTATCTAGATGTAACCAATGTCTGGTCACTGGGTCGCTGCAATTAAGAGAGAGAGAAGAAAACACTTAGCATGATGCTCTTGCAAGTTTAGATTGGTTTTTAGTTTATCTAAACAGGATGGCTCCCACTGTTTCTCGAATCCTTCCTCAAACCATAAAAGTAGAATTAGTCGGGATTGATCTCACCGTACAATTCTTGCTTAACCGTTCAGCCAAGCTGGTGTCGTTACTTCGAGTGAGTTTTTACGACGCTTTCACGAAGTTCCTTAATTAAATAACCTCTTTTCCCTGTGGGCGTAGCCCCGCTAACACGTTTCTAGACACCTACTTGGTTTATAGCATTGATCGTTAAGTGAATAGTCTCCCGAGGAGTAGCTGATACTCGATCCAAATATCATTGTGTGATATTGCTGAAGGAATCCTACAAACATTATCAAACTCTAAATGGTATGCAGCACTAGCAAGTTTCAATTTGCTTAGAAACTCCCGATGTGGATTTTTTGCCCCATTCTCTTATGACCTTTACGAAGGCCAACATATCATAAGTCACATGTCAAGTTCTCCCCGTCACTATCCTGGTTAATTTGAACCCACACATACATACCCTTGACGAAGGCCAAAATAGTAGTACGATGTCCCAAACCAACGCATCTATCTATGCTACAAATAAATAATCAGCAGCTACCAATCACTATGCCTTGGCGAAGGTCAAAATACATAGCTTGAATACTTCTGAATATTTAACTGAAATGACGGAGGGCTACGAATGGTTTTGGCGAAACCATGAACGTAGTGAACTTTATATAATCGAGGAAACCTTGATAGCTTTTAAAAGGAGTGGTTTAAGCTCCGCGTTTTTAAAAGTATTCTGTTTTTGGAAAAAAACCGAGTGGTTTTGAAATTGTTCCAATGATTTAACTTTGGTTTGTTTTCTTTGGATTAATTTAATGCGTCCCATCAATTAATCCTACCATTGCAGAAAACAACGAAAATATGACATACGCTTATGCCATCGGCATTTGCCACTGGGCCCCGTCATCACCCGTTAGGTTACTTAACTAACGACAGAGCGGGGGCTGGACTAGCGCGGATGCAAAACATAAGCAACGCCTACTAGATATCATATATAGATATTTACATTCGTCATATGCAATGATAGCCATTCCAGATCATAGATGAACACATTGGATATACTAGGAATCCGTGTTTCGTTCGAGCCTGCAATGAAAGACGGATTACACGGTCGCGATGAATAGCCAAACCCCACCCTAGACTCCCTACGGGTGCGGCAAACTACCCGCCAAGTACCCGAAGTGAAGCAACCTCCCTCAAAAACATGAGTAGGCCACTCGGCACTTCAAAGTACCCGGTAATTTGTGGACCCCACCTTGGGTCTATTTTCGTAGCAAAAACAGTAAAAAGAAATAATATACAATGGCGGCTACAACCTCAACCTGGATGTGCGGCCATAAAATAATATTACATCAAATTATAAATTTTACATTGAATGAAAAATGAAAACTCTCATCTCACATCCCCGGCTATTCATCACGATAATCTAACAAGTTCATATACACAAACCAACAACACAGATCACAGATATGTATAACCTCCACTAATCGACCTATAGCTATTAGTAGACTTTCAATACATATATCATATCACAGAAGATCCGATTAGCAAAAGTACTTAGAATTTCGATCGATAACTTGATTTGAAACTACCCCAAGTACAACACAGTACTCAGCAAAATCTGGGCAGAAACAAACTATCTTAAAAATCACAAAACCAACACAGAGAACCCCAGAAGAAATTTGGTGCGCAGCCGAATTGACTTGGCCGCGGATCGCTTGGATCGGCCGCGGATCCGCGGTCTTCTGAGCGACTCAGGCGTCCAAATTTCTATAGTGTTCTATAAAAAGCCTGCACGTATTTTTAAGGCCCCTGGAAAAAATTTTGGACCAGTTTTTAAAATCGACAGAAAAGTGCAGTTTTTGACGTGTTTTGTGATTTTTTAGGTTTATAGGTTTCAACCCTTAGCAACAAGTCTAGCTTTATAGGTTTCAACCCTTAGCAACAAGTCTAGCTTTATAGGTTTTAATCTGCCCATCTACACCAATCTTCTTTCTGAAGATCCATTTGCAGCCTACGGGTTTTACCCCTTCTGGAGCAATGTCCAAAGTCCAAACTTTGTTGGTGTACATGGACTCCATCTCGGTCTGCATTGTATCCAGCCATTTTACTGAGTCGCCACTCTGAATGGCTTGCTGGAAGCTAGTAGGCTCATCATTTTCAATAACGCAATCCTCTCAATCCCCGTCTATGAGAAACCCGTAGTATCCCTCGGGTGGATGAGACTGCCTAGTACTCGAGAGTGGGCGAGTATTGAGTATTCCTCCGATGGTAGGGACGAGTTCCCGAGGACGTGTTCGGCCAGATATCCTTTACAGAGTGATGAAGCTACAGAGTACGCGATTTCGAGTCCGTGCGAGAGACTTCGGATTGACCGTGGTCGATAACAGTTGCAGTGCGCAGATAGCATGGCGTGACGTCATAGTGGACGGCGATAAAGACAAGGGGAGCCAGAGGTTCATGCGAGATGCTGACGAGCTGTTGCTATTCCCTATCGAGATCAGAGACCTGATATGCTTACAGAGGCGTTTGAATACGGCCAGTTTCCGAGGAAATGTGTACGGGACACGCAGATGTTCAGAAAAGAGAGAAGATTATGCAAGAGTACCAGCCTCCGTACAGTTCGGCATAAGCAAGATCGGAAGAGACCCTGAGCAGGATTCCTTCCAGGACACCGCTGCAATGAGATTTGCACCCAGGATCAGATGTGTCGCGTGTATTCAGATGACTAGAGGCTGATGCCAGTGAAGTGCTGCTCTACGAGTGGTGGCGATGATTGGCCGGGAGATGACCAGAGAAGTGCCAGAACGGAATCGTCCCCGTTAGCACACCTGACAGGGCCGATGAGCCGATGGATTGCGAGAGTGGTAATCCACAGAGGAACGAAGACCAAGAGACATAAGACGCCATACCGTGAGCAAGAGGCGAGCGGATATTCTCATTCTGCCGATTTTAGGCATACCGATTCATTTTCGACATTGTAGGAGGTGTACCTCAATGTCCTTTTTGCGATTTGTATTTGTGATCTGAGTATCACGCTTATATCGCTTGGATTTTAGTTTTGATGACGAGTTTCCTGATATTGATTTCGTGCACCATAGCTACACCTACTGGGTATTTATATTTTTGCGCATAGTTATCGCACCGATATACATATATTTTATACATCGTTGTTTTGATCTGCGATTTTTTCATATCTAATGCATTGATGTTGATTTTGTACCTCCGCAGCATGTGTTTATGATTTCGTGGATTTCATACGGATGATTTGATTACTGCACTCGGTATAGCTTATATGTGCTTGCAGTGCATTGATATGTGTTTTGTGCACGCAGTTGCACACGATTCTGATTTAAACACCTTGGTGTACTCAGTGTTGCTTTTATGCATTGAGTATTAATTGTATTTCGTGCATTTGATGCACCAGATGTTGTTTTCGTGCACAATAGGTGCACCAGATATTTTTGTCATGCACACCGTTGCAGTGGACAGATGTTTTTGTGCACACCCGTTGCACTTAGTTTTGCCTTGTGCGTATATTGGCAACTGTGTTTGGATTTGATTTCCGTGCGCACCAGACACATATGATTATTGGATACGCCTTTTGAGGCTGATTCTTCTTTTGAGCACTTTGTTTTCTTGTAGGGCACTATATGGTGTAGTAGCCAAACAGGACTGATCTAAGGACAGTACCTGAGTACTCTGCATGCATTAAAAGATTACCAAAAGGGTTTTCAAGAAGAGCTATAGTCTCGCTATTTCCTACGTGCCTATGAGTAACACGAATGTTTATAAAGGAAAACCATTTGGGATATTTTGAAAACGACGGAACGTGTATTTAAGAAAACATATATAGACATATATTATTATTTTAAACTAAGCGTCCCTCATTTATGCCGTGAGTTACGCATCACACGGCAATTTAGAAAAGATTTTGCATGTATTTTATTCAAATTTTGGAGTTTTCAAAGATGCGTAATATACACGTATTATAGTATTTGACTAGTGTATGTTAGATTTCAGTAGTGGATTTCGAGATCTGCATCCCTATTGGATATGCGTGCAAATCCGATGATTTGCGTGACGCTTGACGGAGTTCGATTTTGAGTTTTGTACTCGTTTTATGCGCACTTAACGTGTTGTGTTATTTCTGCGTTTTCCAAGATTTCGGAGCTCCGTGATTTGAGCTGATTATTGAAATGTTTTAGATTTTAGGGTTTAAATTTAAATTCGGGGACCGAATTTATTTTTGGGGGGAAGACTGTAACATTTCAGAAAAACATAAAATATTATTTTTGGAATTTAATATTAAAATAATATATTTCCCGTAAACTGCCCGATTTGCGAAATTGGAGTTTCGAAAAGGGGTATAAATATATACCAAATAATTCCGAAATAAATGAAAATTAAAATGATTTATTCATTTAATAATATATTTAACGGATATGGCAATTTTTAAATATGCAATTTTGATAAAAACCCGATTAGTGCACTGCTAATCGCGATTAAGCCAAATCCGCATTTCTAAGGCTTTTCATGGCTAGTGCACTATGACATGTTTCATTTGGTTACATGTTATTTCATCTATGGTTTTATATGGGTGTATGTGTTCATTTTGGTGATAAAAAGAAATGAGAAAAAGAAAAGGTCAAAGGGGACATAATGAGTGGGTTAGGTATACTTGGAGAGAGAGTGTGTGTCATAGTGAAAGAGAGGGAGGGGGCTGCTGCCTCATTTCATATCCCCACCCTTTTTCATCTCCCTCCTCATCTTCTCAACCCCTCAACCCTCCTCAAAGAACCCTAGATCTACCTCCAATAAATTCCCAAAACCCTACACCCTTCACAAAACTTAATCCCCATCTCTTCCTCTAAACGATGAACCGAGGAAAGTTGGATTTTGACGACGTTGGGAAGTTAGTGCTGCCTTGAGTGGACTAGATGAGGTATAATTTCTTCCCTTTAGATTAGTTTTGTGTGATATCGTGTTTTAGTGTCGTTTTAGGATGTTGCTGACATGCTGTGACTCCGAGCATTCACTGGGAAAACAAACAGTATCATAGTGCTGTACTGGTAAACCTAAGTGACCACCTGAAGAACAAGACCCTTCCCACCGGTATTGACCGGCGACCTTGGAGACAAATCCGACGACCCCGGGTGTATAGGAGAGTTAGGGTGTGGGTTCTGTAGGGTAGTTACCTGAAGGTGTTTAAGGGGGTTTGGTTCTACTTGATTTTTATGTAAGGACCATAGGTGAAATCTGGGTGCAGTTAGGAGTGTTTACATAACATGGTGACACGATTCCTGACCTGTGCCATAGACCTGAACCCGATGCACGAACTTAGGATTTGTTCCGTATTGGTTTTGTGACTTTTAGTATGCCTACTGTGAATCTGGGATTACTTGGGAAATATCTGAGACAACCAAACAATACCAGAGACCAATTTTAGACCAGAGGAGACCACCTTGACAAAAGAAGACCCCAACTCACCTGGAAAACCGGCCTGGCCGGAATTTGCCTTAGTGTGGCCGGCCCCTCTAAGAAGATAGATGCCCAGGTTACCCTCATAGCTCACATAGACCCTATACATCACCCTAAACTTGTTTGCTTGGATTTGTTTGACCTGAGTCAAAATCTGGGAATACTTGTGTGTGATTTAGAATATGTTTTCCGTATTTTAAATGATGAGTTTTGATATTTGGATTCGTTTTTGGTTGTCGCATGTTTGTACATCGACAACAAGGGTTGTTTGATTGATTTTGTACGCATATGCTATAGGTTCTAACCTACGAGCAATGCGCGTGCCGTTTTGGTTTTTCCGCCTTGATTTTAATATCATTACTATATGTGTTGTTATTGCAGGTACCTTCGCGTGGATTCCGATCCGACGGAGCGAGACGTCATCGACTTCGGCGAGCGAGGTGTACGGTGAGTAGATCTATATCTACCGGGGAAGTCGGGTGGATGGCGTTTAGCACCCCCGCAAACTTTTGATGGAAAACCGATTTATAGTATATGGTTAGGAAACCTAGATTTGGAAACTAGGGTTAGAATGAGATAGCTATGAAAGCTTATTAGAAACTAGAGGATAGTTAGAAGTGATATGTTACTACTATCGTAGGATGTCGTTTAACGATATTACCGCTTAGGGTACTGTAGCACTAGATAGTCGATGTAGATGCGTCATCCGAACCATACCTTTTTCTAAACAAAAGAATCGTATGTATCTTTTAAAGGTATACCTTGAGGGATGTTACGGATCTTCAAATGATATCTTTTCCTTAAAAACACCGTAACCCCTATTTTCAAAAGTACGATTCACTTCTTTAAAAATCTGATTGTACGGTTCGGGTGTGTTTATTAGATTAGATACTTGTACTTAGTAGAGATAGCATGTTTTTGTAAATTCAATTTGATAGGTGATTTAAAAGCGATGAAAGAATATAAGACTGATATGATGACAAGATGATATGATGGTATACGGATGCGAGTCGATCGAGTTGATTTATACCCTGCCGGTCCCCTAATATGAGATTAATGCGGATGTGAACCGGGACATAGGCACATAGATATACATACATTTATAGAATGTTGTGAATCATGGATGATAGGCCGTATGTGATATTAGGCCGTACCCTCTTTTGTCGTATAGGATGATAGGATCCCTATTAGTATAATGCCGCCGCATGATGATATTCCGTGTGTGATGAGTTTGACTTGATGATTGATCCTTACCCTTGAATAGAGGTTGCCGTACGATGGATGATACAGTACGCGATGTTACTAGGCTAGATGCCGATTGATAGATTCACCGACTCGGACATATGATAGTTACGTATACCTTGTAGCTTTTAGCTGATGATTTACCTTATGCTGCATTCATGATATTATTATTGCATCGCATATACCTGTGATAGTACACCTGCACTATATCGATGATGCGTATGTCATACGTACACAGTTTATAGGGTCACACACTTCATCATCGATAATTGCCATGTCACTAAACAGTAGGATTGCTGCATCATGATATGACTCATCGCATAACCTGCTTGCACATATACATTGATACATTCATACTTGAGGATATACACATTTGTATATCCATATTCGTGCACATATACATTCATACTTGCGGATATACACATTTGTATATCCATATTCGTGCACATATACATTGATACATTCATACTTGCGGATATACACATTTGTATATCCATATTCGTGCACATATATATTGATGCATTCATACTTGCGGATATACTCATTTGTATATCCATATTTGTGCACACATACATTGGTACATCTATACTTGTTCATATACATATTGTACTTACATAGATAACTGGTTTTATTGTAAAATTGGGAACCGCATGTTATAATTTAAAAACTGGAATCTTTTTAAAAGAGCGGTATTCCCTTAATATGTTATATCACTATTCCGCGTTGCATGAAACACGATATGCTTACATTTCTATTATATGTCGCACATATCATGCTCTATTATTGTACGCATTGAGATATTCTGTTTTCATGAGATTTCTGGATTTGAGAACCGTGGACATTTTAAAGGAGATTATGTGTTGTTTCAAAAACCCGGTTTTTTTTGATATGATATTTCAGTGCGTCCACCATGTGTTTTCTCGGTTCTGAGAGCGACATATGAAACCCGATTCGAGAAGGCGGATGAGGCCGATTGCGGGTACATGGTGGACCCGGTATGGTACCTCGAGGCGAGAACGGATCGCTGTGCAGTAGACGGTGAGCCTGGCAGAGGGACTGCTACCTACCGGTGATAGTAGTTGGGCTCGGCGGATATCCGGAGGATACCGACCGGAGTCGAGAGATGATAGGGGCCGATCCGGACTGACGTAGCCCGTGGGCCGATCCGGACTGACGGTGCCCGATATATGATGATTTACGTACCGATGCTGGGCACGGTTTTTATGATGTTTTCGAGTGTCGATGCTAGGCACTCAGGTTCCATGATTTGATATGTCGGGAGGGACACCGTTGATATATATATATATATATATCCTCATACTTTCATGCACACTCCTTTATGATACTTACATGCATGATATTGTTGCGTCAGTGGTTGACGCGTGGACTAGATCCACATACATACATGCATACACTTATTCTACTATTGGAGATTATACACATGCTTATAGACATTGATTTACGGGTGGACGAGATCCAAATATCTGCATGCATTGATTATTACTGCTGGATGTTACTCACATGCATATAGGTATTGACTACCTTGTTGGCACATATACGACCCGGTCACCCTAGATATCATAGTATTACCTTATGATATAGTTGACCTAGGAGTCGTTGTTTATTCGATTTCTACCTGTAGATATATTTCTATTCACGAGTTGGCAACTCACCCCCGTTGTGCCAAAGTTCTTGTAGGTTGACCGTGTTGATCAGTAGCGGCATCGCTGGCGCACAGTTTCTTTCGGGTGTTTTGCATTGGTAGGTGGGACATTTGTATCGTACCCACTCTTGTATTATATTTCATATTGTATCTAGTTAACTTCATCAATCAATCAAAAGTTGTAAGTTGTATAAGTGATGAGTCTTAGTGAGACTCGTAGTTGCGAGATTTGAGCGATGGGTTTTATATTCACTTTGGGAGTTATATCTTGCTCATTCCTTTATCTTGTAGTGAACTTCGCCATTGGGCGTCGTATTTCTATTTATGCTGTATTGAATGGTTGTGATCTGCCGTTTGGCGAAGAGCTAGCTCTAGCTTTGGGATGACATTATCATTATTATGTATTTGTGGTTTTGGATCAAAATATACAAAGGAGGTGCTGCCAAAATTTTTAAAAGACGAAACATGTTTTCAAACTAGTAAATTTCACTTGCATCGTTCATGTTCCTTTTCTATGCATTAAGAAAACTTGATTTCATATACCTTTATTTCAAAACCTCACCTCCTTTATTTTTTTCTTAAAAGGTTTAGATTCTGGGTTTCAGCTTACTTGAATTCCGTTACGCCTTTAGACGTTGCATGGTTCAAGTGCTGGTCACGAGCTAATATTTCGGGACGTGACAAAGTTGGTATCAGAGCGCTAGATTTAAGCTTGTTCGAGTCTATATTTGACTATGCGGAGTCTAAGGCGGTCATGTATTTCGGAACCTAGGCTTGACCTTACGGAACTTAGACTTAAACGGGGGTATTAGACCCGAACTTTCGTTTCATAGGCTGATCCTGATTGATAGAGTAGGTAGCTTGAGTAGAGTGACGTAACGTATGTCTGTTCCGCGGCATATTTACGATACGATACTCCACTTAAGAAACCTTAGGATGTGCATATTTTAAGATCTGTGATTCTCTTCGTATCCTTGATTATACATCCATTGGATATCCTCGATTCTATTAGTTCCATGATCATACTTTCATTGATGTTGTTCCTTCTTATGATCATGTATCCATTTTGGATTTGTCGTTTCCTCTCATGTCGTTGATCTTCTTTCTTCGATACTCGATTGAGGTTCCTATCACCATAGTTTGAGCGCAGTTTGAGCTGCTGCTAGCGTTGCGGTCAGGACGAGCTCGTCCGGTACGAGAGCTGACCATTGTATTTTCTGGTGACGTAGGAACGTCTTGAGTTAGTATTTTATGTTGTGACCTCTTGTGGAGGCGAGTGCTTGGTTTTACACCGGATGATCGGGCCATTGTTAGAGCTGCCAGTTGTGGGATGACTGTTGATGCACAACATACTTCAGAGATTTTGATGTCGCCTACCGTGCAGACAGGTGACCCAGTTGTTGCTGAGATTGATGGGATGTCGCTTCCAGAGCTTACGAGCTAAGATCGCCAGAGCTTCCAGGCAGAAATGCGACAGATGATAGCTAGTCTACCCCGATTTGAGAAACGAAGGTGATTCGTCAGATTGATGCACCGACGCAGGCCCAGTTGAGTTGAAGATTTCCGGTGTGGAAAGAATCTTACTCAGACATAGAGCAGACCGATCCAGAGACGACCACCGATGTATCGCCTTTCCTGGAAGATTGAGGCATTGTTTAGCATGCGGGCGAAGAATAGTCACATGTGGTATTGGCGAAGCTAAAAGGTTCAAACGAGTTCCAGGACACCATTTTCCCAAGTTTAAAGTGTTCGGAGGAACATGCAGGTAATTCTGTGGATCCTCTAGAAGAATGAAACCCTAACTCGATACGAAGACCATGGAACCGCTTTGAACCTTAGGGTTTGTGGCAGTTTAGTGGTGCCATCAGTGAGGCTTGGGTTTGCCCTTCTACGGTTGGTCCAGAGGTGCTGTGGTATGTACCGGATATTTTTAGACTGCGGTCAGATGATGAGCCTTCGGGAAATTTTTGTGCCTCGATAACTCGATCGAAAAGTTTGACGTCGTCCAGATACCATGTGATAAGATATCAGTAAGCTGACCAGCTTCGGATAGAGACCTCACCCCGATGCGTTGTGAGTTGATTAAGAGCGGGCGAGTATTGAGTATTCCTCCGATGGTAGGGACGAGTTCCCGAGGACGTGTTCGGCCAGATATCCTCTACAGAGTGATGAAGCTACAATGTATGCGATTTCGAGCCCGTGCGTGAGACTTCGGATTGACCGTGGCCGATAACAGTTGCAGTGCACAGATAGTATGGCGTGACGTCATAGTGGACAGCGATAAAGACAAGGGGAGCCAGAGGTTCATGCGAGATGCTGACGAGCTGTTGCTATTCCCCATCGAGATCAGAGACCTGATATGCTTACAGAGGCGTTTGGATACGGCCAGTTTCCGAGGAAATGTGTACGGGACACGCAGATGTTCAGAAAAGAGAGAAGATTATGCAAGAGTACCAGCCTCCGTACAGTTCGGCATAGGCAAGATCGGAAGAGACCCTGAGCAGGATTCCTTCCAGGACACCGCTGCAATGAGATTTGCACCCAGGATCAGATATGTCGTGTGTATTCAGATGACTAGAGGCTGACGCCAGTGAAGTGTTGCTCTACGAGTGGTGGCGATGATTGGCCCGGAGATGACCAGAGAAGTGCCAGAACGGAATCGTCCCCGTTAGCACACCTGACAGGGACGATGAGCCGATGGATTGCGAGAGTGGTAATCCACAGAGGAACGAAGACCAAGAGACATAAGACGCCAGACCGTGAGAAAGAGGCGAGCGGATATTCTCATTCTGCCGATTTTAGGCATACCGATTCATTTTCGACATTGTAGGAGGTGTACCTCAATGTCCTTTTTGCGATTTGTATTTGTGATCTGAGTATCACGCTTATATCGCTTGGATTTTAGTTTTGATGACGAGTTTCCTGATATTGATTTCGTGCACCATGGCTACACCTACTGGGTACTTATATTTTTGCGCATAGTTATCGCACCGATATACATATATTTTATACACCGTTGTTTTGATCTGCGATTTGTGCATATCTAATGCATTGATGTTGATTTTGTACCTCCGCAGCATGTGTTTATGATTTCGTGGATTTCATACGGATGATTTGATTACTGCACTCGGTATAGCTTATATGTGCTTGCAGTGCATTGATATGTGTTTTGTGCACGCAGTTGCACACGATTCTGATTTATACACCTTGGTGTACTCAGTGTTGCTTTTATGCGTTGAGTATTAATTGTATTTCGTGCATTTGATGCACCAGATGTTGTTTTCATGCACAATAGGTGCACCAGATATTTTTGTCATGCACTCCGTTGCAGTGGACAGATGCTTTTGTGCACACCCGTTGCACTTAGTTTTGCCTTGTGCGTATATTGGCACCTGTGTTTGGATTTTATTTCCGTGCGCACGAGACGTATATGATTATTGGATACGCCTTTTGAGGCTGATTTTGCTTTTGAGCACTTTGTTTTCATGTTGGGCACTATATAGTGTAGTAGCCAAACATGACTGATCTGAGAACAGTACCTGAGTACTCTGCATGCATTAAAAGATTACCAAAAGGGTTTTCAAGAAGAGCTATAGTCTCGCTATTTCCTACGTGCCCGTGACTGACACGAATGTTTATAAAGGAAAACCTTTTGGGATATTTTGAAAACGACGGAACGTGTATTTAAGAAAACATATATGGACATATATTATTATTTTAAACTGAGCGTCCATCACTTATGCCGTGAGTTACGCATCACACGGCAATTTAGAAAAGATTTTGCATGTATTTTATTCAAATTTTGGAGTTTTCAAAGATGCGTAATATACACATATTATAGTATTTAACTAGTGTATGTTGGATTTCAGTAGTGGATTTCGAGATCTCCATCCTTATTGTAACTCCGAGGATATGCGTGCTAAACCGATGATTTCCGTGACGCTTGACGGAGTTCGATTTTAAGTTTTGTACTCGTTTTATGCGCACTTGACGCGTTGTGTTATTTCTGCGTTTTCCATGATTTCGGAGCCCCGTGATTTGAGCTGATTATTGAAATATTTTAGATTTTATGGTTTAAATTTAAATTCAGGGACCGAATTTATTTAAGGGGGAAGACTGTAACATTTCAGAAAAACATAAAATATTATTTTTGGAATTTAATATTAAAATAATATATTTCACGAAAACTGCCCGATTTGCGAAATTGGAGTTTTCGAAAAAGAGTATAATTATATACCAAATAATTGCGAAATAAATGAAAATTAAAATAATTTATTCATTTAATAATATATTTAACGGATTTGGCAATTTTAAAATTCATTATATGCAATTTTGATAAAAACCCGATTAGTGCACTGCTAATCGCGATTAAGCCAAATCCGCATTTCTACAGCTTTTCATGGTTAGTGCACTATGATATGTTTCATTTGGTTACATGTTATTTCATTTATGTTTTTATATGGGTGTATGTGTTCATTTTGGCGAGAAAAAGAAATGAGAAAAAGAAAAGGTCAAAGGGGACATAATGAGTGGGTTAGGTATACTTGGAGAGAGAGTGTGTGTCATAGTGAGAGAGAGGGAGGGGGCTGCTGCCTCATTTCATATCCCCACCATTTTTCATCTCCCTCCTCATCTTCTCAACCCCACAACCCTCCTCAAAGAACCCTAGATCTACCTCCAATAAATTCCAAAAACCCTACACTCCCTTCACAAATTTTAATCCCCATCTTTTCCTGTACACGATGGACTGAGGAAAGTGGGATTTTGACGACGTTGGAAAGTTAGTGCTACCTTGAGTGGACTAGATGAGGTATGATTTCTTTCCTTTAGATTAGTTTTGTGTGATATCGTGTTTTAGTGTCGTTTTAGGATGTTGCTGACATGCTGTGACCCCGAGCATTCACTGGGAAAACAAACAGTATCATAGTGTTGTACTGGTAAACCTAAGTGACCACCTGAAGAACAAGACCCTTCCCACCGGTTTTGGCCAGCGACCTTGGAGACAAATCCGGCGACCCCTGGTGTATAGGAGAGTTAGGGTGTGGGTTCTGTTGGGTAGTTACCTGAAGGTGTTTAAGGGGGTTTGTTTCTACTTGATTTTTATGTAAGGACTACAGGTGAAATCTGGGAGCAGTTAGGATGTTTACATAACATGGTGACACGATTCCTGACCCGAGACATAGACCTGAACCCGATGCACGAACTTAGGATTTGTTCCGTATTGGTTTTGTGACTTTTAGTGTGCCTACTGTGAATCTGGGATGACCTGGGAAATATCTGAATCAACCAAACAATACCAGAGACCAATTTTAGACCAGAGGAGACCACCTTGACAAAAGGAGACCCCAACTCGCCTGGAAAACCGGCCTGGCCGGAATTTGCCTTAGTGTGGCCGGCCCCTCTGAGAAGATAGATGCCCAGGTTGCCCTCATAGCTCACATAGACCCTATACATCACCCTAAACTTGTTTGCTTGGATTTGTTTGACCTGAGTCAAAATCTGGGAATACTTGTGTGTGATTTAGAATATGTTTTCCGTATTTTAAATGATGAGTTTTGATATTTGGATTCGTTTTTGGTTGTCGCATGTTTGTACATCGACAACAAGGGTTGTTTGATTGATTTTGTACGCATATGCTATAGGTTCTAACCTACGAGCAATGCGCGTGCCATTTTGGTTTTTCCGCCTTGATTTTAATATCGTTACGATATGTGTTGTTATTGTAGGTACCTTCGCGTGGATTCCGAAGCCACGAAGCGAGGCGTCATCGACTTCGGCGAGCGAGGACTACGGTGAGTTGATCTATATCTACTGGGGAAGTCGGGTGGATGGCGTTTAGCACCCCCGCAAACTTTTGATGGAAAACCGATTTATAGTATATGATTAGGAAACCTAGATTAGGAAACTAGGGTTAGAATGAGATAGCTATGAAACCATATTAGAAACTAGAGGATAGTTAGAAGTGATATGTTACTACTATCGTAGGATGTCGTTTAACGATATTATCGTTTAGGGTACTGTAGGACTAGATAGTCGATGTAGATGCGTCATCCGAACCATACCTTTTTCTAAACAAAAGAATCGTATGTATCTTTTAAATGTATACCTTGAGGGATGTTACGGATCTTCAAATGATATCTTTTCCTTAAAAACACCGTAACCCCTATTTTCAAAACTACGATTCACTTCTTTAAAAGTCTGATTGTATGGTTCGGGTGTGTTTATTAGATTAGATACTTGTACTTAGTAGAGATAGCATGTTTTTGTAAATTCGATTTGATAGGTGATTTAAAAGAGATGAAAGAATATAAGACTGATATGATGTCATATGATATGATGGTATACGGATGCGAGTCGATCGAGTTGATTTATACCCTGCCGGTCCCCTAATATGAGATTATTGCGGATGTGAACTGGGACATAGGCACATAGATATACATACATTTATAGACTGTTGTGAATCATGGATGATAGGACGTATGTGATATTAGGTCGTACCCTCTTTTGTCGTATAGGAAGATAGGATCCCTATTAGTATAATGCCGCCGCACGATGATATTCCGTGCGTGATGAGTTTGACTTGATGATTGATCCTTACCCTTGAGTAGAGGTTGCCGTACGATGGATGATACCGTACGCGATGTTACTGGGCTAGATGCCGATTGATAGATTCACCGACTCGGACATATGATAGTTACGTATATCTTTTAGCTTTTAGCTGATGATTTACCTTGTGCTGCATTCATGATATTATTATTGCATCGCATATACTTGTGATAGTACACCTGCACCATTATCGATGATGCGTATGTCATACGTACACAGTTTATAGGCTCACACACTTCATCATCGATAATTGCCATGTCACTGCACAGTAGGATTGCTGCATCATGATATGACTCATCGCATAACCTGCTTGCACATATACATTGATACATTCATACTTGCGGATATACACATTTGTATATCCATATTCGTGCACATATACATTCATACTTGCGGAAATACACATTTGTATATCCATATTCGTGCACATATACATTGATACATTCATACTTGCGGATATACACATTTGTATATCCATATTCGTGCACATATACATTGATACATTCATATTTACGGATATACACATTTGTATATCCTTATTTGTGCACACATACATTGGTACATCTATACTTGTGCATATACATATTGTACCTATAACGATAACTGGTTTTATTGTAAAATTGGGAACCGCATGTTATAATTTAAAAACTGGAATCTTTTTAAAAGTGCGGTATTCCCTTAATATGTCATATCACTATTCCGCGTTGCATGATACACGATATGCTTACATTTCTATTATATGTCGCACATATCATGCTCTATTATTGTACGCATTGAGATATGTTGTTTTCATGTGATTTCTGGATTTGAGAACCGTGGACATTTTAAAAAAGATTATGTGTTGTTTCAAAAACCCGGTTCCTCTTGATATGATATTTCAGTGCGTCCACCATGTGTTTTATCGGTTTTGAGAGCGACATGTGAAACCCGATTCGAGGAGGTGGATGAGGCCGATTGCGGGTACATGGTGGACCCGGTATGGTACCCCGGGGCGAGAACGGATCGCTGTGCAGTAAACGGTAAGCCTGGAAGAGGGACTACTACCTACCGGTGATAGTATTTGGGCTCGGGGGATATCCGGAGGATACCGACCTGAGTCGAGAGAAGATAGGGGCCGATCCGGACTGACGGAGCCCGTGGGCCGACCCGGACTGACGGAGCCTGATATATGAGGATTTACGTGCCGATGCTGGGCACGGTTTTCATGATGTTTTCGAGTGTCAATCCTAGGCACTCAGGTACCATGATTTGATGTGTCGAGAGGGACACCGTTGACATATATATATATATATATATATATATATATATATATATCCTCATACTTTCATGCACACTCTTTTATGATACTTACATGCATGATATTGTTGCGTCAGTGGTTGACGCGTGGACTAAATCCACATACATACATACACTGATTCTGCTAATGGAGATTATACTCATGCTTATAGACATTGCTTTACAGGTGGACGAGATCCACATATCTGCATGCATTGATTATTACTGTTGGATATTACCCGCATGCATATAGGTATTGACTACCTTGTTGGCACATATATGATCCGGTCACCCTAGATATCATAGTATTACCTTATGATATAGTTGACCTAGGAGTCATTGTTTATTCGATTTCTACTTGTAGATATATTTCTATTCACGAGTTGGCAACTCACCCCCGTTATGCCACAGTTCTTGCAGGTTGACCGTGTGGATCAGTAGCGGCATCGCTGGCGCACAGTTTCTTTTGTGTGTTTTGCATTGGTAGGTGGGACATTTGTATCATACCCACTCTTGTATTATATTTCATATTGTATCTAGTTAACTCCATCAATTGATCAAAAGTTGCAAATTGTATAAGTGATGAGACTTAGTGAGACTCGTAGTTGCGAGATTTGAGCGATGGGTTTTATATTCACTTTGGGAGTTATATCTTGCTCATTCCTTTATCTTGTTGTGAACTTCACCGTTGGGCGTCGTATTTCTATTTATGCTATATTGCGTGGTTGTGATCCGCCGTTTGGCGAAGATCTAGCTCCCACTTGGGGATGCCATTATCATTATTATGTATTTGTGGTTTTGGATCAAAATATACAAAGGAGGTGCTGCCAAAATGTAACATTTCAGAAAATAAAATCTTATTTTTGAGAATTTAAAATAATAAAATAATGAGTTTGTGTAAAATAAAAAAAATATCTTCAGTGATTGGCCTAAAAATATTTGTGCTTGGGGAGTTGTCACAAAATGGTATTGTTGTAACATGTATGTGTGTGTGTGTGTATATATATTGTTTAAATTAATATGTTGTTTTTTTTTTAAATTGAATGTACAACTCTTCTCATCCCCTTCTCAAGTCAACAATGTCAATCCAATCACCATTTCCCTAGTTGCCCCTCACTTTCCCAGCAGCATAGGCCAGCCCCACCTCAACATTCTTAGTTTTTTTTTCCTAGTTTGCCTAATTACCTTAGCCCCAAATATATTTTAAAAAAAAAAAAGAGGAAGCCAGAGGCCACTGCAAATATATGGCACGTGTCCCCTTTCCCTCTCCTATAAATCCCATCTAAGCAGCCCCCCTCCTCAATCTCACTCATTTCCAAATCCCCAATTAATTTTTCCACTCACTCAAATCAATTTCAATTTTCAATCTCAGTTCCTACGATGCCGACGATCATGGATCCGGTCCCGCTCCTGCCCACCGACGCCGTCGGCCGCCGTTACCAGCACCGCCACCTCCGCCTCGGCCTCTGCAGCGTCGCCAGTTCCTCCGCCACGCGACCAGCCGCGGATGGTGAGGGAGTCGTCGCTGCTCGCGCGGGAGGCGGCGGTGGCAGAGGTGATGGAGTAGGAGGCCGACACCTGGGCCCACTCCAGGCCGGTGGTGATCTTCGACGTGCTGTGGAACCTCTCCTTCGTCTCGGTGGCAGCAGTGGTGCTGATGCCGAGCCTGGACGAGTCGCCGGCGATGCCGATGAGGTTATGGGTGCTGGGGTACGGGCTGCAGTGCTTGTTTCATTTTGTGACGGTTTGTGTCGGCGTCCGCAAGCGGAAGAGGACGGTGGATGAGAATGGCAGGAACGACGACGAGGAGATGCCAGGTATTGCAAAGTCTCTGGAATCTGCGTACACAATGTTTTCATTGATATGGTGGGTAATTGGTTTCTATTGGATCACTATAGGAGGCAAAGCTATGTCACATGATGCACCCCAACTTTACTGGCTTTTTGTAGTTTTTCTGTCGTTTGATGTGCTCTTTGTGGTGTTCTGTGTTGGTATATATTTATATACACCTATATGTTATTGGAGTCTGTGTTTGCTGCTGTTTACCTTGTATAATTGCAATTCTTTATGCCGTGGCAGATCAGGAAGGAGCATATGAGGAAGACATTTGCAAACTTCCCAAGTTCAAATTTAGAAGGATAGGAGATCCCGAGAATGGTGAGATAACTAGACCCTCTGGTGGAATGATGAAAGAATTAGGCAGCGATGCACCCATCGAGCAAGCTCTTTCGACAGAGAATGATGTACCTTCACATGGATTTCATACGATAAGGGAAGAGCATGGTGACATCGACTTCGGCAGACAATGACCAGGTGAGTAGATGTATATCTACGGGGGAGATCGGGTGGATGGCGTATAGCACCCCCGAAACTATAGAATAGTGTTTTTACCCTGTTAATTATGAGCTTGGAGGTGTTATTGGAGACTTAGCGAGTAGGGTATTTTAGCAGATCTTAGGTTAGATTTTGTTGATCTAGGAAAACTACCCGGAGGATGATGTATCTTGGAGGCGAGTCATAGATTACGTGTGGTCACACCCACACGCACACACGCACACTTGATTTCTTGTGTATATGGGTATATATATGTGTGTGTGTATGAGTGTAGGTATACATACATACATACATACATATAAACACACACAAACACATATCCGTGAGACGAGGATGGTGTATGATACTTGGAGATGAGTCGATATGATCAGGAACGATGCCGTGAGCTTTGATATGCGATTGAGGCATGATAAGATATATGATAGGATATTATAATGGATCTCTGGGCGATGTGTACTCATTCGTAGGTTTCAGGTAGACACACACGCACACACAGAGACTTGACTTGGTGTATATGTGTATGTGTGTATATGTATAGGACTAGGTGTAGGTATATATATACACAACATGTATATGTGATACAAGATTGTGATATGATACATGGGGATGAAACAATATAACTGGGCTTGATGCCGTGAATTCTTGGCTATACAGTCGTGTTATGATGTTAGCGAATCATTAGAAAATGAGATAATGGATATGTATACATAAACAATAATAGGGGGTGATGATATTGAGGTACATGAGACTCTAGAAATAGAACCCGGACCGTAACCCGTGACTTGATTACGATATGAGATATGTGTAACTTGATTTCGATATGATATATATATATATATATATGTGACTTAATCACGACTTGATATATGTGACTTGATCAAGATATGATATATGTGACATGATATTTCTGATGACCAATTGGCAATGTATACTTACGCAGACATAATATACGATTGATGATATTGGGATGTACACGATTATAGTACAGTACCATTGATCCTGACATCAATGGAAGATGATGTTATACGAATGATGATGTACGTAGGTGATACCTGACCCGTACCCCGATATTGGGATGTCGTACGATGGATTTTACCGTACGAGGCATAAATGTGATGATTGATCCGCACTCTTGATTTGAGGAAGCCGTACTGCGTACGTGATGCTATTGAGGCGGGATCGCCGACTATTACAGATATGGACTCAGAGCTTAGGTGGATCCTTATTTCCTATCAACTAGTTCCTTTAGTTTAGTTCCTTATGGGTTTAGATAGATACTAGTTTAGGCTCGAGTCATATAGTTGTAGTTAGATATGTATATTTCAAATGAGTAGTTAGTACACATTTTACCTTTAATTTTCAGATTGTAATCATCACATTGCATGTTCATACATATATTCCTGTAGTTAATATAAAACTCTGCCTGTTAGGACACCAGCACCATTACCGATGATGCGCATGTTCCACGTACACTTATTTGCCGGCTCACACACATCATCGATAATTTCTATGTCACGTATACTTTAGAACGTATTATCTTTTATGGATAGAATCAGCTAAAGGCTAGATCAGTATAATATTGTGATTACTCCTAGGTGTTAGTCTGGACATGACATTTATTGCTTAGACATTTCATGCATTCATATTTTCATGTTATCATGCAGTATTATGGGGCATAAGCCGACACTTATCATATACTTACTCATGATTTTGGGATTTTGGATTTCTATGAGATTTCTGGATTTTGGGGAAAACCGCAAGAATATATAAAAACTACGCTCTCTCTCCTCCTCTCTTTTTAAAATATAAGTTGCGGTTTTCTCGTGATGTACGTGTCGTCCACCATGAGATTTCATGTTTTCTGTTGGATTTTGAGACTCGATTTGAGGAGTGGATGAACCGTCTCGGGTACATGGTGGGCCCGGTATGGTACCCCGGGGCAAGAAGATTGAGTTGTAGACGATGAGCCTGACAGGGGAGGACTACCTACCGGTGATGTCTGGCGCGGCGGATATCCGGAGGATACCGACTGTTGTCGTGAGATTTGATGATATGGGCCGAACCGGACTGACGGAGCCCGAGATATTGAGATTATGAGACATTGAGTGTCACGACCCGAAAGTACGGAACGTGACTGGCACTTAGATTACGAGACGTCTAAAGGCGTACCGTAACCTAAGTCAGCCAAAACCCAGAAAAATCTAAACCTGAAGCAAAAGAGAGTGAAGGAAAACCTCACATGAAAACGATTTGTAAATCAATTAAGTTGCATTGAACCCCCTTTAAAAACATCAAAAATTCCCGAAAATTTCGATAGAGTCTCCCTTGTATTTTCTATCCCCCAAAATGGGTACAACAAGATATATAACCTGTAGTCACAAAATGGCATCCCCAAGCGGGAGCTAGCTCTTCGCCCAAAGCGGATCACAACCACACGCAATAAATAAGTAATATCAAGAAAAGGAGCATAAAAGAAATGCAAAATATCAGAAAACACAACGTCGGCTCAAGTGAGCTCGACCCAAAAGAAACCACATATATACAAATCTCTCAGTCTCATCACTAGGTCGCATATACAAATAAAAAGTGGTAGATGGAGAATACTAGATACAATGATAGAGCAAAAAGAAACAAAGTGTGCTCGCAACCCACCTAAGAGCAATGTCGTGAGTCTGAGCAAAAAGGAGCTGATGATAAGATAGCCCGCCGCTACAAGGATGACGGGTCCGACCTGCAAGACACTGTGGCACAACGGGGGTGAGTTGCCAGCTCGTGAGTAGAATATAACATCTAATAAGGCAATCGTAAGAATGCACGCAAATGCGTTACAGCATGTATGTCCAGATGTGATGTAGTACCTCTAGTATGCATGCACATGTATGCAATGTCATTACTAAATCTCTAAGTGTTTCAAATGCTAAGAGTTCTGCAATCTAATCTTTAGAAAAAGAATATCTGTATAATAGCTAAATAACATCAAGAAATCATCTGAAAACCCGTGTCAAGCATCGACACCAAATATGAAATCACATATGTCTCAATGTCTCATTGTATCAATGTCTCAAATATCGGGCTCCGTCAGTCCGGATCGGCCCATATCATCAAATCTCACGACAACGGTCGGTATCCTCCAGATACCCGCCGTGCCAGACATCACCGGTAGGTAGTCTTCCCCTGCCAGGCTCATCGTCTACAACTCGATCTTCTTGCCCCGGGGTACCATACCGGGCCCACCATGTACCCGAGACGGTTCATCCACTCTTCGAATCGGGTCTCGAAATCCAACCGAAAACATGAAAACTCATGGTGGACGACACATACATCACGAGAAAACCGCAACTTTGTTTTAAAAATGGTAAATATAAGCTTTTGTTAAATTCTTGCGTTTTCCCCCAAAAATCCAGAAATCGCAGCAATACTGAAATCCTTAAGAAAATCATAATGTCCAACATGTTATATATGATAAATGTCTATGATATCAAGGTATGCGATGTGAATTGTGGCTAGAAATCTATGTAAGTATGATGATGATGCGAGGTATATACATGCTATGTAATTTCATATATCATGTATGATGCAAGTGGCGATACTAAGCTAAACAGGTTCTACAGTGCACGTGACATGGCAATTACCAAAGGCGTGTGTGTCACATGAATAGTGCGCATGTAACAGATGCCAATGGTAATGGTGTTTGTGTCCTACGAAGTGATATCGCATATGTGTGTATGAATATCCATGCAATATAGTATACGGTTAGCTATAAGGGTATGCAATGTAAATAAAGGGGTAAGCTAACTAACAATACAAGTATTGCAAGAAATAAGGTACTCTTAACTAGGGGGCGCCTCGCGCCATCCAGACGATTCCCCCATAGATGAATACATCTACTCACCTGAATGCCTCGCTAATCCGATCCGACCACCGCCTTGCCTTTACGCGCCGTGTCCGATGTTTCCCCGACCGATCCTAACATTGCATAACACACAATATAAGATTACATACCCCTAAAATGACACCAAGTCAATATAAAAAGATCGACGCTCTTGAATTAAACATAACGTGCACTCGGTGCGCGGAAAACACACGAAAATCGCTAAATCTTAACTAGAATCGCCATTTCGGGGCAATCGACAAAACTAAAACCCGACTATACGAAACCCCGCATTCGCGCACACTAAAAGTCGTATGAGATGCTAAAGTTATCGTCCATATATTGTAATTAGATCACCTCCTAATAGTTATAAAAATCTAGTAAGCAATTAGCATCCCGATAACAACGCAAACATCGCAAATTTGCGACAAAAATAACTACCATCAAGCATACTCATCCAACCATACAACTAGCTAACCACAACACTTACTTCAACCTATTAGAAATGCTTCAAACCCTAATCCACAATCAAATCCCTTTCTTGAATTTCATGAACAAGCAATTTCTATTAAATTGATACTTCAAAATTCTAATTTAGCACATTTAAACTACAATTTGACAAATAGATTAGGATTTTCTCCTCACAAGTTTGAACCCTAGCTTGCTCAAGCCACCAAAGATGCCTCCTTTCCTCAAGTTTTAAACTAAATTGGCTTGAGGAGAGATAGGATTAGGATTTTGCTTTGAATTTGAGATGGAATTTGTGAATTTTTAATGGATTTTGATGTGAAAATGAAGCAAGAAAAGTGAAAAAAAATTAGGGCTGAAGGAGGGAGGGGCTCGGCCTAAGCAATTGGAGGAGGAAAATGAGAGAGTGTGTAGAAAATTCCATGAAGAAAATATCATCTAAGGTCAATTTAGGCTTTCACATCAAAACTTTTTCAAAAAAACCCCTTTTTCTTATCATTTTCATATGATTCTTAAACCCTTGAAAAAAATCTTGAAAAGTCATGATGCAATTTTTATTAACACTAAATTTTAGTTTATAAATATTCCTAATTAAGAAATTTACCTAATTATATTTGTATTTATCACTCATTTAATGTATTTTTAAAATCTAAAAATAATATTAAAAATAATTAATTACGAATTTTTTTTTATTTAACTAGAAAATTATAAGTGGCATTTTAGTGACCAATTTATAGTAATATCTTATCTAAATTTTGTATAATTAGGTTTATAATGAAAAATACCTATTTTGAATTTTTACGGAAAAAACTGACATTTTAGCCGATTACCGAAAAACTGCCTAAACGATTTTCGAAGAGTTACAATCTTCCCCCTTTAAAGAAATTCGGTCCCCGAATTTAAAATTTAACTATGCGTACCTTCAAAAAGATGGGGATATCTCTTCCTCATCTCGACCTCGGTCTCCTAGGTGACCTCCTCGCTGTTCGGGCCACGCCAAAGGACCTTGACGGACGGTATAACCTTCGACCTTAATTTCTTCACCTGCCGATCCAAAATGACTATCGGCTGCTCGGTGAATGAAAGATCACACTCTAGCTGGATCGTCTGGTGCTGAATCGCATGGGAAGGATCATGGAGGTACTTCCGGAGCATCGAGACATGGAATACGGGGTGAACATCGGGGAAGCTGGGCGGAAGAGCTAACCGATAAGCGACTGGACCACCACGCTCAAGGATTTCGAAAGGACCAACATATCTAGGACTCAGCTTCCCTTTCCGCCCAAATCTCATCACACCTTTCATCGGAGAGACCTTCAGGAAAACATGATCGCCAACAGCGAACTCGAGTCGGCGACGGCGCCTGTCAGCATATGATTTCTGCCTGCTCTGTGCCGCTTTCATCCTGTCCCGAATCAGCTGTATCTTCTCGGTCATCTCCTGTACGATCTGCGGCCCCAAAACACTGCTCTCCCTGAGCTCTGTCCAACATACAGGCGATCGACATCTCCTCCCATATAAAGTCTCGAATGGTGCCATCTGAATCGTCTCCTGGAAGCTATTATTGTAGGAAAACTCGATCAAAGGCAAATGACGATCCCAGCTACCACCGAAATCTAAAACACAAGCTCTGAGCATGTCCTCAAGAGTCTGAATAGTACACTCCGACTGACCATCAGTCTGTGGATGAAAGGCTGTGCTAAAACTCAATCGGGTGCCCAATGCTTCCTGAAGTTTCTGCCACAATCGGCTGGTAAACTGGGTGCCCCGGTCGGACACAATGCAAGTAGGAACACCATGCAGTCGCACTATCTCATCAATATAAACCTGGGCGTACTGAGAAAATCCAAAAGTGGTCTTCACTGGCAGGAAGTGAGCCGCTTTCGTCAGTCGATCCACAATCACCCAAATAGAGTCATACCCTCAACTGGTCCTGGGTAGACCCACAATGAAGTCCATGGAGACCTGCTCCCACTTCCACTCAGGGATGGGCAAAGGCTGTAACTCGCTGGCTGGCCTCTGGTGCTCGGCCTTGACTTGCTGACAAGTCAGGCATCTCGACACAAAGTCTGTAACATCCTTCTTCATCCCATCCCACCAGTAAACCTCTCTCAAATCACGGTACATCTTGGTGGAACCTGGGTGAACACTGTATACTGATCTAAGTGCCTCCTCGAGAATATCACGCCTCAGTCCCTCTGAATCTGGCACGCACAGTCGAGTCCCAAATCGAGGTATCCCCTGATCATCAATCACGAACTCAGAAACTCTGCCCTGCCGAATCTGCTCAATAATCTCTAAAATGCGGGCATCGCCGGACTGTGCCTCACGGATACGGTCAAATAACTGTGGGCGTGCTCTGAAATGGACCAGCTGTCCCCCTGTAGGAGTAAACTCGAATTGCACTCTGCTATCACATAAAATCTGCCAATCCGCCGTCGACTGCATCTGTACTGCACTCAAACAAGATAAGCTACCTCCGGGCCTCCTACTCAAAGCATCTGCCACCACATTCGCCTTGACCGGATGGTATAGAATCTCGCAGTCATAATCCTTCACCAACTCCATCCAACGACGCTGTCTCAGGTTCAGATCTCGCTGCTGGAAGATATACTTCAAACTCTTGTGGTCAGTGAATATCTGGCACGACTCACCGTATAGGTAATGTCTCCAGATCTTAAGCGCAAATACCACTGCAGCCATCTCTAAATCATGGGTGGGGTAGTTCTGTTCGTGTTTCCTCAGCTGCCGAGAAGCATACGCGATAACTCTGTCGTGCTGCATCAATACACAGCCCAGCCCTACTCGAGAAGCATCACAATATACCACGAACCCGCCTGATCCTGAAGGCAATGCTAACACTGGTGCAGTAGTCAGACGAGTCTTCAATTGCTGGAAACTATCCTCATATGCCTGGGTCCAATCAAAAGGAACCCCCTTCCGGGTCAATCCGGTCAACGGTGCCGCAATGCGGGAAAAATCCTGGACAAAACGTCGATAGTAGCCGGCCAGACCTAGAAAACTGCGAACCTCTGTAACTGATACTGGTCTAGGCCAACGCTGAACTGCCTCGATCTTCTTCGGGTCCACAAAAATACCATCTCTCGTCACCACATGACCCAAGAAGTCGACACTGTCTAACCAGAATGCGCACTTGGAAAATTTGGCGAACAGCTGATGCTCCCTCAAGTCTGCAATGTGATACGTAAGTGCTGCTCATGCTCCTCCCGGCTCCGAGAATAAACCAAGATGTCGTCAATGAACATAATAATGAACTGATCGAGATACGGCCTGAATACACGGTTCATCAAATCCATAAATGCTGCCGGAGCATTGGTGAGCCCGAACGACATCACCAAGAACTCATAATGATCATATCGAGTACGGAAAGCGGTCTTCGGAATATCCTCCTTCCGAACCCGTAACTGGTGATAACCTGACCGTAAATCAACCTTCGAGAAAAACCCTGCACCCTGGAGCTGATCGAATTAGTCATCAATGCGGGGTAGGGGATATCTGTTTCGCACAGTAATCCGGTTCAGCTGACGATAATCAATGCATAAGCGCATACTTCCGTCCTTCTTCTTAACAAACAGGACGGGAGCACCCCAAGGTGACACACTCGGTCGGATAAGCTCTTTGTCCAGCAAGTCCTGTAACTGATCCTTTAGCTCTCTCAGCTCCGCCGGGGCCATCCGATAAGGCGGTATAGAGATAGGCCCCGTGCTGGGGATCAAGTCGATGCAGAACTCAATCTCGCGCTTTGGTGGCAGACCAGGCAGCTCGTCAGGGAATACATCAGGAAACTCTCTCACAATAGGGACCGGGTCCAACGGAACCTCTGTAGAGCTAGTATCACAAACATAGGCTAAGAATCCCTGACACCCTTTCCTCAAGAGCTGACCAGCGCGCAAAGAAGAAATCAAGCTGGGAAGGGTAGCGCTACGATCTCCCTGAATAACAAGTACCGGCTCACTAGGAAAATTGAATCCGACTGCTTTCTCATGGCAGTCCACGGATGCATAACAGGTGGCTAGCCAGTCCATACCAAGAAGAACGTCAAAATCTAGCATATCGAGGAGAATCAAATCAACTGAAGAATCTCTCTCCCCGATACGAACGGAGCACGATCGGTACACAAAACGGGCAAAAAAAGACTCGCCTACCGGTGTAATAATGACAAGCGGCTGATCTAACGTAGCAGACTCTCGGCCCAACCTCGGTGCAAAGTACGTGGATACATAGGAATGTATGGAGCCTGGATCAAATAATACCCGTGCATCAAAAGAACATACTGGCAGAGTACCTGTCACGACGGCATTGGATGCCTGTGCATCCCGAGGAGTCAACGCGAACACTCGGGCCTGTCCACCACTAATAGCTGGCTGTCCTCTGCCTCTACCTCGGCCTCTGCCTCTGTTGCCCCGTCCTCTCTGAACCGGACCGCCACGCCCATGGCCTCTAGAAGCATCTGGCTGGCATGGAGCATCATCAGGAGTAGGTAATAGAGCTCTCTGAGGAGGTGGTGAGGGTGGTAAGGTCACATGCGGGACTGTCGCCGCGCCCTGACGTCCCATGGTACAGTCTCTGATACGGTGGTACTGACTCCCACACCGAAAACATCCTGGCGACGACTGCTGGGTTTGTGGATATGAACCAAACAACTGACCTTGTCTCAATCCTCTGCCTCCACCATCTCCCGGAAATAATCTATCACGGTGTCTACCCATCTGCCGCTGAGCTGGTGTATCAGTACGGATCCTCTTCGGCCCAGAAACGACCGGAGTCTCAGAAATATGCTCCTCCAAAAGTAAGGCTGCATCCATCGCGGTTGCGTATGTGTCAAAGTGCTGGGTGCCGATGGCAAGGAATAGCTGTGTATCAAGCCCTCGCACAAACCTCTTTATTCTCTTCTCTTCTGTGTCTACTAGGTACGGAGCATATCGAGACAACTAGGTAAATTGTATATCATACTCCGACAATGTCATCCAAGGAGTCTTGCGCAGAGACTCAAAACTACTGGCTCGAGCATCTCGGACACTCTCCGGAAGAAAACGGGAAAGAAATGCATCTGTAAACTCGTCCCAGGTCATAGAAGGTAGACCTGCAGCTCGGCCTCTCTCTACTGAATCGTACCATGTCTGGGCAAGACCCTCCAGACGAAAACTCGCAAACTCCACCAATCTATCATCAGAACACCTCAATGAACGGAAAAACCAAGCCATCCTATCAAGAAATGCCTGTGGGTCCTCTGTCGCATCCGTACCGGTAAAAGCTGGAGGTCTCAATCTCATGAACTCCTGTAGTGAAACAGGGATAGTCTCCGTAGTAGCAGGAGCGACCATCTGTGCAGCAGGTACATGTTAGTTGTATGTATGTCCTAGAGGCCAGTATTATACAGATGATGTATATTATATTGGATGCTTGGACATATATAGAGATGACTTTCTTGCTCGATATGATAGTATGCTATCGGGTTGCTCTTTATCTTAACATATACACTAGTCTCTTTAAACTGTCTTATGGTTACATGTTGGTAAAGCCCTTAGGATGTGTACTTGACTACCTGGACTATGATGCAGATCATACTGGTGGGGACATGGTAGTCCATAAGTACATCCTTCAAGGTCCCTAGTCGTGGGTGTATCGAGACGGGGCATCGATATACCAGAGTAGACTAGCGTATACGCTTCTCGACCCATGAGATGGGCGATGGATGATCCCATATACATTGGTGTTTGACATCAGAGATGGTATACGGGTGCTCAGTGAAGACTGGGTACACTGGACGGACTCGCCGAGAACTCCCAGATGGTATTATACCTCACGTCAGATGGCAGTTCTCAGGTGACACTTGTACAGGTTAGTCTGTAGACCCGAGATCGTCATAGAGTCTTGTGTGATTCCCACTGTGCTTTGATCTCCACCTTACCACGTCCATGAGGGCATGCAAAACGGTGGTCTTTGGGTACAGTCCCGAGTCACATGGAGGCAATGAGCGATAGGAGGGGTTTCTTCTCTCCCGGTATTGGGAGTTGATGTTGCGCTGTGCTCGATTGGCCGTAACAGGGAAGTCCCTGGCCAGGGCTGATCAGAGATTTGCTGGTAAGTGTTACCGGTAGTTTCTCGACCCGTTATGAGCCTCACATCGGCATAACTTATCGGTTATTGGGGTCTGACGTTTACCACCCCTAAACTTGATATGCGACGTATCAGACGAATAGACCGGACTGTACGGTAAGTGTTACTGGTTGGATTCACAGGAGTGTGAGCGGGCTAGCTCGTCGATCTTCTGATCGCTCAATACCCGGATGGCCGTTACATTTAGCAGACTGCTTGCGGCTTGTGGGTGCTTGATATGATCATCATCTGCTACCGGCGTATTGACGAGTCTTTAGAGTCCTACACAGAGGTTTCCTGGCTCAAGCGAAACGAAATAGGAGCGCATATGAGATATGTGCAGGACCAAGAATAATGCGTGTATGTGATACCGTATTTCATTCTCGCGATGGATGTATCGATTGGTTATATTCGATATAACCTAGATATCGAATCAAGGATTGATTCGATAAGCCGATACATAGGATACTAGTCGGTTATATGCGATATGACCGGATCGTTAAATCAAGTGTTGATTTGATGATTTAATGTATAATTATATATTTGATATATTACTTTGCATTAACTAGTATTGGTTCACTTTAAATGGATTTTCTCACTTGATGTACATGTTGTATATGTGATATACTTATGTGCACATCTTTGTATCATGTTTGATGATACTTGCTCATTTGGTTAAGTGTGAAGAATTAAACCATGGTTAAGAGATGATTAGGGTTTTGCCTTTTTATTTATTTATTTGTTTATTTATTTTGAAAAGGTTTAGATGAGAATGGTGGCTTTCTTTGTCTCTTATTGAAGCTTCATGAAGCTTTGACTTATGCAACCATTCTTGTCTTCATGCTTAACCCTAACTCATCCAAGTAACCATGGTATATTCTCTACACTTAACCTTAGTTAGGATATGATAAGTATTGTTTTCTTTTTCATTTTAAATCACTTAACATATTCCTTTCTTCTTCTTGATCATCTTCTTCTTCAAGAAAAGCTTAAGCCCATCAATGGCAACTTGAGCAAAAGTGAGTTAAATTCCAATTCTAAAGTGAACCCACCTCCTAATTCTTCACCCTCTACCTCTTGCCAAGTTGTTTTGGGTGTTTTCTTCACAAGTTTCACAACTTGGTGAAGTCGGAGCTTGAACTTGTGAAACCTCGACGTAGATCATCTTCGGCACGAAGCCGACGACCTAGTCCGCCTAATTCTCCGATGAAGCCGACGTTTGAGTTCGGGATTCGAGATGGACAGCGAGAGGACGCCTACGTGGAGCTAAGGAAGTGGATAACCGGATCTACAAAGGTTGTAGCCCCTCTCCTTTAGTTAAGTTGTTAACTAGTTTCGTTTATCGCCTAAATATCTAGTTAACGATCCGTATTAGGGTTTCTCGGCACCCGTAAAATTTGAATTTGGCATGGTTGATGCCTTGTGAGACCTCATTAGCGTGCCTAGGAACCCTACAGTGGTATCAGAGATTAGCTAGAGCCTTAGGCGAAGTCAAGACGACGTTTGAAACCCGAACGAACCCGAAACCCTAAAACCCAAGTGCTCTCTGGACTTTTTCTAAAATCTGGGATTTTTCCAGATTAAAAATTGCTAAAAAATTCAGCAGGGAAATCTATGAATTACGGTGCAAAAATTACTTGATGAACAGTCTACAGTGCGGCGGAACCGCGGCCTAAGCCTGCTTAGGCGGCGGTTCCGCGGCAACTTTATTAAATTATCACATAATATTTGCACAGTAACTGATATCTTCTGGTGTTGGATTTTCTGGGAATTTTTAAAATTTATTCAAGAGTTGAATTTTCTGGGGTGTTTTAGAGCTTCGATGTTTCGATCGGATTATCAAATTTCGTCTTTGTGTATTTCCGGATAATTTTTGAATTTGTTAAAAAGTTCGACCGGATATAAATACCCAATTTTTCCCCTGTCGGGAAATTTCCAAGTGTTGGATTTTTCCGTAGTTTAAAGACGTTCTAAGTAGTGCAAGTAACGCGATGGACCCTCTAGAAGACAACAAACCTTAACTCGATTATGTGACCGTCTTGAACTGCCCTTTGAACCTTCGGGTTTGGGGCAGTACGGCGTGCCACATGTGAGGCGTTGGCTTGACCCACGGCTGGACCGTTGCTACTGAGGCACGAACTGAATGTTTTTAGACTTGTTTCATGTGTTGAGCTGTATCGGGAAAACTTGGGTATTCGACTGTTCGATCGGAAAGTTTAACATTTTCTGTTTATCTGGAATGTGATACAATAATTGGAATTCACAAACAGTAATGAGATAACTGAATGAATGTTATAAATCTAGCGGTTTAGTTTCACTTGATATTGAAAAGAGTTTTCGATAATGAGACTAAAATGCGGGGTTTATAACTGTTAGGCTTGTGATGTCTAAGTATTTCATTTGATTAGGCATGTGATGTCTAAAGAGGTTGCGGATTCCAACTGTTGTAGTTTTACACTTTCTTTTCTGTGACCGTAAGTGTAATATGTGATATCGCCGGTTTCGTTGCTATATGTCAACGACAATTGGGATAGACATATTTACTTACGTTGATGACATGTGATGTTATGTGTTGCTGGATATGTTATATTGGATTGTCGTGTTTGAATAGCCGGGGGTTTTTATGTGAGATGAGTGTTTTTCATTTTCATTCATGTAAAAACTTGTATGTAATATTCTTTTATTTGGGGCACTTCCAGGTTGCGGAAGTTGTCACCTTTTGTATATTATTTACTTTTCCGCATTAGGATAGACACAAGGAGGGGAGCACAAGTAACCGGGTTCTGGGGTCCAGTGGGAGACCAACTCGAGGAGTCGAGTCCGGGTCTCCTAACCCTAGAATTGGCAGGGTTGCTTGCCGCTTTCGTAGGGGTCTAGGGGTGTGGGATTGGCTATTCATCACGACCGTGGAATCCGTGTTTTATACTGGCTCGTATTGAAAACACGGACGTCCTAGTATATCCAATATTTCATATGTTTCTTCTGCTGCGATATCTGTGATGTGATCATGTGATGTTCTCTGATAGATACAGTATATAGTATATATGATATATTATATAGACGTTACTTATGTTTTACACCCGCACTAGCCCTGCCCTGCTCTGTCGTTAGTTACCTAACCTAACGGTGCATGAGGGGACATCGAGGCGAATGCGGATGGCATAAGTGTACGTCGTATTTATCTGTGATGTTTAGGTATTTAAATGATGGGACTTCATTAATGTGATTAATGAAATAAAAGAAACCAAATGATGTTGTAGAATCAGATTTTAAAATAAAACAGGTAGCTACAGTTCTGGCTTTGCATAGCGGTATATATGATATACCCTGCACCTTATTCGATGAGGAAAGGACCGAGATTCCTTCACCGGGAGTGACTCCTTTAGCGATAACTGGCAGATGCTACGCACTCGGTTTGCTTTTGATTGCTTCTATAGTTTCTGCTTTGCACAGTGATATATATGATATATCCCGCACCTCATTCGACGAGGAAAGGGCCGACGATCCCTTCACCAGGAGTGACCCCTTTAGCAAAACTAGAAAAGCCTCAAAATCATTCCATTTCAAAACTTCATTTGATTCTACAACGATATCAAGTTCATTACGCAATAGGTTTTCAGAAAAACCTGTCGTAACCCTCCGTCATTTCAGATAAAGACTATTTAGTATTCGTGCTACATTTGTTGACTTCCGTCAAGGCGTAGTGTGCGGTAGCTAACTAGTATTTATCTGCTTATGCATATGATGCAGATTGGATTAGGGTAGTCGTGCGGCCTTGTTGACCTCCGTCAAGGGTCGTGCGGGTGGGTTTAATTCGATCAAGAAATGACGGGTTGAACTTGACTAGTAGCCTATGGTTTGTTGACCTCCGTCAAGGTCATAGGGTGCTAGGGGCAAAATATTATCGGGAATTTCAAGTGTTGAAATTTGCAATGAGATTGCATACCTTCTATGAGATAGTTGGATCCCGATACCCACTGCGAGTAAGAGTTACTCCTGGGAGAGTTTTACACATTACAATTAGCCGATCAAGTAGGTGTCTAGAAAGGTGTTAACGAGATTACGCCTCTGGGAAAACGAGGTTTACATTAATTAGGTTCGTGCGAAAGCACGGGGGACCTCCCTCAAAGTACCGACACTGGCCTGGCTGAAAGATTGGCGAACTTGTAGTGTGTAATTAATCCCGGCTAGTCTTTCCTTTTAGGGTTTGAAGGAAGATTTGATAAAAACCAGTGGGAGCCATCCTGATTAGATAAGATAATAACCAATCTGATCTTGCACGAGCTTACGCTAAAGTGTTTTCTTCTCTCTCTCTCCAGGTAGCGACCATTTCATGCCTTAATAAAAATAATAATATGGATGTATTGACCGAACCCGCATGTTATACTGTACTGGGGAACGTTGGTTCCGTTCTTTCCTATAAGAGTTATAGGACTGAACAGGATATAGGGGAATACCAGGATTCCCATGCCACCCGAATGAAGAAAGTACATGTTGATGCATTTTCTTCGGGTGTGTTCGTTACAGAGAACTGTTTCTCCATTTGCTCCACGTCCTGGGTATTAGATACCGGGTCAGGATCCCATATATGTAATCAGTTACATGGGCTTAGGAAAGGTAGAGAACTTGGAGAAGGTGATAAAAACATTAGAGTTGGAAATGGTGCAATTGTTGCAGCTAAGACTGTCGGGGAATATCACCTTGTATTACCAACTGGTAATACATTGGTTCTGAACGAATGTTATTACATGCCGAACCTGATATGCAACATTATATCGATTTCTTTATTGAGTAAAGAGGGATATAATTTTTTATTACAGGATAATGTTATGAACATTTTCCGTAACCAAAAGTTGGTTGGATCAGGCACGTTGTGCAATGGCAATTATGTTCTAAATCAATCAACAGTTCTGAGCATAACAAACACACACAAGAGGAAGAGTTCAGAACTGAACGAATCCTTCTTGTGGCATTGTAGACTGGGTCACATCAATGCGACACGATTAGCTAAGTTGCATAAGGATGGATATTTAAATCCGTTTGAATTTTCATCTTATGACACTTGCCAATCATGTCTCAAAGGCAAGATGACCAAAGCTCCGTTTACGGGACACGGAGAAAGAGTTACCGAACTCTTGGGACTGATACATAGTGATGTATGCGGTCCATTTCTACACATGCCAGGGATGGTTCTTCGTACTTCATTACATTCACTGACGATCTCTCTAGATTCGGATATGTGTTCCTGATGAAACACAAATCAGAAGCTTTTGAGAAATTTAGAGAATATAAACAAGAAGTCGAGAACCAAACCGGAAAAAGTATTAAAATCCTACGATCTGATCGTGGAGGTGAATACTTGAGCATTGAATTCCTGGACTTCCTAAAAGAGAATGGGATTCTCTCTCAGCTAACTCCTCCATATACACCACAGCACAACGGTGTATCAGAACGGAGGAACCGCACCCTATTGGATATGGTGCGCTCTATGATGAGTGTAGCTGAGTTACCTGTTTCCTTCTGGGGATATGCACTGGAAACAGCTGCATACCTACTGAATAGGGTTCCCACCAAATCTGTGCCTACCACACCATATGAGATATGGGAAGGGAAGCGACCATATCTTAATTTTATTAAGATATGGGGTTGCCCGGCCTATGTCAAAAGACAAAAACCGGACAAACTCGAGGCAAGGTCTGTTTTGTGTAAATTTGTTGGATATCCCAAACATTCGCGAGGGTATATCTTCTACCACAGTGAGGAACAAAGAGTATTTGTTGCTCAACATGCCACCTTTTTAGAAAAGGAATTTCTTTCAAAAGAGATTAGTGGCTCTGAGGTAGAACTGGAAGAGGTTCCAGCTGAACAAAACACAACAGAAGATTTAGTGGAACCAGAGGATTCAGTAGCTCCCAATGAACCTCAGCCACTCCGCCGATCTAGTAGGGTTCCTCGCCAACCTGAGAGATACTACGGTTTTCTCATGGATGGTGGGAGCGAGGATTGCATCATGGAGGATAATGACCCAACTAGCTTCGAGCAGGCCATCACGAGTAGGGACTCAGTGAAATGGCTGGATGCTATGCGGTCCGAGATGGAATCCATGTACACCAACAAAGTATGGACTTTGGAAGTTGCTCCTGAAGGGGTAAAACCCATCGGGAGCAAGTGGATCTTCAAGAAGAAACTTGGTGTAGATGGGAAAGTGGAGACTTTCAAAGCTAGACTTGTTGCAAAAGGTTTTCGTCAAAGACCAGGTGTGGACTATGACGAAACCTTTTCTCCAGTGGCTATGCTTAAATCCATCCGGATCATGCTTGCCATCGCTGCATATCATGATTACGAAATCTGGCAAATGGATGTTAAGACCGCCTTTCTAAATGGTGATTTAGAAGAGTGCGTGTACATGACTCAGCCAGAGGGCTTCATAGATAGTGGGAGCAGCGGGAAGGTGTGCAATCTGCTTAAATCCATTTATGGATTAAAGCAAGCATCGCGGAGTTGGAACATCTGCTTTGACGTCGTTATCAAAGAGTTTGATTTCGTCAAAAATCCAGATGAACCTTGTATCTACAAGAAGGTGGCAGAGAGTAAGGTTGTCTTCCTCGTATTGTACGTGGACGACATACTCTTGATAGGAAATGATATTCCTATGCTGCAATCGGTCAAGCTCTTCTTATCACAAAGATTCTCAATGAAAGATCTTGGTGATGCCTCCTGCATATTGGGAATAAGGATCTATAGAGATAGATCCAAAAGGATATTGGGATTGTCCCAATCCAGGTACATTGACACCATACTAAAGAGGTTTAGTATGGAAGGATCCAAGCGTGGGAACTTGCCCACGATCTCTGGAGTCACTCTCTCCAAAGAGATGTCTTCCAAGACTGATTTGGAGAGAGCTCGCATGCAAGGGATACCCTATGCTTCGGCTGTAGGCTCTATCATGTACGCGATGCTGTGTACCAGACCCGATGTAGCATACTCACTAAGTATAGTGAGCAGGTATCAAGCTAATCCTGGAGAGAGTCACTGGACAGCTGTGAAGAGCATTCTCAAGTACTTACGAAGGACTAAAGAGATGCTCTTGGTGTATGGTAACGGAGAACTCCAAGTGGAGTCCTTTACCGATTCAAGCTTCCAGAGTGATAAGGACGACTCTAAGTCGCAGTCGGGATTTGTCTTTACCCTTTACAGAGGGGCGGTTAGCTGGAAGAGTTCCAAGCAGGAAACCGTGGCAGACTCGACGAGGGAGGCTGAATACATCGCTGCCAACGATGCTGCCAAAGAGGCTGTCTGGATCAAGAAGTTCATTACTAAACTTGGAGTGGTTCCATCCATTGAGCATCCAATACCTTTGCATTGCGATAACAATGGAGCGGTGGCTTTGGCCAAGGAACCCAGGTCCCATCAGCGATCCAGGCATATTCTGAGGCGGTATCACCTGATCCGGGAGATAGTTGATCGCCGGGAGATCGAGGTCAGGAGGGTTGACACGAAGAACAACACGTCGGATCCACTCACGAAGGCCATTCCCCAGATACAGTTTGAGAGACTCTTCGGGATGCTCGGTATGCGATACTACAGCAGCTGGCCCTAGTGCAAGTGGGAGATTGTTAGTTGTATGTATGCCCTAGAGGCCAGTATTTTACAGATGATGTATATTATATTGGATGCTTGGACATATATAGAGATGACTTTCTTGCTCGATATGATAGTATGCTATCTGGTTGCTCTTTATCTTAACATGTACACTAGTCTCTTTAAACTGTCTTATGGTTACATGTTGGTAAAGCCCTTAGGATGTGTACTTGACTACCTGGACTATGATGCAGATCATACTAGTGGGGACATGGTAGTCCATAAGTACATCCTTCAAGGTCCCTAGTCGTGGGTGTATCGAGACGGGGCATCGATATACCAGAGTAGACTAGCGTATACGCTTCTCGACCCATGAGATGGGCGATGGATGATCCCATATCCATTGGTGTTTGACATCAGAGATGGTATACGGGTGCTCAGTGAAGACTGGGTACACTGGACGGACTCGCCGAGAACTCCCAGATGGTATTATACCTCACGTCAGATGGCAGTTCTCAGGTGACACTTGTACAGGTTATTCTGTAGACCCGAGATCGTCATAGAGTCTTGTATGATTCCCACTGTGCTTTGGTCTCCACCTTACCACGTCTATGAGGGCATGCAAAACGGTGGTCTTTGGGTACAGTCCCGATTCACATGGAGGCAATGAGCGATAGGAGGGGTTTCGTCTCTCCCGGTATTGGGAGTTGATGTTGCGCTGTGCTCGATTGGCCGTAACAGGGAAGTCCCTGGCCAGGGCTGATCAGAGATTTTCTGGTAAGTGTTACCAGTAGTTTCTCGACCCGTTATGAGCCTCACATCGGCATGACTTATCGGTTATTGGGGTCTGACGTTTACCACCCCTAGACTTGATATGCGACGTATCAGACGAACAGACCGGACTGTACGGTAAGTGTTACTGGTTGGATTCACAGGAGTGTGAGCGGGCTAGCTCGTCGATCTTTTGATCGCTCAATACCCGGATGGCCGTTACGTTTAGCAGACTGCTTGCGGCTTGTGGGTGCTTGATATGATCATCATCTGCTACCGGCGTATTGACGAGTCTTTAGAGTCCTACACAGAGGTTTCCTGGCTCAAGCGAAACGAAATAGGAGCGCATATGAGATATGTGCAGGACCGAGAATAATGCGTGTATGTGATACCGTATTTCATTCTCGCGATGGATGTATCGATTGGTTATATTTGATATAACCTAGATATCGAATCAAGAATTGATTCGATAAGCCGATACATAGGATACTAGTCGGTTATATGCGATATGACCGGATCGTTAAATCAAGTGTTGATTTGATGATTTAATGTATAATTATATATTTGATATATTACTTTGCATTAACTAGTATTGGTTCACTTTAAATGGATTTTCTCACTTGATGTACATGTTGTATATGTGATATACTTATGTGTACATCTTTGTATCATGTTTGATGATACTTGCTCATTTGGTTAAGTGTGAAGAATTAAACCATGGTTAAGAGATGAATAGGGTTTTGCCTTTTTATTTATTTATTTGTTTATTTATTTAGAAAAGGTTTAGATGAGAATGGTGGCTTTCTTTGTCTCTTATTGAAGCTTCATGAAGCTTTGACTTATGCAACCATTCTTGTCTTCATGCTTAACCCTAACTCATCCAAGTAACCATGGTATATTCTCTACACTTAACCTTAGTTAGGATATGATAAGTATTGTTTTCTTTTTCATTTTAAATAACTTATCATATTCTTTTCTTCTTCTTGATCATCTTCTTCTTCAAGAAAAGCTTAAGCCCATCAATGGCAACTTGAGCAAAAGTGAGTGAAATCCAATTCTAAAGTGAACCCACCTCCTATTTCTTCACCCTCTACCTCTTGCCAAGTTGTTTTGGGTGTTTTCTTCACAAGTTTCACAACTTGGTGAAGTCGGAGCTTGAACTTGTGAAACCTCGACGTAGATCATCTTCGGCACGAAGCCGACGACCTAGTCCGCCCAATTCTCCGATGAAGCCGACGTTTGAGTTCGGGATTCGAGATGGACAGCGATAGGACGCCTACGTAGAGCTAAGGAAGTGGAGAACCGGATCTACAAAGGTTGTAGCCCCTCTCCTTTAGTTAAGTTGTTAACTAGTTTCGTTTATCGCCTAAATATCTAGTTAACGATCCGTATTAGGGTTTCTCAGCACCCGTAAAATTTGAATTTGGCATGGTTGATGCCTTGTGAGACCTCATTAGCGTGCCTAGGAACCCTACAGTATAATCGTGGTCTGTGCGGAGGAAGGAACGTCCTCGGATCTCTGTGCCCGACTGGACTCAACTAAAGATCCCATCATCTGTCGCAACTCCTGCATACCGGCCTCTAATCTGGCAATACGGTCAGGATAAGGCGGATCAATATGACCCTGAGGGGTAGGCGTATCATCCCGCTCGATCCTCTCCTCAGACGAGCCAGCTCGAATCTCATCCCTAGCGGCAGCCCGCTGAGCTCTCGTAGTCTTTGGCGGCATCGAAGCTGGAATAAGAAACAGGACTGATAAGAATATTGCAATTGAATCAAGGAATGCAAGGAATCAAGAAAGGAAATACAAGCAATTATGTCCTATGGTCACTTAGGCGGAGTACCGTATCGTAAGTATGCCGCGGATCATACCCACGCTACGCCACTCTGCTTAAGTCACCTACTCCATCTACCAAGGTCGTCCTACACTCAGAAAGGTAAAACCTACGCTCTGATACCAACTTTGTCACGACCCGAAAGTACGGAACGTGACTGGCACATAGATTACGAGACGTCTAAAGGCGTACCGTAACCTAAGTTAGCCAAAGCCCAGAAAAATCTAAACCTGAAGCAAAAGAGAGTGAAGGAAAACCTCACATGAAAACGATTTGTAAATCAATTAAGTTTCATTGAACCCCCTTTAAAAACATCAAAAATTCCCGAAAATTTCGGCAGAGTCTCCCTTGTATTTTCTATCCCCCAAAATGGGTACAACAAGATATATAACCTGTAGTCACAAAATGGCATCCCCAAGAGGGAGCTAGCTCTTCGCCCAAGGCGGATCACAACCACACGCAATAAATAAGTAATATCAAGAGAAGGAGCATAAAAGAAATGCAAAATATCAGAAAACACAACGTCGGCTCAAGTGAGCTCGACCCAAAAGAAACCACATATATACAAATCTCTCAGTCTCATCACTAGGTTGCATATAAAAATAAAAAGTGGTAGATGGAGAATACTAGATACAATGATAGAGCAAAAAGAAACAAAGTGTGCTCGCAACCCACCTACGAGCAATGTCGCGAGTCTGAGCAAAAAGGAGCTGATGATAAGATAGCCCGCCGCTACAAGGATGACGGGTCCGACCTACAAGACACTGTGGCACAACGGGGGTGAGTTGCCAGCTCGTGAGTAGAATATAACATCTAGTAAGGCAATCGTAAGAATGCACGCAAATGCATTACAGCATGTATGTCCAGATGTGATGTAGTACCTCTAGTATGCATGCACATGTATGCAATGTCATTACTAAATCTCTAAGTGTTTCAAATGCTTAGAGTTCTGCATTCTAATCTTTAGAAAAAGAATATCTGTATAATAGCTAAATAACATCAAGAAATCATCTGAAAACCCGTGTCAAGTATCGACACCAAATATGAAATCACATCTGTCTCAATGTCTCACTGTATCAATGTCTCAAATATCGGGCTCCGTCAGTCCGGATCGGCCCATATCATCAAATCTCACGACAACGGTCGGTATCCTCCGGATATCCGCCGCGCCAGACATCACCGGTAGGTAGTCTTCCCCTGCCAGGCTCATCGTCCACAACTCGATCTTCTTTCCCCGGGGTACCATACCGGGCCCACCATGTACCCGAGACGGTTCATCCACTCCTCGAATCGGGTCTCGAAATCCAACAGAAAATATGAAAACTCATGGTGGATGACACATACATCATGAGAAAACTGCAAATTTGTTTTAAAAATGGTAAATATAAGCTTTTGTTAAATTCTTGCGGTTTTCCCCAAAAATCCAGAAATCGCAGCAATACTGAAATCCTCAAGAAAATCATAATGTCCAACATGTTATATATGATAAATATCTATGATATTAAGGTATGCGATGTGAATTGTGGCTAGAAATCTATGTAAGTATGATGATGATGCGAGGTATATACAAGCTACGTAATTTCATATATCATGTATGATGCAAGTGGCGATACTAAGCTAAACAGGTTCTACAGTGCACGTGGCATGGCAATTACCAAAGGCGTGTGTGTCACATGAATAGTGCGCGTGTAACAGATGCCAATGGTAATGGTGTTTGTGTCCTACGAAGTGATATCGCATATGTGTGTATGAATATCCATGCAATCTAGTATACGGTTAGCTATTAGGGTATGCAATGTAAATAAAGGGGTAAGCTAACTAACAATACAAGTCTTGCAAGAAATAAGGTACTCCTAACTAGGGGGCGCCTCGCGCCATCCAGACGATTCCCCCATAGATGAATACATCTACTCACCTGAATGCCTCGCTAATCCGATCCGACCACCGCCTTGCCTTTACGCACCGTGTCCGATGTTTCCCCGACCGATCCTAGCATTGTATAACACACAATATAAGATTACATACCCCTAAAACGACACCAAGTCAATATAAAAAGATCGACGCTCTTGAATTAAACATAACGTGCACTCGGTGCGCGGAAAACACACGAAAATCGCTAAATTTTAACTAGAATCGCCATTTCGGGGCAATCGACAAAACTAAAACCCGACTATACGAAACCCCGCACTCGCGCACACTAAAATTCGTATGAGATGCTAAAGTTATCGTCCATATATTGTAATTAGATCACCTCCTAATAGTTATAAAAATCTAGTAAGCATTTAGCATCCTGATAACAACGCAAACATCTCAAATTTGCGATAAAAATAACTACCATCAAGCATACTCATCCAACCATACAACTAGCTAACCACAACACTTACTTCAACCTATTAGAAATGATTCAAACCCTAATCCACAATCAAATCCCTTTCTTGAATTTCATGAACAAGCAATTTCTATTAAATTGATACTTCAAAATTCTAATTTAGCACATTTAAACTACAATTTGACAAATAGATTAGGATTTTCTCCTCACAAGTTTGAACCCTAGCTTGCTCAAGCCACCAAAGATGCCTCCTTTCTTCAAGTTTTAAACTAAATTGGCTTGAGGAGAGATAGGATTAGGATTTTGCTTTGAATTTGAGATAGAATTTGTGAATTTTTAATGGATTTTGATGTGAAAATGAAGCAAGAAAAGTGTAAAAAAAATAGGGCTGAAGGAGGGAGGGGCTCGGCCTGAGCAATTGGAGGAGGAAAATGAGAGAGAGTGTAGAAAATTACATGAAGAAAATATCATCTAAGGTCAATTTAGGCTTTCACATCAAAACTTTATCAAAAAAAACCCTTTTTCTTATCATTTTCATATGATTCTTAAACCCTTGAAAAAAATCTTGAAAATTCATGATGCAATTTTTATCAACACTAAATTTTAGTTTATAAAGATTCCTAATTAAGAAATTTACCTAATTAAATTTGTATTTATCACTCATTTAATATATATTTAAAAGCTTAAAATAATATTAAAAATAATTAATTACGAATTTTTTTTTATTTAACCAGAAAATTATAAGTGGCATTTTAGTGACCAATTTATAGTAATATCTTATCTAAATTTTATATAATTAGGTCTATAATGAAAAATACCTATTTTGACTTTTTACGGAAAAAACTGACATTTTAGCCGATTACCGAAAAACTGCCTAAACGATTTTCGAAGAGTTACATTGGGATTATGAGATATTGAGACTTGAGATTTACATGTTTTGTGTCGATGCTTGACACGGATTTCCATGGATTTCATCGTTGATATTTCTGATTTCTATGCACATTTTACCATGATAAAAACTAAAGATTTCTTATACAGATATATCTAGATTTCAGGATTGGTTATTTTACATTCATGGCGCATTCATACTCATTCGTTTGACCTAGTACTCTATGAGGCACTGACACGAGCACGGAGCCTTTGCACTTACACGTAGCTTATTATCATGTCTTTACTTGATGACTAGTAGTATATTAGTATATTATTATGACCTAGGACAGCGTCGTGCATTCGATTTCTTTTCGCAGATATCTTCTACTCACGAGTTGGCAACTCACCCCCGTTGGGGCAAATTTTATTACAGGTTCGATGTACAGGTTTTCCTGGCAGCTTGCTGGCACATCTTTTCTTCAGGGTGATTTGCACGGTAGGTTGGTTCACTTGTATCTGGACCGCCATTGTACTTTTATTATTTCATTTGTATCTAGAAAACTCCATCAACCAAACTTGTATTACTTGATAGTTTACTGGATCAGTTGTTTATTTCGACCTTAGAGTCGCGCTTGTATTATTATGATATCTGGTGGTTTTGTTTTCTTTTGAGTTTTGAGCCTCGCCCTTTGGCGTTGGTATACTATTGTGCATTGGTGTGGTTGTTTCCGCCTTTTGGCGTAGAGCTAGCTCCCGTTTGGGGATGCTTTTTATTGTTTGTATATATTATTCTTGTTTGTACCCGTTTGGGGCCATTTTTTACAAAGGAGACTCTGCCGAATTTTTTGAAAAAATTGGATGTTGCTTTTAAACTTGTTTTCTACATGTTTTCCTTCACTTCTTCTTCTTCTATGGTTTAGATTTCTGGGCTTCGGCTTACTTAGGTTACGTTGCGCCTCTAGACGTTTCATAATCTAAGTGCCGGTCACGTTCCGTACTTTCGGGTCGTGACAAAGTTGGTATCAGAGCGCTAGGTTTAACCTTGTATATGTCTAGGGTGACCCGTGGTTGATGGAGTAGGCGACTTAGGTAGAGTGACGTACCGTGGGTATGATCCGCGGCATACTTACGATATGCTACTCTTCTTAAGTTGCCTTAGGATGTACATTTGTTTGCACCGCATTTCATTCGTTCCTTTGAACTATCTTCATCGATATCGGAGGGTGGTTTCTGTTACCACGGGCGCACGGGCAGAAGGAGCTGCGGCTCGAATGCGATAACCATTAGGGTATCGGTTATTCTTGAGGATTGAAGCATTGTTTAGCGTGCGGGAGAAGGGTATTCACATGCCGTCCAGACGAAGTTAAAGGATTCGAACGATTGTCGGAAACCCATTTTCCCAAGTTTAAAGTATTCGGAAGAACATGCAGGTATTTCGATGGACCCTCTAGAAGAATGAAACCCTAACTCGACATAATGACCACGAGAACGCCCTTGAACCTTAGGGTTTACGGCAGTTCCACGGTGCCATTAGTGAGGCTTGGGTTTACCCTTCTACGGCTGGACCATCGATGCTGGGGTATGTACCGGATATTTTTAAACTGTACTTGAGTGTTGAGCTCTCGGGAAATTATGGGATTTTGATGGATCGATCGAAAAGTTTAATGTAGTCCGGATATCAGGTGAAGGGATCGACTACGTGGGAGACTCTAGATATGAGTATTACCGTTGGTAGCGCAGTCACCACACCTATGAAGAGACAAGTTCGAAGCAGTCGACACCAGAGGAAAGGGGGGAAAGAGGCGCACATTGACGATAGTGTTTACGATTGTGATTTGGTGATTCGAATTTCATATTTTCGTTGATTGGATTTTGGTATTTTGAGGATTTTGGTTCTACGAATGGTATTTCTTATCTGTACATTCATTATATTCTATGCGTGTTTCGTATATCGGTTGTATTGAAGTTGTTTAGTACATACCCAGTGCACTTGATTTGGTTTTTATACATTTTGAGATTTGGATTTGATTTCGTGCATATGGTTACACATGATTTTGACATATGTTTCGACCTAGTTTTCATGCATTTTCGTACTGTGATTTCGATTTTGATATTCGGTGTACGTTTTCATGCACCATGTGCACCTGATTGAGATTCTTGCGCACACTTGGCGCACTTGATGCGATTTTAGGCATACCAGATGCACTAAATCGGGGTTTTGTGCAGATTAGATGCACCTGATATTGAGTCGTGCACGCCCGTTGCACTTGACAGATATTTTTGGTGCACACCTGTTGCACTTAGTTTCGTTTTTGTGTGAATTTGTGGCATCTGTATTTGGTTTCAATTTCAGTGCGCATCGGACGCACATGATATTTTTATGATGTGATTGGGATTGATTTCAGCTTGAGCAGTATGTTTTTATAATCTTTGCTATATGATTTAGTAACCAGGAGGGACGTGTATGTTAAATAAAAGATATATTTATATATATATAGCTAATTTTTTTTTAAATAAACGTCCGCTACTTATGCCGTGACACGCGTACCGCATGGCGATTTTAAAAAAAAGGGGGGGTTTGCATGCTTCTTTATTCAGATGTTTGGACGATTTAATATGATACGCACTATATACATATATATATATATATATAAGTTATAGTTTTGAGGTATATATCATGTTGGTTTTCGTATTGGACTTTGAGATTGGTATCTTCACTATGACTCCAATGGTTTGCGTGATGCTTAATGGAGTTTTAATTTTGAGTTATATACCCGTTTTCATGCGCATGCATTGCGCTGAGTTGTGTTTTAAGTATTGATGATTTTGGTGCCCCGCCGATTTGAGTGTTTTGCTGAAATGTTTTAGTATTTGGGGGAGTTTCAATTTTAAATTCGGGGACCGAATTTATTTAAGGGGGGAAGATTGTAACATTTCAGAAAATAAAATCTTATTTTTGAGAATTTAAAATAATAAAATAATGAGTTTGTGTAAAATTAAAAAAATATCTTCAGTAATTGGCCTAAAAATATTTGTGCTTGAGGAGTTGTCACAAAATGGTATTGTTGTAACATGTATGTGTGTGTGTGTGTGTATATATTGTTTAAATTAATATGTTGTTGTTTTTTTTTAAATTGAATGTACAACTCTTCTCATCCCCTTCTCAAGTCAACAATGTCAATCCAATCACCATTTCCCTAGTTGCCCTCACATTCCCAGCAGCATAGGCCAGCCCCACCTCAACATTCTTAGTTTTTTTTCCTAGTTTGCTTAATTACCTTAGCCCCAAATATATTTAAAAAAAAGAGGAAGGAGGAGGCCACTGCAAATATATGGCACGTGTCCTCTTTCCCTCTCCCATAAATCCCATCTAAGCAGCCCCCCTCCTCAATCTCACTCATTTCCAAATCCCCAATTAATTTTTCCATTCACTCAAATCAATTTCAATTTTCAATCTCAGTTCCTACGATGCCGACGATCATGGATCCGGTCTCGCTCCTGCCCACCGACGTCGTCGGCCGCCGTCACCAGCACCGCCACCTCCGCCTCGGCCTCTGCAGCGTCGCCAGTTCCTCCGCCACGCGACCAGCCGCGGATGGTGAGGGAGTCATCGCTGCTCGCGCGGCAGGCGGCGGCGGCAGAGGTGATGGAGCAGGGGGCCGACACTTGGGCCCACTCCAGGGCGGTGGTGATCTTCGACATGCTGTGGAACCTCTCCTTCGTCTCGGTGGTGGCAGTGGTGCTGATGCCAAGCCTGGACGAGTCGCCGGCGATGCCGATGAGGTTGTGGGTGCTGGGGTACGGGCTGCAGTGCTTGTTTCATTTTGTGACGGTTTGTGTCGGCGTCCGCAAGCGGAGGAGGACGGTGGATGAGAATGGCAGGAACGACGACGAGGAGATGCCAGGTATTGCAAAGTCTTTGGAATCTGCGTACACAATGTTTTCATTGATATGGTGGGTAATTGGTTTCTATTGGATCACTATAGGAGGCAAAGCTATGTCACATGATGCACCCCAACTTTACTGGCTTTTTGTAGTTTTTCTGTCGTTTGATGTGCTCTTTGTGGTGTTTTGTGTTGGTATATATTTATATACACCTATATGTTATTGGAGTCTGTGTTTGCTGCTGTTTACCTTGTATAATTGCAATTCTTTATGCCGTGGCAGATCAGGAAGGAGCATATGAGGAAGACATCTGCAAACTTCCCATGTTCAAATTTAGAAGGATATGAGATCCCGAGAATGGTGAGATAACTAGACCCTCTGGTGGAATGATTAAAGCATTAGGCAGCGATGCACCCATCGAGCAAGCTCTTTCGTCAGAGAATGCTGTACCTTCACGTGGATTTCATACGATAAGGGAAGAGCATGGTGACATCGACTTCGGCAGACAATGACCAGGTGAGTAGATGTATATCTACGGGGGAGATCGGGTGGATGGCGTATAGCACCCCCGAAACTATAGAATAGTGTTTTTACCCTGTTAATTATGAGCTTAGAGGTGTTATTGGAGACTTAGTGAGTAGGGTATTTTAGCAGATCTTAGGTTAGATTTGGTTGATCTAGGAAAACTACCCGGAGGATGATGTATCTTGGAGGCGAGTCATAGATTACGTGTGGTCACACCCACACGCACACATGCACACTTGATTTCTTGTGTATATGGGTATATATATGTGTGTGTGTATGAGTGTAGGTATACATACATACATACATACATATAAACACACACAAACACATATCCGTGAGACGAGGATGGTATATGATACTTAGAGATGAGTCGATATGATCAGGCACGATGCCGTGAGCTTTGATATGCGATTGAGGCATGATAAGATATATGATAGGATATTATAATGGATCTCTGGGCGATGTGTACTCATTCGTAGGTTTCAAGTAGACACACACGCACACACAGAGACTTGACTTGGTGTATATGTGTATGTGTGTATATGTATAGGACTAGGTGTAGGTATATATATACACAACATGTATATGCGATACAAGATTGTGATATGATACATGGGGATGAAACAATATAACTGGGCTTGATGCCGTGAATTCTTGGCTATACAGTCGTGTTATGATGTTAGTGTAACGTTTTGGAAATCGTTTCGGTGAAATTTCGAAAAAACGGTAAAATAAGGGGGTTTTCTGTAAAAAGTCAAAATACAAATATCTTATTATAAAAATTAAATATACACATTCTAGCTATGTAATTGCTATTATTTGGTGTTTATTGAGCCGCTGGTGAAATTTCAAATTTTCTGAAAAAAATATTATTTTATTATTATTTTAAGCCGTCATTAATATATTTAATTAGGGAAAATTAAAAATTGGAATGAGTTGAAACAAATTTTGTGCATCATGGCATGTTAAACTAAATTTGTAACATGTTTCGTTTTCTCTTTTGTTTGCATGGTTAGAAAGTTCTAAGGTTAAATAGAAAAAAAAAAGAAAATTTAATGAATATAAGAAAGATGATGTGGTGCTAGTTTGACTTAAGAAATTATACAACACATTCATTCACCTTTCTTGCCCCATATGTGGCCGAACCCCCTCCCAAATCAGCAGCCATCCCCTTTTCTCTACATCACCTCACAAAAAAAAAAATGAATGAAGGGAAACATTAAACAAGAGGTATGGGCTTTTTATACTTGAGGTATGGTATTACTTTTGACTTGGCCACAACTATAACCCCACTCCCTCAATTCCTCTCCCTTGCTGGCCGAGCACTCCCAACAGCCCCTTTACCATTTTTCCCACTTGATTTCCATGTCAAATTTCCATTAAAAATCATCAAAAATCCAAACAAAAGGTCACAAATTCAAAGCAATTTCTTCCTTCAACCTTTAACAATTCTTTCTTTGGCCAAACTAGCTTGGATCATGGAGAAAAGTTAGCAATTGGGAGGCTAGGGTTGCATGTTAGATCTACAAATCTTGAGGTATAAATCCTAACCCCATGTTTAATGAGTTGCTAATTACTTCAATTTATTTAATTTTGGATGTTTAATTTGTGTTCTAACTTCAAACTTGAAATTCAAGAAAAGGGAATTGCTACCAAGTGAGAGTTCTTATCGTTGATCATGGTTAAATGGTGTATTTATCATGCTAAGCCATAGAAAAACCTATTCTAGTTGCTAGTTTGCAATTTATTAAATTGAAATCGTAATATTTAAGCCTTTTTTTTAGCAAAATAGGTTTTTTGTAAAATATGAAAATAATAAAGATAAAAGAAAAAATCTAATTAAGGTTTTCATAAAATTATTAACATTTTAAATTGTAATTTAATACTTTAGTTCATGCAAAACCAAGCTAAATTGTTGTTTGTGCATTTTTGTCATAAAATGGTTAAAATTAGATAAAATTTCAAACTAAAATTTTAAGATTTCTACAATTGGCGTGATAAAATTTTGGAAATGGTTTGTATAATTTATTGAAGATATTTAGTGAATGTTGTAGCCGCTAGAATTGTTAAAACAACTAGATTTGAACTGAATTGGCAATTATTGCTTACTAGACTTTCGGAAAAATGGCTTCTAAAGCGAATTTGAAGTTTTGATGATTTAAACCCTATATATATATATATATATATATATATATATTTAGTGGATTGTGAAACCACGAATGGTGCGTTTGTGTTTTTCTCGATCACTCGGCGTCTGTACACCGATATCAATGGTTTTTGGGTTGATTTGTGAAAGCAACCATAGGTTTTGACCTATGTGGGATTCGTGCGTCGTTTTGATCATGAGTCGGATTTTAATGAGATATGGTGCGTTATGATATGTAGGTACCCCCATGTGGACTTCGAGACGACAAGCAAGCGCGTGGCAACGTCGGCACCGGCTAGCGAGGACCAGGTGAGTAGATTTATATCTACGGGGAGAAGTCGGGTGGATGGCGTATAGCACCCCCGCAGTCCATGGTGGTGTATACGGATGCGTATACACACCAACAATTATTATTATATGTTATTTGGGATTAATAACGATGCTTAGGATGGATATTGGTGTGTTGGACTACTTTAGTGTTGCGAACCCTAGGGTAGTGTTGCACTACACATATACACATACATACTTGCATACATTCCTATTTATATGTGCTCATGGGATTCTTTATAGTTATGTGTTCACATGGGTATGGGACTATGTGTTCACATACGGATTTTTTTTAGATGATACTTGGGATTGAGCTGAGTCGATGAGATTCGATTTGAGGCCGTGAGATCGGTGATATAGCAGGGTTCGTATCTTAGATACGACATGACGTTGTAGCGGGTCCTTGACGTAGTGTTTCACACACGTCCATGCACACGTAGGCGGTATCAGTATGGTACTAGACGTAGATCAGTGCCCTGATCATGATATTTGATAAAGAGAATACCAGGTGAATAGTATGATGAATGTGATATTGACCCGTACCCAGATTGGGATGCCGTACGACGGATTTACGTACGAGCTATATTGATGATTGATCCGCACTCTTGACTTGGGATGCCTGATTATAGATATGGTATCGGATATGATATTATTGTGGCGGGATCACCGACTATACATATACAGGTATGTATATGTATCGACTCAGATGATAGGCGGTTTCCTTACCTGTAGTTCAGCTTGTTAGTTCAGCCGTATAGTTTAGTGTAGTTGTTAGATTAGATTAGACTTCTTACCTATTTCAAAAACTAACGAATCATGGGCATTTTTTTAAAGATAGCCCAAGGGATCCTACGGATATTTCAAAAGGCGTATCTTTTCATAAAAACACCGTAGCCCCTATTTTCAAAACCCCATGATTCGTGTTATTTCAAAAGGCGTATCTTTTCATAAAAACACCGTAGCCCCTATTTTCAAAACCCCATGATTCGTGTTATTTCAAAAGGCACCAATTTGTAGGACTTATATTAGATTAGTTCAGATTAGTTTTAGTTGCGTCTAGTATTCAGCTCCCGCACATTATTGCTGTTCGTCTGCCTCGCATATTTATTTTGCTGCATATTCCATTATTGATATCATGCTATTAGGACACCAGCACCATTACTGATGATGCGTATGTACCACGTACACCTACTTGCCGTCTCACACACATCTTCATCGGTAATTGCCATGTCACGTACACTTTAGAGAATATAATTGCTTGACTTAGGTTGTTAGCTAGTAGTTTTGACATGATATTAGTGTACTTCCCTTATATGCCATATTAGACATTGTAGTTATTACCTACCATTTCATGCATACGGTTATTCAGTTGTTCATGCCTAGTTCATTATCATTGACATATGCACTTGTGATGATTTCTTGAGATTTATGATATTTCTGGATTTCGGGGAAAGCCGCAAAATTTACAACTTATGATCTTTTAAAAATATAAAATGTTGCGGTTTTCTAGTGATGTAAAGTGTCGTCCACCATGAGTTTGCTGTGGTTTTGGAGATCCATGTCGAGGAGTGGAGGAACCGTCACGGGTACATGGTGGGCCCGGTATGGTACCCCGGGGCAAGAGGAATGTGGTGTTGACGTTGAGCCTGGCTGGGGAGCACTACCTACCGGTGATATTACCCGACGCGTCGGATATCCGGAGGATACCGTCGTGGTCTTGAGATGGATGGTAGGGGCCGGTCCGGACTGACGGCGCCCTAGATATTGAGATTGAGATATTGATATTTCGAGACATTGAGATTTATGTTTTGTGTCGATGCTAGACACTGTTGATACTGATTTCATTTATGATACCTCAGTTTAAAAATACGAAGGAAATCTCACTAATTTATGAAAACAGTTTCTTCATTTACATGTATTCTGTTTTCATGCATTCATACCTCATTCATATGATATATTGCTGCCTGAGACACTGACACGGGCACATAAGATCACACTCGGGTTAGATATTACCCTAGCCATTATTATAGGCTGCATGTTATTCATATATTTGAGGATATATTATGATCTTATGATCTTTGACCTAGGTTGCGTTATTTATGCGATTTCTGTGCGTAGATCTTTTTCTACTCACGAGTTGGCAACTCACCCCCGTTGTGCCCCAGTTTCTTGCAGGTGTTGCCGTACGGATTTCATTACGGCTTTGCGGGCACGGTTTCTTTTCGGGTGACTTGCTAGTAGGTGGGTTTATTGTATCTTACCCATCATTATACCTTGTATATTATGTTTCAGTTGTATCTAGAAGTTCCATCAACCAAAACTTGTACTTATTTGAGATAGAGACCAGTGATGTTTATACTTTCGACCTTAGAGTCGCATGTTATATTTCTTTGGGTTTCAGGCTGGTTGAGTTCCCTTTTCTGCTGTGATCCTCGCCTTGAGGCGTTGTATATTATGTTGCACACAGGTTGATTTGATATGGTTCTTCCTATTCTCTATTGCTTCTCTTGGTTTGGATTTCTGGGTTTCGGCTTACTTAGCATAAGTACGCCTTGAGACATTCGTAGTCTAAGTGCCGGTCATGTTCCGTACCTTCTGGTCGTGACAAAGTTGGTATCAGAGCGTTAGGTTTTACCTTCGGAGCGTAGGATGACCCTTGGTTGATGGAATAGGTGACTAAAGTAGAGTGACGTAACGTTGGTATGTTCCGCGGCATATTTACGACACGCCACTCCACTTAAGAAGCCTTAGGATGTACATTTCCTTGTTCAGTATTATATTTCTTCCTGATCTAGCCTCATCCGTACCAGTTTGGTTTTGCTGCCACGATTACGGGCAGGGAGAGCTACGGCTAGAGTTGCGGTCAGCACGAGCTCGGCACGAACGAGGACTGACCAGGGCATGATTCCAAAGACACGCATTTGCAGAGATGTGTCTTGATTGTGTTTCGCGCCACGAGCATGGATGGATCGCTATATGAGATTACTCGGACGTGCGGATTAGCACCAGAGGATTGAGCCACTGACAGAGGCCAGCCAGATTTTGATGACCGTTGGTGTATTGCTTGCTCATTCATGATGATTGATGCACGATTCAGCGTACAGACGAGCGAGCCAGTTATTGCTGCGAACGATGAGATATCGCCCTAGATGTTGGAGCTATTGCAGTGCGAGATTGTACTAAGAGATGATAGAAGGTCGCTAGTCACCGAGGATGAATGACTAGGACACATGGATTATTCGTTACCCCGATGCGAGATCATCAGATAGACTGATTCCAGCTGAGACGACTTCACGCGGAGATGTTGAGAGTCGACAGAGACGATCGAATGTCAAAAACCTATTATTCCAAGTTTAAAGTATTCGGAAAGACATGCAGGCAATTCTATGGTCCCTCTAGAAGAATGAAACCCTAACTCGACTTAATGACCGTGTGAAAGCCTTTCAACCTTCGGGTTTGCGGCAGTTCTACGGCGCCATTAGTGAGGCTTGGGTTTGCCCTTCTACGGCTGGACCACCGATGCTGTGGTATGTACTCGATACTATTAAACTGTACCCAAGATGTTGAGCTCTTGGGGGATTATGAGGTTTTGACGACTCAATCGGATGGCTCGACTTAATTCGGATGCTAGATGGTGAGATGCATTTCTTGGGAGACTCCAGACATGAGGATAGCCGTGGGAGCTTAGTCCATGCAGCCACGACGAGACGCGTCCGAAGCAGTAGACATTAGAGGAAAGTCGAGTAAGAGGTTCGTGGAAGATCTGGATGAGATGACGTTCCCCTCCGCCGACATCAGAGATGCGATGCGCATGCCACATCAGAGTACTGGATATACCTTCCAGAAGGAGTCGCAATGAATATGCAGCCGTTCCGGAACCAGAAGCAGATATAGTAAGGATGATGACTCCCGGGCAATTGGCAGAGATGAGACTTGGAAGAGACCTTGAGCAGGACTCCTTCCAGGACACTGCTGCAATGATACTTACACCCAGGATCAGATGGGTCACGTGCATTCAGATAGCCGGAGGCCGACGCCAGTGACATGCTGCTTAAGAGTGGTCGCGATGATTGACCGAGAAATGACCAGAGAAGTGCCAGAACGGAATTGACCCCGTTAGCACACCTGACAGGGCCGATGAGCAGATGGATCGTGAGATTGATAATTCACCGAGAAGACTTGGACCCAGGAGTGGTCAATGTTACGCACACCAGCAGGCCAGAGTTCAGAATCATCGACGGGATATGCTACAAGTAACAACGACAGATGGCCAGAGATTCTTGGAGGATGCGCTTAAGCGGGACTACTCCGTCATACTTGGTTTCAGTATTGTTGGGCGATTTATTCGCATGATTTGATTTTGATGATTCAGGATTTACGATTTTGCTCAGTTGTTGCACTTGATATCGTTTTCGTGCCTTGGTTTCCCATATTTATGATTTCAGGGGTTTCATACAGTTGAGTTGATGGTGCGTATATACACATACGATTTGGTTTTTGCACTCGGTATGATTCGCATATGCTTGCAGTGCAGTGATACGCATTTTGTGCACTTAGATGCACTGGACTTCGATTTCGATTGTGATACTCGATATTTGTTTTGTGCACCTTGTGTACCTGATTTGATTTTGCGCATGTTCGGCGCTTGATATTGGATTTCATGATTTCGTGCATGATGGATGCACCTGCCTTGGGTTTTCGCACATGTTGAGCGCATGTTTTGAGATGTGATTTTGGTGCACACCAGATGCACTAAATCGAGATTTTTCGTGCATTTCAGATGCACCTGATTTTGCTGTCAGACACACATGTTGCCTACGACAGATGTTTCGTGCATACACGATGCACTTGGATGTTGTTTCTGTGCATATGTATGGCACATATTTGGATTTTGATTTCCGTGCGCACCAGACGCACGTAGTATGCATACGCGTATTTTGGGATTGATTTTTCTTATAGAGCAGTACGTTTTTATGATATTGCTATGTGTTTTCGTACTGGGCAGGACTAGTCAGAGGACAGTACCTGAATATATTTTGCATGCATTGATAGTTATTGAAGGGATTCCCAAAAGTGAGCTATAGCCTCAGTATTTACTTACGTGTCTGATATGACATGAAATGTTTAAAACAAGGAGACCCTTCTAAATTGTTTCCAAAACGGCGGAACGTACATTTCAAACAAAGGTATATATGTATATAAGTTATTTTCTTATTATAGATGTCCGCCACTGTGCAGTGTTATACGCGTTGCACAGCGACTTAAAGAGATTTGGCATGCATTTCCTTCAGATACTTACATATATAGATTCGATATTTACATGTATAGTTTCGAGTTATATCATATTGGTTTTGCTTTGGATTTGGCATTGATGTCTTCCCTATGACTCCGATGATTGCGGGATGCTTGACGAAGTTTTGATTTGAGTTATATGCTCATTTTTCATGCGCATGCGCATGCGCTGCGCTATGATTTGTTTTATGTATTTACAATTTCGGAGCCCCGACGACTTGATGGTTTTGGTTTAGATGTTTTAGTATTGGGGGGAGTTTTAATTTAAATTCGGGGACCGAATTTCTTTAAGGGGGGAAGATTGTAACGTTTTGGAAATCGTTTCGGTGAAATTTCGAAAAAACGGTAAAATAAGGGGGTTTTCTGTAAAAAGTCAAAATACAAATATCTTATTATAAAAATTAAATATACACATTCTAGCTATGTAATTACTATTATTTGGTGTTTATTGAGCCGCTGGTGAAATTTCAAATTTTCTGAAAAAAATATTATTTTATTATTATTTTAAGCCGTCATTAATACATTTAATTAGGGAAAATTACAAATTGGAATGAGTTGAAACAAATTTTGTGCATCATGGCATGTTAAACTAAATTTGTAAAATGTTTCGTTTTCTCTTTTGTTTGCATGGTTAGAAAGTTCTAAGGTTAAATAGAAAAAAAAAAGAAAATTTAATGAATATAAGAAAGATGATGTGGTGCTAGTTTGACTTAGGAAATTATACAACACATTCATTCACCTTTCTTGCCCCATATGTGGCCGAACCCCCTCCCAAATCAGCAGCCATCCCCTTTTCTCTACATCACCTCACAAAAAAAAAATGAATGAAGGGAAACATTAAACAAGAGGTATGGGCTTTTTATATTTGAGGTATGGTATTACTTTTGACTTGGCCACAACTATAACCCCACTCCCTCAATTCCTCTCCCTTGTTGGCCGAGCACTCCCAACAGCCCCTTTACCATTTTTCCCACTTGATTTCCATGTCAAATTTCCATTAAAAATCATCAAAAATCCAAACAAAAGGTCACAAATTCAAAGCAATTTCTTCCTTCAACCTTTAACCATTCTTTCTTTGGCCAAACTAGCTTGGATCATGGAGAAAAGTTAGCAATTGGGAGGCTAGGGTTGCATGTTAGATCTACAAATCTTGAGGTATAAATCCTAACCCCATGTTTAATGAGTTGCTAATTACTTCAATTTATTTAATTTTGGATGTTTAATTTGTGTTCTAACTTCAAACTTGAAATTCAAGAAAAGGTAATTGCTACCAAGTGAGAGTTCTTATCGTTGATCATGGTTAAATGGTGTATTTATCATGCTAAGCCATAGAAAAACCTATTCTAGTTGCTAGTTTGCAATTTATTAAATTGAAATCATAATATTTAAGCTTTTTTTTAGCAAAATAGGTTTTTTGTAAACTATGAAAATAATAAAGATAAAAGAAAAAATCTAATTAAGGTTTTCATAAAATTATTAACATTTTAAATTGTAATTTAATACTTTAGTTCATGCAAAACCAAGCTAAATTGTTGTTTGTGCATTTTTGTCATAAAATGGTTAAAATTAGATAAAATTTCGAACTAAAATTTTAAGATTTCTACAGTTGGCGTGATAAAATTTTGGAAATGGTTTGTATAATTTATTGAAGATATTTAGTGAATGTTGTAGCCGCTAGAATTGTTAAAACAACTAGATTTGAACTGAATTGGCAATTATTGCTTACTAGACTTTCGGAAAAATGGCTTCTAAAGCGAATTTGAAGTTTTGATGATTTAAACCCTATATATATATATATATATATATTTAGTGGATTGTGAAACCAAGAATGGTGCGTTTGTGTTTTTCTCGATCACTCGGCGTCTGTACATCGATATCAATGGTTTTTGGGTTGATTTGTGAAAGCAACCATAGGTTTTGACCTATGTGGGATTCGTGCGTCGTTTTGATCATGAGTCGGATTTTAATGAGATATGGTGCGTTATGATATGTAGGTACCCCCATGTGGACTTCGAGACGACAAGCAAGCGCGTGGCAACGTCGGCACCGGCTAGCGAGGACCAGGTGAGTAGATTTATATCTACGGGGAGAAGTCGGGTGGATGGCGTATAGCACCCCCGCAGTCCGTGGTGGTGTATACGGATGCGTATACACACCAACAATTATTATTATATGTTATTTGGGATTAATAACGATGCTTAGGATGGATATTGGTGTGTTGGACTACTTTAGTGTTGCGAACCCTAGGGTAGTGTTGCACTACACATATACACATACATACTTGCATACATTCCTATTTATATGTGCTCATGGGATTCTTTATAGTTATGTGTTCACATGGGTATGGGACTATGTGTTCACATACGGATTTTTTTTAGATGATACTTGGGATTTAGCTGAGTCGATGAGATTCGATTTGAGGCCGTGAGATCGGTGATATAGCAGGGTTCGTATCTTAGATACGACATGACGTTGTAGCGGGTCCTTGACGTAGTGTTTCACACACGTCCATGCACACGTAGGCGGTATCAGTATGGTACTAGACGTAGATCAGTGCCCCGATCATGATATTTGATAAAGAGAATACCAGGTGAATAGTATGATGAATGTGATATTGACCCGTACCCAGATTGGGATGCCGTACGACGGATTTACGTACGATCTATATTGATGATTGATCCGCACTCTTGACTTGGGATGCCTGATTATAGATATGGTATCGGATATGATATTATTGTGGCGGGATCACCGACAATACATATACAGGTATGTATATGTATCGACTCAGATGATAGGCGGTTTCCTTACCTGTAGTTCAGCTTGTTAGTTCAGCCGTATAGTTTAGTGTAGTTGTTAGATTAGATTAGGCTTCTTACCTATTTCAAAAACTAACGAATCGTGGGCATTTTTTTAAAGATAGCCCAAGGGATCCTACGGATATTTCAAAAGGCGTATCTTTTCATAAAAACACCGTAGCCCCTATTTTCAAAACCCCATGATTCGTGTTATTTCAAAAGGCGTATCTTTTCATAAAAACACCGTAGCCCCTATTTTCAAAACCCCATGATTCGTGTTATTTCAAAAGGCACCAATTTGTAGGACTTATATTAGATTAGTGCAGATTAGTTTTAGTTGCGTCTAGTATTCAGCTCCCGCACATTATTGCTGTTCGCTCTGCCTCGCATATTTATTTTGCTGCATATTCCATTATTGATATCGTGCTGTTAGGACACCAGCACCATTACTGATGATGCATATGTACCACGTACACCTACTTGCCGGCTCACACACATCTTCATCGGTAATTGCCATGTCACGTACACTTTAGAGAATATAATTGCTTGACTTAGATTGTTAGCTAGTAGTTTTGACATGATATTAGTGTACTTCCCTTATATGACATATTAGACATTGTAGTTATTACCTACCATTTCATGCATACGGTTATTCAGTTGTTCATGACAAGTTCATTATCATTGACATATGCACTTGTGATGATTTCTTGAGATTTATGATATTTCTGGATTTCGGGGAAAGCCGCAAAATTTACAACTTATGATCTTTTAAAAATATAAAATGTTGCGGTTTTCTAGTGATGTAAAGTGTCGTCCACCATGAGTTTGCTGTGGTTTTGGAGATCCGTGTCGAGGAGTGGAGGAACCGTCACGGGTACATGGTGGGCCCGGTATGGTACCCCGGGGCAAGAGGAATGTGGTGTTGACGTTGAGCCTGGCTGGGGAGAACTACCTACCGGTGATATTACCCGACGCGTCGGATATCCGGAGGATACCGTCGTGGTCTTGAGATGGATGGTAGGGGCCGGTCCGGACTGACGGCGCCCTAGATATTGAGATTGAGACATTGATATTTCGAGACATTGAGATTTATGTTTTGTGTCGATGCTAGACACTGTTGATACTGATTTCATTTATGATACCTCAGTTTAAAAATACGAAGGAAATCTCACTAATTTATGAAAACTGTTTCTTCATTTACATGTATTCTGTTTTCATGCATTCATACCTCATTCATATGATATATTGCTACCTGAGACACTGACACGGGCACATAAGATCACACTCGGGTTAGATATTACCCTAGCCATTATTATAGGCTGCATGTTATTCATATATTTGAGGATATATTATGATCTTTGACCTAGGTTGCGTTATTTATGCGATTTCTGTGCGTAGATCTTTTTCTACTCACGAGTTGGCAACTCACCCCCGTTGTGCCCCAGTTTCTTGCAGGTGTTGCCGTACGGATTTCATTACGGCTTTGCGGGCACGGTTTCTTTTCGGGTGACTTGCTAGTAGGTGGGTTTATTGTATCTTACCCATCATTATACCTTGTATATTATGTTTCAGTTGTATCTAGAAGTTCCATCAACCAAAACTTGTACTTATTTGAGATAGAGACCAGTGATGTTTATACTTTCGACCTTAGAGTCGCATGTTATATTTCTTTGGGTTTCAGGCTGGTTGAGTTCCCTTTTCTGCTGTGATCCTCGCCTTGAGGCGTTGTATATTATGTTGCACACAGGTTGATTTGATATGGTTCTTCCTATTCTCTATTGCTTCTCTTGGTTTGGATTTCTGGGTTTCGGCTTACTTAGCATACGTACGCCTTGAGACGTTCGTATTCTAAGTGCCGGTCATGTTCCGTACCTTCGGGTCGTGACAGTTAGCGGATCATTAGAAAATGAGATAATGGATATGTATACTTAAACAATAATAGGGGGGTGATGATATTGAGGTACATGAGACTCTAGAAATAGAACCCGGACCGTAACCCGTGACTTGATTACGATATGAGATATGTGTAACTTGATTTCGATATGATATATATATATATATATGTGTGTGTGTGACTTAATCCCGACTTGATATATGTGACTTGATCAAGATATGATATATGTGACATGATATTTCTGTGGACCAATTGGCAATGTATACTTATGCAGACATAATATACGATTGATGATATTGGGATGTACACGATTATAGTACAGTACCATTGATCCAGACATCATTGGATTATGATGTTATACGAATGATGATGTACGTAGGTGATACCTGACCCGTACCCCGATATTGGGATGTCGTACGATGGATTTTACCGTACGAGGCATAGATGTGATGATTGATCCGCACTCTTGATTTAAGGAAGCTGTACTGCGTACGTGACGCTATTGAGGCGGGATCGCCGACTATTACAGATATGGACTCAGAGCTTAGGTGGATCCTTATTTCCTATCAACTAGTTCCTTTAGTTTAGTTCTTTATGGGGTTAGATAGATACTAGTTTAGACTCGAGTCATATAGTTGTAGTTAGATATGTAAATTCCAAATGAGTAGTTAATACACATTTTACCTTTAATTTTCAGATTGTAATCATCACGTTGCATGTTCATACATATATTCCTGTAGTTAATATAAAACTCTGCCTGTTAGGACACCAGTACCATTACCGATGATGCGCATGTTCCACGTACACTTATTTGCCGGCTCACACACATCATCGGTAATTTCTATGTCACGTATACTTTAGAACGTATTATCTTTTATGGATAGAATCAGCTAAAGGCTAGATCAGTATAATATTGTGATTACTCCCAGGTGTTAGTACGGACATGACATTTATTACTTAGACATTTCATGCATTCATATTTTCATGTTATCACGCAGTATTATGGGGCATAAGCCGACACTTATCATATACTTACTCATGATTTTGGGATTTTGGATTTCTATGAGATTTCTGGATTTTGGGGAAAACCGCAAGAATATATAAAAACTACTCTCTCTCTCCTCCTCTCTTTTTAAATTATAAGTTGCGGTTTTCTCGTGATGTACGTGTCGTCCACCATCAGATTTCATGTTTTCTGTTGGATTTTGAGACCCGATTCGAGGAGTGGATGAACCGTCTCGGGTACATGGTGGGCCCGGTATGGTACCCCGGGGCAAGAAGATCGAGTTGTAGACGATGAGCCTGACAGGGGAGGACTACCTACCGGTGATGTCTGGCGCGGCGGATATCCGGAGGATACCGACCGTTGTCGTGAGATTTGATGATATAGGCCGATCCGGACTGACGGAGCCCGAGATATTGAGACTATGAGACATTGAGATTATGAGGTATTGAGACTTGAGATTTACATGTTTTGTGTCGATGCTTGACACGGATTTCCATGGATTTCATCGTTGATATTTCTGATTTCTATACACATTTTACCATGATAAAAACTAAAGATTTCTTATACAGATATATCTAGATTTCAGGATTGGTTATTTTACATTCATGGCGCATGCATACTCATTCATATGACCTAGTACTATATGAGGCACTAACACGAGCACGGAGCATTTGCACTTACACGTAGCTAATTATCATGTCTTTACTTGATGACTAGTAGTATATTAGTATATTATTATGACCTAGGACAGCGTCGTGCATTCGATTTCTTTTCGCAGATATCCTCTACTCACGAGTTGGCAACTCACCCCCGTTGTGCCAAATTTTATTACAGGTTCGATGTACAGGTTTTCCTGGCAGCTTGCTGGCACATCTTTTCATTCAGGGTGATTTGCACGGTAGGTTGGTTCACTTGTATCTGGACCGCCATTGTACTTTTATTATTTCATTTGTATCTAGAAAACTCCATCAACCAAACTTGTATTACTTGATAGTTTACTGGATCAGTTGTTTATTTCGACCTTAGAGTCGCGCTTGTATTATTATGATATCTGGTGGTTTTGTTTTCTTTTGAGTTTTGAGCTTCGCCCTTTGGCGTTGGTATATTATTGTGCATTGGTGTGGTTGTTTCCGCCTTTTGGCGTAGAGCTAGCTCCCGTTTGGGGATGCTTTTTATTGTTTGTATATATTATTCTTGTTTGTACCTGTTTGGGGCCAGTTTTTACAAAGGAGACTCTGCCGAAATTTTTGAAAAAATTGGATGTTGCTTTTAAACTTGTTTTCTACATGTTTTCCTTCACTTCTTCTTCTATGGTTTAGATTTCTGGGCTTCGGCTTACTTAGGTTACGTTGCGCCTCTAGACGTTTCGTAATCTAAGTGCCGATCACGTTCCGTACTTTCGGGTCGTGACACAAAATTTTTAAAAGACGAAACATGTTTTCAAACTAGTAAATTTCACTTGCATCATTCATATTCCTTTTCTATGCATTAAGAAAACTTGATTTCATATACCTTTATTTCAAAACATCACCTCCTTTATTTTTTTCTTAAAAGGTTTAGATACTGGGTTTCAGCTTACTTGAATTCCGTTACGCCTTTAGACGTTGCGTGGTTCAAGTACTGGTCACGAGCTAATATTTCGGGTCGTGACAGTATGTGATACAAACTTGTTACCCTAGAATTTCTAGTAAAGATTCATGGTTTGCTTGCTTTGCACCTCTCTAAATTTTAAAGTGGCATGAGAGATGCTACCAAACCCTAGACTAGGTGCAAGGGAAGCCCAACAACTCCTGGGAGAGTTTTACACATTACAATTAGCCGATCAAGTAGGTGTCTAGAAAGGTGTTAACGGGGTTACATCCCTGGGAAAATGAGGTTTATTTTAATTAGGTCCGTGCGAAAGCACGAGGAACCTCCATCAAAGTACCGACCCTGGCCTGTCCGAAAGATTGGCAAACATATAGGGTGTAATTAATCCCGGCTAGTCTTGCCTTTTAGGGTTTGAAGGAAGATTTTATAAAAACAGTGGGAGCCATCCTGATTAGATAAAATAATAACCAATCTGATCTTGGAAGAGTGCATGCAGAGTGTTTTTTTCTCTCTCTCTCCTGGTAGCGACCATGTCACGCCTTAATCAAGATAATAATATGGATGCATTGATCAAAACTGCTTATTATTCTGAGCTGGGAAACGTTGGTTCCGCTCTATCTTATAACTCTTATAAGTCCGAGCAGGAAATAAGGGAATATCCGGATTCCCATGCCACCCAATCGAGGAATGAGCATGTTGATGAATATTCTTCGGTTGTGTTTATTACCAAGAACTGTTTCTCAGTATCCTCTACATCATAGGTATGAGATACCGGATTAGGATCCCACATATGTAATTTGTTACATGAGTTACACAAAGGTAGAGTACTGAGAATGGGTGATAAATCTCTAAGTGTTAGAGGATGGTACAATTGTTGCAGCCAAGTCAGTTGGCAAATATCATCTTGTATTTCTAAATGTAAATACATTGATTCTGAACAAATGTTATTAGATAACGAACCTGATATACAATATTACATCAGATTCTTTATTGAGTTAAAGAAGGATATAATTCTGTATAGGAGGATAATGTTGTGAACATTTTCCTGAATCAAGGGTTGATTGCATCAGGCACGTTATGAAATAGCATATACGTTCTAAATCAAACCACAGTTCAAAATATATAGAACACACACAAGAGGAGTAGTTCAGAAATGTACGAATCCTTCTTGTAGCATTGTAGACTAGGTCATATCAATGCGACACGACCAGCTAGGTAACATAAGGATGAATATGACAATCTGTTCGAATTTTCATCTTATGATACTTGCCGGTCTTATCGCAAAGGTAAAGTGACCAATACTCCGTTTACTGGAAACGGAGATAGAGTTACTGAACTCTTGGGACAGATACATGATGATGTATACGGTCCTATGTCTACAAATGCAAGGGTAGGTTCTTTGTAATTCATTACATTCATTGACGATCTCTCAAGATTCGGACATATGTTCCTATTGAAACACAAGTCTGAATCTTTTGAGAAATTCAAAGAATATAAGCTTGAAGTTGAGAACCAGACGGGTAGAAATATTACAATCCTACGATGTGATCGAGGAGGCGAATACTTGCCCATGGAGTTCCTGGAGTTTCTAAAACGAGAATGAGATTCTCTCTCAGCTTACTCCTTCGTATACACCACAGCACAACGGTGTATCGGAGCGGAGGTATCGCACCCTATGAGATATGGCGTGTTGTATGATGAGCATTGCTGAGTTACCTGTTTCCTTTTGGAGTTATGCACTTGAGAAGCTGCATACCTATTGAATGGGGTTCCATCCAAATCAGTGCATACCACTCCATATGAGATATGGAATAGGAAGAGACCATATCTTAAACGAGTTAAGATATGGGGTTGTCCGACCTATGTAGAAAGGCAGAATCTGGACAAGCTCGAGGCATGGTCAGTTCTGTAAGTTTGTTGGATATCCCGAACATTTGCAACGGTATATCTTCTACCACTCTGAGGAGCAAAAGGTGTTTTGTTTCTCAGCATGCCACCTTTTTAGAAAAGAAATTTCTTATGAAGAAATTTGTGGTCATGAGGTAGAACTGGAAGGAATTCTAGCTGGACAAACTAACAGCAGATGATTTGGTGAAACCAAAGGATTCAATAGTCTCCAATAAGCCTCGGCCTCTTCGCGAATCTGGTAGGGTTCCTCATCCACTTGAGAGATACTACGGTCTTCTCGGTGACAGTGGGAGCGAGGATTGCATCATGGTGATGATGTCCTGTCACGACCCAAAATATTAGCTCGCGACCAGCACTTAAATCACGCGACATCTACAGGGGTAACGTAATTCAAGTAAGCTGAAACCCAGAAATCTAAACCTTTTTATGAAATAAAAATACAATAAATCTTGTTTTGTCTTTTGAAAATTTGGGCAGCACCTCCTTTGTAAAAACTAACCCCGAAAACGGGTACAACACAGAATATAAATAAGCATCCCCAAACGGGAGCAAATCACGCCCAACGGCGGAAACAACCACCACAAGTATAAAAACAACTATACGACGCCCAACGGCGAAGATCCACACAAGGAAAATTAAAGCAAGACATCAACCCCCAAAAGCGAACATAAAACCCATCGCTCAAGTCTCGCAACTACAAGTCTTCTAAGTCTGCAACATATACAATAACTAGTTTCTGAATTGATGGAGTGATTAGATACAATATGAATAATGAATACAAGAGGGGCACGATCCAACATGTACCACTTACCAAAGCAAAACACACGAAAGCAAGATGTGTGCCAGCGATGCCGCTACTGATCCAAGCGGTCAACTTGTAAGAACGGTGGCACAACGAGGGTGAGTTGCCAACTCGTGAATAGAAAAACATCATCAGGTAGAAATCGAAATAAACAACAATTCCTAGGTCAAATAAATTAGAAAGGTAATACTATGATATCTAGGGTGACCGTATCTGCATATGTGCCAACAACATAAACAATGCCTATCAATAAGTGGACAACATCCAACAATATAATTAATGCATGTATGCAGGTGGATCTCATCCAACAATAAAATCAATGCATGTATATAGTGGATCTCGTCCACGTGTTAATCACTGACACAACAACTCCTGCATGTAAATATCATAAAAACATATACAGGTAATATGAGGATATAAAACAACGTGTGTCCCTCGCGACACAACAAAATCATGGAAACCTGAGTGTCTAACCTCGACACTCGAAACATCATGAAACCCGTGTCTAGCATCGACACGTAAATCCTCGTATAATAGGCTCCGTCTGCGGGATCGGCCTGCGGGCTCCAGCAGAACGGGTCGGCCTAAATCCATCTCATGACTCCGGTCGGTATCCTCCAGATAACCGCCGAGTCCAAATACTATCACCGGTAGGCAGTGCACATCCCCTGCTAGGCTCATCGGCTTATCTATCGACAAACCTTTCTTACCCCGGGGTACCATACCGGGCTCAACCATGTACCCGCATACGGCCTACTCACTCCTCGCATTGGGTATATATCACAAATTTCAGAACCAAGAAATCTCATGGTAGACGCATCGAAATATAATATCAAGAGAAACCGGGTTTTCAAACAATACATAGTTTCTTGAAATGCTCCCACGGTTCTCAAATCCATAAATCACAAGAAATCGATATCTCAATGCGTAAATCCATGAAAACTAACATATGCAACATAAAACAGCAATATAAGCATATTAATGGAATGCCGCTCTTTTAAATTAATCCAGTTTTAAAATATATCATGCGGTTCCCAAATCCTCCGAAATCAAGTGCAGCATCATATGAGGTGTACATGTAACTATAGCAAGATAAGTATCCACATGTAAGCTAGTATGTATGATGCATTTCATAAGCGTAATAGTACAATAACTAATGTCTCAATATCGCATGTCAATACAGTACCACTTAGGGGTATATGCACCTATAGCAAGATATGTGGGTATACATGTCGGTATGTATGCATGAAGTACATGTAGCTGTAACCAAGTATGTCGGTGTACATGTCAGTATGTATGCAACATATAACAGGATGCAAGCATGTCCGTATTTCTCATGCAACGTGGAACGGTGATATGAACATAGCAAATATATCATGGCATGAAGTAGAAATTCTACTGTGTAGTGACATAGCAATTATCGATGATGAAGGTGTGTGAATCGGCAAATCCATGTAAGTGTAACATACGCATCATTGATAATGGTGCAGGTGTACTAGCACGGGTATATTTAATACAATGAGAATAACATGAATGCAGCATAAAGTACCTTATGAACTAAATGCTATAAGGTATACGTGTCTACAATATGTATCTGAGTCGGTGAATCTATCAATCAGTATCCAGCCTCACAACATCACGTACGGAACAATCCATCGTACGTCATCCTCTAAACAAAGATATGGATAAATCAACAGGTAGAACTCATCGCGTACGGTAATCTACGTACGGCGGAAATAAACAAATAGGGATTCTATCAACCTATACAATATCGGGGTACGGATCTAAGTCTCGTACGGCATATCACTCAAAATGCAACACATTATCCATAATAAATATACCTATCTCTCAGGTCACATCCATGTCCATCTCATATCAGGGGACCAACAAAAGTATCAACAATCCCATATCGACTCGAATCCATAAAATGACATATCATACCAAGTTGTCATAACACATCGTATACTCGTTCATCACATTTATATCTCGCAATCACATTATATAAACGTCACACTTGTTCTCTTTAAATTTGTAGCCATCATGATTCACTTATCCTACCATATTCTCATATGTCAATATGTCCATTAGCATCAACTTCTATCATATTATCGTTTGTAAATCCTACAATCATGTACGTCGCATATCATTTATCAAGATATAATAATGAAACGATAATCCATATCAATGGTTGCGGGGGTGCTATACGCCATCCACCCGACTTCCCCCGTAGATATAAATTTACTCACCTGCTAAACTCCTCGCTTAGCCATAGTCGATGCGCTTCATCGTCATGGAATCCACGCGAAGGTACCTACAATCAATATGAAATCGCAATGCTATTAACATCAAATTCCGAAATCCAAATATGGCACGCGGTGCGCACATAGGTTAGAACCTATAGCTTACGCATGCAAAACAACCAAACAACCCTCGTCGTTGACGTAAAAATGTCCAATGCCCAAATATAATATCCAGTCGCAAAACCAAGAAATCCAAATATCGGAAAACATAGCCAAAACCCTCACTAGGGTTGCTATACATGAAAACTGCCACGCCAAAAATCCAATCGCACCAATACTCATTCACAACACATATAATTATCGTCGATAATAATATATACGTCATCTCCCCGACAATTAAAACCCACGTTTTATTTTACCGAAAAGCTAGTAAGCATCATTATCAAAAATTTAGCACAAGTCTAGAAATTTAACAATTCTAGCGATCACAAACATCGCAAAATAGTTTAACATAGTGATCCAAACCTGATGATGCTCAATATTGGCGATCTCCAAGATCCGGACACGTGGCAGATGACGTGTCCTAGAACTCAGAAGATAGGGCCCACATGGGCTGACCACGCCACCCCTGTACCCGACCTGCAAGCACAAGCTGGCTCTCCTCAGAGCCCCCTGAAAATTGGCCTCCTCGGCCTCTCAGCTCGCCACGAGCTGCCACAGGACCAAGACTCCTAGGCCCTCTCGCTCGTCCCCGAGCTCCCCAGCCGAGGCCATCTTCCTTGGTCCTCCGACTCACCAACTCCACCACTCACAGGCGTAACCGCCGCTCCGCAAATCTCGCCATGCGCAGATTCTACGCCAGCAACATCCCACGTTCCACGCCATCATGATCCCCATTAATGGGCGATCCTCTCTTTACACGGGCGTGACGTCGGGAGCGTAACTCCCGGTGAAATTCTTGTGCCTGCTGCCGCCACTATATAAACCCCTATCACAGAGGGGTCAAGTAAGCTTTTTTCACCCCCACTAAGCCGTTACTCTGCTCGGATCTCGTGCTAACTTGATCGTCGGAGGGTCCTCGGTGGTACTAAACCGCCCCGGGACTTCCTTACAGGTACTCGGCGCTAAACTCCTAAAATCGCCAATCTCCTCAAAACATATTGAGACCCGCACGCAACAGGAGATCACCTCCAAAATCCACCGGGAGATCGACGGAAGACAACATCTGACGGAGACCCAAAAAGGACCTCCATCAGTTGGCACCGTCCGTGGCAACCTAAACTCCACAAAAACAAAGTTGGCCTTCCGATCACCATCCACAAGGCAAGCGATCACCCAAAGTTCCAGGAGTACACCCCACTCAACGTCTCCCTCGCAGTGTTACTAGAGGAGGACCAGGGCGAGGGTTTCTTCAAGTTCTCTCCAATCCCGCGTCAGGCCTCGAAGCGAACCCGGGGCCCTTACCGTGCCTTCCACCGGAAGCTAGGCCACGCCACGGAGGATTGTAAGCAACTCCGGGACTACATCGAGGAGCTCATCCGATCGGGGCACCTCGCCGCCTACTTAAGGGACAAACGGTCGGCCGACCGCGAGCAGGAATAGCGTCCCCCTCCCGCCGAGCTAACCATCGGCCAGATCATGCTCGTTTCGGCAGATGACCAGTCCAGCGCTCAGGGAGCCCCATACCCGGTGCCGAACACGGAGACCAACAAGCCTCCGGGGAGCTCGGGCCACGCTAATAAGGTCATCTATTAGCATGTACTTTTCTTTTAGGGCAATGTAAACTCTTCCTAGGGTCTATTGTTAATTTAATAAAGATCAATGGAACATTGTGAAAAATAAGGAAAGCTCTCTTTTATTCAAAAAGGTATAATGGGCTCCTCAGCCATACATACTAAAAGAAAAAGAAAACTACAGCAGCGGGGGAAGGGGGTGCAGAGAGCACTGCTCATGGTACTCGGTAAAGATCTCCGCCAGCCGAGTCCTCATGAGATCCAACCTCAACCCTCGTTTCCCCCCGCGCGCGCTCTGGCGGAATTGAAACGACGCGACCTTGGCGCTTCGCTTTCCCCTACATTCAATGCGCATACTACGCACACGTTCGCCGCGACCGTTCCTGTTCCCTATACCTGCAACTGGATGGTCGGGCGAAACCTCATGAAGAATCAGCCAAGCAGCTACCCTGCTCAGTTTCCCTGGCCGATGGCTTCCCCACTCGCAACGCCAGGGATCAAAGCCCTCATCAAGAGGCAACCGCGCAGCTTCACTGCCCGGTTATCCTTAGCAGGACTCCTACGGCCCCTCCAACGCTAAGAATCAAAGTCCTCCGTAGAGGCAGCCGAGCGTCTTCCCTGCTCGGCTATCTCTGGCCGGTAGCTTCCCTACTCGCAACTCAAGGGATCAAAGCCCTCGCCAAGAGGCAACCATGCAGCTTCACTGCCCGGATATCCTTAGCAGGCCTCATACGGCCCCTCCAACACTAAGGATCCAAGTCCTCCTTAGAGGCAGCTCAGCAGCTACCCTGCTCGGCTATCCCTGGCTGGTAGCTTCCTACCATGAACGACAGGGATCAAAAGCCCTCCCAGAGGCAGTCGAGCCCGACCTTCGCTCGGCTATCCTTCAGGACAAAAGCCCTCGCCAAGAGGCACCGGGCAGTAACCCTGCCCGGCCAAGGGTCCTTGGTAGGCTTCTTACATCCCCTCCCGCGCTAAGGACCAAAGTCCTCCTAGAGGCAGTCGAGCCCGACCCTTGCTCGGCTATCCCCGGCTGGTAGCTTCCTACCACAACTAACAGGGATCAAAGTCCTCTCCAAGAGGCACTGGGCAGTAACCCTGCTCGGTCCCCGTCCTGAAGGATCAAAGCCCTCGCAAGAGGCAACCGAGCGGTTACCCTGCTCGGTCATCTCCGGCTGGTAGCTCCCTACCCATGACGCCAGGGATTAAAGCCCTCGCAAGAGGCATCCGAGCGGCTACCCCGCTCGGTCATCCCAGGCTGGTAGTTGCCTACCCACGATGCCAAAGATCAAAGCCCTCGCCAAGAGGCAACCGCGTAGCTTCACTACCCGGTCATCCTTAGTAGGCTTCTTACAGCCCCTCTAAAGCTAAGGATCAAAGTCCTCCGTAGAGGCAGCCAAGTGGCTTCCCTGCTCGGCTATCCCTGGCCGGTAGCTTTCCTACTCACAACGCCAGGGGTCGAAGCCCTTGCCAAGAGGCAACCGCACAGCTTCACTACCCGGATATCCTTAGCAGGCCTCATACGGCCCTTCCAACGCTAAGGATCCAAGTCCTCCTTAGAGGCAGCTCAGCAGCTACCCTGCTCGGCTATCCCCGGCCGGTAGCTTCCTACCACGACCGAAAGTGACAAAAGCCCTCGCCAAGAGGCACCGGGCATAACCCTGCCCGGCCAAGGGTCCTTGGTAGTCTTCTTACAGCCCCTCCCACGCTAAGAACCACTGTCCTCCCAGAGGCAGTCGAGCCCGAACCTCGCTCGGCCATTCCCACCTGGTGGTCGTTGCTCGCAACGCCAGAAATCAATGTCCCTCGCCAAGGGGCAACCGAACAGCTTCCTGGCTCGTTCGTACCCAACAGACGCTGCAGGCTTGTGGCCCTCATAGTGAGGCCTCTGAGCCCATTCATGCTCGGCACAAATACGGTAGACATCCCTCTGCCCATCACATGCAGAGGGCCCGAGGCCCCAACAAGGGGCACCAGGTCTATCTAAGTCTGAGCGATCCCCCTTCGACTTCGGGGCCATGGAGATGCCTCTTTTTCAGCAGCGCTTGGCACGCTTGGCAAGTGATCGAAATCAACTCGACGAACGGTCGCTAGACTGATAGCCGACTTGACAGGAAACCCAACAGTGCAAGCAGAGATATTTTACGAGCATTCTTCACAAACAGAAGATAAAAGTGCAAACCGATGAAACTAAAAAAAAGAGTTTTATTACCAAAAGCAGAGTCTTTACAAAGGGTATTTTGGGCTCCACAGCCTTATAGACTACCCGGAGGCTTACAAAAATCCCAGAAGCGACAAAATAAAAGGTGGAGGAAGACGGGGGCTTTAGACTTCGGGGCCAAGCGCGACCTTGGGGTCCTCGACATCCTCCACGAGACGAGCAGGGTCCTCGGCCACCTCCTCATCAGGGATTTCTTCCCCCTGCTCATCGGCGTCCGCGAGTGGGTATTCGGCTCGGAGCTCTTCGTCGGCAAACTCCGGCATCCGGACCTTAACGACGTCGAGGGCCTTGTGCCAGATGCGGGTTTTGGCCATGGCCAGGTCATCATAGAAGTCCTTCGACTTCTTGTAGCCCTCCACCGCCTTCTCCGCCGAGAGGTCGGCCAACTTCGCCGCTCTCAGGTCGGCCAACTTCGCCGCCTCGGCCGCCGCCCCCAGCTCCTTCCGGAGCGTCCTCACCGTCTCCTTCAGGTTGCCGGCGAGCACCTGATCATCCTTAAGCTTGACCTCAGCAGGCACGACGGCCTCACGGTACCGGGAAACCTCCCGTTTCCCAGCCTCCACCTCGCCCTCCAGGGCGGCAACCCTCGCCATCACCGCCTCCAGCTCCTTCTTGGAGCTCTCTTCCAGCGAGGCAAGCTGGCACGTAGCCTTCATCGCCAGGGCTATCACCTCGGCCTTCATGCGCAAGGAAAGGGTAACGTGCTGGAGAACCTAAAAAATTGAAAAGAGATCAGAAAGACGAAGGATGCACCGAATCTCGCAAAAAAACAAACACTTACCTGCATGGACTCCTAGGCGATGGACGCCATCTGGGCCCCGAAGGTCCCCCCCGGGGCCCCACCCTCCGCCGATTTCTCTATTTCATGCAGCAGGCTATTCGCGACGGATAGCCGTGAGGGCACCGTGAACTGGAGGCCCCCTCCTCCACCATGATCGGCGAGGATGGGCCCCGGGAAGACCTCCGGGAACCCCTCTTGAGAGGCTTCGAGGGAGAGCCGATCTCCTCCTCCGAGACCTGGTCCTCCAGAATCCGAGCCCGCTTTCGGCCCGATGCTCTGCTAGGCCCCGAGGCAGGATCCGCCCCCGAACGCTCATGGGACGCGACCACCGGAGGAGAAGGAGCCAGGGCGGGCTTCGAGCGGGAAGAGCTGGCCCCTCCAGCCTTCGTGACCCTCCTCGGTTGGCGCATGGAGTCTCGGAGCTCGTTCATGTCCATGGGTCCTGCACAAAACCAAATGCAAAGAAGTCAGCGACACATGCAATATAAAAGCCAAAAAGCAAGCCTAACTTACCGACGAATTCAACGGGGCTAAGCCCGGCCCAACTCAGGATCCTCTTAGACAGCAGCACGTCGAATCGGGGAACGGGCTCCCACAACGCCACTCTCACCGCGGCGGGGTCATTGGACTGGTTCCCCAGCAAGCATTTTTCCTTCGACCACTTAGTAGGCACGGGCTAGTCCTCGCCCTTGGGAGGGGAAACGAAGAAGAACTTCTTCTTCTGGTCGTGAATGGAAGAAGGCAGGGCCACGACCCCTGTCCCGGCGGCGCCCTCCTGTAGCTTTCTAAAAGAGAGGTAGACCTACCTCGGGTTGCCCGCTCGACCCCCAGGATGATTTTTGAAAACGAGGGAAGAATCAAGGAGGGAAAGGCTGAAGGGAACCGCCTGTAACTTCAGACGGATCAAGAACCAGAGGAGAATCCTCCATGAGTTTGGCACTAACTGGCCAGGGGCTAACCCGAAGAAGTTCAGCGCTTCGACGACCTCGGGAGAGAAGGACAGGCGCATTCCACCCTAAAAAGCTTCCAAGTACAAGGCGATCTCCCTACCCCGTACTTGGTCTGCCCTCTCTCCCTCCTTGGCCAGACGAAGCATATAACGTGAGGGGATGTGGAAGCGAGCCTGAGCATTGGCGAGCTCGTCCTCATGCCTCACCCAACACGACGCGCCAGGGGCAGCATCTATGGCCTCTTCCCTGGGGGCTTCCCCCGCCGCACGATCCCGGGAAGAGGATCCGACCCCTGCTCCCCGGGAAGACTCAGGCTCAACTAGAGGGTCCCTAGAACCTACTCCTACGACATTTACAGATTCCATGAAAGAAGACATCTAACCTGGAGAAAAGGGATCCTCGGGAAACGAAAGCAGAAGAAAGAAGACGAGCGCCGAGCAACCAGGGCTTATAGCGAGGAAATATGAAGGAGTATGGACCCTGGAGTGGGCCCTACCCCTATTCGTCTCCGCAATCGCCCTCATCCAAGGGCGCCCTTCATCTTCCGCCAAAACACCTCCTCACGTCCAACGGCTCTGATTGCTCCACTTGTCGTTCCCACACTGGACCGCACCCCATCAGACGCTGCAGGTCTGCACACGTCGCGTCAGCCATGACACGTAGACCGTCGCTTCAGTGGTAGGATGCACGAACCGGCGCACCTTCCTTAAATGCAGAGATCTCGCCCTGATTCGCTGGCAGAAAAGACAGCTGACAGCCCGGGGACGCGTCCCGATGAAACCTTAGGAGGAAGCTCACCCCGGGCGGCCCGGCAGTTGTCACGACCCAAAGTTTGGATGTGACCGGCACTTAGATTGTATAATATCTAAAGATATATACATAACCTGAGTAAGCTGAAACCAAGATCAAAATCCTTTTTGCGGAATTATTTATAAAAGTTTAGTTTATAAGTAAAAATCACCGTTTTATGTAATTAACAGTAGCTTAATAATGAATTCATAATAAAAGAAAGTTTTAAGTTTTAAGCTTGGTTGTATCCCTGGTTGGGATCAACAAAATACAACAGCGGAATAAAATTTACAACTTATATGAGACCAATAGAATCACAGATATGAATAAAAGAAATATCGGCTAATATAACAAAGATATCACCTGTCAAATAATATACATATACCCATCTTTCATTCTAAGTCATAGTACAAGGTCCGAAGGAGATTTTCTAGATACAATTATACAATATCAAAAGAGTAGGTTACTACATATGTAACCCACCTATCCAAAAAAATGCGATAAAAGCTGCAAAAGTGGATCTACACCGCTGCTAACCGTCCACTCTACCTCTGCAACGAACTGTGCCATAACGGGGGTGAGTTGCCAACTCAGTGAATATAACTAAGATATAACTGTTAATAATGTAAATATGACGATCATACTAACTGAAATGAGAACAAGTATAATGTATGATAGCATATGGAAAATATAAATCTGTACCACGAATCACAAAACCAGAACTGAAATCTCATCGTTTATTTCCAATAATTTCATCTTTCCGTGTCCATCATCAATACAAAACTTCCATTTTCCCTGAGGCATCATTCCTCGAACGATCATATAATCAACAATACAGGTCGGTATCATCTAGATATCCGCCGTATTTCACCAGTATCTCCGGTATCGAGTAACCTCGCTAGGCTCCCCCGTCTCAAATACGGCTATCCTGCCCCTCGGTCTCGACCGGGTCCACCATGTATCAAACTGTATCCCCACCGACTCAGTCTGGATAAAACTTTAAATCTGTAACCGTATACCTACCGACTCGGTTCGTACTAAACTCAAATCATAAAAACATCTCATGGTGGAAGTGTCACATAAATCATGAAATCACTGGATTTATGTAATAGTACAGGGAAACTCAAACCATAAATTCTCAATAATATAAAGCTTCTTATATCAACTTAGAATACTCGGATGATAAACATGATATCATTTATGCAAGTTACCACTATTATTAATAATTTAGGTATGATAGGAATCATATTTAACAAGTTGAATACTTAGTGTAAAAGTGACATGTTAATATCGACGAGGTGTAGTGTAATATGTAAAGTTGCGCATATGCGGTATAACTCGTCGATAATTGTGCAGTGTTCTAACAACTAAAATGAGGTATATGTAGATATGAGTGCATATTATCATTTTAGTATACAAAAGTAAAGCATTTACTTAAATAAAATTACAGGCGTAACACGCCATCTCTACAAAGTTCCCCGGTAGATGTTTAGTCTACTCATCGGAAATACGTCGTATCTACTCAGGAATCGCCAATCCTTTTCCTTTCCTTGCCGCCTCCGAAACTCCCAAACTCAAATCTAATATTAAATTTAACTTGTATAAGAAAACGGCTACATTCCGATACGGTACAATCAAGAAATAAAAGTTGTACGTGCTAACTACACTACGTACGACTAGCAAACAATCTAACACTCATCCTCACTGAAATTTAACCCAACTTTCCATCGTGATAGAAAACAGATCGCGATAGAAAACAGATCGCGATACGTTTTAACCGTGTCGTATTTTGGGTTTTTAGATAAATTTTCCGATATTAGCTTTCAGATTTTATATACAGTTAAACTAACTTGATTAAACAAAAGCAAAATGACCAAAATTCTACACAGAAACATACCCAACAACCCAAAACACCATAGCACCATACAAATCCGGCGACGCCAAAATTACTCATATGGTCGCTGGCCAAAATCCGAGCTCCCCTGCTCGTATTCCTATGGTTTGTTCTAGGTCCATTATACAACAATTTGGCACTGTTTAGTTAAGTTAACTTTTTTCTAAACAATAGAAGATTCAAACAGAACTTAGTTGTACCTAAAATACGATATTATAGACTTTTGATTTCAAACTTATACCAATTCCATAATTTAAATCTCTACTATGAATGAGGATTTTACCTACAATAACTTGTTGGAATAACACTCTCAATGATGCACAAGCTCCTAGTCCAAGCTTGATGATGAACTCCTTGTCTAGTTCTTCTTCTTCACTTCTTTTCTCCTTTATTTCTCTTTTTGAATTTTAAGTGTTTTCTTTCACTTTGGTTGGGAATTTTCAGAAGTTTAATTAGATTAATGATCTGAACACTTAATATATATGGTGATGGGAAGAGGGAGGTGGTAGGAGGAGGTGTCAATGACTTAGATATGCCATCCTCATGCAAGGAGGAGGTGTGGGGTGTGGGTTGTGCATGTAAGAAGGTGGTGACAATGCATTATCCTTCCATTTTGATTTATCTTAAGATAAAATTTCTGAACAAAAACCTAATTTACCTCTTTTCCACTTACACCCTAAACAATTTCCCATTTGCACAATTTCCTAAACTTTACATAGAAACCCTTCACAACTTATGTTATTATAAAACACCCTTTTTATTAAAATGAAGCTAAAATTCACATTAAAACCCTTATAATTTATTTATTTTGCATACTAAAATTGTAATTTAATTTGTTTTACATACATTTTAAGAAATTGTATTATTTGGTTTTAATAACCTTTTTAATTTATCATTTTATTATTTAATTGGTTAATTTTATTTATTTCTAAATTTTCAAAATGTTACAATATTCCCCCCTTAAGAAAATTCGGTCCCCGAATTTGAAAATTAACTAGATATACCTTCGAAAAGATGTGGAAATTTCTTCCGCATCGCATCCTCGGTCTCCCAAGAAATCTCCTCGCGATTCATTCCTTTCCAAAGAACCTTTAAGATGGAAGTACCCTCGATCTTAGTTTTTTTGCCTTCCTGTCTAGAATAGCGACTGGTTGCACTGTGTAGGATAAATCCGGCTCAAGCTATAAGGTCTGATGCTGGATCGCGTGAGAAGGATCGTGAAGATACTTGCGAAGCATCGAAACATGAAACACCGGATGCACATCGGGAAAACTCGGTAGTAGTGCTAAACGATAAGCTACAGTACCCACTCTCTCCAGAATCTTGTATGGTCCAACATATCTAGGGCTGAGCTTCCCCTTTTTCCTGAAACGCATCACACCTTTCATCGGAGATACACGAAGGAACACATGATCTCCCACCTGAAACTCGAGTCTAAGACGTCGTCGATCTGCATATGATTTCTTTCTGCACTGGGCCACCCTCATTCTGTCTCGTATCAATTGAATTTTTTTTGTAGTCTCATGTACTATCTGCGGTCCCAAAATACTACTCTCACTCAATTCCGTCCAGCAAACGGGTGATCGACATTTCCTCCCATACAAAACTTCAAAGGGTGCCATCTGGATCGTTTCATGAAAACTATTGTTGTACAAAAATTCTATTAAAGGTGGGTGACGATCCCAACTACCACCAAAATCAAGGCTGCAAGATTGAAGCATATCCTCTAAAGTCTGAATGGTCCTCTTTGACTGACCATCTGTCTGTGGGTGGAAAGCTGTACTAAAACTCAATCGTGTACCGAGAGCTTCTTGAAGTTTCTGCCATAGCCTACTAGTAAACTGGGTACCCCGATCTGATACTTTACATGTCGGAATTCCATGCAACCGCACAATCTCATCGATATAAATCTGAGCATACTGTGCAAACCCATACGTCGTCTTCACCGGAAGAAAGTGAGCTGCCTTTATCAATCTATCTACAATCACCCATATGGAATCATACCCTCTGCTAGTCCTGGGTAGACCCACAACGAAATCCATGGAAATCTGTTCCCATTTCCACACTTGAATTGGCAAGGGCTGCAACTATCCGGCTGGCCTCTGGTGTTCTTCCTTGACTTGGTAACAAGTCAAGCATCTCGAAACAAACTCCGCAGCATCCCACTTCATTCCTTCCCACCAATAAACATCCTTTAGATCATGATATATCTTGGTGGAACCAGGATGAATACTGTATGCTGATCAATGGGCCTCCTCTAAGATCTCACGTCTCAATCCGTCAGAATCTGGTATACAAAGACAAGTCCCAAAACGTAATACTCCATGATCATCAATCACAAACTCCGACTCTCTACCCTGCCTAACCTGATCCATAATCTCCGATATACGAGCACCTGCGGGTTGTCTCTCGAATACGATCCAATAACTGAGGTCGGGTGCGAACATTTGCTAACTGTCCTCCTGTCGGGGTGAACTCAAACTGTATACGACTATCACATAAAATCTGGCAGTCTGTAGAAGACTATCTCTGCAAGGTGTGCAAATAAGATAAGCTACCTCCAGGTCTTCGACTCAAAGTATATGCTACAACATTTGCTTTGCCTGGATGATACAAGATCTCACAATCGTAATCTTTTACCAGTTCCATCCATCAACGTTGCCTTAGGTTCAGATCCCTTTGCTGAAAAATATACTTCAAGCTCTTATGATCTGTGAAGATTTGGCACGACTCTCCGTACAAATAATGTCTCCAAATCTTCAATGCGAATACCACAGCAGCCATCTCTAGATCATGAGTGGAGTAGTTTTGCTCGTGCCTCTTCAACTGTCGAGAAGCATAAGCTACAACCCTGCCGTGCTGCATCAATACACAGCCTGAACCCACTCGAGATGCATCACAATACACAACAAAACCCCCTGACCCCGAAGGTAAAGATAAGACTGGTGCAGTCGTCAAGCGAGTCTTCAACTGCTGAAAACTCTGCTCACATGCATATGTCCAAAGAAAGGGAGCCGCCTTCCTAGTCAATCCAGTCAACGGTGTGGCGATCCAAGAAAAATCCTGCACAAAGCATCGGTAATAACCTACCAGACCTGAGAAACTCCGAACCTCTATAACTGACACAGGCCTGGGCCAGTGCTGCACCGCATCAATCTTCTTTGGGTCCACACGTATCCCAGCTCTAGTAACTATGTGTCCCAAGAATTCCACACTATCCAGCCAAAAAGCACAATTGGAGAATTTTGCAAACAGCTGATGCTCCTTCAAGGTCTGCAACATAATACACAAGTGCTGCTCGTGCTCCTCTCGACTCCGAGAATAAATGAGAATGCCATCAATGAATACTATAATAAACTGATCAATGAAGGGCCTGAAGATACGGTTCATCATATCCATAAAAGCTGCTGGGGCATTGGTGAGTCCGAACGACATCACCAGAAATTCATAGTGTCCATATCTTATGCGAAACGCAGTCTTCGGAATATCGTCTTTCCGAACCCTCAACTGGTGATACCCTGACAGCAAATCAATCTTCTAGAAGTAACGAGCTCCCTGCAACTGATCGAACAAGTCATTTATACGTGGTAGTGGATACCTATTTCTCACAGTGGCGCGATATAACTGTCGGTAGTCAATGCACAGTCTCATACTACCGTCCTTTTTCTTTACAAATAAGACAGGAGCTCCCCACGGCGATACACTGGGACGAATAAGTCCTCTATCTAACAACTCTTGCAACTGACTTTTGAGTTCCTTCAACTCCGTCGGGGCCATCCGATAGGGTGGTATAGAAATAGGCTCCGCACCCGGAATCAAGTCAATGCAAAATTCAACATCACGATCGGGTGGTAATCCTGGTAATTCAGCAGGAAACACATCCGAAAAATCTCGTGCGATCGGAACCTGGTCCAACGGAATCTCAGCGGCTCCTACGTTCTGAACAAATGCTAAGAACCCACGACAACCCTCTTCAAGAGTCGTCCCTCACAAAGAGCAGAAATCATGTTGGCAGGAGTTATATTACAGTCTCCCTGCACAACAAAGATCGGTTCACCTGGAAAACAAAATCTAACCGCTTTTCCCCGACAATCTATATAGGTATGACAAGCGGCCAACCAATCCATACCGAGAAGTATATCAAAATTTAACATATCCAGGAGAATCAGGTCAATTAGCGAATCTCTATCGCCAATACGCACAGAACATGATCTGAATACGTGTCGAGCTATAAAAGAATCTCCCACCGGAGTAATCACCACTAACGGTAACTCTAACAACGACGACTCTTTCCCCAAAGAAAGTGCAAAGTGTGAAGATACATAAGAATGTGTAGAACCGGGATCAAATAAAATATGTGCAACGAACATACTGCAAGAGTACCTGTCACAACTGCATTTGATGCCTGGGCATTCTGTGGAGTCAGCGCAAAAACCCGTGCCTGGCTCCTACCTGCATCCTGTCGTCCTCTACCTCTATCTCCTCAACCACTCTGAGATCGTCCTGCAAAGTCTTGACTTCGTGGTGCAACTGCCTGGCATGTAGGGCCAACCGGGGGAGGAAGTAAAGCCATCGGCGTAGAAGGTGGAGGGGTAAAGCAACCTATGGAGTAACAGTCCCGCTATAGCGTGTACACCCTCCAGTTGTATGCCCTGGAAGTCCGCAATTATAACATGTAAGTGGGGTCCCCTGATCATTGGGGTATGAACTGAACATCTGTCCCTGAGTCCAACCTCGTCCGAAACTGCGGCCTGGAGTATATCTGACTCTACCTCTGCCAAACTGCCTTGTCATTGGCCCAATCGGTCTACTCCTCTTTGGCTCCGGAACAACCACTTTCTCGCTCAAACGCTCCTCTACTTGTATCGCTGCATCCATGGCCTACGCATACATATCAAAATGCTGGGAGCCTATAGCCAGATACAACTGCCTGTCCAGACTCCTTAGGAACCTCTTCACCCGAAGCTCCATCGTAGGAACTAAATAGGGAGCATAGTGCGACAACTAGGTGAATCGTAAATCAAAATCAGCTACCGACATACTTGCAGATTTCCGCAATGCTTCAAAATTGCTAGCTCTAGCATCCTTCACACTCTGTCGAAGAAATCTGGCAAGAAAGACCTCAGAAAACTCGGCCCACGACATCGGAGGAAGACCCGTTGCTCGCCCTCTCTCCATCGACTCACACCACTCCTGTGCAAGTCCCTCCAAACGAAAACTAGTCAGCTCCACTGACCTCGCATCAGAACATCGCAATGATCTGCCAATCCTCGTTATCCTATCAAGAAAGGACTGAGAATCCTCCTCTATATCGGTCCCTGTAAATACCGGAGGTCTCAATCTCATAAACTCTGAAAGAGACACCTCCATCACCCTCGTGTCTACCCGTGCTACTGTCTGCGTGGGCTGTACCTCGGACTCTGCCATGGTCAGTGTTGGATCATGTCTCAGTACTCGAGTAGCCTCAGCTAACTGTGCTACCACTCGCTGTAATCCTAACATGCCCTTATGTTAATGATATGTATGCCCTAGAGGCCATTACTGTACATACGATATATATTGTAGTGAATGCTTAGACATGTATAGGGAGGACTTTCTTACTCGACATGATAGTATGCTATTTGGTTACTCTTTATCTTAACATGTACTCTGATTGCCTCTATGTCACATGTTGATAAAGCCCTTAGGATGAGTACTTGACTACCAGGACTATGATGCAGATCATACTAGTGGGGACAGTGTAGTCGCCAAGTACATCCTTCAAATGTTCCTAGTCGTGGGAGTACTGAGACAGGGCATCGATACTCCAGAGTAGACTAGCGTATGCGCTTCTTGGCCCATATGATGGGCGATGGATGATCCCATATCGATTGGTGTTTGACATCAGAGAAGGTATACGGGTGCTCAGTAGAGACTGGGTACACTGGACGGACTCGCCGAGAACTCCCAGATGGTATTATACCTCACGTCAGATGGCAGTTCTTTGGTGACACTGGTACAAGTTAGTCTGTAGACTCGAGATCGTCATAGAGTCTTGTGTGATTCCCACCATGCTTTGATTTCCATCATACCACGTCCAAGAGGGCGTGCAAAACGGTGGCTTTTGAGTACAGTCCCGAATCACATGGAGGCAATAAGTGATAGGAAGGGTTTCGTCTCTCCCGGTAAAGGGAGTTGATGTTGCGCTGTGTTTGATTGGCTATAACTGGAAATCCCTGGCCAAGGTTGCTGAGATTTACTGGTAAGTGTTATCAGTAGTTTCTCGAACTGTTATGGACCTCATATCGACATGACTTATCAAGTTACTGGGGTCTGACGTTTACCACCTCTAGGCGAGATATGCGACATATCAGACAAAGAGACTGGACTGTACGGGAGTGTTACTGGTTGGATTCACAGGAGAATGTACAGGCTTGCTTGTTGATCTTCTGATTGCTCAATACCTGGGTGGCTGTTACGTTTAGTTGACCGCTTGCAGCTTGTGGGTGTTCAATATGATCATCACCTACTGCAGGCGTATTGATGATTCTTTAGAGTCCTACACAGAGCTTTCCTGGCTCAGGCAAAACGGAGTAGGAGCACATATGTGATATATGCGGGACCGAGAATAATACGTATATGCGATACCGTATTAGATTCTTGCGATATGAGATATCGGCCGGGTATATGTGATATAGCCGGGTCATCGGATCAAGTGTTGATTCGATGAACTGATACAGATTATATTAGTCAGTTATATGCGATATAACCGGATTATCGGATCAAGTGTTGATTCGATAATTTAATGTATAATTACATATGTGATATACTAAGTTACATTAACTAATATAAGCTCACTTAAAGATTCTTTTTCTCGCTTGGATAATACATTGATATATATGTGATATATGTTAATTATATTATTTTATTTTGTTACAAAATATGTTATATATGTGATATATAATATTGTAACAAGTTATGATTACAAATGCAACATGATTTGTGGAGATTAAATATAGTTAGGGTTTGATTTGGGTTAGCTTTTTCATGAAGCTTCTTGAAGCTTCATTTTTGTTTTATGCTAAGATATTTTTGTATAGATATTTTCTTAACCCAACCCAAACCCTTTACCCTAGTTGATTCTCTACAAGGGTTAAGTCTTCTTGATTAACCCATGGTTGATTTATAACCATAGAATAATAATTCATTATTCATCGCAAATGAAATTGTTCTTCTTCTTTCTCTTAAAAAAGCTTTCTAGCTTTTTTTTGATGTGATGAAATAAAATGAGAAATTGAAAACAAATGAGAGATAAATTCCTACTTCATCATCCTCATCTATTCTAGCCATTTAGATTAGGGTGTTTGCTTTGCTAATACTTGATTAGTGAAGCAAGAGCTTGGCTTTGAGATTCTTCAAGGTAGATCATCTTAGTAGTTGAAGATTGGTAGCAAGCTTGCAACTTTCTCTTCATGGAGCCTTTCTAGAGTCCGGATACTTGATGATCGCAGCGAAGGGACCTCAACACGGAGCTTATGAAGTGAAGGAACAGACTACAAAGGTTGTAATCCCTAACTCTTAGATGTAAAGTTGTTTACATGCATGTTTAACCCTATGTCTCTAATTAAGATCTTGGTTAGGGTTTGTTTAGCACCCCAAAAATTTTAAAGTAGCTTGATTGATACTTGCCAAAACCTTCACAAGGTGCTATGCTAACCCTACACCTCCTCTATCCTAGTCATGCGATCTGGAGGAGGAGGATCAACATGCTCGTGCACCGCCGGAACGTCCGGTGTACCAGTCGCCATCACAGGCGGACTCGTCCTAGCTGCATCTCTGGCTGCGGCTCGCCTAGCTCGCGTAGCCATAGCAACTGGAATAAGAAACGAGAGTTGGTAAGGCTTACGAAATAGGAACAATCAATAACAAAGAGTCGAAGGAAGGAAAAATCAAGATATACATCCTAAGCTTAGTTAGGCTGAGTATGGTAACGTAAATATGCCGCGGAACATACGTACGGTACTGCACTCATCCTAAATCACCTACTCCATCAAACCAAAGGTCATCCTAAATCACGAACTCACGTAAACCTATCTTAACTCACTACCCGATTCCGTAAGGTTACACTTAGGCTCTGATACCAACTTTGTCACGACCCAAAGTTTGGATGTGACCGGCACATAAATTGTATAATATCTAAAGATATATGTACAACCCGAGTAAGACGAAACCAAGATCAAAATCCTTTTTACTAATTATTTATAAAAATTTAGTTTATAAGTAAAAATCATTGTTTTATGTAATTAACAGTAGCTTAATAATGAATTCATAATAAAAGAAAGTTTTAAGTTTTAAGCTTGGTTGCATCCCTGGTTGGGATCACAAAAATACAACAGCGGAATAAAATTTACAACTTATATCAGACCAATAGAATCACAGATATGAATAAAAGATATATCAACTAATATAACAACGATCTCACCTGTCAAATAATATACATATACCCATCTTTCATTCTAAGCCATAGTACAAGGTCCGATGGAGATTTTCTAGATACAATGATACAATATCAAAAGAGAAGGTTACTACATATGTAACCCACCTATCCAAAAGATGCGATAAAAGCTGCAAAAGTGGATCTACACCGCTGCTAACCGTCCACTCTACCCCTGCAACGAACTGTGGCACAACGGGGGTGAGTTGCCAACTCAGTGAATATAACTAACATATAACAGTTAATAATGTAAATATGACGATCATACTAACTGAAATGAGAATAAGTATAATGTATGATAGCATATGGAAAATATGAATCTGTACCATGAATCACATAACCAGAACTGAAATCTCATCATTTATTTCCAATAATTTCATCTTTCCGTGCCCATCATCGACACAAAACTTACATTTTCTCTCAGGCATCATTCCTTGAATGATCCGGAAATCAACAATACAGGTCGGTATCATCTAGGTATCCGTCGTTTTTCACCACTGTCTCCGGTATCGAGTAACCTCGCTAGGCTCCCCCGCCTCAAATGCGGCTATCCTGCCCCTCGGTCTCGACCGGGTCCACCATGTATCCAACTGTATCCCCACCGGCTCAGTCTGGATAAAACTGTAAATCCGTAACCGTATACCCACCGACTCGGTTCGGACTAAACTCAAATCATAAAAACATCTCATGGTGGAAGTGTCACATAAATCATGAAATCACTGGATTTAAGTAATAGTACAAGGAAACTCAAACCATAAATTCTCAATAATATAAAGCTTCCTATATCAACTTAGAATACTCGGATGATAAACATGATATCATTTATGCAAGTTACCACTATTATTAATAATTTAGGTATGATAGGAATCATATTTAACAAGTTGAATACTTAGTGTAAAAGTGACATGTTAATATCGACGAGGTGTAGTGTAATATGTAAAGTTGCGCATATGCGGCATAACTCGTCGATAATTGTGCAGTGTTCTAACAACTAAAATGAGGTATATGTAGATATGAGTGCATATTATCATTTTAGTATACAAAAGTAAAGCATTTATTTAAATAAAATTACGGGTGTAATACGGCATCTCTACAAAATTCTCCGGTAGATGTTTAGTCTACTCACTGGAAATACATCGTATCTACTCAGGAATCGACAATCCTTTTCCTTTCCTTGCCGCCTCTGAAACTCCCGAACTCAAATCTAATATTAAATTTAACTTGTATAAGAAAACGGCTACATTCCGATACGGTAAAATCAATAAATACAAGTTGTACGTGCTAACTACACTACGTACGACTATAGCAAACAATCTAACACTCATCCTCACTGAAATTTAACCCAACTCTGCATCGCGACAGAAAACAGATCGCGATACGTTTTAACCGTGTCGTATTTTGGGTTTTTAGATACCTTTTCCGATATTAGTTTTCAGATTTTATATACAGTTAAACTAACTTGATTAAACAATACCAAAATGACCAAAATTCTACACAGAAACTTACCCAAAACCCAAAACACCCTAGCTCCCTGCAAATTCGACGACGCCGGAATTACTCTTATGGTCGCCGGCCAAAATCCGAGCGCCCATGCTCGTATTCCTATGGTTTGTTCAAGGTCCATTATACAACAATTTGGCACTGTTTAGTTAAGTTAACTTTTTTCTAAACAATAGCAGATTCAAACAGAACTTAGTTGTACCTAAAATACTATATTATAGACTTTTGATTTCAAACTTTAACCAATTCCATAATTTAAATATCTACCGTGAATGAGGATTTTACCCACAATAACTTGTTGGAATAATACTCTCCAAGATGCACAAGCTCCTAGTCCTAGCTTGATGATGAACTCCTTGTCTAGTTATTCTTCTTCACTTCTTTTCTCCTTTATTTCTCTTTTTGAATTTTAAGTGTTTTCTTTCACTTTGGTTGGGAATTTTCAGATGTTTAATTGGATTAATGATCTGAACACTTAATATATATGGTGATGGGAATAGGGATGTCGTAAGAGGAGGTGTCAATGACCTAAATGTGCCATTCTCATGCAAGGAGGAGGTGTGGAGAGTGGGTTGTGCATGTAAGAAGATGGTGGTAATGCATTATCCTTCCATTTTGATTTATCTTAAGATAAAATTTCTGAACAAAAATCTAATTTACCTCTTTTTCACTTACACCCTAAACAATTTCCCATTTGCACAATTTCCTAAAGTTTACATAGAAACCCTTCACAGCTTATGTTATTATAAAACACCCTTTTTATTAAAATGAAGCTAAACTTCACATTAAAACCCTTATAATTTATTTATTTTGCAACCTAAAATTTTAATTTAATTTGTTTTACATACATTTTATGAAATTGTCTTATTTGGTTTTAATAACCTTTTTAATTTATCATTTTATTTTTTAGTTGGTTATTTTATTTATTTCTAAATTTTCAAAATGTTACAGCAGTCCACTCCTGACCCGACCCGCTAGCTGGTCGTGACAAGAGTGGGGGGCTAATGATGATGCTCAATATTGGCGATCTCCAAGATCAGGACACGTGGCAGATGACGTGTCCCAGAACTCGGAAGAAAGGGCTCACAGGGGCTAACCAGGTCACCTCTATACCCGACCTGCAAGCACAAGCTGGCTCTCCTCAGAGCCCCCTGAAAATTGGCCTCCTCGGCCTCTCAGCTCGCCCCGAGCTGCCACAAGACCAAGACTCCTCAGCCCTCTCGCTTGTCCCCGAGCTCCCCAGCCGAGGCCATCTTCCTCGTGTTAGTGTATATGCCCAAGAGGCCATTACTGTATCATACTAGTTTGTATATTACTTAATGGAAGCTTGGGATATTCATAGTTGTATAGACAATCTTGCTCAAAATGGTAGTATGCTACTTGGTTTGTTTCTACTTAAATATGTGCATGTGTTTCTTATAGCATATCGCTTATACATATTAGTGGAGCCCTGAGGATCTTTGCTTGATTACCAGCGTTGTGATGGCAGTCACACTAGTGGGGGCTGGGTAATCCACAAGCACATCCTTATACAGGTCCCTAGTCGTAGGATTATCGAGACGGGGCATCGATACTCCGGAGTAGACTAGCGTATGCGCTTTTCATCCCAGCAGGGGAGATGGTCTGTCCCACAGCCATTAGTACGTCTTACTGGAGATAGTATGCAGGTGCTCGTTAGGTTACGAGTACATTGGACTGGACTTACTGGGAACTGTTGGTTTGTATTATACTTATTGTTAGTTATCAGTTCCCAGGTGACATGAGTACAGCTTAGTCCGTTGACTTGATACTGTCACTTCGCCTCGAGTGTGTTCCAACTGTTCTTAGATTACTACCCTACCACGGCTCAAATGAGTCATGCAAACAGGGAGTAGTTGGGTGCAGTCCCGAAGCACTTGGAGGCAGTGACGGTTAGACAGGATTCGTCTCTCCCGGTATTGGGAGTTGATACCTCGCTGTGTCTAGGAGAGCTATTACACAAAGTCCCTGGCCAGGGCAAGCGAGATTTGCTGGTAGTATTTCCAGTAGTTTCTCAGGGTGTTCTGGGATACAATCTGACACGACTTATACCGCTATTAGGGTATTGACGTTTACCGCCCCCTAGGCCCGACATATGATACTCTCAAACGAACAGACCGGACTGTACGGTGATTGTCACATTCAGGCTCAGTAGGAGTTCGGATGGGTTCACCTCATCAGTCTTCTTATCGGTGTCTACCTGTGGACCGTTACGTACAGCTAGTACCGCTTGCGGCCTGTGGTTAAACCCACCGCCAGCGTAGTGTCGGGTCTTTAGAGTCCCACACAGAGGGTTGTTCGTCTTTAGGCAAAACAGAGTAGAGGTCGCATGGTTTTGCGACAGGGTTCGTTCACATACGCGCACTTGTGCACGTTTGGTGTCCGGGCAGTTATTACTAGCGGGCTTTGGTTTAAGCCAGATCCTAGTATTTATTTTGGGATTGGTTTTGTCTCATTGTATTCATATTCCTCGGAACACGGATGCGGGTGTGTATGCACAGTTGGCAGAGGCAGAGGAATCTCATTAGGGTTTCTGACCGTTGACTTTTTCTAAACCCTAATGAAAATGAGAAATATGATTAATAATATTAATTAAGGATAATTATGCCATGGTTAGGGTTGAGTTGACCATTTGACTTGTTGACTTTTGTTGACCATGATGATTTCTTTTGCAAAGATGCTTCTTGAAGCTTGCATTAGCATTTAATGTGAAATGATAATGGTCAAATCAACTACCATCACAATTTTCCTAATTATTATTATTATTCTCATATTCTCTCATATGAGAGAAAGGTTGGGATTATTCTCTCATTCCCTCTTGCTCATTCTCTATCTTGAAATGCTTTCCCTCTTCCTCTCTCTCAAAGCTCTCTTGTTTCATGAGTTGAAAAACATGAGCTTTGTGAGATAAAACCATCAAGACAACTCTCTACTCATTATAGGGTTCTTAGTCTAGCAAGCCAAGCACTCTAGTTACCTTTTGGTTTTGGTAGGAGCTCAAGGTAGAGGCCTTCGGGTGGATCTTTCTTCGGCAAAGAGAAGACGACGAGGAGGAGCCGTCTACACCACTCCAAGGAGCTAGCAACAAACTGGACCACAACAAGAAGAGAAGGAGTTCAAGAACTAGGTATAACCATATTACCTAGTAGCTAGAACTTGTAGTTAGTTTGTTAGTTTTTGTTTAGTAAAGATCCTTCATAGTTAGTCTATGTTTCCTTGTGATAAAAATCCGTATTTTACTCTTTCCGCCTCCCCGTAAGTACCGGGGTGGGTTACATAAAGTTACAGTGGTATCAGAGCCTAGCTAAACAACAACTAACATGTTAGCAAAGTCGTTAGAACTTCGATCGCGAAAAAAATCCTGAAAACACACCGAAACTTGTATTTTCTGTCGATTTTTAAAATAGGCTTAAAAATATTTTCAGTGACATGAAAAATAAAAGCAAGCTTTTTAGAGAAAACTGAAAAAAAATTGGGTGCCTGAATCACCCATAAGACCGTGGATCCACGGCCGATCCAGGCGATCCGCCGCGGATCCACGGCCGAGTCAACTCGGCCGCGCACCAAATTTCTTCTGGGGTTCTCTAGGTTGGTTTTTTGTATTCTGGGAATTTTTGTTTCTGCCCAGATTTGTCAGTGTACTGGATTTTACTTGGGGTAGATTCAAATACAGTTTTTGATCGAAATTCTATAAACTTTAGCTAATTGGATTATATCTGTAATGTGATATATGTACTGAACGTCTACTAATCGCTATACGTCGATTAGTAGGGGTTGTACATATCTGTGATCTGTGATGTTGGTTTGTTGATATGAACTTGTTGAATCGTCGCGGATGAATAGCCAGGGTTGTGAGATGAGAGTTTATTTATCTTTCATTTGATGTAAATTGTAAATTGATGTAATATTATTTTTATGGCCGCACATCCGGGTTGAGGTTGTAGCCGCCATTGTATATTATTTCTTTTACTGTTTTTGCTCCTAGGATAGACCCAAGGTGGGGTGCACAAACTACCGGGTACTTTGAAGTGCCGAGTGGCCTACTCACGTTGTTGAAGGAGGTTGCTTCACTTCGGGTACTTGGCGGGTAGTTTACCCCAGCCGTAGGGGTCTAGGGTGGGGTTTAGCTATTCATCGCGACCGTGAAATCCGTCTTTCGTTGCAGGCTCGAACGAAACGCGGATTCCTAGCATATCCAATGTGTTCATCTATGATCTGGAATGGCTATCATTGCATCTGATGAATGTATATATCTATATATGATATTTAGTAGGCGTTGCTTATGTTTTGCATCCGCACTAGTCCAGCCCCCGCTCTGTCGTTAGTTAAGTAACCTAACGGGTGATGACGGGGCCCAGTGGCGAATGCGGATAGTATAAGCGTACGTCATATTTTCGTTGTTTTCTGCAATGGTAGGATTAATTAATGGGACGCATTATATTAATGCAAAGAAAGTAAACCAAAGTTAAGTCGTTGGAACAATTTCAAAACCACTAGGTTTTTTCAAAAACAGAAAACTTTTAAAAACATGGAGCTTAAACCACTCCTTTTAAAAGCTATCAGGTTCCTTCGATTATATCAAGTTCACTACGTTCACGGTTCCGCCAAAACCATTCATAGCCCTTCGTCATTTTGTATGGATAGTCAATAGTATTCAAGCTATGTTTGTTGGCCAAAGTCAAGGCATAGTGATTGGTAGCTGTTGGATATACATATGTAGCATAGATAGATGCGTTGGTTTGGGACTGTCGTACTGCCTTGTTGGCCAAAGTCAAGGTTAGGTACGGGTGGGTTCAAATTAACCTGGATAATGACGGGTAGAACTTGACATGTGACTTATGATTTGTTGGCCAAAGTCAAGGCCATAAGTGCATGGGGTAAAAATCCACATCGGGAGTTTCTAAAGAAACTGAAACTTGCTGGTGTTGCATACCATTTAGAGTGTGATGATTTTGGTAGGAGTCCTTCAGCTTTATCACACGATGATATTTAGATCCCGATCCTACTGTGAGTATATGCTACTCCTCGGGAAACTTTCTCACTTAGTGATCAATGCTATAAACCAAGTAGGTGTCTAGAAAGGTGTTAGCGGGGCTACGCCCATAAGGAACAGAGGTTATTTAATTAAGGAACTTCGCGAAAGCGTCGTAAAACCTCCCTCGAAGTACCGACACCAGCTTGGCTGAACGGTTAAACAAGTATTGTACGGTGAGATCAATCCCGACTAATTCTTCTTTTATGGTTTGAGGAAGGACTCAAGAAACAGTGGGAGCCATCCTGTTTAGATAAACTAAAAACTAATCTAAACTTGCTAGAGCATCATGCTAAGTGTTTTCTTCTTTCTCTCTTAATTGCAGCGACCCAGTGACCAGACATAGGTTACATCTAGATAATAAAATGACTGAATCTGACTGTCATGACTGGCAAAGGTCTGTCCAGATGTCCATTACCCATGACAAGCTGGGACACCTCCTAACTAATCAAACCCCTGCCATCACAGGACCAGTTTCCCTTGTCACGGATATTGATATCCGTAAGACATCGGAAAGGGACTGTGCGAATGCCAAGTGCCTCATGTTGGCCTCAGTTGATGGTGCATACCAGAGGCAGCACGAGAAGATGGACTTAGTTTCTGTCTTCCTCCATAACAAAGATTTTATGGAGAGCAATCTCGTATCGCAAGATATGAGACCTCAAACGAATTGCTTCAAGCGAGGTTGGCTGTCGGGTCGTCTGTAGGGGACAACGTGCTTACAGAGACTAGCTATTTTGATAAGCTCACAGACCTGAAGACCACGTTGAAGAATGGGTTAAATACTGACTTGATTCTACAGTCTTTGCCCTCTACTAACACCCTGAATGAAACCAGGGAAGAAGAAGGAAAGGAAAGGGAAAAAGTTTCGGGACTGTATATAGTGAAGGAGGGACGTTCCTATTGTTACGGGAAAGGACATTGGCAGAACGATTGCAGGGCTAACAAAGCCAGTAACTAGGATTTGAAGCATGTTATAGCTTCAGCTTCGGGTGTGTTTGTAATAGAAAACTGTATGTCAATTAACCCTACTTCCTAGTTACTAGATACCGGATTCGGATCTCACATCTGTAATTCATTACAGGTTTTGAGAAACCGTAGAGTTATCAGGATAGGTGATATGACTCTCAGGGTTGCCAATGGAATGAGCGTGGACGCTGAATTCGTAGGGGAATATCACCTTGGATTGACAAGTGGGAAGATATTGATTCTGCGTAACTGTTTGTATATACCTAGTATGGCTTGTAATATCATATCTGTATCCATACTTTCTAAGGAAGGATATGATTTTACTTTTGTAAGCGATGTGGTCAACATCCACCTAAATCAAGTTCTGATTGGGTCAGGTACATTAGAAAACGGAATATACGTACTGAATCAAGCTCAGGTTTTCAGTGTCCAGAACACACTTAAAAGAAAGTCTCTGGAAACAAATCAGGCTTTCTTATGGCATTGTAGACTGGGTTACATCAATGAGACAAGGTTAACTAAGTTGCATAAAGAAGGATATTTGGACCCGTTCGAATATCAATCATATGCAGCTTGTCAATCATGTCTCAAAGGAAAGATGACAATTACTCCGTTCACTGGACACGGAGTAAGAGCGAGCGAGCTCTTGGGAGTCATACACAGCGATGTATGTGGTCCAATGTCTACACATGCGCGAAATGGTTATTCTTACTTCATTACTTTTACGGATGATTTTTCAAGGTATGGACATGTCTTCTTAATGAAGCATAAATCTGAAGCCTTTGAAAAATTCCAGGAATACAAGAATGAATTAGAAAAACAAACAGGCAAAAGTATCAAGACACTGAGATCTGATCGAGGTGGTGAATACTTGAGTGCCGAGTTCCTAGATTACTTAAAAGAGAATGGAATTCTCTCTCAGCTTACTCCTCTATACACTCCACAACATAACGGTGTATCGGAGAGATGGAACCGAACCCTATTGGATATGGTACGTTCCATGATGAGTAACGCTGAGTTACCGCGATCTTTCTGGGGATATGCACTAGAATCAGCTGCATATCTTTTGAACCGAGTTCCAACTAAGTCAGTGCCTTCCACACCATATCAGATGTGGAGTGGAAAGAAACCCTATCTTAAACACATTAAGACATGGGGATGTCCAGCTTTTGTCAAAAAGCAGCATACAGACAAACTTGAGGCACGCTCAGTACAGTGCAAGTTTGTGGGATATCCAAAGAACTCTAAGGGATATTTCTTTTATTACGCAGAGGAACAAAAGATATTTGTTTCTCGTCATGCCTGTTTTTTGGAAACTGAATTTTTAGAAAATCAGATAAGTGGGAGCGCAATAGAACTGGAAGAAATTCCAGAACCACGAGCTATTACTGAAAGCTTAGTAGAACCAGAAGGTTCGAAAGGACAGGACATTCCTGCGCCACTCCGCAAGAGTAGTAGGCAGTCTCATCCGCCCGATAGATACTACGGTTTTCTCATAGACGGGGATCAAGAGGATTGCGTCATTGAAAATGATGAGCCTACTAGATTCCAGCAAGCCATTCAGAGCGGTGACTCAGTAAAATGGCTGGATGCAATGCGAACCGAGATGGAGTCCATGTACACCAACAAAGTTTGGACTTTGGACATTGCTCCAGAAGGGGCAAAACCCGTAGGCTGCAAATGGATCTTCAGAATAAAGATTGGTGTAGATGGGCAGGTTGAAACTTATAAAGCTAGACTTGTTGCAAAGGGTTTTCGTCAAAGACCTGGTTTAGACTATGACGAAACCATTTCTCCAGTGGCTATGCTCAAATCCATTTGGATCCTTCTTTCCATTGCTGCCTTCCACAATTATGAGATCTGGCAGATGGACGTAAAGACAGCTTTTCTAAATGGAAATTTGGAAAAGTGCGTCTATATGGATCAGCCGGAGGGTTTCATTCAGAGTGGGAGCAGCGGTAAAGTATGCAAGTTGCTTAAGTCCATTTATGGACTAAAGCAGTCATCGTGGAGTTGGAACATCTGCTTTGATGATACTGTCAAAGAATTCGGCTTTATCAAAAAACCGGATGAACCATGCGTTTACAGTAAGATTGTAGGGAGAACTGTGGTATTCCCCATCTTGTACGTGGATGACATTCTCTTAATAGAAAATGACATTCCTATGCTACAGTCGGTCAAAGGATTCTTGTCACAGAGGTTCTCCATGAAGGACCTAGGCGATGCCAACTACATTCTGGGGATCCAGATCTATCGTGATAGATCTAAGAGGATGTTGGGACTTTTGCAGTCCAGGTACATCGACACCATACTGAAACGATTCAGTATGGAAGATTCAAAGAGCGGTAATCTATCGGCTTGTCACGGAATCACCCTCTCCAAAGATATGTCTCCCAAGACTGATTAGGAAAGGGCTCGCATGTCATCTATACCCTATGCATCTGCGGTAGGCTCTATAATGTATGCGATGTTGTGTACCAGACCAGATGTAGCATACGCATTAAGCGTTGTAAGCCGGTATCAATCAGACCCAGGGGAGAAACACTGGATAGCAGTAAAGAACATTCTCAAGTACCTGAGAAGAACTAAGGAGATGTTCTTGGTGTATGGCGGAAAAGACCTCCAGATCGAGACCTTTGCTGACTCCAGCTTCCAGAGTGACAAGGATAACTCCAAGTCCATGTCGGGTTATGTCTTTACCCTCAATGGAGGGGCGGTTTGCTGGAAGAGCACCAAGCAGGAAACCGTTGCTGATTCAACTATGGAAGCGGAATACAAAGCTGCTTATGATGCCACAAAGGAAGCTGTCTGGATGAAGAAGTTCCTCATGGAGTTTCAGGTGGTTCCAACCATTGTTGATCAAATACTGCTGTATTGCGACAACAACGGCACAATAGCTTTAGCGAAGGAACCCAGGTCCCATCAGAAGTCCAGACACATTTTGAGGCGGTACCACCTGATCAGGGAGATCGTAGATAGCTGGGAGATCGAGGTGAAGAGAGTAGATTCGGAGAATAACACAGCAGATCCATTCATGAAGGCCATACCCCAGACTCAGTTCGAGCGGCTGATCGAGATGATAGGTCTTCGATACGCCATTACATGACCCTGGTGCAAGTGGGATATTGTTAGTGTATATGCCCTAGAGGCCATTACTGTATCATACTAGTTTGTATATTACTTAATGGAACTTTTGGATATTCACAGTTGAATAGACAATCTTGCTCAAAATGGTAGTATACTACTTGGTTTGTTTCTAAATAAATATGTTCATGTGTTTCTTTTAGCATATCGCTTATATATATTAGTGGAGCCCTGAGGATCTTTGCTTGATTACCAGCATTGTGATGGCAGTCACACTAGTGGGGGCTGGGTAATCCACAAGCACATCCTTATACAGGTCCCTAGTCGTAGGATTATCGAGACGGGGCATCGATACTCCGGAGTAGACTAGCGTATGCGCTTCTCATCCCAGCAGGGGAGATGGTCTGTCCCACAGCCATTAGTACGTCGTACTGGAGATAGTATGCAGGTGCTCGTTAGGTTACGAGTACACTGGACATGACTCACTGGGAACTGTTGGTTGGTATTATACCTATCGTCAGTTATCAGTTCCCAGGTGACATGAGTACAGATTAGTACATTGACTTGACACTGTCACTTCGCCTCGAGTTTGTTCCCACTGTTCTTAGATTACTACCCTACCACGGCTCAAATGAGTCGTGCAAACAGGTAGTAGTTGGGTACAGTCCCGAAGCACTTGGAGGCAGTGACGGTTAGACAGTATTCGTCTCTCCCGGTATTGGGAGTTGATATCGCGCTGTGTCTAGGAGAGCCATTACATAAAGTCCCTGGCCAGGGCAAGCGAGATTTGCTGGTAGTGTTTCCAGTAGTTTCTCAGGGTGTCCTAGGCTACACTTTGACATGACTTGTACCGTTATTAGGGGATTGACGTTTACCGCCCCTAGGCCCGACATGCGATACTATCAGACGAACAGACCGGACTGTACGGAGATTGTCACATTCAGGCTCGGTAGGAGTTCGATTGGGTTCACCTCATCGGTCTTCTTATCGGCATCTACCTGGGGACCGTTACATACAGCTAGTACAGATTGCGGCCTATGGTTAAACCCACTGCCAGCGTAGTGTTGAGTCTTTAGAGTCCCACACAGAGGGTTGTTCGCCTTTGGGCAAAACAGAGTAGAGGTCGCATGGTTTTGCGACAGGGTTCGTTCACATACGCGCACTTGTGCAGTTTGGTGTCCGGGCAGTTATTACTAGCGGGCTTTGGTTTAAGCCAGATCCTAGTATTTGTTTTGGGATTGGTTTTGTCTCATTGTATTCATATTCCTCGGAACACCGATGCGGGTGTGTATGCACAGTTGAAAGAGGCAGAGGAATCTCATTAGGGTTTTTGACCCTTGAATTTTTCTAAATCCTAATGAGAATGAGAAATATGATTAATAATATTAATTAAGGATAATTGTGCCACGGTTAGGGTTGAGTTGACCATTTGACTTGTTGACTTTTGTTGACCATGATGATTTCTTTTGCAAAGATGCTTCTTGAAGCTTGCGTTAGCATTTAATGTGAAATGATAATGGTCAAATCAACTAACCATCACAATTTTCCTAATTATTATTATTATTCTCATATTCTCTCATATGAGAGAAAGGTTGGGATTATTCTCTCATTCTCTCTTGCTCATTCTCTCTCTTGAAATGCTCTCCCTCTTCCTCTCTCTCAAAGCTCTCTTGATTCATGAGTTGAAAAACATGAGCTTTGTGAGATAAAACCATCAAGACAACTCTCTACTCATTCTAGGGTTCTTAGTCTAGCAAGCCAAGCACTCTAGTTACCTCTTGGTTGAGGTAGGAGCTCAAGGTAGAGGCCTTCGGGTGGATCTTTCTTCGGCAAAGAGAAGACGACGAGGAGGAGCCGTCTACACCACTCCAAGGAGCTAGCAACAAAGAGGACCACAAAAAGAAGAGAAGGAGTTCAAGAACTAAGTATAACCATCTTACCTAGTAGCTAGAACTTGTAGTTTGTTTGTTAATTTTTGTTCAGCAAAGATCCTTCATGGTTAGTCTATGTTTCCTTGTGATAAAAATCCGTTTTCTACTCTTTCCGCCTCCCCGTAAGTACCGGGGTGGGTTACATAGACTTACACCTCGGTCCACCGACCGACCACCTCCACCACTCACAGGCGTAACCGCCGCTCCGCAAATCTCGCTATGCGTAGATTCTCCGCAAGCAACATCCCACGTTCCACACCATCACGATTCCCATTAACGGGCGATCCGCTCTTTACGCGGGCGTGACGTCGGGAGCGTAACTGCCGGTGAGATTCTCGCGCCGGCTGCTGCGTGCTGCCGCGTGCTGCCGCCACTATATAAACCCCCCTCACAGAGGGGTCAAGTAAGCTTTTTTCACCCCACTAAGCCGTTACTCTGCTCGGATCTCGTGCTAACTTGATCGTCGGAGGGTCCTCGGTGGTACCAAACCACCACGGGACTTCCTTGCAGGTACTCGGCGCTAAACTCCTCAAATCGCCAATCTCCTCAAAACCCATTGAGACCCGCACACAACAGGAGATCACCTCCAAAATCCACCGGGAGATCGACGGAAGACAAAATCTGATGAAGACCCGAAAATGACCTCCATCAAAACCATTTTCATAATTTTAATCTCACCCAAAAATGCTTTGTTAAAACTTAGTTTGCGATTAAGCTTAAAAGAAAATTAGCAAAAAAAATAACAAATAACATTCTCACAATTTGATTAAGTTTTTCTAAGTCTATACTTCAGGAATAACCACTTAAACACATCAAAACCTTAACTTGAAATTCATAATCCTTATCATGAATCAACAAAACATGAACTTGAAGCTATATTAAACATCTAAATAAGAAAGCTTTAAGGATTTAAACAACAATTAAGGATTAGGGTTAGGATTTATACCTCACAAACAAGATCACCATTTAGCAACTAACTCCAAATTTATCATCCAAAATGAAGTCTTTAGTGAAGATCCAAGCTACTTTGGAGATGAAGAATTGTGGGTATGGATTAATTTATGAGTTTGTGTGAATATTTAAGGATTTGTGATGATTTTTGTGAGCATGGTGAAGTGAAAATGAGCAAGGAATCAAGAGAGGGCAGCAAGGTATGGAGTTCAGCCAAGAGGAAAGAAGAGGGGGGTTTTGTGCAATTTGGGGAAATATCTAGTGTAAAATATCTACAATTATACACTTATGCAATAAAATCCAAGACACCTCATTTCCTTTTCTTTAAAATTTCAATTTTAATCACAAATATCTAGATATTTTTCTATGGATGGATTAAGATTAATCTAGTGATTAGAATAGTATAGATTCATATTAGAAGTAATTAACCCAAGCCAAAATTGTAATTACCACTAATTAAGTGAATAATTAACAACTTAAAATAATAATATAATTACGGAAAATATCAAAGTGAACCAAAACTTTCAAATGACGATTAAAACCCGCAAACTAGCTTCATTCTAGTAAAACTAGTTGCAAACAAGTCTATACAGAAATTTGATCACTATCGGGTTAAAACGGAAAAAACCGACTATTTTACCCTAAAACGAAAAAATTCATATAACGATTTCAGAAACGTTACAATCTTCCCCCTTAAAGAAATTCAGTCCCCGAATTTAAATTAAACCCCCAATACTAAAACATTTCAAAATCCAACTAAAACAACAGGGATCCGAAATCACGGAAGTAACAGAAATAACATAGCGCGTCACATGCGCCTGAAGCCGTGCATGAAACTCAAAACCGAACTCCGTCAAGCGTCACGCAAATCATCGAACTTGCACGCATGTCATCTGAGTTACAATGGAGATACATATCTCGAAATCCACTACCGAAATCCAATATACATTAAGCAAATGCTATAATATGTATATAGTACACATCCGTTTTGAAAAAAAAACTCCAAAAACTGAAATAACATATGCAGAGTCTTTTTCTGAACCACCGTGTGATGTGTAACTCACGGCACAAATGACGGACGCTCATTTGTAAAGTGATAATATAGTAGCATATATGTTTTGCTCAAATATACGTTCCGCCCTTTTTAAAATACCCCAAAAAGTTTTCTTTCGTAAACGCTCATGTCACTCTCAGACACGTAAGAAATAGCGAGACTATAGCTCCTTTTTGAAAACCTCTTGGTAAACTTTTTATGCATGCAAAGTACACAGGTACTGTCCTTGGATCAGTCCTGCTGGGGTACTACAAAGTATAGGGCCTTATCATAAAAACAAAGTGCTCAAAAGAAAAATCAGCCTCAAAAGGCGAATCGAACAATCACGTGCGTTTGGTGCGCACGGAAATCAAATCCAAGTACATGTCACGACTCGAAATATTAGCTCGTGACCAACACTTGAATCACGCAACGTCTAAAGGCGTAACGGAATTCAAGTAAGCTGAAACCCAGAAATCTAAACCTTTTAGAAAAATAAAGGAGGTGAGGTTTTGAAATAAAGGTATATGAAATTAAGTGTTCTTAATGCGTAGAAAAGGAACTTGAATGATGCAAGTTAAATTTACTAGTTTGAAAACATGTTTCGTCTTTTTAAAAATTTTGACAGCACCTCCGTTGTATATTTGATCCAAAACTACAAATACATAATAAGAATAATGGCATCCCCAAGCGGGAGCTAGCTCTTCGCCAAACGGCGGATCACAACCACGCAATACAGTATAAATAAGTATACAACGTCCAACGGCGAAGTTCGCCACAAATAGATAATGAAATGAGCAAGATATAACCCCAAAAGTGAATTTAAAACCCATCGCTCAAATCTCGCAACTACAAGTCTCACTAAGTCTCATCACTTATAAAATTTACAACTTTTGATTGATGGAGATAACTAGATACAATATGAAATATAGATACAAGAGTGGGTACGATACAAATGTCCCACCTACCAATGCAAAACACTCGAATGCAACCGTGTGCCGGCGAAGCCGCTACTGATCCAAGCGGTCAACCTGCAAGAACTGTGGCACAACGGGGGTGAGTTGCCAACTCGTGAGTAGAAAAATATCAACAGATAGAAATCGAATAAACAACGACTCCTAGGTCAACTATATCATAAAGGTAATACTATGATATCTAGGGTGACCGGGTCTGTATATGTGCCAACAAGGTAGTCAAGGTCTATATGTATGCGGATAATATCCAACAATAATAATCAATGCATGTATGCATGTGGATCTCGTCCACCCATATAATCAATGTATGTATGCATGTCGATCTTTTCCACCCATATAATCAATGTGTGTATGCATGTGTATCTCGTCCACGTGTCAACCACTGACACAACAACATCATGCATGTAAATATCATAAAAAGCATATGCATGAAAATGTGAGGATATAAATCAACATGTGTCCCTCGCGACACCTCAAAATCATAGAACCTGAGTGTCCAGCATCGACACTCGAAACATCATGAAAACCGTGTCCAGCATCGATACGTAAATCCTCATATATCTCAGGCGCCGCATCCTCAGATCGGTCCTCAGGCACCGCACACCCTGGCCGGCCCTCGTATCCATCTCCCTACTCCGGTCGGTATCCTCCGGATAACCGCCGAGTCTAAATACTATCACCGGTAGGTAGTGCTCCCCTGCCGGGCTCACCGTCTAACATATACGAGTCTTCTTCCCCCGGGGTACCTCACCGTGTCCACCATGTACCCGCAGACGGTGCCTATCGCCCCTCGAATCGGGTTTCATATGCCACTCTCAGAACCGAGAAAACACATGGTGGACGCACTGAAATATCATATCAAAAGAAACTGGGTTTTTAAAACAATACATGCTTTCTTTTGAAATAGCCACGGTTCACAAATCCAGAAATCTCATGAAAACAGCATATCTCAATGCATAAAAGCGTAAAGCATGATGTATGCGACATATAACAAAAATGTAAGCATATCAATATATCATGCAACCTGGAACAGTGATATGACATATTACGGGAAAACCGCTCTTTTAAATGACTCCAGTTTTTAAAATATATCCTGCGGTTCCCAATCTCCCCATAAAACCAGTGATCTATGTAGGTACAATATGTATATGCGCAAATATAGATATACCAATGTAAGTGTGCACCAATATGGATATACAAATTTATATATATGCGCAAGTATGAATATATCAATGTATATGTGCACCAATGTGGATAAACAATATGTATGTGTGCAAGTATGAATATATCAATGTATATGTGCACCAATGTGGATATACAATGTGTATGTGCGCAAGTTTGAATATATCAATGCTTATGTGCACCAATGTGGATATGCAATGTGTATGTGCGCAAGTATGAATATATCAATGCATATGTGCACCAATGTGGATATGCAATGTGTATGTGCACAAGTATGAATATATCAATATATATGTGCACCAATGTGGATATCAATGTATATATGCACCAATGTGGATATACAATGTGTATGTGCGCAAGTATGAATATATCAATGTATATGTGAACCAATGTGGATATACAATGTGTATGTGCGCAAGTATGAATATATCAATGTATATGTGCACCAATGTGGATATACAATGTGTATGTGCGCAAGTATGAATATATCAATGTATATGCACAGGCAGGTTATGCGAAGAGTCATATTATGATGCGGCAATCCTACTGTGTAGTGACATGGCAATTATCGATGATGAAGTGTGTGAGCCTACTGTCTATGTGCGTTTAACATACCCATCATCGATAATGGTGCAGGTGTACTATCACAGGTATAAGCAAGGCAATATGGATTACATGAATGCATCATAAGGTAAATCGTCAGCTAGAAGATATAAGGTATACATATCTAACATGATCGAGTCGGGAATTTACCAATCGGCATCCAGCCCAACAATGTCACGTGCGATATAATCCATCGTACGGCATTCTCTAGTCAAAGGTAAGGATCAATCATCAAGTCAAACTCATCACGCACGAAAAATCATCGTACGACGGCATTAAGCTAAAAGGGATCCTAACATCCTATACGAAAAATGAGGGTACGGCCTAATATCACGTACGACCTATCATCCATGATTCACAACATTACGGATATATATATTTCTATATACCTATGTCCCAGGTCACATCCTCAATAGTCTCATATCAGGGGACCGACAGGGTATAATTCATCTCGATCCACTCGCATCCGTATATTAACATATCATCATATCAACATATCATCATATCCATCTTATATCCATCATCGAATTTACATAAACATTCTATCCTTACTAAGTGTAAGTATCTAATCTACATACACACCCGAATCATACAATCAGATTTTTAAAGAAGTGAATCGTAGTTTTGAAAATAGCGGTTACGGTGTTTTTAAGAAAAGATATCATTTGAAAATCCGTAACATCCCTCAAGGTATATATTTAAAAGATACGTACGATTCTTAGGTTTAGAAAAAGGTATGGTTCGAATGATGTATCTACATCGACTATCTAGACCTACAGTACCCTAAACGGCAATATCGCTAGACGTCGTCCTATGATAGTAGTAACATATCACTTCTAACTATTCTCTAGTTCCTAATATGGTTTCGTAGCTATCTTCATTCAATCCCTAGTTTCCTAATCTAGGTTTCCTAACCATATTCTATAAATCAGTTTTCCATCAAAACTTTGCGGGGGTGCTATACGCCATCCACCCGACTTCCCCCGTGGATATAGATCCACCCACCTTGCTTCTTGCTTACCGAAGTCGATGACGCCACGCTCCGTCGCCTCGAAATCCATGCGAAGGTACATACAATAATAAACCATAGCAATGCGCATTAAAATCAAGGCGGAAAACCAAAACGGTACACGTTTCGCTCATAGGTCAAAACCTATAGCTTTGCCTGCATAACACGACCAAAAACCATGGTCGTGGACGTCCAACCGCCACATGACGGAAACACAATACCAAATACCAAAATCAAGTCAAAACTAAGTCATAAAATAATGCACCAACTCATGGAAATGGTCCCAGATTTTACCCTAAGCTAAATTGGTCAATTCTGCATATATGGAGGGCCTAATTTACATTTAAAGGGACCCCAGAACATATACGGATCAATTCTAACCTTGCCTGGCCGCAAATTATGGCTAGATTGAATAAATCTGCGGCCTGGGTGCAGGGAATGGGGCTCAGGTCTTGGTGGCAGCTTCCTAAGGGCCTGCATGACTCCCAGTAATTGCAAAATCATTTCTAGTGTCCCCGGGTTGCTCCAGATTCAAAAATACCCTCACAAATCACACATTTTATCCAATGTCGGGGTTTCTAAATCAGTGTTTTGGGATTTCTAAGCTCTGGTCCAGGTTATTAAACAGCACCCAAGTCTAGTTAACAGCCACAACATCACCAATTTCAACAAACACTCAAACCCTTTACTAGGGTTTCCCAAGGTTCACTAAACACCACAATTTCACCTCTAAGCTTGCATGAAAGGTAAAGTGAATGAAGCATTATGCTAAGGGTGATGAAATTACCTCACTTGGGCAACCCAAGAAAAACCCTAGCTCCTCAAGCTTGTCAAAATCTCAATTTTCTTGGTTCATTGTGAAGAGGGTGTAGAGGTGATCATTTTTTTGTGAAGGGGTATAGGGTTTTGGCAAGGTTTTTGGGGTGGATCTCTAGGGGTGAAGTGGAGGGAGATGAAGATGAAGAAGAGAAGAAGAAAGGAAATGGGGAAGGCATGGGTCAGCTGCCCCCCTCTCTCTTTTAATCTAATCCTCACACTCTATTATTACCCTTTTGCCCTTTTTCACCCTTTACTCTTATCTTTTAAAAACCAACCCATCAAATACCCAAAACAACACAAGAAAACAACATGTAACCAAAATACAACATGACATGGTGCACTGGCCATGAAAAACTGTAGAAATGTGGATTTGGCTTAATCGCGATTAGCAGTGCAATAATCGAGTTTTTTTTATCAAAACTGCATATAATAAAATTTAAAAATACTAAATTCTTTAATTATATTATTAAATGAATAAATCATTAAAACTTCCATTTATTTAACAATTATTGGTATATATTTATACCCTTTTTCGGAAACCCCAATTTCGCAAATCGGACAGTTTTCGGGAAATATATTATTTTAATATTAAATTCCCAAAAATAATATTTTATATTTTCTGAAATGTTACAATCTTCCCCCCTTAAATAAATCCGGTCCCCGAATTTAAATTTAAATCCCCAAAATGTAAAACATTTCAATAATCAGCTCAAATCAACGGGGCTCCGAAGTCATGGAAAACCCAGAAATAACATCGCGCGTCAAGTGCGCATGAAAACAAGTATAAAGCTCAAAATCGAACTCCATCAAGCGTTACGCAAATCATCTGATTTCCATGCATATTCTCGGAGTTACAATAGAGATACGGATCTCGAAATCAACTACTGAAATCCAATATACATACACTAGTCAAATACTATAATACGTGTATAGTACGCATCTTTGAAAACTCCAAAATCTGAATAAAATACATGCAAAATCTTTTCTAAATCGCCGCGGGAATGCGTAACTCACGACATAACTGACGGACGCTCATTTTAAAATAGTAATATATGTCCATCTACATTTTCTTAAATACACGTTCCGTCGTTTTCAAAATATCCCAAAAGGTTTTCCTTTATAAACATTCGTGTCACTTACGGGCACGTAGGAAAATAGCGAGACTATAGCTCCTCTTGAAAACCCTTTTGGTAATCTTTTAATGCATGCGGAGTACTCAGGTACTGTCCCTCAGATCAGTCATGTTTGGCTACTACACGATATAGTGCCCAACATGAAAACAAAGTGCTCAAAACCAAAATCAGCCTCAAAAGGCGTATCCAATAATCACACGCGTCTGGTGCGCATGGAAATCAAATCTAAACATAAGTGCTACCAATGTGCGAAAAGTAAACTAAGTGCAACGGGTGTGCACGAAAGCATCTGTCCAGTGCAACGGGTGTGCATGACAACAATATCAAGTGCATCTAAAGTGCACTAAAATCTCAATCCCATGCATCCGGTGTGCACAGAATCACATCTCATATCATGCTCCCAACATGCGCGAAAATCCAACCCAAGTGCATATGTCCCGCACGAGTGAAATCACATCCAATATGCATTGAAGAAATCTAAATCAAGAGCATCCCACATGCATGAGAAAAATCTCACTCAAATGCATCCGATGCGCACAAAATCCAAAATCAAGCGCCTAATATGCGCAAAAATCCAACCAAAACGTGTCGGGTCCGTAAAAGCATATAGTGCAGTAGCATGCACGAAAACGAACGGCAAGTGCCAACGTGCACGAAAATACAAATCTGGTAAAACGAATGCTTAAGGATATAAATCGGGTGCAACCAAGGTACGGAGTATAAATTCAGTGCGACAAACGCATAAATACCCGTCCGGTGCAACAAATGAAAGAAATGCAAATCTAGTGCAACTAATGTGCAAAATACGAATCTGGTGCAGCAATTGCACGAAATACAATCAATAACTCAAATGCATAAAAGCAACACCGAGTACACCAAGGTGTATAAAATCGTAAACTGTGCAACTGCGTGTACAAAATACAAATCAATGCACTGCAAGCACATATAAGCTATACCGAGTGCAAAAATCAAATCGAGTGCGTAACACACGCACAAAATCATATCACCGTATGAAATCCACGAAATCATAGACATGTGCAGCCAAGGCACAAAACCAAATCTCAAGTGTAATAGATATGCACAAATCGCAAATCAACATAACGGTGTATAAAATACATATAAGGTGCGATAACTATGCGCAAAAAATGTAAATACCCAGTAGGTGCAACCATGGTGCATGAAATCAATATCAGGAAACTCGTCATCAAAACTCAAATCCAAGCGATATAAGCGTGATACTCGGATCACAAACGCAAATCGCAACAAAGGACATCGAGGTACACATTATACGATGTCGAAAAATAAATCGGTGCGCCTAAAACTGGCTCCTGCTCACGGCGTGGCGTCCTCTGTCTCTGGGTCCTTATCCTCTCTGTGGATTACCAATGCCACAATCTATCGGCTGATCAGCCCTGTCAGGTGTGCTAACGGGGACGATTCCGCTCTAGCACTTCTCTGATCATCTCTCGGTCAATCATCACGGCCACTCATAAGGCAGAACGTCACTGGCGTTGGCCTCTGTCTCTCTGAATACACGTGACACATCTGGTCCTGGGTGCAAATCTCATTGCAGCAGTGTCCTGGAAGGAATCCTGCTCAGGGTCTCTTCCGATCTTGCCTATGCCGAACTGTATAGAGGCTGGTACTCTTACATAATACTTTCTCATTTTCTGGACATCTGCGTTCTCAGCACACATTGCCTCGGAAACTGGTCGTATCCCGACGCCTCTGTAAGTGTATCAGGCCTCTGATCTCGACAGGGAGTAATAACATCTCGTCAGCGTCCCGTACGAACCTCTGGTTCCACTCATCTTTATCCTCTTCCACTATGACGTCACGCCATGCTATTTGCGCACTGCAACTGTTCTCGGCTATGGTCAATCCGAACTCTCTCGCACAGACTCAATATCGCGTACTCTGTATCTTCATCACTCTGTGGAAGATCTCTGTCCGAACCCATCCTCGGGAACTCGTCCCAACCATCGGAGGAATACTCAATACTCGTCCGTCCTCGATCAACTCACAACGCATCCGGGTGAGGTCCTCCATCCTAAGCTGGTCAGCCTGCTGATCTCTTATCACATGATATCTGGACGACGTCAAACTTTTCGATCGAGTCATCGAGATCCCAAAATTTCCCGAAGGCTCAACACCTAAGTGCAGTCTAAAAATATCTGGTACATACCACAGCACCTCTGGACCAGCTGTAGAAGGGCAAACCCAAGGCTCAATGATGGCACCGCTAAACTGCCGCAAACCCTAAGGTTCAAAGCGATTCCATGGTCATCATGTCGAGTTAGGGTTTCATTCTTCTAGAGGGTCCACAGAATTACCTGCATGTTCCTCCGAACACTTTAAACTTGGGAAAAATGGGTTTCTGACACTCGCTCGAACTTTTTAGCTTCGCCTATACAACATGTGAATATTCTTCGCCCGCATGCTAAACAATGCCTCAATCCTCCAGAAAAGGCGATACATCGGCGGTCATCTCTAGATTGGTCTGCTCTAGGTCAGAGTAAGACTCTCCACACTGGAAATCTTCAACTCAACTGGGCCTGCGTCGGCCCATCAATCTGACGAATCACCCCCGTCTCTCAAATCTGGGTAGACTAGCTATCATCTGTCGCATTTCTTCCTGGACGCTCCAGCGGTCTTAGCTCGTAAGCTCTGGAAGCGATATCCCATCATCTCAGCAATAGGTGGGCCACCTGTCTGCACGGTAGGCGACATCAAAATGTCTGAGGTATGCTGCACATCGACAGTCCTATCACAACTGGCAGCTCAAACAATGGCCCGATCGTCCGGTATAAAACCAAGCACTCGCCTCCACAAGTGGTCACAACAAAATACTAACTCGAGACGTTCCTATGTCACCAGAAACCACAATGGTCAGCCCTCGTACCAGACGAGCTCCCCCTGACCGCAACACTAGCAGCAGGTCAAACTGTGCTCAAACTATGATGACAGGAATCTCAATCAAGTATCGATAAAAACATATCAAGGCATGAATGGAACGATAGATCCAAAATGGATACATGACCATAAGAAGGAACAACATAAATGAGAATATGATCATGGAACAAATAAAATCAAGGATACGAAGAGAATCACAGATCTTAAAATATGTACATCCTAATGTAAGTCTACGGTAGCGCCTCGGCCGTCTATCCGAGGCCAAAATGCGGAAACGAAAACTTTTTCTAAACTTCAAATCGGTGCTATCGCAGACTTTAATCCCGGATCGAACCATTAACCTATAACTAGCAAACTAGAGAAGGGTTAGAAAAGCTATACCGATCGATCCGTGTCCTTCGGTCTTTAGCCACCAACCCAAGCTCCTCGCGGCATATCCGATCTCCGGACTCCTCGTCGGAAAGGGCACCACATCTTCGAATCCTTTTACGGGCTCCCGCTTCGTCCGAAGCAACTTGGACACGAAGTTTGCTAGCCGATGTGTCCAAGGTGAAGTAGAGAATGTGTGTGATCACTTTGTCTCTTGCATCCATTGATTCTCAACGCATGAGAGTGTATGGATGGAGGTTAAAGATGATGCCATTGGTGGAAATGGTGAGCTCAAGAAGCAAGAGGAAGAAGAAGAAGTAGTGCCTTTCTTTTTCTTATGTGTTGTAATGATAATGTGAGAACAAGAAGTGATCAACACAAGAGCAAAACCAAGCCATATGGCTATCTACTCTCTTTCGTCTTATCATTTCAACACATAAATCAATCCTAATGTGACATTAGCACAAGAAAAGAGATCATGAGTCACTAAGCATGTCTATGTCACATTAAATGCACCTTATCATGAAATCCAGTCACATTTTCCACCAAAATAAACATTAACCCAAATGTTTATGACAATAAAAAGAACCGCATCATCTAAAGTAAACTCGTGACGGATCACAAGGATACCCCTACCAGTATGTACATACCTGCATCCGTATTCCGACTGAATGCGAATGCGATGAGACTAAAGTAATCCAACAAATCTAATACTAGGATCCGGCTTAAACCAAAGCCCACTAGTATGATCCGTCCGATCATGATCCGTGCACTACTGCACGTATATGATCGAACCCTGCCATAATACCATACGGCCTCTACAACGTTTCGCCCGAAACTTGAGAAACTGTCTGTGGGGGACTCTAAAGACTCGTCAATACTTTGGCTGTGGATTTAACCACTAGCACGTCAGAGGTACTAGCTATACGTGACGGGCTACCAGGTATTGACCAAAAGGGAGGTCGATGAGCGAACTTATCCTGACACCCTACTGAGCCTGTCAGTGATAATATCCGTACGGTCCGGTCCGTTCGTCTATGAGCATCGCATGTCGGGCCTAGGGTGTTGGTAAAAGTCAGACCCCCAAAAGCGGTATAAGTCGTGTCGGAGTGTAGCCCAGAACACCCTGAGATACTAATGGAATACCTACTAGTAAATCTCCTGCCTTGGCCAAGGACTTCGTGTAATGGCTCTCCTAGACATAGCGGAATCTCACCCCCAATACCGGGAGAGATGAAACCCCTGCCGATCCGCTCACTGCCTCCATGTGGCTCGGGACTGTACCCAACTAAAACCTGTTTGCACGATTCCTTTGAGCCGTGGTAGGGTAGTAATCAAAGCACAGTGGGAACTCACATGAGACAAATGACGATCTCAGGTCGATGAACTAAGCTGTACACATGTCACCAGGGAACTGCTATCTGACGTCAGGTATAATACCAACTTGCATGTTCCCGACGAGTCCTGTCCGGTGTACTCATAACCCAATGAGCACCTGTATACATCTTAGGTGAACCAACTGACACCAATGGCTTGCGAGACCAGCCACCGCCCTTCGTCGGGGTCTCGACTGTATACACTAGTCTACTAATGGAGTATCGATGCCCAGTCTCGAAAACTACCTCGACTAGGGACCTTTTAAGGATGTGCTTATAGACCCCAGCTCCCACGTATATGATCGCCATCATACTGCTGGCCGTCAAGCAAGATCCGATGGGCTCTATCAACATGTAATAGTGAACTGTAAGGTCACCTAAAGTAGTACACGATGATAAAGATAAACCAGATAGCATACTATCATCTTGAGTAAGACTGTCCTACCGGTATAGGTACTCCCTCAATCATTGCAATCACGTGCCTGTGATCCAATAATTGACTCTGAGGGCACTATATCCAACAATCTTCCACTTGCACTCAAGGCTAATTATTACGATGTCGCATACTCACAGCTCGTGTGATACCGAACACCCACCTGCTTTACTAATCATTTTCATAAATCCCGTTTGCAAAACTATTGCATTCGAGGAATAGCCTCAGTGAGTGGATCCACCCTAATGTTTCTTTCTATGTCTCTCTTTTTCTCAAGTTCGCGGAGAAAGCCATCTCCCGAAATGAGCAATACCTATCTTAGAATATGTTTGGATATCTGATGGGACCTAGTTCATAAATGAACTCCAAATCCAAACTTCTTAGACTGTATCGTCAACTGAACTTAATCAGTATCCTGCGTCATGCCTCCCTCAGTGTCCGCTTGGACCTCCTGTCCAAACAACTGCCCCTCGTCAGAGGAAAACTATAACTCTAACAGTCGCTCTGTCATCCAGGTCACCTTGGAAGCCTGGAATGATAACCGTCTCCCGAAGGAGGCTGTCGTTATCATATCCCCAGAACGTCCATTTACGTTCTAAAACTGCTTCTGAATGTCTCTCCAGGATAAGATTAATATCAACTTATTGCATCTCTTGCAAAAACAATATCTGGTGTGGTACTTGACATCTCATGATTGACTCAATTGCGTAAGCAAGTGACCTACCAATCATGCACATCCTTCTCCCCTTTAGTCTGTAAGACCCCTTTAAAGAGGGTGACTCCATCACCTTCATGTACACCACCATGCCAGGAGTCATCCATTCTAAATACCTTTAGAATTCTTTTAAGTACCTTGATTGGGAAACTACCCAAATCTAGATCTAAAACCATAGATCTAGTAACCAGAATGTCTGATATTGTATCTATATCCTATGTGGAGAAACCACTGTGTGACAACCAAAGTATAACCGATCGTAGTATAGGAATTTCACTTCCTACTATGTGTATGTCATCCATATACCAGGACATCACACCCTACTACCTTCTTAACAGATCCATCCCCTATTCTGATGAAGTCAAACATATGACTGTCACATCAGAAATAGATGATCTATCTCCGCTATATCTGCTTTAGTCCATAAATAGACATAAGCTATTTGTCCACTATGCTTCCGCTGCTCCTACTGACTACGACAACCCTCTGGCAGAGTCATATACACGTACACTTCTAAAGCTAGTTTAGAATGACGCTATACTCATCCTCCTGCCGGGTCTCACAGTCTGGAACAATAGCAATGGCAAGTCTGGGTAAACAAGAACCTCCCTGTCACCGTCCTTGAGGCTACCGGAGCACCTCTCGGGTGCTTGAGGTTACCCACCATATCTGCGGAGTGGGCAAAAGAATGTCAAACCAGATTGAATCTTTAGGTCCTATTAAATTTTCAGTAATCGTTTGCGGTTCTGGAATCACTTCCAGTTCTCGCATACTCCACTACTGTTTTCTGAAAAAATCCATTTTTATTAAAACTGTGGCGAGTCAAGAACAATATTACCATTGATCTTCCAGACGGTAGATAGTCAACCCTCGTCATAGCCCGGGTCAACCCACAAACAGCCATTACAGAAACGCGCCTTGAGTTATCCAAAGTCTGGTTTTAAGCATAAGCCGGACAACTCCCCGTACCTTAACATCGTTAAGTTATGAATCGTTCTATATCCAATATAGAAACAGATGCACTGATTTAATTGGAACCAGATTCAAATCATGCAGCTGTCTCCAGTGCATGTCAACTAAATGGAAAGAGGCCGATCAACATTACTCAATTTAGGAGTACATCCAGATATGAGTAACCTGAAAGAGAACCAAGTTCTCATAATCATTATTATCAACTGAATACCATAGACAAGTATCTACATCTTCGATCACCTTGAAGAATCCTGATACTTGCAATACCTGGTTCTCTACTTTATTCATATACCTATAACGTCTCAAAACTTGGATCTTGTATTTGTATGAAACACATGTCTAAGAACTAGAGAAGTCATAAGTAAACATAATATAGTATGAGTACCAACCCATCTGTCCTAATGGACACTGGAAACATACAATAATATGTATAAGTCCCCTGAGTCTAATAACTCATTCCCTGTGTGTCGTAGGTTGAAAACTGTACTTATGGTTAAGAAGAATTACACCGCTGTTTAATGCTCCTTACCTAACCATCCACTGATATAGGTAAATGTCATAGACATAATTTCAAAAAGTTATATCTCACTTTATGAAAATAAACGTGCAGATATATCAATTTGAAATTGGTGCATAACAACGGATATTCAAAACCAAATATTTGCCGTCCGGCAAACAACCCAGGCGATTTCCTCAAATATCACCAATTACAACGAATCCCGATATAATGAGGACGATCACCCAATTCCCAATAGCTTACTCCCACTCATTATCTGTAAAACCATACAGATGTGAGAATCAAACCTGGTAAATACATACCCTGGAGCAAGGACTAATTGGAAAATCAGTTTTCTTTTAACAATATACAGTGAAACTGAAACATATAAATATTCCGAAGGGGTATCCAGGTATTCTTAGTAATGCCTCTTCCATTATCAGATTCACAACTGTAACCGTTTATTTCTTTGCCATCTCTCCAAATCCCTTTATATGTCTTTAGTCATTACCTTCTGTACACTCCTTTAGGCTAAATGGTTTTCTTCCCTCCGTACCGTTCGACAACAGCCTATGGTTTGGAAGAATACTATCCAATAAGCATAATGGGTGTACTCTCCTAATCCTAGGAGTACTCATAACTCGAGAGAAGGTAAAGATAAAAGACAACTGAGCAAACCTTATTCGTATTTCTCCTGAACCAGAATCCATCCCCGAACCGGAACAAGTCCCTTCGAGTTCGTATATAACCATACGATAGAGTATCCAATAAACTGTGGATCTTCGTAGTGATACGGAGTGTTCTAGAGAAATACAAAGGTGATGTAGGATTGGCGAAAAAATAATTGGTTTGGTCGTGAATAGCAGTCGCAATTTACTTTGCCCTCTTACTAATCCCTTTATTTGTCTTTACTTAATACCTTCTGTACATCTTTTAGGCTAAATGGTTTTCTTCATACCCTACTATTCGGCACCTGCCTATGGTTTGGATGAAGACTATCCAATTAGCGTAATAGGTGTACTGTCCTAATCCAAGGAGCACTCGCAACCTGAAAGAATGTAAAAAGAAAAGACAACTGAAATGTCCTATTCATTTTCTCCCGAACCGGAAACCATCCTCGAATCTGGAACAAGTTCCTTCGAGTTCGTATATAACCATACGGTGGTTTTGTCCAATAGAAGTGGATGTTCGTAATAATACGGAGTGTTCTGGAGAAAAGGGTAAAAGTAGGAGTGGCAATGAGGTATGCAACTCTGACAATCCAAAAGCCAGTGTTTTAAGAAGGTTTAGTTAACTTGGTCACTGAGTCATAGTCAAGGGTCGGGTCATGGTCGCTGCCAAGAGAGAGAGAAATGAAACACTCTTCGTGCACTCTAACCTAGATCAGAATGGTTATCAATTTATCTAATCAGGAAACCTCCTACTGTAACCTCAAATTCTCCTCCAAACCTGAAAGAAGAATTAGTCGAGATCACCTGAGGAGTAAACCAACTCATCAGTGGGAATCGGGATCCAACTATCACCGCATGATGACGTGAAGGAATCCACTCACGTTATCACACTCCAGAAGGTATGCGTATGCCTGGAAAGTTTCAGTTTCTTTCGAAACTCCCGAAGTGATTTTTACCCCTAGGACCCAAGTGACCTTGACTGAGCCAACATATCAAAGGATCCTAGCCAAGTTCAACCCGTCATTATCTTGATTGCATTAGAACCACCCGCACGAGTCCTTGACTGAGCCAAAATGACCGTACGACTGTCCTAACCAATCACATATCTATAAGACAGAAAAGCTTTATAGAGCTACTGCACACTACGTCTCGGCTGAGCACGACATACGTAGCACGAATACTAAGAAATACTAATCTGAAATAATGGAGGGCTACGGTTGGTTTTTGGCGAAAAACCTTTAACGTAATGAACTTGATATCGTTGAAGGAACCGGATAACTTTTTATAAAAATATAGTGGCGAAAACCTTTGCTAAAGAGGTCATTCCCGGTGAAGGGATCTCGGCTCTTTCCCCGTAGAATGAGGTGCAGGATATTCCAACTGAATAACACGATGCAAAGCAAAAAGTAATCGACTATAGTGAAGTTATTACCCTGACGCAAGCTTCTGCCCAAGAGGTCACTCCCGGTGAAGGGATCTCGGCCCTTGCCTCGTCGACTTAGGTGTTAGATATTCATAACCGAATACCACTGTGCAAAACAAAAGAGAACGTCCTTGTAATAACAGCTTTTTGAAAAATGTTCCAACAACATCAGAATAGGTTTGTTTAGCTTGCATTGATCCGAATCAATGCAGTCCCATCAATTAATCACACCACAAAAGAACGAAAATATAATATACGTATATGCCATCCGCATTCGCCACTGGGTCCCGTCATTACCCGTTAGGTTACTTAACTAACGACAGAGCGGGGACTGGACTAGCGCAGGTGTAAAACATATACAACATCTACTAGTATATATATCAATATATAATAATCGCTCATGGCGTGATAAAAATGAAACATCACAGAAATGTAATAAGCATCACAGAACAATACAGATAATCTGGGATCCCCGGGTTTCATAGAGCCGCTACTGAAACCCGACGTTCCCATGGTCGGTGGATAGCCTGTGCAATGAAATCCTAGACCCCTATGGACGCGGCATGTTACCCGCCAAAACCTGAAGCGAGGAAGCCCCTTCAACAAAGTGAATGGACCACCCAGCACTTCACGGAATCCGGTAACTTGAGCACCCCTCCTTGGGTCAACCTGTACCCCCTACGTGTGCGGAGAATAGCCTGCCAATTCTAGACTGAAGCCCCCTCCATCTCAAAGCCATGAGATGCGGGCCCGTTGCCCTCTAGAACCCGGCAATCCGTGTACCCCACTGCGGGGTAATCCTAGTACAGAAAGTAAAAGTACATATACAACGGGTACATCGACCTCCGCCCGGTCGTGCCCCAAAAGAATAATATACAAACAGGAAGTTACGGCAGTCCACATGTCGGATGCTCGCCCCGCAGTATCAAATGTACAAATACAACCAAAACTGTACTAACATTGCACCAAGCTATCCACCACGACAATCCGCAACATCACAGCACAACACAGAACATCAATGTGAATGTCACGTTCACAAATCCGTCTAAAAGAGCAATAGCGATTAGACAAGATTTACCGATCAAATGACATTCACGGTCACAGATATAAAGTAAGCACTGTGAACTAACATATTTAAAATTTTCAATCGACAAAATTTCCCGAAGTGGGCCCCAAGCACAAATCCAGCACTCAAAATAATCTGGGCCAAAACTAAAATTACCAGAAACCACAATTCCAATTCAGAGACCACTGTAGAAAAATTGGTGGACTGATGCTACAGTAGTACGGCGGAACCGCGGCCAAAACGTGGTTAAGGCCGCGGTTCCGCGGTGCTACAGTGAGATCACTCCACAAAATTTCAGCAGTGGTCTTAAAAAAGCCTGCCTGATTTTCTTCAATACTCAAAATAATTTTTCGACGACAAAAAAAAAATTGGACAGAAACTGCAAAATTGGAATCGCGGGTTTGGAAATTTCGTTCGATCGATATTTTAAATACGTTAGAACTAGCTAGTAAAGGTTAATGGCGTGGCTCTGATACCATGTAAGTTTGCGGTACCGCCCCGGCCGTCTATCCGAGGCCAAAACGCGGAAACAAAGACTTTTTCTAAACTTCAAACCGGCGCTATCGCAGACTTTAATCCCGGATCGAACCATTAACCTATAACTAGCAAACTACAGAAGGGTTAGAAAAGCTATACCGATCGATCCGTGTCCTTCGGGATTTAGCCACCAACCAAAGCTCCTCGCGGCATCTCCGATTTCCGATCTCCTCGTCGAAAAGGGCACCACATCTTCGAATCCTTTTACGGGCTTCCGCTTCGTCCGAAGCAACTCGGACACGAAGTTTGCTAGCCGACGTGTCCAAGGTGAAGTAGAGAATGTGTGTGATCACTTTGTCTCTTGCATCCATTGATTCTCAACGCATGAGAGTGTGTAACATTTCAAAAAAATAAAATATTATTTTAGGGAATTTTAATAATTTAATAATAAAATATTGAATATTATAAATAAGGCTGTATAATTAAATACCGATAAATTGGGAATTTTTTTGAAAATTATAGAAATTATTAAAAGATGGTGTTTTATGTGAATTATGCAAATTTTAAGTTTTTATGATTAGTTTGACACTAATTTAGTGCTGATCGCGATTAAAAATCGCTAATCGCGCTTTAAGCGTATTTTGTACAAAACGTTGCACCGTATTATTTTTATACTTGTTACATTTTTGCATGGCTTTTATTTTGGGTTTACTATTGAGGAGAGAAGGAAAATGGATTAGAAAAGAAAAGAAATTGAATAAAGAATGGAATAGTGTGAGGTATGGATGAGAGAGAGAACGAGAGTGTGAGGGGTCAACCTTGTCTTGAGCCATCCCCCATCATTTTCCTTCACTCATTCCCTCTCCCCACCTTTTGTTGCTGCTGCTGCTACTGCCTCCCCCTCCTCCTCCATCTTCAAGCCACAAAACTCCATGAAAATCAACTCAAAACCCAAATCCCATTTCACAAAAAAGATGCACAACTCAAGGGAAGCACATTGGACCAAGAAAGCAAGGATTTTGGCCACTTGGGGCAACTCAAGAACTTTCTTGAGTTGCCAAATATGGTAATTTCTGAACCTTTAGCTTAGTATTTGCATTATTTTTACCCCCATGTTATGATAGAACCGATATCGTGTGATTTTGTGGACTTAGAAGAATTCTATTTAGGGTTAAAGGAATTTGAGAATTGTGATGTGAAGTTGAGCTCAGTAGAGGCCACAAAAACCCCCTAGTGATAGAATCCAAGCCTAAACCAGAGACAAGAAACCCGGAATACGGATTTAGAAAAGCCGATATCGGAAATTTGTGGATTCTGTGAGGGTTAAATGAAATCTGCTATCACCCCGAGACTCTGAAAATTATTTTGCGAGGACAGTGATACATGCAGGCAAGTAAGAAGCTACGACCAAAACCCTAGCCCCTAATTCCCCAAACTGGCCGCAGATTTAATCCAATTGGCCGCAAATTGCGGCCTGGGTTCCACCATTTTGGCTCGTGTTGGTTCTGAAGCTTTATTTCATGTACACTAGATCCTTGGTATATGCAATATTTTCTAATTTGACCTAGGGTGAAATCTGGGACCCTTTTCTATAGTTGATGTTTTGATTCGTGTTTTCGTATTGCGTATTTTAAATTTTGGATTTGTATAAATGCGTTTTACCTCGATTACTTGGCGTTTATACGACAATATCGAGGATTGTTTGATGGTTTTGAAAGCGTAGTCCATAGGTTCTAACCTATAGGCCTTAGCGCGTCGTTTGGTTTTCTCGATGTGATTTTAATATGCTTTTGCGATTGTGTTACCTTGTAGGTACCTTCTTGAGGGCTTCATACGAGAAAGAAAATGAAGGCGACATCAACACCGATACGCAGGATGCAAGGTGAGTAGATTATATCTACGAGGGAAGTCGGGTGGATGGCGTATAACACCCCCGCAGTTCGAGGTTTAGTATACTATATATATACTATATATATGTTTAATAGCATTAAGTGCGATATGGATAATTGAGATGAAATTAGGTGTACTATGGTTAGATTAGGGTGTAGTCGTAAATTAGTATAGTTCCTAATTGCGAACCCTAGAATAGGTTTGCACCCGCACGCATACACATGCTTATTTGTTATACTTATACCTGGATGATAAGGATAGTGGTTGATATTTGGAGATGAGTCGATGAGATTGGGCATAGTGCTATGAGATAGGTGATATAATGTGATTCGTATTTGGGATACGACATGAGATTTTAGCGGGCCTTTGGACGTGTGTTTACGCACGCATTTATATAGATGGTATCAGTTGTACTAGACTTAGATCAGTACCCAGATCATGAGATATGATGATAAGGATACTAGATAATTGATGAGATGGATGTGACATTGACCCGTACCCAAATTTGGGATGCCGTACGATGCCTTGCCGTACGAGCTTTATATTGATGATAGATCCGCACTCAGGACTCGAGGATGTCATATGATATTGTACCGCACGCGGTACCTTTGAGGCGGGATCACTGACTATATATTTATATCGACTCAGATTTAGGTGCTTTCCATACCCCTCCTGATTGACTTGTTAGTTAGAGCTGTAGTCTTCCTAGTAGATGTTAGGCTAGGCCGATGTCATACCTATTTCAAAACAAACGGATTGGGAGTAGTTAAAAATAGGCAAGGGATTCTATGGATATTTTCAAAAGACGCGTCTTTTCTTGAAAACACCGTTGCCCTTATTTTCCTAAAGAGCCCGATTCGTCTTCTTTCAAATGGCAAAACAGTATGACATGGATGCATTGATGTAGCTTCTACACTTTTGTGTTTATTATTCATTTGCTGCATATTGTACACCCATACTTGTACACATACTCATTTGCACATACATAGATGATTCTGGCTTGATTAGAGATTTGGGAACCGCAAGATACTCTTCAAAACTGATTCATTTTAAAAGAGCGGTTTCTCTCAATATGTGCATATTACTATTCCATGTTGCATGATATACTGATATGCTTACATTCTTTTACATGTCGCATACATCATGCTTTTTGATTATACGCATTGAGATATGTTGTTTCCATGATATTTCTGGATTTGGGAACCGTGGGTATTTCAAAAGAGAGTATATAATTGTTTTTAAAACCCGGTTACCCTTGATATGATATTTCAGTGCGCCCACCATGTGTTTTCTCGGTTCTGAGAGCGACATGTGAAACCCGATTCGAGGAGGCGGATGAGGCCGATTGCGGGTACGTGGTGGACCCGGTATGGTACCCCGGGGCGAGAACGGATCGCTGTGTGGTGGACGGTAAGCCTGGCAGAAGGACTACTACCTACCGGCTATAGTATTTATGCTCGGAGGATATCCGGAGGATATCGACCGGAGACGAGAGATGATATGAGCCGATCCGGACTGACGGAGCCCGTGGGCCGATCCGGACTGACGGAGCCCGATATATGAGGATTTACGTGCCGATGCTGGGCACGGCTTTCATGATGTTTTCGAGTGTCGATACTGGACACTCCGGTTCCATGATTTTGATGTGTCGCGAGAGACACCTGTTGATTATATCCTCATACTTCCATGCATATGCTTATGATATTTACATGCATGATGCTTATTGTCATTGGGTGACATGTGGACGATTTCCACCTACATATATTGACATTGATGATATTGATCACACAGTTGGATGATATCCACATATTCATAGACTTCATGATATAGTCGACATTGATCATACCTCATATTTATAATATGTTATTACCTGAGGCACTGACACGAGCACCTGGCACTACACTCATGTATAGATGTTGCATTGCCATCTTATCACGCTTCAGACTTATTCATTTGAGGATTATATATATATCAGATCGTATTGACCTAGGATTGTGTCATACATACGATTTATGCTCTGTTATGTTTTCTATTCACGAGTTGGCAACTCACCCCCGTTGTGCCACAGTTTTTGCAGGTTTTTCCGTACAGGTTTCATTGTGGCTCTTCGGGCACACTGCTTCCTTTTTGAATGATTGCATTGGTAGGTGGGTTCACTCGCATCGTGACGACTCTTGTATTTATTTTATCAGTTGTAACTAGTAATTCCATCAACCAAAACTTGTATATTGTTTCAGACTTAGAAAACCAGTTATGTATTATTTCGACCTTAGAGTCGCGCGTTGTAGTATTATGGTTTTCATGCTGATTTTGAGTTTCCTTTTTGAGTTTTGATCCTCGCCCTTCGGCGTTGTATATTATACTGCTTGCGTAGTTGTGACCGTCGATTGACGAAGAGCTAGCTCCCGCTTGGGGATGCCTTTTATCATGTATATATACTATTCTTGTTGTACCCCGTTTGGGGCCAGTATTTACAAAGGAACCGAAATTTTCAGAAAAGACTAGAGATTTTAAAAATGCATATTCGAATTACTTATTTAAAAACCTTGTTTTTAAAAAACGTGTTTTCTTCACTTCTTAAAACTAGTTTTCTTTATCTACTCCTTAAAATGGTTTTAGATTTCTGGGCTTTTTGCTTACTTGAATTAGATGGGGTCCTATAGACTTCATATTATTCAAGTGCCAGTCACGTGCTATTTTGGGTCGTGACAAAGTTGGTATCAGAGCGCTAGGTTAACCTTGGTTCGAGTCTAAGTTTGATTATGTGGAGCCTAGAGCGTTTATATATATACGGAACATAGGCTTGACCTTTTGGAACTTAGACTTAGTCGAGGGGGTATTATACCCGAACTTTCGTCGCATAGGATGACCCTTGGTTGATGGAGTAGGTAGCTTGATTAGAGTGACGTACCGTACGTATGTTCCCCGGCATATTTACGATACGCTACTTCGCTTAAGAAACCTTATGATAGATATTTCCTTGCACAGTATTATATTCATTCCTATGATCTATCCTCATCGGTATTGGTTATGATTTTGCAGCCACGATTGCACGGGCAAAGAGAGCTACGGCTAGAGTTGCGTCAGCTTGAGCTCGTCATGGACGAGGACTGACTAAGGCGTGATTCTAGAGACGTACGATTGTATAGAGGCATCTCTTTATTGCGTTTTCGCGCCATGAGCGTTTGACAGATCGCTTTTACGAGATTTCCCGGATGTGTTGATCGGCACCAAAGGATCAGGCTACTGCTAGAGGCTAGCCAGAGTGTGATGACCATTGATATATCGCTTATTCAGGATGGTTGAGGCACTGTTCAGCGTACAGATGAAGGGACCAGTTGCTGCTGCAAATGACGAGATATCGCCCAGATGTGGAGCTACTGCAGCATGAGTATAAACTTAGAGATATGATTGAAGGTCGCTAGTCACCCGAGGATGAATGACTAGGACATGTGATTCATTCGCTTACCCCGATGCGAGATCATCAAATAGATTGATTCCAGCTAGAGACAACTTCACGCAGATTCATTGAGAGTCGATAGAAACGATCGTATGTCAGGAACCCATTTCCAAGTTTAAAGTATTCGAAAGACAATGCAAGTAATGCTATGGACCCTCTAGAAGAATGAAACCCTAACTCGACGTAATGACCATGGAATGCCTTCGAACGTTAGGGTTTGCGGCAGTTTAGCGGTGCCATTTATGAGGCTTGGGTTTGCCCTTCTACGGTTAGTCTACAGGTGCTGTGGTATGTACTGGAATACTATTAAACTGTACTCAAGATGTTGATCTCTTAGGGGATTATGAGGTTCTGACGAATCGATTGGACGGTTCGACATCATTCGGATATCATGTGATGGGACACATTGCTTGGGAGACTCAAGATACGAGTATAGCCGTTGGAGCGCAGTCCATGCAGCCACGAGAAGACGAGTCCGAATCATTCGACATTAGAACAGAGTAGAGTAAAGAGGTCGCACGAGAATTCGACGAGGTGACGCTCCACTCCGCTAACATCATAGATGTGATACGCATGCAGTGGCATTGATTATTGATATACCTTCCAGAAGGAGTCGTGATGAGTATGCAGTCGTTCCGAAACAAGAAACAGATATAGTGAAGGATGGTAACTTCCGGGCAATTCGGCAGAAACGAGATTAGAGAGAGACCTCGACAGGACCTTTCTGGAATACTATACGAGAGGACTTGGACACAGGAGTGGTCATATTGTGCCCACCCAGCAGGCCAGAGTTTGGCATCGTCGACGGGATAGTTGACGAGGTTCGGATAGAGGACCTCACCCAGATGCGTTGTGAATTGATCAAGGATGGACGAGAATGGAGTATATCTCAGTAGGTTGGGACGAGTTCCTGAGGACGTGTTCTGCTAGATATCTTCCGTAGAGTGATGAAGATACCGAGTTCATGATTTTGAGTCCGTGTGAGAGACTTCGGATTGACCGTAGCCGAGAACATTTGCAGTGCGCAGATAGAGACATGACGTCGAAGTGGATGACGATACAGACAAATGGGACAAGAAGTTCCTGCGAGATGCTGACGAGCTGTTGTTACTTCCCGTTAAGATTTATGGTCGGATATGTCTGCAGAGGCGTTAAGATGCGACCAGTTTCCGAGAAAAATGTTGTGCCAAGGACGCAGATGTCCATAGAGCGAGAAGAGATTATGCAAGAGTACTAGCCTCCGTACAGTTCGGCATAGGCGAGATCGGAAGAGACCTTGAGCAGGGTTCCTTCCAGGACATAGCTGCGATAAGATTTGCTCTCGGGATCAGATGTGTAATGTGTATTCAGAGGACCAGAGAAGTGCCAGAATGGAATCGTCCCCTTAGCACACCTGACAGGGCCAATGAGCCGACGGATTGCGAGATTGGTAATCCACAGAAGAGATAAGGGCCGGAGACAGAGGACGCCAGACCGTGAGCAAGAGACAAGTAGATATCTTGCGCTGCTAGCATTGCATGCACCGACACCTTCTCGACTTTGAAGGAGGATATACCGACGACGGTATTTACGATTTGTGATTTTGTGATTCGATTATCACGTATCCGTCCCTTGGATTTCGGTATTTTGAGCGATCTATTCGCATGATTTGGTCTTGATGGCCGAGTTCCATGATTTCTGTTTTCATGCACCATGGTTGCACTTACTGGGTATTCATATTTGTCCACAGGATGCACCAGTTTTATACTTCGTGCGTTTATCGCACCAGATTTATATTTCGTGCCTTTGTTGCACCGGATTTATATTTTGTGCACTACGGTTGCACCTGACTTTGATTTGATGTCATTCGATATGTTGATTTTGATTTCATGCCTATGTTATGCATGCGATTTGACTTATTCCTTCGGCATCGTTTACATGCACTTTTAGTGTTTTGATTTGATTTGTGCACGCTGATGCACATGGTCGTGAGATTATATACCGCGGTATACCTGATTTGATTGAGCCATATTGTATACCGTCGATTTTGATTCTGATATTGATGTTGATTTCTCACACTCCGTGCATTTGATTTGGATTTTCGCGCGTGTTGAGCGCATATTTTGAGATGCAGTTTTGGTGCGCACCAGATGCACTAAATCGGGATTCTTCGTGCATGTCAGATGCACATGATTTTGCTGTCAAGCACACACATTGTCTATGACAGATGTTTCGTGCACACCCGTTGCACCTAGATGTTGTTTTTGTACACATGTGTGGCACATACATGGATTTTGATTTCCGTGCGCACCAGACGCACAGGGTATTCTTATATAGATTTTGGGATTGATTTCCTATGGAGCAGTACGTTTTTATGATATTTGCTATATGTTTTCATACTGAGCAGGACTAGTCAGAGGACAGAACCTGATATATTTTGCATACATTGATAGTTATCGAAGGGATTTCCAAAAAAAAGAGAGCTATAGTCTCAGTATTTACCTACGTGTCTGATATGATACGAAACATTTAAAACAAGGAAACCCTGCTAAATTGTTTTCAAAACAGCGGAACATACCTATTAAACAAAAGATATATACATATATGGTTATTTTCTTACAATAAACGTCCGCCACTGTGCAGTGTTATGCGCACCGCACATCGACTTAAAAGGGTTTGGCATGCATTTTCTTCAGATATTTAAATGTATAGATTTGATGTCTACATGTACGGTTATGATGTATATCATATTGGTTTTGTTTCGGATTTGACATTTGTGTCTTTACCATGACTCCGATGATTGCGGGATGTCTGACGGAGTTTTGATTTTGAGTTATCTGCTCATTGTTCATACGCATGCATTGCGCTATGATGCATCTATGTATTGATGGTTTCGGAACCCCGACGACATAGACTTTTATTGAAATGTTTTAGAATTTGGGGGTTTAAAATTTAAATTCGGGGACCGAATTTCTTTAAGGGGGGAAGATTGTAACATTTCAAAAAAATAAAATATTATTTTGGGGAATTTTTATAATTTAATAATAAAATGTTGAATATTTTAAATAAGGCGGTATAATTAAATACCGATAAATTGGGAAATTTTTTGAAAATTATAGAAATTATTAAAAGAGGGTGTTTTATGTGAATTATGCAAATTTTAAGTTTTTATGATTAGTTTGACACTAATTTAGTGCTAATCGCGATTAAAAATCGCTAATCGCGCTTTAAGCGTATTTTGTGCAAAACGTTGCACCGTATCATTTTTACAATTGTTACATTTTTGCGTGGCTTTTATTTTGGAATTACTATTGAGGAGAGAAGGAAAATGAATTAGAAAAGAAAAGAAATTGAATAAAGAATGGAATAGTGTGAGGTATGGATGAGAGAGAGAAAAAGAGTGTGAGGGGTCAACCTTGTTTTGAGCCATCCCCCATCATTTTCCTTCACTCATTCCCTCTCCCCTCCTCTTGTTGCTGCTGCTGCTGCTGTCTCCCCCTCCTCCTCCATCTTCAAGCCACAAAACTCCATGAAAATCAACTCAAAACCCAAATCCCATTTCACAAAAAAGATGCTCAAGCTCAAGGGAAGCACATTGGACCAAGAAAGCAAGGATTTTGGCCACTTGGGGTAACTCAAGAATTTTCTTGAGTTGCCAAATAGGGTAATTTTTGAACCTTTAGCTTAGTATTTGCATTACTTTTACCCCCATGTTATGATAGAACCGATATCGTGTGATTTTGTGGACTTAGAAGAATTCTAGTTAGGGTTAAAGGAATTTGAGAGTTGTGATGTGAAGTTGAGCTCAGTAGAGGCCACACAAACCCCCTAGTTGTAGAATCCTGGCCTAAACCAGAGACTAGAAACCCGGAATACGGATTTAGAAAAGCCGATATCGGAAATTTGTAGATTCTATGAGGGTTAAATGAAATCTGCTATCACCCCGAGACTCTGAAAATTATTTTGCAAGCGCAGTGATACATGCAGGCAAGTAGGAAGCTACCACCAAAACCCTAGCCCCTAATTCCCTAAACTGGCCACAGATTTATTCCAATTGGCCGCAAATTGCGTCCTGGGTCCCACCATTTTGGCTTGTGTTGGTTCTGAAGCTTTATTTCATGTACACTAGACACTTGGTATATGCAATATTGTCTAATTTGACCTAAGGTGAAATCTGGGACCCTTTTCTATAGTTGCTGTTTTGATTCGTGTTTTCGTATTGTGTATTTTAAATTCTGGATTTGTATAATTGCGTTTTACCTCGATTACTTGTCGTTTATACGACAATATCGAGGATTGTTTGATGGTTTTGAAAGCGTAGTCCATAGGTTCTAACCTATAGGCCTTAGCGCGTCGTTTTGTTTTCTCGATGTGATTTTAAGATGCATTTGCGATTGTGTTACCTTGTAGGTACCATCTCGAGGGCTTCATACAAGGAAGAAGATGAAGGCGACATTGACACCGACACGGAGGATGTAGGGTTCCTAGGCACTCTGATGAGGTCTCACAAGGCATCAACCATGCCAATTTCAAAAAATCTAGGTGCCGAGAAACCCGACTACGGACCGTTGGCTAGAAATCTAGGCGAAAAGCAAACTAGTTAACACTTAACTATAAGATAACGGAAATACAACCTTTGTAGATCCAGTGCTCCACCTCCATAGCTCCGCAATGAAGTCCTCTCGCTGTCCAAAACAAATTCCGGGCTCTAGCGTCGGCTTCATCGGAGAATAGGTGAGCTAGGTCGTCGATGTCCATGCCGAAGATGATCTACGTCGAAGCATCGCTAGATCAAGCTCTCACTTCACCAAGTCAAGAAACTTGTGAAGAAAACACATTCTACTACTTGGCAAGAGGTAGAGGATGAAGAAATAGGAAGTGGGTAGACTTTAGAATTGGATTTCTCTCACTTTTTCATTAATCACCATTGATGAAGTAAGCTTTTCTTCCTTGAAGAAGATGAAGAAGAAGAAGCTAATTGTTATGATAAGTTCTTTTCAAAAAGGAAATAATAAGAATACTTATCATAATGTAACCATGGTAATGTGTAGAGAGTTAATCATGGTTGAATGGAATGGTTAGGATTAAGCATGAGACAAAATGGTCACTTGGTCAAAGTCTTCATGAAGCTTCAACAAGCTTCCAAAGAAAGCCCCCATTTTGCATTATGCTTATCATTTTCCAAAATGAATAAACAAATAAATAAATATGAAAATTAAAACCCTAACCATTACATAACCATGGTTTAAACTTTACACAAAACACAAGTTAGCATGCATCATTAAACATGATACAAACTAGTGCACAAAATCATATCGCATATGTAATGCGCACATCCGAGTGAGAAAATCCATCTTAAATGAACCAATACTAGTTAATGCAAAGTAATATATCAAATATATAATTATGCATTAAATCATTAAATCAACACTTGATTTAACGATCCGGTCATGACGCACACAACCGACTGGTATCATTAGTAACAACTTATCGAATCAACACTTGATCCGATAACCCGGCTATATCGCATATAACCGATCAATGTCATATCGCGAGAATCGAACACAGTATCACATACTGGTATTATTCTCGGTCCCGCACATATCTCATATGCGCTCCTATTTCGTTTCGCTTGAGCCAGGAAACCTCTGTGTAGGACTCTAAAGACTCGTCAATACGCCGGCAGCAGGTGATGATCATATCAAGCACCCACAAGCCGCAAGCGGTCTGCTAAACGTAACGGCCACCCGGGTATTGAGCGATCTGAAGATCGACGAGCAAACCCGCTCACACTCCAGTGAATCCAACCAGTAACACTACCATACAGTCCGGTCTGATCGTCTGATATGTCGCATATCTCGCCTAGGGGTGGTAAACGTCAGACCCCAATAGCTCGATAAGTCGTGTCGATATTGTAAGTCCATGCTACCTCTCCCGGTACTTTCGGGAAAACGGAATTTGGTAAAATGCGATTTTCTTAAAGATGGTAACATGGACCTAAAACCCGGATCTTGGTTAAACATCTATCTAACATCCTAACTATGAGTTTTAGCTACTCGGTTAGGGGGTTATACCTTGCTTGTCTTGAACTCCTTCGTCTTCAAAGCTCCGATGGTGGTCCGATGGCTTCTTCTCGTCGTCTCCGTACGCCGAAGATAGATCCACCTGAAAGCTCCAACCTTTAGCTCCTTCTTCGTTCTTTGAAGAAACTAGTTCACTTGGTTTGCTAAACCTAGTGAACTAGAATGAGTAGAGAAGAAATAGAATGGGATTTTATCTATGGTTCTTGATTCTCAACTCATGAGACAAGAGAACCATAGATCAAGAGAGGGAGCAAGAGGTTGAGGGTGAGAGCAAGAGGAGAGCTCAAGAACAAGAGAGAGAATGAGCAAGAAAGAATGAGGCTCTCTTTTGTCTTTCACCCTCTCATAATCCAAAGTGATCATAACTCATCATATCAAAAAAGTCTTATGTGATGGTTTGAAGCAACCACAACCATATCATTTCATGTACTCATTTTACACAAATGAGCAAGTAAACAAAAGTCTTTGCCATGAAATGATGGCTATGGTTATCATGATGGTCAACTAGTCAAGCCTAGTCAACCAGTCAACAAGTCAACAAAAGTCAACAAGTCAACAAAGTCAACAAGTCAACAAAAGTCAACAGGTCAACAACCATATCACCATAATACTTAATTAATATAATAGTTAATCACATATCATATTCTCATTAGGGTTGAGCATAAAGTCAAATAGTCAACGGTCAACTGTCAACAACCCTAATGAGAATCCACTGCCTCTGCCTCCCTGTCAACTGTGCATACACACCCGCATCCGCGTTCCGAGGAACACGAATGCAAACTGGATAAATCCAATCCCATAAGGTACACTAGGATCTGGCTTAAACCAAAGCCCGCTAGTGTAAACTGTCCGGACACTGTACGTGCACAAGTGCACGGATGTGACCGAACCCTGTCGCAAAACCATGCGACCTGTCGCAATCCCATGCGACCTCTACTCTTTTGCCTAAAGGCGAAAAGCTTTCTGTGTGGGACTCTAAAGACTCGACACTACGCTGGCAGTGGGTTTAACCACAGACCGCAAGCGGCACTAGCTGTGCGTAACGGTCCCCAGGTAATGCCGACAAGAAGACCGACGAGGCGAAACCCATCTGAACTCCTACTGAGCCTGAGTGTGACATTCTCCGTACAGTCCGGTCTGTTCGTCTGATACATCGCATGGCGGGCCTAGGGGGCGGTAAACGTCAGTCCCTCAATAGCGGTACAAGTCGTGCCGGAGCGAAGCCCAAAACACCCTGAGATAACACTGGAAACCTACCAGTATATCTCGTTTGCCCTGGCCAGGGACTACTCGTGTAATGGCTCTCCTAGACACAGCGCGATGTCAACCCCAATACCGGGAGAGACGAATCCTGTCTAACCGTCACTGCCTCCAAGTGCTTCGGGACTGCACCCAACCACTACCTATTTGCACGACTCCTTTGAGCCGTGGTAGGGTAGTGATCAAAGTACAGTGGGAACACACTCGAGGCGAAGTGACAGTGTCAAGTCAGCGGACTAAGCTGTACTCATGTCACCTGGGAACTGATAACTGACGATAGGTATAATACCAACTAGTCAGTTCCCGACGAGTCCTGTCCAGTGTACCCGTAACCTAACGAGCACCCGCATACTATCTCAAGTACGACGTACTGACGGCTGTGGGACAGACCGTCTCCCACACTGGGATGAGAAGCGCATGCGCTGGTCTACTCCGGAGTATCGATGCCCTGTCTCGATAGTCCTGCGACCAGGGACCTGCATAAGGATGTGCTTATAGATTACCCAGCCCCACTAGTGTGACGGCCATCACATCGCTGGTAATCAAGCAAAGATCCTAAGGGCTCTACTAATGTGTATAGGCGATATACAAAAATAAACATATGTACACATTGAAGTAGAAACAAACCAAGTAGCATACTACTATTTTGAGCAAGATTGTCAATACAAGGTGAATATCCCAAGCTTCCATTAAGTAATATACATACTAGTATGATACAGTAATGGCCTCTAGGGCATATACACTAACAATCTCCCACTTGCACTAAGGCCATGTACTGGCGTATCGAAGACCTATCATCTCGATCAGCCGCTTGAACTGAGTCTGGGGCAAGGCCTTGGTGAATGGATCTGCAGTGTTATCTTCTGATTTTACTCTCTTTACCTCGATCTCCTGGCGATCAATGATCTCCCTGATCAGGTGGAACCGCCTCAAAATGTGCCTGGACTTCTGATGGGACCTGGGTTCCTTCGCTAAAGCTATAGCGCCGTTGTTGTCACAATACAGCGGTATTGGATCAACACTGGTAGGAACCACCTGAAGTTCCGTGAGGAACTTCTTCATTCAGACAGCTTCCTTTGCGGCATCGCAAGCAGCTATGTACTCCGCTTCCATGGTTGAGTCAGCACCGGTTTCCTGCTTGGAACTCTTCCAGCAAACCGCCCCTCCATTGAGGGTAAAGACATAACCCGACATGGACTTGGAGTCATCCTTGTCACTCTGGAAGCTGGAGTCAGCAAAGGCCTCAATCTGGAGATCTTTTCCGCCATACACCAAGAACATCTCCTTAGTCCTTCTCAGGTACTTGAGAATGTTCTTTACTGCTATCCAGTGTTTCTCCCCTGGGTCCGACTGATACCGGCTTACAACGCTCAATGCGTATGCTACATCTGGTCTGGTACATAACATCGCATACATAATAGAGCCTACCGCAGATGCGTAGGGTATTGATGACATGCGAGCCCTCTCCAAATCAGTCTTGGGAGACATCTCTTTGGAGAGGGTGATTCCGTGACAAGCTGGTAGATTACCGCGCTTGGAATCTTCCATACTGAATCGTTTCAGTATGGTGTCGATGTACCTTGACTGTGAAAGTCCCAACATCCTTTTAGATCTATCACGATAGATCTGGATCCCCAGAATGTAGTTGGCATCGCCCAGGTCCTTCATGGAGAACCTCTGTGACAAGAATCCTTTGACTGACTGTAGCATAGGAATATCATTTCCTATTAGGAGAATGTCATCGACGTACAAGACGAGGAATACCACATTTCTCCCTACAATCTTACTGTAAATGCATGGTTCATCTGGGTTTTTGACAAAGTCGAATTCTTTGACAGTATCATCAAAGCAGATGTTCCAACTCCGCGATGCCTGCTTAAGTCCATAGATGGACTTGAGCAACTTGCACACTTTACCGCTGCTCCCACTCTGATTGAATCCCTCTGGCTGATCCATATAGACGCACTCTTCCAAATTTCCATTTAGGAAAGCCGTCTTAACGTCCATCTGCCAGATCTCATAATCGTGGAAGGCAGCAATGGCAAGAAGGATCCGAATGGATTTAAGCATGGCTACCGGAGAAAAAGTCTCGTCATAGTCCAAACCAGGTCTTTGACGAAAACCCTTTGCAACGAGCCTAGCTTTATAGGTTTCAACCTGCCATCTACACCAATCTTCTTTCTGAAGATCCATTTGCAGCCTACGGGTTTTACCCCTTCTGGAGCAAAGTCCAAAGTCCAAACTTTGTTGGTGTACATGGACTCCATCTCGGTCCGCATTGCATCCAGCCATTTTACCGAGTCACCGCTCTGAATGGCTTGCTGGAAGCTAGTAGGCTCATCATAATCTATGATGCAATCCTCTCTATCCCCGTCTATGAGAAAACCGTAGTATCTCTCGGGCGGATGAGACTGCCTACTACTCCTGCGGAGCGGCGTAGGAATGTCCGGTTCCCCTGAACGTTCTGGTTCTACTAAGGTTTCAGTAATAGCTTGCGGTTCTGGAATTTCTTCCAGTTCTATTGCGCTCCCACTTATCTGATTTTCTAAAAACTCAGTTTCCAAGAAGCGGGCATGACGAGAAACAAGGACTTTTTGCTCCTCTGCGTAATAGAAAAGATACCCCTTGGAGTTCTTTGGGTATCCCATAAACTTGCACTGTACTGAGCGTGCCTCGAGCTTGTCCGCATGCTGCTTTTTTACAAAAGCCGGACATCCCCATGTCTTAAAGGATTTAAGACAGGGTTTCTTCCCACTCCACATCTGATATGGTGTGGTAGGCACTGTCTTAGTAGGAACTTGGTTCAAGAGATGTGCAGCTGTTTCCAGTGCATAACCCCAGAAAGATCGCGGCAACTCAGCCTTACTCATCATGGAACGAACCATATCTAATAGGGTTCGATTCCTTCTTTCCGATACACCGTTGTGTTGTGGTGTGTATGGAGGAGTACGCTGAGAGAGAATTCCATTCTCTTTTAAGTAGTCCAGAAACTCGGCACTCAAGTATTCACCACCTCGATCCGATCTTAGGATCTTGATACTTTTGCCTGTTTGTTTTTCTACTTCATTCTTATATTCCCGAAATTTCTCAAAGGCCTCGGATTTGTGCTTCATTAAGAAGACATGTCCATACCTAGAGAAATCATCTGTGAAAGTAATGAAGTATGAATAACCGCTTCGCGCATGTGTAGACATTGGACCACACACGTCACTGTGTATAAGTCCCAAGAGCTCGCTCGCTCTTACTCCGTGTCCAGTGAACGGAGTCTTTGTCATCTTTCCCATGAGACAAGATTCACAAGTGGCATAAGACTGGTACTCGAACGGATCCAAGTATCCTTCTTTATGTAACTTAGTCAACCGTGTCTCATTGATGTGACCCAGTCTACAATGCCATAAGAAAGCCTGATTTAATTCTGGAGACTTTCTTTTAAGTGTGTTCTGGACACTGAATATCTGAGCTTGATTCAATACGTATATACCGTTATTTAATGTACCTGACCCAATCAGTGCTTGATTTAGGTGGATGTTTACTACATCGCTTACAAAAGCAAAATCATATCCTTCCTTAGAAAGTAAGGATACAGATATGATATTGCAAGTCACACCTGGTACATACAAACAGTCACGCAGAATCAATATCTGCCCAGTTGTCAGTCCTAGGTGATATTCCCCTACGGATACAGCATCCATGCTCATTCCGTTAGCAACCCTGAGAGTCATATCACCTTTCCTGATAACCCTACGGTTTCTCAGACCCTGTAACGAATTACAGATATGAGATCCTGATCCGGTATCCAATACCCAGGAAGTAGGGTTAACTGACAAACAGTTCTCAATTACAAACACACTCGAAGCCGAAGCCACAACATGCTTCGAATTCTGGCTACTGGCTTTACAAGCCCTGCAATCTTTCTGCCATAGTTCATTCCCGTTACAATAGGAACGTCCCTCTTTTACTATATCCAGTCCTGAAACTTTTGCCCTTGTTTTTCCTTTTTCTTCCCTGGTTTCTTTCAGGGTATAAGCAGAGGGCAGGGACTGTAGAATTAAGTCAGTACTTGACCCATTCTCCAACGTGGTCTCCAGGTCCGTGAGCTCAATATAGCTGGTCTCTGTAAGGACGTTGCCCCTTACAGATGACCCGACTGCCAACCTCGCTTGAAGCAATTCGTTCGAGGTCTCATATCTTGCGATACGAGATTGCTCTCCATATAAAACTTTGTTATGGAGGAAGATAGAAACCGAGTCCATCTTCTCGTGCTGCCTCTGGTTTGTACCATCAACTGAGGCTAACACGAGGCACTTGGCTTTCGCACAATCCTTTTCCGATGTCCTGCGGATGTGAACATCCGTGACAGGGGAAACTGGACCTGAGACAACAGGGTTTTGATTAGTTAAGAGGTGTCCCAGCTTGTCATGGGCAATGGACATCTGGACAGACCTTTGCCAGTCATAACAGTCAGGTTCAGTCATATTTTTATCTAGATGTAACCTAGGCGTGGTCACAGGGTCGCTGCAATTAAGAGAGAGAAGAAGAAACACTCAGCACGATGCTCTTGCAAGTTTAGAGTGGTTTTTAGTTTGTCTAAACAGGATGGCTCCCACTGTTTCTCGAATCCCTCCTCAAACCATAAAGGAAGAATTAGTCGGGATCAATCCCACCGCACAATACTTGCTTAACCGTTCAGCCAGGCCGGTATCGGTACTTCGAGGGAGGTTTTCCAACGCTTTCGCGAAGTTCCTTAATTAAAGAACCTCTTTTCCCTGGGGGCGTAGCCCCGCTAACACCTTTCTAGGCACCTACTAGGTTTATAGCATTGATCGTTTAGTGAGAAATTTCCCGAGGAGTAGCATATACTCACAGTAGGATCGGGATCCAAATATCATCGCGTGACGAAACTGAAGGAATCCTACCAGAATCATCACACTCCAAATGGTATGCAAATCTAGCAAGTTTCAGTACTTATGAAACTTCCGATGTGGGTTTTTACCCCATGCTCTTATGACCTTGACTAAGGCCAACAAATCATAAGTCACATGTCAAGTTCTACCCGTCGTTGTCCAGGTTAATTTGAACCCATCCGTATATACCCTTGACTAAGGCCAACAAGGTAATACGACTGTCCCAAACCAACGCATCTATCTATGCAACATATGAATGTCCACCAGCTACCAATCACTATGCCTTGACTAAGGCCAACAAACACAGCTTGAATACTGTTGAATATTCATATGAAACGACGGAGGGCTACGAATGGTTTTGGCGAAACCGTGAACGTAGTGAACTTGATTTAGTCGATGGAACGAGATAGCTTTTAAATGGAGTGGCTCAAACTCCGCATTTTAAAAGTTTGTTTTTGAAAAGAACCGAGTGGTTTTTCGAAAGTGTTCCAACGACTTATACTTGGTTTATTTTCTTGCATTAGTTCTTTTAATGCATGTTTTGCTTGCATTAGTTCTTTTAATGCGTGATATTCTTGCATTAGTTCTTTTAATGCGTCCCATCATTTAATCCTACCATTGCAGAAAACAACCAAAATATGACGTACGCTTATGCCATTCGCATTCGCCACGGGGCCCCGTCATTACCCGTTAGGTTACTTAACTAACGACAGAGCGGGGGCTGGGCTAGCGCGTCTGTAAAACATAAGCAACGCCTAAATAATATCATATATAGATATACTGCAATGATAAACATTTCAGATCACAGATGAATACATTGGATATACTAGGAATCTGTAATTTGCACGAGCCTGTAACAAAAACAGATTACACGGTCGCGGTGAATAGCCAAATACCCCACCCAAGACCCCTACGGGTGCGGCAAACTACCCGCCAAGTACCCGAAGCGTAGTAACCTCCCTCATCTCCATGAGTAGGCCACTCGACACTTCGGCATACCCGGTAGTTTGTGCACCCCCTCCATGGGTCTATCCTAGGAGCAAAAACAGTAAAAAGAAATTATACAATGACGGCTACAACCCCGACCCGGTTGTGCGGCCATACAAATAATTATTACATCAATTTACAAATTTACATGAATTGAAAGAAAAGAAAACTCTCGTCTCACAACCCCCGGCTATTCACCCGCGACAATCCAACATATTCATATCCACATTCCAGCAACATTACAGATCACATATTTGTATAACCCCCACTAATCGACATATAGCGATTAGTAGACGTTCAATACAAATATCACATTACAGAAAACCCGTTAGCTTAAGTCTTTTAGAAGTTCGATCAAAAAAAATACGGATTTTCGGGACCCCAAAATAAAATTTTCGTTCTGGAAAATCTGGGTTGAAAATATAGGTACCAAAATTCCCAAAATACCCCCAGAAGAACACTGTAGCAAAGAATCACCAGAGAGGCGCCAAGGAGGCCGCGGAACCGCGGCAATAGCAAGCTATTGCCGCGTTTCCGCGGTCGTTTAGGGGATTCATTTGGTGATTTTTCTACAGTGGCTTCTAAAAACCCTGAGCCGATTTTAGGTGTTAAAATAATCAATTTTAGAACAGTAGAAAAATCGACAGAAACTTTAAAATTCCGGGGTTCGTTTCGGGACTTTTGCGTTGATCGATCTTCTAGATACTTGCTAACATGTTAGATAGAGTTTAACTAGGCTCTGATACCACTGTAAGTCCATGCTACCTCACCCGGTACTTTCGGGAAAGCGGAATTTGGTAAAATGCGATTTTCTTAAAGATGGTAACATGGACCTAAAACCCGGATCTTGGTTAAACATCTATCTAACCTCCTAACTATGAGTTTTAGCTACTCGGTTAGGGGGTTATACCTTGCTTGTCTTGAACTCCTTCGTCTTCAAAGCTCCGATGGTGGTCCGATGGCTTCTTCTCGTCGTCTCCGTACGCCGAAGATAGATCCACCTGAAAGCTCCAACCTTTAGCTCCTTCTTCGTTCTTTGAAGAAACTAGTTCACTTGGTTTGCTAAACCTAGTGAACTAGAATGAGTAGAGAAGAAATAGAATGGGATTTTATCTATGGTTCTTGATTCTCAACTCATGAGACAAGAGAACCATAGATCAAGAGAGGGAGCAAGAGGTTGAGGGTGAGAGCAAGAGGAGAGCTCAAGAACAAGAGAGAGAATGAGCAAGAAAGAATGAGGCTCTCTTTTGTCTTTCACCCTCTCATAATCCAAAGTGATCATAACTCATCATATCAAAAAAGTCTTATGTGATGGTTTGAAGCAACCACAACTATATCATTTCATGTACTCATTTTACACAAATGAGCAAGTAAACAAAAGTCTTTGCCATGAAATGATGGCTATGGTTATCATGATGGTCAACTAGTCAAGCCTAGTCAACCAGTCAACAAGTCAACAAAAGTCAACAAGTCAACAAAGTCAACAAGTCAACAAAAGTCAACAAGTCAACAACCATATCACCATAATACTTAATTAATATAATAGTTAATCACATATCATATTCTCATTAGGGTTGAGCATAAAGTCAAATAGTCAACGGTCAACTGTCAACAACCCTAATGAGAATCCACTGCCTCTGCCTCCCTGTCAACTGTGCATACACACCCGCATCCGCGTTCCGAGGAACACGAATGCAAACTGGATAAATCCAATCCCATAAGGTACACTAGGATCTGGCTTAAACCAAAGCCCGCTAGTGTAAACTGTCCGGACACTGTACGTGCACAAGTGCACGGATGTGACCGAACCCTGTCGCAAAACCATGCGACCTGTCGCAATACCATGCGACCTCTACTCTTTTGCCTAAAGGCGAAAAGCTTTCTGTATGGGACTCTAAAGACTCGACACTACGCTGGCAGTGGGTTTAACCACAGACCGCAAGCGGCACTTGCTGTGCGTAACGGTCCCCAGGTAATGCCAACAAGAAGACCGACGAGGCGAAACCCATCTGAACTCCTACTGAGCCTGAGTGTGACATTCTCCGTACAGTCCGGTCTGTTCGTCTGATACATCGCATGGCGGGCCTAGGGGGCGGTAAACGTCAGTCCCCCAATAGCGGTACAAGTCGTGCCGGAGCGAAGCCCAAAACACCCTGAGATAACACTGGAAACCTACCAGTATATCTCGTTTGCCCTGGCCAGGGACTACTCGTATAATGGCTCTCCTAGACACAGCGCGATGTCAACCCCAATACCGGGAGAGACGAATCCTGTCTAACCGTCACTGCCTCCAAGTGCTTCGGGACTGCACCCAACCACTACCTATTTGCACGACTCCTTTGAGCCGTGGTAGGGTAGTGATCAAAGTACAGTGGGAACACACTCGAGGCGAAGTGACAGTGTCAAGTCAGCGGACTAAGCTGTACTCATGTCACCTGGGAACTGATAACTGACGATAGGTATAATACCAACTAGTCAGTTCCCGACGAGTCCTGTCCAGTGTACCCGTAACCTAACGAGCACCCGCATACTATCTCAAGTACGACGTACTGACGGCTGTGGGACAGACCGTCTCCCACACTGGGATGAGAAGCGCATGCGCTGGTCTACTCCGGAGTATCGATGCCCTGTCTCGATAGTCCTGCGACCAGGGACCTGCATAAGGATGTGCTTATAGATTACCCAGCCCCACTAGTGTGACGGCCATCACATCGCTGGTAATCAAGCAAAGATCCTAAGGGCTCTACTAATGTGTATAGGCGATATACAAAAATAAACACATGTACACATTGAAGTAGAAACAAACCAAGTAGCATACTACTATTTTGAGCAAGATTGTCAATACAAGGTGAATATCCCAAGCTTCCATTAAGTAATATACATACTAGTATGATACAGTAATGGCCTCTAGGGCATATACACTAACAGATATGAGGTCTATAACAATTCGAGAAACTACTGGTAACACTTACCAGTAAATCTCAGCAACCCTGGCCAGGGATTTCCTGTTATAGCCAATCGAACACAGCGCAACATCAACCCCCTATACCGGGAGAGACGAATCCCCTCCTATCGCTCATTGCCTCCATGTGACTCGGGACTGTACCCAAAAACCACCGTTTTGCACGCCCTCTTGGACGTGGTAAGATGGAAATCAAAGCACAGTGGGAACCACACAAGACTCTATGACGATCTCGGGTCAACAGACTACTCTGTACCAGTGTCACCAGAGAACTGCCATCTGACGTGAGGTATAATACCATCTGGGAGTTCTCGGCGAGTCCGTCCAGTGTACCCAGTCTCCACTGAGCACCCGTATATCATCTCTGATGTCAAACACCAATGGATATGGGATCATCCATCGCCCATCTGTATGGGTCGAGAAGGTATACGCTAGTCTACTCTGGTATATCGATGCCCCGTCTCGATATACCCTCGACTAGGGACTTTGAAGGATGTACTTATAGACTACCATGTCCCCACTAGTATGATCCGCATCATAGTCCAGGTAGTCAAGCACACATCCTAAGGGCTTTACCAATATGTAACAGAGAGACAATCAGTATACACGTTAAGGTAAAGTTCAACCAGATAGCATACTATCATGTCGAGCAAGAAAGTCCTCCCTATATACGTCCCAGCATCCACTACAATATACATCCTATGTACAGTAATGGCCTCTAGGGCATACATATAACTAACAATCTCCCACTTGCACTAGGGCCATCTGATAGCAGTGGTTGCAGTATCTCATACTCAACCATCCCATAAAAATCTCTCTCTGGGAACCGGCCTTTGTGAGTGGATCCGCTGTGTTGTCCTCTGAGTCTACTCTCCTAACCTCGATCTCCCTGGAGATCAACCATCTCCATGATCAAGTGATACTGCCTTAGAATATGTCTGGTTCACTGATGGGACCGGCGTTCCTTGGCATAAGCCACAACTCCATTGTCACACAATTGGAGGAACATAGTTCATCTCATGAACCAATATACACCCAAACAGCCTCTTTGGTAGCATCTTAAGTAGCGATGTATACAGCCTTTATCGTCTAGTATGTCACGGTATCTAGCTTGGAACTCTTCCAACATACCATCCCTTTTACTGAGGGTAAAGACAATGCCTGTGACTGACATTCAGTCGTCTTTATCACCCTGGAACCCTTCTAGTGATTCTCCCCAGGATCGGTTGATACCGTCTCACTACAACTAGTGAGAGTCCTAACATCCATTTAGATCTATCTCATAGATCCAAAACCTAGGATTTAGTAGGTATCACTTTGATCCTATATGGAGAATCATTGTGATAAGCGGAGATTGATCGAGCGTAGCATAAGAAACTCCTTTCTTATCAAGAGTATGTCATCCACGTACTCTACGAGGATCATCACCATACTCCCTACTACCTTTTTGTATATACAAGGTTCATCGACTATTTCGATGATGTCAACTTCTTTGACTAATCCATCAAAACAGATGTTCTAACTCCGCGATGCCTGCTTTATCCTATAAAGCATCTTGCACACGTTTCCGCTGTTCCCACTGTCTACGAGGCCCTCTGGCTGTGTACTTATAGACGCTATCTTCTAAACATCATTTAGAAAAGCTGTCATGACACTCAACCACCAGATATCGTAGTCATGGTATGTAGCCGTGGCAAGTAGGATCTGGATGGACTTAAGCATAGCTACTTAGAAAAGGTTTCATCATCATCCATACCTGGTCAATGATGTAGACCTTTAACAAGTCTAGCTTTGAAAGTCTCAACTCTTCCATGTACACCAAGTAATCTTCTCAAGATGTACTTGCTCCTGATGGGGATTTAACCCTTCAGATATAGCAACTAAAGTCCATACTTTGTTGGTGTATAAGGATTCCATCTCAGATCACTAAGCATCCAGCCATTCTTACAGAGTCTTACTCCTGATGGCCAGCTCGAAACTAGTTGGGTCATCATCTCATGATGTAGTCCTCGCTCCCACTGTCATAGAGAAACCGAAGTATCTCTCAGGTGGGTGAGGAACCCTACTAGATCGGCGGAGAGGCTGAGGTTCGTTGGAATCTACTGAATCCTTTGGTTCTACCAAATCATCTGCTGTTGTTTGTATAGCTGGAACCTTTCCAGTTGTACATAACAGATCTTGCCTCGAGCTTGTCCGGATTTTGCTTTTCAGACATAGGCTGGACAACCCCAAATCTCAACTAACTTGAGAGATGGGCTCTTCCCTTATCATATCAAATATGAAGTGGTAGGAAACTGATTTGATTTGAACCCTATTCAATAGGTATGCAGCTTCTCAAGTGCATAACTCCCAATAAGGAAACAGGTAACTCAGTATTACTCATCATAGAGCACACCTTATCATATAGGGTGTGATTGCTCTGCCCCGATATACCATCGTGCTATGGTGTATGCGGAGGAGTAATGCTGAGAGAGAATCTCATTCTCCTTTAGAAAAGTCCAGGATTTCCGTGCTCAAGTATTCTCCTCCTCGATCTCATCAAAGGACCTAATACTTATACCCGTATTGGTTCTCTACTTCTAACTTATATTCTGTGAATATCTCAAAAGGTTCAGACTTGTGTTTCAACAGGAACATATGTCTGAATCTTGAGAGATTATCAGAGAACGTAATGAAGTATAAAGAACCGGTCCTGGCATGTGTAGACGGGGGACCTTCAAACATCAACATGTATCATCCCAAAAGTTCACTAACTCTTTCTCTGTTTCCAATAAACAGAGCTATGGTCATCTTATCTTTGTGACATGACTGGCAAGTTTCATAAGATGTAAATTCAAACAGATTTAAATATGCATCTATGTGGAACTTAGCTTGTCGGGTCGCATTGATATGACCTAGTCTACAATACCTCAAGAAGAATTCGTTCATTTCTGAACTCTTCCTCTTGTGTGTGTTCCGTATACTAAGAACTGTAGTTTGATTTAGAACATCAATGCTTTTAGATAACGTGCCTGAACCGATCAACTTTTGATATAGGAAATGTTCAAAACATTATCCAACAATACAAAATTATATCCTTTCTTTACTAATAAAGAGACTGATATGATTTTGTATATCAGGTTCGGTATCTAACAACATTCGTTCAGAATCAATGTATTGGTAATACAGGGTGACAGTGACCAACAGACTTGGCTGCAACACTTGCCCCGTTTTCTGCCTCATGAAACTTATCACCCGTTCTCAGTTCTCTACCTTTCTGTAGCCCTATGTAACAGATTACATATCTGGGATCCTGATCTGGTATCACATACCCAGGACGTAAAGGACACTGAGAAACAGTTCTATATAATGAACACACCCGAAGATGATGCATCAGCATGCACTCTCTTCGTTTGGGCGGCACGGGAAATCTGGTATTCCCCAATTTCCTGCTCTGTCTTATAACAATTATAAGTTGGAGCGGGACCAACGTTCCCCAGCTCAGTATAACAAGCGGGTTCGGTCAAAATTCCGTATTATTATCTTGATTAAGGCGTGATATGGTCGCTACCTGGAGAGAGAGAGAAGAAAACACTCAGCATGCGCTCTTGCAAGAATAGATTGGTTATTATTTTATCTAATCAGGATGGCTCCCACTGCTTTTTATCAAATCTTCCTTCAAACCCTAAAAGGAAAGACTAGCCGGGATTAATTACACACTACAAGTTCGCCAATCTTTCAGCCATGCCAGTGTCGGTACTTTGAGGGAGGTCCCCCGTGCTTTCGCACGAACCTAATTAATGTAAACCTCGTTTTCCCAGAGGCGTAACCCCGTTGACACCTTTCTAGACACCTACTTGATCGGCTAATTGTAATGTATAAAACTCTCCCAGGAGTAACTCTTACTCGCAGCGGGTATGGGGATCCAACTATCTCATAGAAGGTATGCAATCTCATTGCAAATTTCAACACTTGAAATTCCCGATAATATTTTGCCCCTAGCGTCCTATGACCTTGACGGAGGTCAACAAACCATAGGCTACTAGTCAAGTTCAACCCGTCATTTCTTGATCGAATTAAACCCACCCGTATGACCCTTGACGGAGGTCAACAAGGCCGCACGACTACCCTAATCCAATCTGCATCATATGCATAAGCAGATAAATACTAGTTAGCTACCGCACACTACGCCTTGACGGAGGTCAACAAACGTAGCACGAATACTAAATAGGACTTATCTGAAATGACGGAGGGCTACGACAGGTTTTTCTGAAAACCTATTGCGTAATGAACTTGATATCGTTGTAGAATCAAATGATTTTGAAATGGAGTGCTTTTGAGGCTTTTCTAGTTTTGCTAAAGGAGTCACTCCCGGTGAAGGGATCGTCGGTCCTTTCCTCGTCGAATGAGGTGCGGGATATATCATATATATCGCTGTGCAAAGCAAAAACATTTAAAAGCAATCAAAAGACAAACCGAGTGTGTAGCATCTGCCAGTTATTGCTAAAGGAGTCACTCCCGGTGAAGGGATCTCGGTCCTTTCCTCATCGAATAAGGTGCAGGATATATCATATATACCGCTGTGCAATGCAAGAACTGTAGCTACCTGTTTTATTTTGAAATTCGATTCCACAACATCTTAGGTTTCTTTTATTTTATTAATCACATTAATGAAGTCCCATCATTTAGTGTACCTAAACATCACAGATAAATACGACGTACACTTATGCCATCCGCATTCGCCTCGATGTCCCCTCATGCACCGTTAGGTTAGGTAACTAACGACAGAGCGGGGCAGGGCTAGCACGGGTGTAAAACATAAGTAACGTCTATATAATATATCATATATACTATATACAGTATCTATCACAGAACATCACATGATCACATCACATATATCGCAGCAGAAGAATCATATGAAATATTGGATATACTAGGACGTCCGTGTTTTCAATACGAGCCAGTATAAAACACGGATTCCACGGTCGCGATGAATAGCCAAACCCACACCCCTAGACCCCTACGAGAGCGGCAAGCAACCCTACCAATTCTAGAGTTAGGAGACCCGGACTCGACTCCTCGAGTTGGTCTCCTACTGGACCCCAGAACCCGGTTACTTGTGCCCTCCTCCTTGGGTCTATCCTAGTGCGGAAAAGTAAATAATATATAAACGGTGACATCTTCCGCAACCTGGAAGTGCCCCAAGAAAAGAATATTACATACAAGTTTTTACATGAATGAAAATGAAAAACACTCATCTCACATAAAAACCCCCGGCTATTCAAACACGACGATCCAATATAACATATCCAGCAACACATAACATCACATGTCATCAACGTAAGTAAATATGCGCATCCCAATTGTCGTTGACATATAGCAACGAAACCGGCGATATCACATATTACACTTACGGTCATAGAAAAGAAAGTGTAAAACTACAACAGTTGGAATCCGCAACCACCTCAGACATCGCATGCCTGACCAAATGAATTCCTTAGACATCACATGCCTAACAATTATAAACCCCGCATTTTATTCTCAAAATCGAAAACACTTTTCAATATCAAGTCGGGTAATTCAACAAGATTCCCGACATCCTGATCGAATACTCGTCGCAAACTTTAGTAGGCGGCCGCACCCCCGATGCCGTCGACGAAGTGCACCAAGGCGGAACACCGCTGCCGCGAGCACCCGAACGGATGCTTTCGGCGACGGGGTTCTCCTACAGTCACTTGGTCGGGGCTATGGAGTGAGGCTGTCTATTAAGTTTACCCGGCGAGTATCCGCGTACACTACGTGATTGCGACGGACTTTTGATCACATCAAAATTCCGTGGCAACCGATCAAGTGAGACTAAACTGCTATGTTTATAACATTCATTCAGTTATCTCATAACTCCTTGTGAATTCCAATTATTGTATCCCATTCCAGATAAATAGAAAATCTTAAACTTTTCGATCGAACAGTCAAACACCCAAGTTTTCCCGATACAGATCAACACATGAAATAAGTCTAAAAACATTCAGTTCGTGCCTCAGTACCAACGGTCCAGCCGTAGAAGGGTCAAGCCAACGCCTCACATGTGGCACGCCGTACTGCCCCAAACCCTAAGGTTCAAAGGGCAGCTCAAGACGGTCACATAATCGAGTTAAGGTTTGTTGTCTTCTAGAGGGACCATCGCGTTACTTGCACTACTTAGAACGTCTTTAAACCACGGAAAAATCCAACACTTGGAAATTTCCGGACAGGGGAAAAATTGGGTATTTATATCCGGTCGAACTTTTTAACATATTCTAAAATTTATCCGGAAAGCCACATAGACAAAATCTGATACTCCGATCGAAACACCGAATCCCCAAAACAACCCCAGAAAATTCAACTCTTGAATAAATATTAAAAATTCCCAGAAAATCCAGCATAATAAAATAGGAGTTACTGTGCAAACAGGAATTGATGATGTCACCTTTCTGCTGCGGAACCGCCGCAGAAGCCAAGCTTCTGCCGCGGTTCCGCCGCAAGTTGTACTGTTCATCAGAAACGTTTTGCGCCGTAATTCTTATATTTCCCTGCTGAATTTTTTAAGCATTTTTAATGTTGAAAAAACCACGTTTTTGAAAAAAGGACAGAGAGCATGGAAATTTTGGGGTTTCGGTTCGTTCGGACTTCAAATGGCGTCTAGACTTCGCCTAAGGCTCTAGCTAGGCTCTGATACCACTGTAGGGTTCCTAGGCACTCTGATGAGGTCTCATAAGGCATCAACCATGCCAATTTCAAAAAATCTAGGTGCCGAGAAACCCGACTACGGACCGTTGGCTAGAAATCTAGGCGAAAAGCAAACTAGTTAACACTTAACTATAAGATAACGGAAATACAACCTTTGTAGATCCGGTGCTCCACCTCCATAGCTCCGCAATGAAGTCCTCTCGCTGTCTAAAACAAATTCCGGGCTCTAGCGTCGGCTTCATCGGAGAATAGGTGAGCTAGGTCGTCGATGTCCATGCCGAAGATGATCTACGTCGAAGCATCGCTAGATCAAGCTCTCACTTCACCAAGGCAAGAAACTTGTGAAGAAAACACACTCTACTACTTGGCAAGAGGTAGAGGATGAAGAAATAGGAAGTGGGTAGACTTTAGAATTGGATTTCTCTCACTTTTTCATCAATCACCATTGATGAAGTAAGCTTTTCTTCCTTGAAGAAGATGAAGAAGAAGAAGCTAATTGTTATGATAAGTTCTTTTCAAAAAGGAAATAATAAGAATACTTATCATAATGTAACCATGGTAATGTGTAGAGAGTTAATCATGGTTGAATGGAATGGTTAGGGTTAAGCATGAGACAAAATGGTCACTTGGTCAAAGTCTTCATGAAGCTTCAACAAGCTTCCAAAGAAAGCCACCATTTTGCATTATGCTTGTCATTTTCCAAAATGAATAAACAAATAAATAAATATGAAAATGAAAACCCTAACCATTACATAACCATGGTTTAAACTTTACACAAAACACAAGTTAGCATGCATCATTAAACATGATACAAACAAGTGCACAAAATCATATCGCATATGTAATGCGCACATCCGAGTGAGAAAATCCATCTTAAGTGAACCAATACTAATTAATGCAAAGTAATATATCAAATATATAATTATGCATTAAATCATTAAATCAACACTTGATTTAACGATCCGGTCATGACGCACACAACCGACTGGTATCATTAGTAACAACTTATCGAATCAACACTTGATCCGATAACCCGGCTATATCGCATATAACCGATCAATGTCACATCGCGAGAATCGAACACAGTATCACATACTGGTATTATTCTCGGTCCCGCACATATCTCATATGCGCTCCTATTTCGTTTCGCTTGAGCCAGGAAACCTCTGTGTAGGACTCTAAAGACTCGTCAATACGCCGGCAGCAGGTGATGATCATATCAAGCACCCACAAGCCGCAAGCGGTCTGCTAAACGTAAAGGCCACCCGGGTATTGAGCGATCTGAAGATCGACGAGCAAGCCCGCTCACACTCCAGTGAATCCAACCAGTAACACTACCGTACAGTCCGGTCTGATCGTCTGATATGTCGCATATCTCGCCTAGGGGTGGTAAACGTCAGACCCCAATAGCTCGATAAGTCGTGTCGATATGAGGTGTATAACAATTCGAGAAACTACTGGTAACACTTACCAGTAAATCTCAGCAACCTTGGCCAGGGATTTCCGGTTATAGCCAATCAAACACAGCGCAACATCAACTCCCTATACCGGGAGAGACGAATCCCCTCCTATCGCTCATTGCCTCCATGTGATTCGGGACTGTACCCAAAAGCCACCATTTTGCACGCCCTCTTGGACGTGGTAAGATGGAAATCAAAGCACAGTGGGAACCACACAAGACTCTATGACGATCTCGGGTCAACAGACTACTCTGTACCAGTGTCACCAGAGAACTGCCATCTGACGTGAGGTATAATACCATCTGGGAGTTCTCGGCGAGTCCGTCCAGTGTACCCAGTCTCCACTGAGCACCCGTATATCATCTCTGATGTCAAACACCAATGGATATGGGATCATCCATCGCCCATCTGTATGGGTCGAGAAGGTATACGCTAGTCTACTCTGGTATATCGATGCCCCGTCTCGATATACCCTCGACTAGGGACTTTGAAGGATGTACTTATAGACTACCATGTCCCCACTAGTATGATCCGCATCATAGTCCAGGTAGTCAAGCACACATCCTAAGGGCTTTACCAATATGTAACAGAGAGACAATCAGTATACACGTTAAGGTAAAGTTCAACCAGATAGCATACTATCATGTCGAGCAAGAAAGTCCTCCCTATATACGTCCCAGCATCCACTACAATATACATCCTATGTACAGTAATGGCCTCTAGGGCATACATATAACTAACAGAGGATGCAAGGTGAGTAGATTATATCTACGGGGGAAGTCGGGTAGATGGCGTATATCACCCCCACAGTTTGAGGTTTAGTATACTATATATATACTATATATATGTTTGATAGCATTAGGTGCGATATGGATAATTGAGATGAGATAGGTGTAGTATGGTTAGATTAGGGTGTAGTTATAAATTAGTATAGTTCCTAGTTGCGAACCCTAGAATAGGTTTACACCCGCACGCATATACATGCTTATTTGTTATACTTATACCTAGATGATGAGGATAGTGGTTGATATTTAGAGATGAGTCGATGAGATTGGGCATAGTGCCATGAGATCGGTGATATAATATGATTCGTATTTGGGATACGACATGAGATTTTAGCTGGCCTTTGGACGAGTGTTTATGCACGCATTTATATAGATGGTATCAGTTGTACTAGACTTAGATCAGTACCTAGATCATGAGATATGATGATAAGGATACCGGATAATTGATGAGATGGATGTGACATTGACCCGTATCCAAATTTGGAATGCCGTACGATGACTTACCGTACGAGCTTTATATTGATGATAGATCCACACTCAGGACTCGAGGATGTCATATGATATTGTACCGTATGCGGTACCTTTGAGGCGGGATCACCGACTATATATTTATATCGACTCAGATTTAGGTGCTTTCCATACCCCTCTCGATTGACTTGTTAGTTAGAGCTGTAGTCTTCCTAGTAGATGTTAGGCTAGGCCGATGTCATACCTATTTCAAAACTAACAAATCGGGAGTAGTTAAAGACAGGCAAGGGATTCTACGGATATTTTCAAAAGACGCATCTTTTCTTAAAAACACTGTAGCCATTATTTTCCGAAAAACCCCGATTCGTCTTCTTTCAAATGGCAAAACAGCATGACATGGATGCATTGATGTAGCTTCTACACTGTTGTGTTTATTATTCATTTGCTGCATATTGTACACCCATACTTATACACATACTCATTTGCACATACATAGATGATTCTGTCTTGATTAGAGATTTGGGAACCGCAAGATACTCTTTAAAACTGATTCATTTTAAAAGAGAGGTTTCCCTCAATATGTGCATATTACTATTCCATGTTGCATGATATACTGATATTCTTACATTCTTTTACATGTCGCATGCATCATGCTTTTTGATTATACGCATTGAGATATGTTGTTTCCATGATATTTCTGGATTTGGGAACCGTGGGTATTTCAAAAAAGATTATATGATTGTTTTTAAAACCCGGTTACCCTTGATATGATATTTCAGTGCGTCCACCATGTGTTTTCTCGGTTCTGAGAGCAACATGTGAAACCCGATTCGAGGAGGCGGATGAGGCCGATTGCGGGTACATGGTGGACCCGGTATGGTATCCCGGGACGAGAACGGATCGCTGTATGGTAGACGGTGAGCCTGGCAGAGGGACTACTACCTACCGGTGATAGTATTTGGGCTCGACGGATATCCGGAGGATACCGACCAGAGTCGAGAGATGATATGGGCCGATCCGGACTGACGGAGCCCGTGGGCCGATCCGGACTGACGGATCCCGATATATGAGGATTTACGTGCCGATGCTGGGCACAGCTTTCATGATGTTTTCGAGTGTCGATGCTGGACACTCCGGTTCCATGATTTTGATGTGTCGCGAGGGACACCTGTTGATTATATCCTCATATTTCCATGCATATGCTTATGATATTTACATGCATGATGCTTATTGTCATTGGGTGACACGTGGACGATTTCCACCTATATATATTGACATTGATGATATTTATCACACAGTTGGATGATATCCACATATTCATAGACTTCATGATATAGTCGACATTGATCATACCTCATATTTATGATATGTTATTACCTGAGGCACTGACACGAGCACCTGGCATTACACACATATATAGATGTTACATTGCCACCTTATTATGCTTCAGACTTATTCATTTGAGCTTTATATATATATATCTGATCGTATTGACCTAGGATTGTGTCATACATACGATTTCTGCTCTGTGATGTTTTCTTTTCATGAGTTGGCAACTCACCCCCATTGTGACTCGATTCTTGCAGGTTTTTCCGTACAGGTTTCATTGTGGCTCTTCTGGCACACTACTTCCTTTCTGGGTGATTGCATTGGTAGGTGGGTTCACTCGCATCGTGACCACCCTTGTATTTATTTTATCAGTTGTAACTAGTAATTCCATCAACCAAAACTTGTATATTGTTTCAGACTTAGAAAACCAGTTATGTATTATTTCGACCTTAGAGTCGCGCGTTGTAGTATTATGGTTTTCATGCTGATTTTGACTTTCCTTTTTGAGTTTTGATCCTCGCCCTTCGGCGTTGTAAATTATACTACTTGCATGGTTGTGACCGTCGATTGACGAAGAGCTAGCTCCCGCTTGGGGATGCCTTTTATCATGTATATATACTATTCTTGTTGTACCCCGTTTGGGGCCAGTATTTACAAAGGAAACTCTGCCGAAATTTTCAGAAAAGACTAGAGATTTTAAAAATGTATATTCGGCTTACTTATTTAAAAACCTTATTTTTAAAAAACGTGTTTTCTTCACTTCTTAAAACTAGTTTTCTTTATTTACTCCTTAAAATGGTTTTAGATTTCTGGTTTTTTGGCTTACTTGAATTAGATGGGGTCCTATAGACTTCATATGATTCAAGTGCTAGTCACGTGCTATTTCGGGTCATGACAGAGTGTGTGGATGGAGGTTAATGATGATGCCATTGGTGGAAATGGTGAGCTCAAGAAGCAAGAGGAAGAAGAAGAAGAAGTTCCTTTCTTTTTCTTATGTGTTGTAATGATAATGTGAGAGCAAGAAGTGATCAACACAAGAGCGAAACCAAGCCATATGGCTGTCCACTCTCTTTCCTCTTATCATTTCAACACATAAATCAATCCTAATGTGACATTAGCACAAGAAAAGAGACTGTGAGTCACTAAGCAAGTCTATGTCACATTAAATGCACCTCATCATGAAATCCACTCACATTTCCCCCCAAAATAAACATTAATCCAAATGTTTATGACAATAAAAAGAACCGCATCATCTAAAGTATACTCGTGATGGATCACAAGGATACCCCCACCAGTATGTACATACCAGCATCCGCATTCCGACTGAATGTGAATGCGATGAGACTAAAGTAATCCAACAAATCTAATACTAGGATCCGGCTTAAACCAAAGCCCACTAGTATGATCCGTCCGATCATAATCCTTGCACTACTGCACGTATATGATCGAACCCTGCCATAATACCATACGGCCTTTACAACGTTTCGCCTGAAACTTGAGATACTGTCTGTGGGGGACTTTAAAGACTCGTCAATACTTTGGCTGTGGATTTAACCACTAGCACGTCAGAGGTACTAGCTGTACGTGACGGGCTACCAGGTATTGACCAAAAGGGAGGTCGATGAGAGAACTCATCCTGACACCCTACTGAGCCTGTCAGTGACAATATCCGTACAGTCCGACCCATTCGTCTATGAGCATCGCATGTCGGGCCTAGGGGGTTGGTAAAAGTCAGACCCCCAAAAGCGGTATAAGTCGTATCGGAGTGTAGCCTAGAACACCCTGAGATACTACTGGAATACCTACCAGTAAATCTCCTGCTTTGGCTGAGGACTTCGTGTAATGGCTCTCCTAGACACAGCGCGATCTCACCCCCAATACCGGGAGAGATGAAACCCCTGCCGATCCGCTCACTGCCTCCATGTGGCTCGGGACTGTACCCAACTAAAACCTGTTTGTACGACTCCTTTGAGCCGTGGTAGGGTAATAATCAAAGCACAGTGGGAACTCACACGAGACAAATGACGATCTCAGGTCGATGAACTAACCTATACACATGTCACCAGGGAACTGCTATCTGACGTCAGGTATAATACCAACTAGCATGTTCTCGGCGAGTCATGTCCAGTGTACTCATAACTCAATGAGCACCTGTATACTTCTTAGGTGAACCAACTAACACCAATGGCTTGTGAGACCAGCCACTGCCCTTCATCGGGGTCTCGACTGTATACAATAGTCTACTAATGGAGTATCGATTCCCAGTCTCGAAAACTCCCTCGACTAGGGACCTTTTAAGGATGTGCTTATAGACCCCAGCTCCCACGTATATGATCGTCATTATACTGCTGGCCGTCAAGCAAGAATCCTATGGGTTCTATCAACGTGTAATAGTGAACTGTAAGATCACCTAAAGCAGTACACGATGATAAAGATAAACCAGATAGCATACTATCATCTTGATTAAGACTGTCCTACCGGTATAGGTCCTCCCTCAATCATTGCAATCACGTACCTGTGATCCAATAATTGACTCTGAGGGCACTATATCCAACACCTAAGGTTTCTTAAGTGGAGTATAGTATCGTAAATATGCCGCGGAACATACGTACGGTACGTCACTCTACTCAAGCTACCTACTCCATCAATCAGGATCAGCCTATGAAACGAAAGTTCGGGTCTAATACCCCCTGTTCAAGTCTAAGTTCCGTAAGGTCAAGCCTAGGTTTCGAAATACATACCCGTCCTAGACTCCGCATAGTCAAACGTAGACTCGAACAAAGGTTAAACCTAGCGCTTTGATACCAACTTTGTCACGACCCGAAATATTAGCTCGTGACCAGCACTTGAATCACGCAAAGTCTAAAGGCGTAACGGAATTCAAGTAAGCTGAAACCCAGAAATCTAAACCTTTTAGAAAAATAAAGGAGGTGAGGTTTTGAAATAAAGGTATATGAAATCAAGTTTTGTTAATACATAGAAAAGGAACATGAATGATGCAAGTGAAATTTAGTAGTTTGAAAATATGTTTCGTCTTTTTAAAAATTTTGGCAGCACCTCCTTTGTATATTTGATCCAAAACCACAAATACATAATAAGAATAATGGCATCCCCAAGCGGGAGCTAGCTCTTCGCCAAACGGCGGATTACAACCACGCAATACAGTATAAATAAGTATACGACGCCCAACGGCGAAGTTCACCACAAATAGATAAAGAAATGAGCAAGATATAACCCCAAAAGTGAATATAAAACCCATCGCTCAAATCTCGCAACTACAAGTCTCACTAAGTCCCATCACTTATACAATCTACAACTTTTGATTGATGGAGATAACTAGATACAATATGAAATATAGATACAAAAGTGGGTACGATACAAATGTCCTACCTACCAATGTAAAACACCCGAATGCAACCGTATGCCGGCGAAGCCGCTACTGATCCAAGCGGTCAACCTGCAAGAACTGTGATACAACGGGGGTGAGTTGCCAACTCGTAAGTAGAAAAATATCAACAGATAGAAATCGAATAAACAACGACTCCTAGGTCAACTATATCATAAAGGTAATACTATGATATCTAGGGTGACCGGGTCTGTATATATGCCAACAAGGTAGCCAAGGTCTATATGCATGCGGATAACATCCAACAGTAATAATCAATGCATGTATGCATGTGGATCTCGTCCACCCATATAATCAATGTATGTATGCATGTGGATCTTGTCTACCCATATAATCAATGTGTGTATGCATGTGGATCTCGTCCACGTGTCAACCACTGACACAACAACATCATGCATGTAAATATCATAAAAAGCATATGCATGAAAATGTGAGGATATAAATCAACATGTGTCCCCCGCGACACCTCAAAATCATGAAACCTGAGTGTCCAGTATCGACACTCGAAACATCATGAAAACCGTATCCAGCATCGACACTTAAATTCTCATATATCTCAGGCGCCGCATCCTCAGATCGGCCCTCAGGCGCCGCACACCCTGGTCGGCCCTCATATCCATCTTGCTACTCCGGTCGGTATCCACCGGATAACCGCCGAGTCTAAATACTATCACCGGTAGGTAGTGCTCCCCTGCCGGGCTCACCGTCAAACATATACGAGTTTTCTTGCCCCGGGGTACCTCACCGGGTCCATCATGTACCCGCAGACATTGCCTACCGCTCTTCGAATCGGGTTTCACATGCCACTCTCAGAACCGAGAAAACACATAGTGGACGCACTAAAATATCATATCAAGAGAAACCGGGTTTTTAAAACAATACATGCATTCTTTTGAAATAGCCATGTAGGGTTCCTAGGCACACTCAAGAGGTTCCACAAGGCATCAACCATGCAAAAATCAAATTTTACATGTGCCGAGAAACCCTAATACAAGATCGTTACTAGAGGTAAGGCGAAACAACAAGCAAGTTAACTACTTTAACTATAAGTGAAAGGGACTACAATCTTGGTAGATCCGGTCCTCCACCTCCATAGCTCCGTGACGATGTCCCTTCGCTGCGATCATCGGGATCCCGGACTCTAGCGATGGTTTCGTCGGAGAAATGATCGGGCTAGGTCGTTGACTTAGATGCCGAAGATGATCTACGTCGAGGCGACTCAAACTCAAGCTCCATCTTCACTAGGTCATGAAACTTGTGAAGATAACACACTCTACTACATGGCAAGTTGTAGAGGATGAAGAAATAGAAGTGGGTTCACTTTGGATTTGGATTTCTCACTTGATTTCTTCACTTGGAATTTTTCAAGAAAGATTTCTTCACTTCATGAAGAAGATGAAGAAGAAGAAAAGAAAATGAATGAATTAAAAAAATAAATCAAGTGAAGACTTATCATAATGCAACCATGGGTAAGTTAACTCATGTAGAGAGCAAACCATAGTTTAGGTAGTGGTTAGGTTTAAGCAAAAAACAAAATGGTTTAGACTTTTTCAAAGATACTAAGAAGCTTCATGAAGCTTGAAGCTAAAACAAGAAAAGCCATTATTTTGTTTTTACAAAATAAATAAAGAAAATAAAACCCTAACCATTAACTAAACATGGTGTAAATCGTACACATACCCAAGTTTGCTTGTATCATTAATCATGATACAAACTAGTGCACAAACATATATCACATATACAACTTGTGCATATCAAGTGAGAAAATCAATCTTAAGTGAACAATACTATTCAATGTAAAGTAATATATCCAATATATAATTATACATTAAATCATTAAATCAACACTTGATTTAATGATCCGGTCATACTGCATATAACCGACTAATATCAAGTGTATCAATATATCGAATCAACATTTGATTTGGTAACCCGGCTATATCTTATATAACCGTCCGATGATACAAATCGTGAGAATAGAATTCAGTATCACAAAATGGTATTATTCTCGATCCAACACATATCTCATATGCGCTCCTATTTCGTTTCGCTTGAGCCAGGAAACCTTTGTGTAGGACACTAAAGACTCGTCAATACGTCGGCAGCAAGTGATGATCATATCAAACACCCACAAGCCGCAAGCGGTCTGCTAAACGTAACGGCCACCCGGGTATTGAGCGATCAGAAGATCAATGAGCAAGCCCGCTCACACTCCTGTGAATCCAACCAGTAACACTTACCGTACAGTCCGGTCTGTTCGTCTGATATGTCGCATATCTCGCCTAGGGGTGGTAAACGTCAGACCCCAGTAGCTTGATAAGTCATGCCGATGTAAGGTCCATAACAAGCGTGAAACTACTGATAACTCTTACTAGTATATCACTGCAACCCTGGCCAGGGATTTCCAGTTATGAACAGTCGAGCATAGCGCAACATCAACCCCCAATACTGGGAGAGACGAATCCCGTCCTATCGCTCATTGCCTCCATGTGAATCGGGACTGTACACAAAAACCACCTGTTTGCACGACACAGTAGAGCCGTGGTAGGGTGGAAATCAAAGCACAGTGGGAGACACACAAGACTCTATGACGATCTCGGGTCAACAGACTAAGCTGTACCCGTGTCACCAGAGAACTGCCATCTGACGTGAGGTATAATACCATCTGGGAGTTCTCGGCGAGTCCGTTCAGTGTACCCAGTCTCCACTGAGCACCCGCATACCATCTCTGATGTCAAACACCAATGGATATGGGATCATCCATCGCCCATCACATGGATCGAGAAGATATACGCTAGTCTACTCTGGAATATCGATGCCCCGTCTCGATATTCCCAAGACTAGGAACATTGAAGGATGTACTCATGGACTACCCAGGCCCCACTAGTATGATCTACATCATAGTCCTGGAAGTCAAGTACACATACTAAGAGCTTTATCAACATGTAACAGAGAGACAGAAAGTATACATGTTAAGATAAAGAGCAACCAGATAGCGTACTATCATGTCGAGCAAGAAAGTCCTACCTATATACCCCAGCATCCACTACAATATACATCCAATGTACAGTAATGGCCTCTAGGGCATACATATAACTAACAATCTCCCACTTGCATTAGAGCCATCTGTAGCAGTGGTTGTAGTATCTAATACTCAACCATCCCATATAAGTCTCTCTCCGGGAAAAAGCCTTTGTGAGTGGATCCGCCGTGTTGTCCTCTGAGTCTACTCTCCTAACCTCGATCGCTCTGGAGATCAACTATCTCCTTGATCAGGTGATGCTGCCTCAGAATATGTCTGGGTTACTGATGGGACTGGGGTTCCTTGGCCAAAGCCACACTTCCATTGTCATACAATGGTAGGAACCTAGTTCATCTTATGAACCAATATACACCCAAACTGCCTCTTTAGTACTATCTTTGATAGCGATGTCACCATCCTTTATCGTCTAGTTTGCCACGGTATCTAGCTTGGAACTCTTCCAACATACCGTCCCTCCACTTAGGGTAAAGACAATGCCTGCGACTGACATTCAGTCGTCCTTATCACCCTGGAACTTTTCCAGTGATTCTCCCCAGGATCGATTGATACTATCTCACTAAACCTAGTGAGAACCCTAACATCCATTTAGATCTATCTCATAGATCCAAATCACAGGATTTAGGAGGTATCACCTTTATCCTATTTAGAGAATCCTTATGATAGGAAGAGATTGACCGTGCGTAGTATAAGAAACTCTTTTCCTATCAAGAGTATGTTGTCCACGTACAATACGAGGATGACCACCTTACTCTCTACTACCCTTTTGTATATACCAGGTTCATCTACCATTTTGATGAAGTCAAACTCTTTGACTATTACATCAAAATAGACGTTCCAACTCCGTGATGCCTGCTTTATTCTGTAAAGCAAGTTGCACACGTTTCCGCTGCTCCTACTGTTAACGAAGGCCTCTGGCTGTGTACTTATAGACGTTCTCTTCTAAATCAGTATTTAGAAAAAATAGTCATGACACCCAACCACCAGATATCGTAGTCATGGTATGTAACAATAGCAAGTAGGATCTGGATGGACTTAAGCACAACCACTGGAAAAAGGTTTCATCATTATCCACGCCTGGTCGATGACGAAAAACTTTAACAAGTCTAGCTTTGAAAGTCTCAACTTTTCCATCTACACCAAGTAATCATCTCAAGATATACTTGCTCCTGATAGGGATTTAACCCTTCAGATATAGCAACCAAAGTCCATACTTTGTTGGTGTACATGGATTCCATCTCAGATCGCTAAGCATCCAGCCATTCTTATAGAGTCCCCACTCTTGATGGCCTGCTCGAAACTAGTTGGGTCATCATCTCATGATGTAATCCTCGCTCCCACTGTCATCGAGAAACCGAAGTATCTCTCAGGCGGATGAGGAACCCTACCAGATCGGCGGAGAGGCTGAGGTTCGTCGGGGACTATTGAATCCTTTGGTTCTGTCAAATCATCAGCTGTAGTTTGTATAGCTGGAACTACTTCCAGTTCTACAGAACTGACCTTGCCTCGAGCTTTTCCGGATTTTGCTTTTGACATAGGCCGGACAACCCTAAATCTTAACTTGCTTAAGAGATGGACTCTTCCTATACCATATCTCATATGGAGTGGTAGGCAGTGATCTGATTCGAACCTGAATCAATAGGTATGCAGCTTCTTAAGTGCATAACTCCCAAAAGGAAACAGGTAACTCAGTATTACTCATCATAGAGCGCACCATATCATATAGGGTGTGATTGCTCCACCCCGATACACCGACGTGCTGTGGTGTATACGGAGGAGTAATGCTGAGAGAGAATCTTATTCTCCTTTAGAATAGTCCAGGAATCCCGTGCTCAAGTATTCTCCTCCCTGATCACATCAAAGGACATAATACTTATACCCGTTTTTGGTTCTCTACTTCTAACTTATATACATTGAATTTCTCAAAAGCTTCAGACATGTGTTTCAACAGAAACAGGTGTCCGAATCTTGAGAGATCATCAGTGAATGTAAGGAAGTACAAAGAACCAGTTCTGGCATATGTAGACTGGGGACCTACACACATCACTATGTATCAGTCCCAAGAGTTCACTAACTCTTTATCTGTTTCCAGTAAACAGAGTTATGGTCATCTTATCTTTGTGACATGACTGGCAAGTTTCATAAGATGTAAATTCAAACTGATTTAAATATGCATCTAAATTTAACTTTAGCTAGTCGGGTCACATTGATTTGACCTAGTCTACAATACCTCAAGAAGGAATCGTTCAATTATGAACTCTTCCTCTTGTGTATGTTCTGTACGTTAAGAACTGTGGTCTGATTTAGAATGTATATGCTTTTAGATAACGTGCCTGAACCGATCAACTTTTGATATAGGAAATGTACAAAACATTATTCAACAATACAAAATTATATCCTTCTTTAATAATTAAAGAGATTGATATGATTTTGTATATCAGGTTCGGTATCTAATAGCATTTTTTAGAATCAATGTATTTTTAATACAGGGTGACAGTGACCAACAGACTTGGCTGCAACACTTGCACCGTTTTCTGTCTCATGAAACTTATCACCCGTTCTCAGTTCTCTATCTATCTGTAGCCCATGTAACAGATTACATATTTGGGATCCTGATCCGATATCAAATACCCAGGATGCAGAGGATACTGAGAAACAGTTCTTTATAATGAACACACCCGAAGGAGATGCATCTCATGCACTTTCTTCATTTGGGCGGCATGGGAATCCTGGTATTCCCCTATTTCCTGCTGGGTCTTATAACAATTATAAGTTGGAGCGGGACCAACGTTCCCCAGCTCAGTATAACAAGCGGGTTCGGTCAATACATCCATATTATTATCTTGATTGAGGCGTGACATGGTCGCTACCTGGAGAGAGAGAGAAGAAAACACTCTGCGTGCGCTCTTGCAAGGTTAGATTGGTTATTTATTTTATCTAATCAGGATGGCTCCCACTGTTTTTTATCAAATCTTCCTTCAAACCCTAAAAGGAAAGACTAGCCGGGATTAATCACACTCTACAAGTTCGCCAATCTTTCAGCCAGGCCAGTGTCGGTACTTTGAGGGAGGTTCCCCGTGCTTTCGCACAGACCTAATTAGAATAAACCTCATTTTCCCAGGGGCGTAACCCCGTTGACACGTTTCTAGACACCTACTTGATCGGCTAATTGTAAAGTGCAAAACTCTCCCAGGAGTAACAATTACTCGCAGTGGGTATCGGGATCCAACTATCATATAGAAGGTATGCAATCTCATTGCAAATTTCAACACTTGAAACTCCCGATAAAGGGTTTTACCCCTAGCGCCTATGACCATGGCTAAGGTCAACAAATCATAAGCACTAGTCAAGTTCTACCCGTCATTTCGTGATTAATTAGACTCACCCACATGACCCTTAGCTAAGGTCAACAAAGCCACATGACTGTCCTAACTGATCGCATCATATGCGGTGTAGGAAGACATCACTTAGCTACCGTACACTACGCCTCGGCAATGGTCGACAAACGCAGCACGAATACTAAGTACTCTACTTCCTAAAATGACGGCGGGTTGTGAATGGTTTTTAAGAAAACCTTTATCGCTTTGAACTTGATCTCGTTCCGGAATCAAATGGTTTTTAAATGGAGTGTTTTTGAGGCTTTTCTAGTTTTGCTAAAGGGGTAACTCCCGGTGAAGGGATCGTCGGCCCTTTCCTCATCGAATAAGGTGCAGGATATATCATATATACCGCTGTGCAAAGCAAAAACTATAGAAGCAATCAAAAGACAAACCGAGGGTTGTAGCATCTGCTAATTATTGCTAAAGAGGTCACTCCCGGTGAAGGGATCGTCGGCTCTTTCCTCATCGAATAAGGTGCTGGATGTTCTACAAGGAACACCGCTATGCAAAGCAACAACTAGAGCTACCTAATTTTTGAAATTCGATTCCACAACATCTTTTAGGTTTATTTTCTTTCATTAATCACATTAATGAATTCCTATCAATTAAGTCCACCTAAACATCACAGATAAATATAACGTACGCTTATGCCATCCACATTCGCCTCGATGTCCCGTCTGCACCGTTATGTTAGGTAACTAACGGCAGAGCGAGGCAGGGCTAGCGTGGGTGTAAAACATAAGCAACGTCTATATAATATATCATATATACTATATACAATATCTATCTGAACATATCACATGATCACATCACAGATAACGCAGCAGAAAATATCATATGAAATATTGGATATACTAGGACGTCCGCGTTTTATTTTGAGCCTGAATAAAACACGGATTCCACGGTCGTGATAAATAGCCAATCCCACACCCCTAGACCCCTACGAGAGCGGCAAGCAACCCTACCAATTCTTGGGTTAGGAGACCCGGACTCGACTCCTCGAGATGGTCTCCCACTAGACCCAAGAACCCGGTTACTTGTGCTACCTTTCTTGGGTCTATCCTAATGCGGGAAAGTAAATAATATACATCAACGGTGACATCTTCCGCAACCTGGAAGTGCCCCAATAAAAGAATATTACATACAAGTTTCTTACATAAATGAAAACAGAAAAACACTCATCTCACATAAAAAAAAAACCGGCTATTCAAACACGACGATCCAATAAAACATATCCAGCAACACATAACATCACTTGTCATCAACGTAAGTAAATATGCCCATCCCAATTGTCGTTGACATATAGCAACGAAAACGGTGATATCACATATTACACTTACGGTCGCAGAAAAGAAAGTGTAAAACTACAACAGTTGAAATCCGCAACCTCTTTAGATATCGCATGCCTAATCAAATGAACTCCTTAGACATCACATGCCTAACAATTATAAACCCCGCATTTCAGTCTCATTATCGAAAACTCTTTTCAATATCAAGTCGGGCAATTCAACAAGATTCCCGACATTTTGATCGAATGCTTGTCGCAAACTTTAGTAGGCGGCCGCACCCCCGATGCCGTCGATGAAATGCACCAAGGCGGAACACCGTTGTCGCGAGCACCCGAACGGATGCTTTCGGCGACGGGGTTCTCCTACAGTCACTTGGTCGGGGCTATGGGATGTGGCTGTCTATTAAGTTTACCCGGCGAGTATCCGCGTACGCTACGTGATTGCGACGGACTTTTGATCACATCAAAATCCCGTGGCGGCCGATCAAGTGAGACTAAACTGCTAGATTTATAACATTCAAATCAATTATCTTATAACTACTTGTGGATTCCAAATATTGTATCACATTCCAGATAAATAGAAAATGTTAAACTTTCCGATCGAACAATCGAACACCCAAGTTTTCCCGAATAGTTCTCAACACATGAAATAAGTTTAAAAACATCCACTTCATGCCACAGTACCAACGGTCCAGCCGTAGAAGGGTCAAGCCAACGCCTCACATGTGGCACGACGTATTGCCCCAAACCCTAAGGTTCAAAGGGTAGTTCAAGACGGTCACATAATCGAGTTAAGGTTTGTTGTCTTCTACAGGGTCGATCGAGTTACTTGCACTACTTAGAACATTCTTAAACTACGGAAAAATCCAACACTTAGAAATTTCCCGGCAGGGGAAAAAGTAGGTATTTATATCCGGTCGTACTTTTTAACATGTTCTAAAATTATCCGGAAAAACACAAACGAGGTTAAAATATCCGATCGAATCAACGAGTCCCCAAAACACCCCAGAAAACTCAACTGTTGAGTACAGATTAAAAATTTCCAGAGAACACAGGAAACAGCTACAGGCATTACTGTAGGAAAATGGACCCCTAATCAGTACATACGGCCGCAGAACCGCCGCCAAAAGCAGGGTAAGGCCGAGGTTCCGCGGCGCTACAGTAGAGTTAGGGCTTCGTTTTCTACAGTTAACCTTATATTTCCCTGCACTATTTTCTGAGCATTTTTAATTAACAAAAATCCACAGTTTCAAAAATTGTACAGAGAGGGATCAAGTTTTAGGGTTTCGGGGTTCGATCGGATTTCTAACATCGTCTACACTTCGCCTAAAGCTCTAGCTTGGCTTTGATACCATTGTAGGGTTCCTAGGCACACTCAAGAGGTTCCACAAGGCATCAACCATGCCAAAATCAAATTTTACATGTGCCGAGAAACCCTAATACAAAATCGTTACTAGAGGTAAGGCGAAACAACAAGCAAGTTAACTACTTTAACAACAAGTGAAAGGGACTACAACCTTTGTAGATCCGGTCCTCCACCTCCAAAGCTCCGTGACGACGTCCCTTCGCTGCGATCATCGGGATCCCGGACTCTAGCGATGGTTTCGTCGGAGAAATGATTGGGCTAGGTCGTTGACTTGGATGCCGAAGATGATCTATATCGAGGCGACTCAAACTCAAGCTCCATCTTCACTAAGTCATGAAACTTGTGAAGATAACACACTCTATTACATGGCAGGTTGTAGAGGATGAAGAAATAGGAAGTGGGTTCACTTTGGATTTGGATTTCTCACTTGATTTCTTCACTTGGAATTTTTCAAGAAAGCTTTCTTCACTTCATGAAGAAGATGAAGAAAAAGAAAAGAAAATGAATGAATTAAAAAAATAAATCAAGTGAAGACTTATCATAATGCAACCATGGGTAAGTTAACTCATGTAGAGAGCAAACCATAGTTTAGGTAGTGGTTAGGTTTAAGCAAAAAACAAAATGGTTTAGACTTTTTCAAAGATACTAAGAAGCTTCATGAAGCTTGAAGCTAAAACAAGAAAAGCAATCATTTTGTTTTTACAAAATAAATAAAGAAAATAAAACCCTAACCATTAACTAAACATGGTGTAAATCATACACATACCCAAGTTTGCATGTATCATTATAAGTCCATGCTACCTCTCCCGGTACTTTCGGGCATGCGGAATTTGGTGAAATACAATTTTCTTAGAGGTGGTAACATGGACTCAAAACCGGATCTTTGTTAAACATCTAACTAACAACCTAACTACGAGTTGCTAACTACACGGTTAGGGGGTTATACCTTTCTTTTTCTCGAACTCCTTCTTCTTCAAGCTTCGATGGTCGTCCGAACCGGCTTCTCCCCGTCGTCTCCTTGCGCCGAAGATAGATCCACCTGAAAGCTTCAACCTTTGGCTCCTTCTTCGAACTTTGAAGAAACTAGTTCACTTGGATTGCTAAACCTTATGAACTAGAGTGAGTAGAGAAGAGTTTGTATGGGATTTTATTTATGGTTCTTGGTTCTCAACTCATGAGACAAGTGAACCATAGAATCAGGAGAGGGAGAGCAAGAGGAGGAAGATGAGAGCTCAAGAACAAGAGAGAGAATGAGCATGAAAGAATGAGAGAAGACTTTTCTCTCTTGGCTATCATAATCCAAAACCATCATCACAAAAATAATAATCAAGTATTGTGTAAAATGGTTCAAGTCAAAATGGCTAAATCATTTCATGCACTCATTTCTCACAAAAGAAACAAGAAAGTAAAAAGTCTTTGCCATGAAATGATAGCCATTGTCATCATGATGGTCAACTAGTCCAACCTAGTCAACCGGTCAACAAAGTCAACCCCTCAACAACCATGTCACCATAATACTTAATTAATATAATTATTAATCACATATCATATTCTCATTAGGGTTGAACAAAAAGTCAATAGTCAACTGTCAACGGTCAACAACCCTAATGAGAATCCTCTGCCTCTGTCTCTCCGTCAACTGTGCATACACACCCGCATCCGCGTTCCGAGGAACACGAATGCATACTGGATAAATCCAATCCCAAAAGGTACACTAGGATCTGGCTTAAACCAAAGCCCGCTAGTGTAAACTGTCCGGACACTGTACGTGCACAAGTGCACGGATGTGACCGAACCCTGTCGCAAAACCATGCGACCTATCGCAAAACCATGCGACCACTACTCTTTTGCCTAAAGGCGAATAGCTTTCTGTGTGGGACTCTAAAGACTCGACACTACGCTGGCAGTGGGTTTAACCACAGACCGCAAGCGGCACTAGCTGTGCGTAACGGTCCCTAGGTAGATGCCGACAAGAAGACTGACAAGGCGAAACCCATCTGAACTCCTACTGAGCCTGAATGTGACATTCTCCGTACAGTCCGGTCTGTTCATCTGATACATCGCATGGCAGGCCTAGGGGGCGGTAACCGTCAGTCCCCCAATAGCGGTACAAGTCGTGTCGGAGTGAAGCCCAAAACACCCTGAGATAACACTGGAAGCCTACCAGTATATCTCGTTTGCCCTGGCCAGGGACTACTCGTGTAATGGCTCTCCTAGACACAGCGCGATGTCAACCTCCAATACCGGGAGAGACGAATCCTATCTAACCGTCACTGCCTCTAAGTGCTTCGGGACTGCACCCAACTACCACCTGTTTGCACGACTCCTTTGAGCCGTGGTAGGGTAGTAATCAAAGTACAGTGGGAACACACTCGAGGCGAAGTGACAGTGTCAAGTCAGCGGACTAAGCTGTACTCATGTCACCTGGGAACTGATAACTGACGATAGGCATAATACCAACTAGTCAGTTCCCGACGAGTCCTGTCCAGTGTACTCGTAACCCAACAAGCACCCGCATACTCTCTCAAGTACGACGTACCGACGGCTGTGGGACAGACCGTCTCCCATACTGGGATGAGAAGCGCATGCGCTAGTCTACTCCGGAGTATCGATGCCCTGTCTCGATAGTCCGGCGACCAGGGACCTGCATAAGGATGTGCTTATAGATTACCCAGCCCCACTAGTGTGACTGCCATCACAACGCTGGTAATCAAGCAAAGATCCTAAGGGCTCCACTAATGTGTATAGGCGATATACTAAAATAAACACATGTACACATTGAAGTAGAAACAAACCAAGTAGCATACTACTATTTTGAGCAAGATTGTATATACAAGGTGAATATCCCAAGCTTCCATTAAGTAATATACAAACTAGTATGATACAGTAATGGCCTCTAGGGCATATACACTAACAATCTCCCACATGCACTAAGGCCATGTACTGGCGTATCGAAGACCTATCATCTCGATCAGCCGCTCGAACTGAGTCTGGGGCAAGGCCTTGGTGACTGGATCTGCAGTGTTATCTTCTGAAGCGACTCTCCGAACCTCGATCTCCTGGCGATCCACGATCTCCCTGATCAGGTGATACCGCCTCAAGATGTGTCTGGATCTCTGATGGGACCTGGGTTCCTTCGCTAAAGCTATAGCCCCGTTGTTGTCGCAATACAGAGGTATTGGACCAACAATGGACGGAACCACCTGAAGTTCTTTCAAGAACTTCCTCATCCAGACAGCTTCTATTGCGGCATCAGATGCAGCGATGTATTCCGCTTCCATCGTCGAGTCTGCAACGGTTTCCTGTTTGGAACTCTTCCAACACACCGCCCCTCCATTGAGGGTAAAGACAAAACCAGACATGGACTTGGAATCATCCTTGTCACTCTGGAAGCTGGAGTCAGCAAAGGCCTCGATCTGGAGGTCTTTTCCGCCATACACCAAGAACATCTCCTTAGTCCTTCTCAGGTACTTGAGAATGTTCTTTACCGCTATCCAGTGTTTCTCCCCAGGGTTTGACTGATACCGGCTTACCACACTCAGTGCATAAGCTACATCCGGTCTGGTACACAACATCGCATACATTATAGAGCCTACCGCAGAAGCGCAGGGTATAATAGACATGCGATCCCTCTCCAAATCAGTCTTGGGAGACATCTCTTTAGAGAGGGTGATCCCGTGACAAGCCGGTAGGTTACCGCGCTTAGAATCTTCCATACTGAATCTCTTCAATATGGTGTCGATGTACCTGGACTGTGAAATTCTAATATCCTCTTGGATCTATCACGATGGATCCGGATCCCCAGGATGTAGGAGGCATCACCCAGGTCTTTCATGGAGAACCTGTGTGACAAGAACCCCTTGACAGATTGTAGCATAGGAATGTCATCCACGTACAAAACGAGGAATACTACAGTTCTCGCTACAAATCTACTATAGATGCATGGTTCATCTGGATTTTTGATAAAGCCAAATTCCTTGACCGTCTCATCAAAACAGATGTTCCAACTCCGCGATGCCTGCTTTAGTCCATAAATGGACTTAAGCAACTTGCACACATTTCCGCTGCTCCCACTCTGAATGAAGCCCTCTGGTTGGTCCATATAGACACACTCCTCTAAATTTCCATTTAGAAAAGCGGTCTTTACGTCCATCTGCCAGATCTCATAATCGTGGAAGGCAGTAATGGCAAGAAGGATCCGAATGGATTTCTGCATAGCCACTGGAGAAAAGGTTTCGTCGTAGTCCAAGCCAGGTCTTTGACGGAAACCCTTTGCAACAAGTCTAGCTTTATAGGTCTCAACCTGTCCATCTACACCAATCTTCCTTTTGAAGATCCACTTGCATCCTACGGGTTTTACCCCGTCTGGAGCAATGTCCAACGTCCATACTTTGTTGGTGTACATGAACTCCATTTCAGTCCGAATTGCATCCAGCCATTTTACTGAGTCAACGCTCTGACCGGCCTGCTGGAAGCTAGTAGGCTCATCATAATCTATGATGCAATCCTCTCTATCCCCGTCTATGAGAAAACCGTAGTATCTCTCGGGCGGATGAGACTGCCTACTACTCCTGCGGAGCGGCGTAGGAATGTCCTGTTCTTTTGAACCCTCTGGTTCCACTAAGCTTTCAGTAATAGCTCGTGGTTCTGGAATTTCTTCCAGTTCTACTGCGCTCCCACTAATTTCCTTTTCTAAGAACTGATGTTCTAGAAAGTGGGCATGACGGGAAACAATAACTTTTTGTTCCTCTTCGCAGTAGAAGAAATATCCCTTGGAGTTCTTTAGATATCCCACAAACTTACACTGTACTGAGCGTGCCTCGAGCTTGTCCGCATGCTGCTTTTTGACAAAAGCTGGACTTCCCCATGTATTAATGTGATTAAGATGGGGCCTCTTCCCACACCACATCTCATATGGTGTGGTAGGCACAGTCTTAGTGGGAACTCGGTTTAAAAGGCACGCAGCTGATTCTAGCGCATACCCCTAGAATGATCGCGGTAACTCAGCGTTACTCATCATGGACCGTACCATATCCAATAGGGTTCGGTTCCATCTCTCCGATACACCGTTATGTTGCGGAGTGTATGGAGGAGTAAGCTGAGAGAGAATTCCGTTCTCTTTTAAATAGTCCAGGAACTCGGCACTCAAGTATTCACCACCTCGATCCGATCTTAGGATCTTGATACTTTTGCCGGTCTGTTTTTCTACTTCATTCTTATATTCCTGGAACTTTCCAAAGGCTTCAGACTTATGTTCATTAAGAAGACATAACCGTACCTTGAAAAGTCATCCGTAAAAGTAATGAAGTAAGAATAACCGCTTCGCGCATGTGTAGACATTAGACCGCACACGTCGCTGTGTACGAGTCCCAAGAGCTCGCTCGCTCTTACTCCGTGTCCAGTGAACGGAGTCCTTGTCATCTTTCCTTTGAGACAAAATTGACAAGTGGCATACGATTGATATTCGAACGCATTCAAATATCCTTCTGTATGTAACTTCGTCAACCTTCTCTCATTGATGTGACCCAGTCTACAATGCCACAAGAAAGTCTGATTTACTTCCGGAGACTTTCTTTTGTGTGTATTCTGGACATTGAAAATCTGTGGTTGGTTTAATACGTATATAACATTGCTCAATGTACCTGACCCAATCAGAACTTGATTAAGGTGAATGTTTACAACATTGCTTACAAACGCAAATTCATAACCTTCTTTAGAAACTAAAGATACAGAAATGATATTACAAGTTGCGTTGGGTACAAAATAGCAATTACGCAAAACCAAAACATGTCCATCTGACATTCCAAGGTGATAGTCCCCCACGGCTTTAGCATCCATGCTAGCTCCGTTCGCAACTCTGAGGGTCATGTCACCTGCTTTCAAAACACTACGGTTTCTCAACGCCTGCAAAGAATTATAGATATGAGGTCCTGATCCGGTATCCAATACCCAGGAAGTAGAGTTTATTGAAAGACAGTTTTCAATAACATACACACCTGAAGCTGAAGCTGCAAGCTGCTTCAATTCCTGTGTTCTGGCCTTCCAGGCCCTGCAATCATTCTTCCAGTGTCCTTTCTTATGACAATAGAAGCATTCTTCCTTATCCACAAGCTTCCCCGCTTTCTTTGTTGCTTTAGCTTTCCCTTCGTATCCACTTTACTAACACCGCCTCTTGGTTTGGCGGGGGCTTTCTTCTTCTTTCCCTTGGCTTTCGCCTTGGACCTAGAAGAAGATGATCCTCCTACAAACAAAGTGGATGTTTCCCTACCTTTCTGTAGGGTGCCCTCTGCGCTCCTCAGCATGTTAAGGAGCTCTGAAAGTTCAACTTCTTTTTCTTGTAAGTTGAAGTTCAGTATAAACTGGGCGTAAGTGGAAGGAAGGGACTGGAGAACTAAGTCCGTATAGAGCTCACTCTCCAATGTGGTCCCCAGGTCCGCGAGCTCCTCAATGTAGCCGATCATCTTAAGCACGTGTTCTGCTACTGATGATCCGACGGCCATCCTTGCCGAAAATAACTTTTTCGACTCTTCGTATCTTGCGATACGAGATTGCTCTCCATACAGTTCTTTTGTATGAAGAAATATGGATTCCAAGTCCATATTCTCGTGCCTCCTCTGATGTTCATTGTCCATAGAGGCAAGTACGAGGCACTCGGCCTTCGCGCTATCAATCTCCCAAGTCTTACGGATTTCCTTATCCGCGACGCTGGAAGTGGGACCAGGGGCAGGGGGAGCTTTGGTGGTAAGAAGATACCCCAGCTTGTCGTAAGTGATTGCCATCTTGACATTCCTGAGCCAATCTTTGTAGTTTGGCCCTGTCAGTATGTTTTTATCTAGAAGTAACTTAAGTCCAGTCTTGTCGATTGGTCGCTGCAATTAGAAGAGAGAAGAAGAAACACTCAGCATGATGCTCTTGCAAGTTTAGAGTGGTTTTTAGTTTGTCTAAACAGGATGGCTCCTACTGTTTCTCGAATCCCTCCTCAAACCAAAAAGGAAGAATTAGTCAGGATCAATCTCACCGTACAATACTTGCTTAACCGTTCGGCCAGGCTGGTGTCGGTACTTCGAGGGAGGTTTTCCAACGCTTTCGCGAAGTTCCTTAATTAAATAACCTCTTTTCCCTGGGGGCGTAGCCCCGCTAACACCTTTCTAGGCACCTACTAGGTTTATAGCATTGATCGTTTAGTGAGAAATTTCCTGAGGAGTAGCATATACTCACAGTAGGATCGGGATCCAAATATCATCGCGTGACGAAACTGAAGGAATCCTACCAGAATCATCACACTCCAAGTGGTATGCAAATCTAGCAAGTTTCAGTACTTATGAAACTCCCGATGTGGATTTTTGCCCCATGCTCTTATGACCTTGACTTTGGCCAAAATATCATAAGTCACATGTCAAGTTTTACCCGTCATTCTCCAGGTTAATTTGGATCCATCCATACCTACCTTTGACTTTGGCCAAAATGGCAGTACGACTGTCCCAAACCAACGCATCTATCTATGCTACACATGAATACCCAATAGCTACCAATCACCATGCCTTGACTTTGGCCAACATACACAGCTTGAATACTATTGACTATTCATGTGAAACGACGGAGGGCTACGAATGGTTTTGGCAAAACCGTGAACGTAGTGAACTTGATATAATCGATGGAACGAGATAGCTTTTAAAAGGTGTGGCTCAAGCTCCGCATTTAAAAGTTAGTTTTGAAAAGAACCGAGTGGTTTTCCGAAAGTATTCCAACGATTTTAACTTGGTTTATTTTCTTGCATTAGTTCTTTTAATGCGTGATATTCTTGCATTAGTTCTTTTAATGTGTCCCATCATTTAATCCTACCATTGCAGAAAACAACCAAAATATGACGTACGTTTATGCCATTCGCATTCGCCATGGGGCCCCGTCATTACCCGTTAGGTTACTTAACTAACGACAGAGCGGGGGCTGGGCTAGCGCGGCTGTAAAACATAAGCAACGCCTAAATAATATCATATATAGATATATTCCAATGATAGCCATTTCAGATCACAGATGAACACATTGGATATACTAGGAATCCGCAATTCGTACGAGCCTGTAACGAAAAGCAGATTGCACGGTCGCGGTGAATAGCCAATACCCCACCCAAGACCCGTACGGGTGCGGCAAACTACCCGCCAAGTATCCGAAGCGAAGCAACCTCCCTCAACTCTATGAGTAGGCCACTCGGCACTTCGGCATACCCGGTGGTTTGTGCACCCCCTCCATGGGTCTATCCTAGGAGCAAAAACAGTAAAAAGAAATTATACAATGACGGCTACAACCCCGACCCGGTTGTGCGGCCATACAAATAATTATTACATCAATTTACAAATTTACATGAATTGAAAGAAAAGAAAACTCTCGTCTCACAACCCCCGGCTATTCACCCGCGACAATCCAATGAATTCATATACACATTCAAGTAACATTACAGATCACAGATTTGTATAACCCCCACTAATCGACATATAGCGATTAGCAGACGTTCAATACAAATATCACATCACAGAAAAACCCGTCAGCTAAAGTCTTTTAGAAGTTCGATCAAAAATACGGATTTTCAGGACCCCAAAAACAAAATTTTCGTTCTGGAAAATCTGGACAGAAAATACATATTCCAAAAATCCCAAAACAACCCCAGAAATACACTGCACCAAATTTGGACCTCGGCCGAGTCAACTCGGCCGCGGAACCGCGGCGGGAGCGTGCTCCCGCCGCGTTTCCGCGGCGCTTTGAACCGTTCGTGGGACCAAATTTTGTGGTTATTCTAACAAAAGCCTGAGCCGATTTTTAAGATGAAATTTATCAACTTTTGAACAGAATAAAAATCGGCAGAAACGTGAAAATCTCGGGTTCGTTTCGTGACTTTTCTTTGATCAATCTTCTAGCTACTTTGCTAACATGTTAGATAGAGTTTAACTAGGCTCTGATACCACTGTAAGTCCATGCTACCTCTCCCGGTACTTTCGGGCATGCGGAATTTGGTGAAAAACAATTTTCTTAGAGGTGGTAAAATGGACTCAAAACCGGGTCTTTGTTAAACATCTAACTAACAACCTAACTAAGAGTTGCTAACTACTCGGTTAGGGGGTTATACCTTTCTTTTTCTCGAACTCCTTCGTCTTCAAGCTTCGACGGTCGTCCGAACCGGCTTCTCCCCGTCGTCTCCTTGCGCCGAAGATAGATCCACCTGAAAGCTTCAACCTTTGGCTCCTTCTTCGAACTTTGAAGAAACTAGTTCACTCGGTTTGCTAAACCTTGTGAACTAGAGTGAGTAGAGAAGAGTTTGTATGGGATTTTATCTATGGTTCTTGGTTCTCAACTCATGAGACAAGTGAACCATAGAATCAAGAGAGGGAGAGCAAGAGGAGGAAGATGAGAGCTCAAGAACAAGAGAGAGAATGAGCATGAAAGAATGAGAGAAGACTTTTCTCTCTTGGCTCTCATAATCCAAAACCATCATCACAAAAATAATAATCAAGTATTGTGTAAAATGGTTCAATTCAAAATGGCTAAATCATTTCATGCACTCATTTCTCACAAAAGAAACAAGCAAGTAAAAAGTCTTTGCCATGAAATGATAGCCATTGTCATCATGATGGTCAACTAGTCCAACCTAGTCAACCGGTCAACAAAGTCAACAAGTCAACAAAGTCAACCCCTCAACAACCATGTCACCATAATACTTAATTAATATAATTGTTAATCACATATCATATTCTCATTAGGGTTGAGCAAAAAGTCAATAGTCAACTGTCAACGGTCAACAACCCTAATGAGAATCCTCTGCCTCTGTCTCTCCGTCAACTGTGCATACACACCCGCATCCGCGTTCCGAGGAACACGAATGCATACTGGATAAATCCAATCCCAAAAGGTACACTAGGATCTGGCTTAAACCAAAGCCCGCTAGTGTAAACTGTCCGGACACTGTACGTGCACAAGTGCATGGATGTGACCGAACCCTGTCGCAAAACCATGCGACCTGTCGTAAAACCATGCGACCTCTACTCTTTTGCCTAAAGGCGAATAGCTTTCTGTGTGGGACTCTAAAGACTCGACACTACGCTGGCAGTGGGTTTAACCACAGACCGCAAGCGGCACGAGCTGTGCGTAACGGTCCCCAGGTAGATGCCGACAAGAAGACTGACGAGGCGAAACCCATCTGAACTCCTACTGAGCCTGAATGTGACATTCTCCATACAGTCCGGTCTGTTCGTCTGATACATCGCATGGCGGGCCTAGGGGGCGGTAACCGTCAGTCCCCCAATAGCGGTACAAGTCGTGTCGGAGTGAAGCCCAAAACACCCTGAGATAACACTGGAAGCCTACCAGTATATCTCGTTTGCCCTGGCCAGGGACTACTCGTGTAATGGCTCTCCTAGACACAGCGCGATGTCAACCCCCAATACCGGGAGAGACGAATCCTGTCTAACTGTCACTGCCTCCAAGTGCTTCGGGACTGCATCCAACTACCATCTGTTTGCACGACTCCTTTGAGCCGTGGTAGGGTAGTAATCAAAGTACAGTGGGAACACACTCGAGGCGAAGTGACAGTGTCAAGTCAGCGGACTAAGCTGTACTCATGTCACATGGGAACTGATAACTGACGATAGGCATAATACCAACTAGTCAGTTCCCGACGAGTCCTGTCCTGTGTACTCGTAACCCAACGAGCACCCACATACTCTCTCAAGTACGACGTACCGACGGCTGTGGTACAGACCGTCTCCCACACTGGGATGAGAAGCGCATGCGCTAGTCTACTCCGGAGTATCGATGCCCTGTCTCGATAGTCCTGCGACCAGGGACCTGCATAAGGATGTGCTTAAAGATTACCCAGCCCCACTAGTGTGACTGCCATCACAACGCTGGTAATCAAGCAAAGATCCTAAGGGCTCCACTAATGTGTATAGGCGATATACTAAAATAAACACATGTACACATTGAAGTAGAAACAAACCAAGTAGCATACTACTATTTTGAGCAAGATTGTATATACAAGGTGAATATCCCAAGCTTCCATTAAGTAATATACAAACTAGTATGATACAGTAATGGCCTCTAGGGCATATACACTAACAATCATCAATCATGATACAAACTAGTGCACAAACATATATCACATATACAACTTGTGCATATCAAGTGAGAAAATCAATCTTAAGTGAACAATACTAGTCAATGTAAAGTAATATATCCAATATATAATTATACATTAAATCATTAAATCAACACTTGATTTAATGATCCGGTCATACTGCATATAACCGACTAATATCAAGTGTATTAATATATCGAATCAACATTTGATTCGGTAACCCGGCTATATCTTATATAACCGTCCGATGATACAAATCGCGAGAATAGAATTCAGTATCACATACTGGTATTATTCTCGGTCCCGCACATATCTCATATGCGCTCCTATTTCGTTTCGCTTGAGCCAGGAAACCTCTGTGTAGGACTCTAAAGACTCGTCAATACGCCGGCAGCAGGTGATGATCATATCAAACACTCACAAGCCGCAAGCGGTCTTCTAAATGTAACGGCCACCCGGGTATTGAGCGATCAGAAGATCAACGAGCAAGCCCGCTCACACTCCTGTGAATCCAACCAGTAACACTTACCGTACAGTCCGGTCTGTTCGTCTGATATGTCGCATATCTCGCCTAGGGGTGGTAAACGTCAGACCCTAGTAGCTTGATAAGTCATGCCGATGTAAGGTCCATAACAAGCGTGAAACTACTGATAACTCTTTCCAATATATCACTGCAACCCTGGCCAGGGATTTCCAGTTATGGCTAGTCGAGCATAGCGCAACATCAACCCCCAATACCGGGAGAGACGAATCCCCTCCTATCGCTCATTGCCTCCATGTGAATCGGGACTGTACCCAAAAACCACCTGTTTGCACGACTCAGTAGAGCCGTGGTAGGATGGAAATCAAAGCACAGTGGGAGACACACAAGACTCTATGACGATCTCTGGTCAACAGACTAAGCTGTACAAGTGTCACCAGAGAACTGCCATCTGAGGTGAGGTATAATCCCATCTGGGAGTTCTCGGCGAGTCCGTTCAGTGTACCCAGTCTCCACAGAGCACCCGCATACCATCTCCTATGTCAAACACCAATGGATATGGGATCATCCATCGCCCATCACATGGGTCGAGAAGATATAGGCTAGTCTACTCTGGAATATCGATGCCCCATCTCGATATTCCCACGACTAGGAACATTGAAGGATGTACTCATGGACTACCGAGGCCCCACTAGTATGATCTACATCATAGTCCTGGAAGTAGAGTACATATCCTAAGGTCTTTATCAACATGTAACAGAGAGACAGAAAGTATACATGTTAAGATAAAGAGCAACCAGATAGCGTACTATCATGTCGAGCAAGAAAGTCGTACCTATATATGTCCCAGCATCCACTACAATATACATCCAATGTACAGTAATGGCCTCTAGGGCATACATATAACTAACAAGCCACGGTTCTCAAATCCAGAAATCTCATGAAAAATAGCATATCTCAATGCGTAAAAGCGTAAAACATGATGTATGCGATATAAAACAGAAATGTAAGCATATCACTATATCATGCAACCTGGAATAGTGATATGACATATTAAGGGAAAACCGCTCTTTTAAATGAGTCCAGTTTTTAAAATATATCCTGCGGTTCCCAATCTCCCAATAAAACTAGTGATCTATGTAGGTACAATATGTATATGTGCAAGTATAGATGTACCAATGTAAGTGTGCACCAATATGGATATACAAATGTATATATATGTGCAAGTATGAATATATCAATGTATATATGCACCAATGTGGATATACAATATGTATGTGCGCAAGTATGAATATATCAATGTATATGTACACCAATATGGATATACAATGTGTATGTGCGCAAGTATGAATATATCAATGTATATGTGCACCAATGTGGATATACAATTTGTATGTGCTCAAGTATAAATATATCAATGTATATGTGCACCAATGTGGATATACAATGTGTATGTGCGCAAGTATGAATATATCAATCTATATGTGCACCAATGTGGATATACAATGTGTATGTGCGCAAGTATGAATATATCAATGTATATGTGCACCAATGTGGATATCAATGTATATGTGCACCAATGTGGATATAAATTGTGTATGTGTGCAAGTATGAATATATCAATGTATATGTGCACCAATGTGGATATATAATGTGTATGTGCGCAAGTATGAATATATCAATATATATGTGCACCAATGTGGATATACAATGTGTATGTGCGCAAGTATGAATATATCAATGTATATGTACACCAATGTGGATATACAATGTGTATATGCGCAAGTATGAATATATCAATGTATATGCGCAAGCAGGTTATGCAAAGAGTCATATAATGATGCGGCAATCCTACTGTGTTGTGATATTGCAATTATCGATGATGAAGTGTGTGAGCCTACAGTCTATGTGCGTGTAACATACGCATCATCGATAATGGTGCAGGTGTACTATCACCGGTATAAGCAAGGCAATATGGATAACATGAATGCATCATAAGGTAAATCGTCAGCTAGAAGCTATAAGGTATACATATCTAACATGATCGAGTCGGGAATCTACCAATCGGCATCCAGCCCAACAATGTCACGTACGATATAATCCATCGTACGGCATCCTCTACTCAAGGGTAAGGATCAATCATCAAGTCAAACTCATCACGCACGGAAAATCATCGTACGGCGGCATTAAGCTAAAAGGGATCCTAACATCCTATACGACAAATGAGGGTACGGCCTAATATCACGTACGGCCTATCATCCATGATTCACAACATTCTATATATGGATATATAAATTTCTATATACCTATGTCCCAAGTCACATCCGCAATAGTCTCATATCAGGGGACCGGCAGGGTATAAATCATCTCGATCGACTCGCATCCGTATACCAACATATCATCAAATCCGTCTTATATTCTTCATCGAATTTACATAAACACTCTATCCTTACTAGGTGTAATTATCTAATCTACATACACACCCGAATCATACAATCAGATTTTTAAAGAAGTGAATCGTAGTTTTGAAAATAGGAGTTACGGTGTTTTTAAGAAAAGATATCATTTGAAAATCCGTAACATCCCTAAAGGTATATATATTAAAAAGATACATACGATTCTTCAGTTTAGAAAAAGGTATGCTTCGGATGATGTATCTACATCGACTATCTGCAGGGCTCCTAGGCACGCTAGTGAGGTCTCCCAAGCCATCAACCATGGCAATTTCAAAAATTATGGTGCCTACAAACCCTAAACTACGGATCGTCGGCTAGATGTCTAGGCGAAAAGATAACTAGTTAACAATTAACTAAGGGAATACGGAAATACAACCTTTGTAGATCCGGTGCTCCACCTCCATAGCTCCGCAACGAAGTCCTCTCCGCTGTCCAAGTCAAATCCGGGCTCTAGAGTCGGCTTCGTCGGAGAATGGGCAAGCTAGGTCGTCGATGTCCATGCCGAAGATGATCTACGTCGAGGCATCGCTAAATCAAGCTCCGACTTCACCAAGTCAAGAAACTTGTGAAGTAAACACACTCTACTACTTGGCAAGAGGTAGAGGATGAAGAAATAGGAAGTGGGTAGACTTTAGAATCGGATTTCTCACTCATTTCCATCACTTGCCATTGATGGGGCAAGCTTTCTTCACTTGAAGAAAGTGGAGGAAGAAGAAGAATGTTATGATAAGTCTTGAATTAAAAATAAAACAAAAACAATACTTATCATACTTTTAACTCTAGTTAAGTGTAGAGAATTAACTTAGGTTAGTTAAATTGGTTGGGGTTAATAATATGATAAGAATGAAGACTTAGTCAAAGTTTCAAGAAACTTCAACTAAATCCAAAAAAAAAAAGCCAGCATTTATCTTTCTTTTCCTTTTTCAAAAAAAGAATAAATAAGAAAGATAAATGAATAAATAAAAATCAAAACCCTAACCCATTCATTACCATGGTTCATTCTTTACACTTAACCAAGTTTGGCATGCATCATCAAACATGATACAAGCAAGTGCACAAAATCATATCGTATATGCAATGCGCACACTCGAGTGAGAAAATCCATTTAAAGTGAACCAATACTAGTTAATGCAAAGTAATATATCAAATATATAATTATACATTAAATCATTAAATCAACACTTGATTCAATGATCCGGTCATGTCGCACACAACCGACTAGTATTCAATATATCGGCTTATCGAATCAACGCTTGAATCGATAACTAGGTTATATCGCATACAACCATTCGATATATTTATCGCGAGAATAGAATACGGTATCACATACACGCATTATTCTCGGTCCCGCACATATCTCATATGCGCTCCTATTTCGTTTCGCTTGAGCCAGGAAACCTCTGTGTAGGACTCTAAAGACTCGTCAATACGCCGGCAGCAGATGATGATCATATCAAACACCCACAAGCCGCAAGCGGTCTGCTAAACGTAACGGCCACCCGGGTATTGAGCGATCTGAAGATCGACGAGCAAGCCCGCTCACACTCCAGTGAATCCGACCAGTAACACTACCGTACAGTCCGGTCTGATCGTCTGATATGTCGCATATCTCGCCTAGGGGTGGTAAACGTCAGACCCCAACAGCTCAATAAGTCGTGTCGATATGAGGTCTATAACTGTTTGAGAAACTACTGGTAACACTTACCAGTAAATCTCAGCAACCCTGGCCAGGGATTTCCTGTTATAGCCAATCGAACACAGCGCAACATCAACTCCCTATACCGGGAGAGACGAATCCCCTCCTATCGCTCATTGCCTCCATGTGACTCGGTACTGTACCCAAAAACCACCGTTTTGCACGCCCTCTTGGACGTGGTAAGATGGAAATCAAAGCACAGTGGGAACCACACAAGACTCTATGACGATCTCGGGTCAACAGACTACTCTGTACCAGTGTCACCAGAGAACTGCCATCTGACGTGTGGTATAATACCATCTGGGAGTTCTCGGCGAGTCCGTCCAGTGTACCCAGTCTCTACTGAGCACTCGTATATCATCTCTGATGTCAAACACCGATGGATATGGGATCATCCATCGCCCATCTACATGGGTCGAGAAGGTACACGCTAGTCTACTCTGGTATATCGATGCCCCGTCTCGATACACCCACGACTAGGGACTTTGAAGGATGTACTTATAGACTACCATGTCCCCACTAGTATGATCCGCATCATAGTCCAGGTAGTCAAGTACAGATCCTAAGGGCTTTACCAACATGTAACAGAGAGACAATCAGTATACACGTTAAGGTAAAGTTCAACCAGATAGCATACTATCATGTCGAGCAAGAAAGTCCTCCCTATATATGTCCCAGCATCCACTACAATATACATCCCATGTATAGTAATGGCCTCTAGGGCATACATATAACTAACAATCTCCCACTTGCACTAGGGCCATCTGTAGCAGTGGTTTGAAGTATCTCATACTCAACCATCCCATAAAAGTGTCTCTCTCTGGGAACAGGCCTTTGTGAGTGGATCCGCTGTGTTGTCCTCTGAGTCTACTCTCCAAACCTCGATCACCCTGGAGATCAATCATCTCCATGATCAGGCGATGCTGCCTTAGAATATGTCTGGATCACTGATGGGACGGACGTTCCTTGGCATAAGCCACAACTCCATTGTCTCACAATGGTAGGAACATAGTTCATCTCATGAACCAATATACACCCAAACAGCCTCTTTGGTAGCATCTTAAGTAGCGATGTATCGTGCCTTTATCGTCTAGTATGTCACGGTATCTAGCTTGGAACTCTTCCAACATACCGTCCCTTTACTGAGGGTAAAGACAATGCCTGTGACTGACATTCAGTCGTCTTTATCACTCTGGAACACTTCCAGTGATTCTCCCCAGGATCGATTGATACCATCTCACTACATCTAGTGAGAATCCTAACATCCAATTAAATCTATCTCATAGATCCAAAATCCAGGATTTAGTAGGTATCACTTTGATCCTATATGGAGAATCTTTGTGATAAACGGAGATTGATCGAGCGTAGCATAAGAAACTCATTTCCTATCAAGAGTATGTCATCCACGTACTCTACGAGGATCGTCACCATACTCCCTACTACCTTTTTGTTTATACAAGGTTCATCTACCATTTTGATGATGTCAACTTCTTTGACTAATCCATCAAAACAGATGTTCCAACTCCGCGATGCCTGCTTTATCAGAAAAAACATCTTGCACACGTTTCCGCTGCTCCCACTGTCTACGAAGCCCTCTGGCTGTGTACTTATAGACGCTCTCTTCTAAATCATCATTTAGAAAAGCAGTCAAGACACCCAACCACCAGATATCGCAGTCATGGTATGTAGCCGTGGCAAGTAGGATCTGGATGGACTTAAGCATAGTCACTTGAAAAGGTTTCATCATGATCCACGCCTGGTCAATGACGAAAAGCTTTAACAAGTCTGGCTTTGAAAGTCTCAACTTTTCCATCTACACCAAGTAATCTCAAGATATACTTGCTCCTGATGGGGATTTAACCCTTCAGATATAGCAGCCAAAGTCCATACTTTGCTGGTGTATAAGGATTCCATCTCAGATTGATAAGCATCCAGCCATTCTTACAGAGTCTTATTCCTGATGGCCAGCTCGAAACTAGTTGGGTCATCATCTCATGATGTAATCCTCGCTCCCACTGTCATAGAGAAACAGAAGTATCTCTCAGGTGGGTGAGGAACCCTACTAGATCGGCGGAGAGGCTGAGGTTCGTTGGAATCTACTGAATCCTTTGGTTTTATCAAATCATCGGCTGCAAATTGTATAGCTGGAACCTTTCCAGTTGTACATTATAGACCTTGCCTCGAGCTTGTCCGGATTTTGCTTTCAGACATAGGTCGGACAACTCCAAATCTTAACTTAAGATATGGGCTCTTCCCTTTCCATATCACATATGAAGCGGTAGGCAACTGATTTGATTGGAACCCTATTCAATAGGTATGCAGCTTCTCAAGTGCATAACTCCCTAAAGGAAATAGGTAACTCAGTAGTACTCATCATAGAGCACACCATATCAAATAGGGTGTATCTGCTCCGCCCCGATATACCATCGTGCTATGGTGTATACGGAGGAGTAATGCCGAGAGAGAATCTCATTCTCCTTTAGAATAGTCCAGGAATTCCGTGCTCAAGTATTCTCCTCCTTGATCACATCAAAGGACATAATACTTATACCCGTATTTTGGTTCTCTACTTCTAACTTATATTCTGTGAATATCTCAAAAGGTTCGGACTTGTGTTTCAACAGGAACATATGTCTGAATCTTGAGAGATTATCAGAGAATATAATGAAGTATAAAGAATCAGTCCTGGCATATGTAGACAGGGGACCTACGTACATCTACATGTATCATCCCAAGAGTTTACTAACTCTTTCTCTGTTTCCAATAAACGGAGCTATGGTCATCTTATCTTTGTGACATGACTGGCGAGTTTCACAAGATGTAAATTCAAACTGATTTAAATATGCATCTAAATGTAACTCTAGCTAGTCGGGTCACATTGATCTGACCTAGTCTACAATGCCTCAAGAAGAATTCGTTCATTTCTGAACTATTCTTCTTGTGTGTGTTCTGTATACTAAGAACTGTAGTTTGATTTAGAACATTAATGCTTTTAGATAACGTGCCTGAACCGATCAACTTTTGATATAGGAAATGTTCAAAACATTATCCATCAATACAAAATTTTATCGTTTCTTTACTAATAAAGAGACAGATATGATTTTGTATATCAGGTTCGATATCTAACAACATTCGTTCATAATCAATGTATCGGTAATACAGGGTGACAGTGACCGACAGACTTGGCTGCAACTCTTGCCCCGTTTTCTGCCTCATGAAACTTATCACCCGTTCTCAGTTCTCTACCTATCTGTAGCCCTATGTAACAGATTACATATCTGGGATCCTGATCTGGTATCACATACCCAGGACGTAGAGGATACAGAGAAACAGTTCTTTATAATGAACACACCCGAAGATGATGCATCATCATGCACTCTCCTCGTTAGGGCGGCACGGGAATTCTGGTATTCCCCAATTTCCTGCTCGGTCTTATAACAATTATAAGTTGGAGCGGGACCAACGTTCCCCAGCTCAGTATAACAAGCGGGTTCGGTCAATAATCCGTATTATTATCTTGATTAAGGCGTGATATGGTCGCTACCAGGAGAGAAAGAGAAGAAAACACTCAGCGTGCGCTCTGTCAAGAATAGATTGGTTATTATTTTATCTAATCAGGATGGCTCCCACTGCTTTTTATCAAATCTTCCTTCAAACCCTAAAAGGAAAGACTAGCCGGGATTAATTACACACTACAAGTTTGCCAATCTTTCAGCCAGGCCAGTGTCGGTACTTTGAGGGAGGTCCCCCGTGCTTTCGCACGAACCTAATTAATGTAAACCTCGTTTTCCCAGAGGCGTAACCCCGTTGACACCTTTCTAAACACCTACTTGATCGGCTAATTGTAATGTATAAAACTCTCCCAGGAGTAACACTTACTCGCAGCGGGTATCGGGATCCAACTATCTCATAGAAGGTATGCAATCTCATTGCAAATCTCAACACTTGAAATTCCCGATAATATTTTGCCCCTAGCTCGCTATGACCTTGACGGAGGCCAAACAACCCATAGTCCGCTAGTCAAGTTCAACCCGTCATTTCCTGATTGAATTAAACCCACCCGCACGACCCTTGACGGAGGCCAAACAACGCCGTACGAATACCCTAATCCAATCGCATCATATGCAAGCAGATAAGCACTAGTTAGCTACCGTACACTACGCCTTGACGGAGGCCAAACAACCGCAGCACGAATACTAACTAGTACGTATCTGAAATGACGGAGGGCTACGACAGGTTTTTCTGAAAACCTATTGCGTAATGAACTTGATATCGTTGTAGGTTCGAATGAATTTTGAAATGGAGTGTTTTTGAGGCTTTTCTAGTTTTGCTAAAGGAGTCACTCCCGGTGAAGGGATCGTCGGTCCTTTCCTCGTCGAATGAGGTGCGGGATATATCATATATATCACTGTGCAAAGCAGAACACTTAAAAGCAATCAAAAGACAAACCGAGTTTGTAGCATCTGCCAGTTATTGCTAAAGGAGTCACTCCCGGTGAAGGGATCTCGGTCCTTTCCTCATCGAATAAGGTGCAGGATATATCTCATATACCGCTGTGCAAAGCAAGAACTGTAGCTACCTGTTTTATTTTGAAATTCGATTCTGCAACATCTTAGGTTTCTTTTATTTCATTAATCACATTAATGAAGTCCCATCATTTAATTACCTAAACATCACAGATAAATATGACGTACACTTATGCCATCCGCATTCGCCTCGATGTCCCCTCGTGCACCGTTAGGTTAGGTAACTAACGACAGAGCAGGGCAGGGCTAGCGCGGGTGTAAAACATAAGTAACGTCTATATAATATATCATATATACTATATACTATATCCATCATAGAAACATCTCATGATCACATCACAGATATCGCAGCAGAAGAATCATATGAAATATTGGATATACTAGGACGTCCGTGTTTTCACTACGAGCCAGTATAAAACACGGATTCCACGGTCGTGATGAATAGCCAAACCCACACCCCTAGACCCCTACGAGAGCGGCAAGCAACCCTACCAATTCTAGAGTTAGGAGACCCGGACTCGACTCCTCGAGTTGGTCTCCCACTGGACCCCAGAACCCGGTTACTTGTGCCCTCCTCCTTGGGTCTATCCTAGTGCGGAAAAGTAAATAATATACAACAGGTGACAACTCCCGCAACCTGGAAGCGCCCCAATAAAAGAATATTACATACAAGTTTTTACATGAATGAAAATGAAAAACACTCATCTCACATAAAAACCCCCGGCTATTCAAACACGACGATCCAATATAACATATCCAGCAACACATAACATCACATGTCATCAACGTAAGTAAATATGCATACCCCAATTGTCGTTGACATATAGCAACGAAACCGGCGATATCACATATTACACTTACGGTCACAGAAAAGAAAGTGTAAAACTACAACAGTTGGAATCCGCAACCTCCTCAGACATCGCATGCCTGACCAAATGAATTTCTTAGACATCGCATGCCTAACAATTATAAACCCCGCATTTTAGTCTCAAAATCGAAAACACTTTTCAATATCTAGTCGGGGAATTCAACAAGATTCCCGACATCCTGATCGAATGCTCGTCGCAAACTTCAGTAGGCGGCCGCACCCCCGATACCGTCGACGAAGTGCACCAAGGCGGAACACCGTTACCGGGAGCACCCTAACGGATGCTTTCGGCGACGGGGTTCTCCTACAGTCACTTGGTCGGGGCTATGGAGTGAGGCTGTCTATTAAGTTTACCCGGCGAGTATCCGCGTACGCTACGTGATTGCGACGGACTTTTGATCACATCAAAATTCCGTGGCAACCGATCAAGTGAGACTAAACTGCTATGTTTATAACATTCATTCAGTTATCTCATAACTATTGTGAATTCCAATTATTGTATCCCATTCCAGATAAATAGAAAATGTTAAACTTTCCGATCGAACAATCGAACACCCAAGTTTTCCCGAAACAGATCAACACATGAAACAAGTCTAACAACATTCCGTTCGTGCCTCAGTACCAATGATCCAGCCGTAGAAGGGTCAAGCCAACGCCTCACATGTGGTACGCCGTACTGCCCCAAACCCGAAGGTTCAAAGGGCAGTTCAAGACGGTCACATAATCGAGTTAAGGTTTGTGTCTTCTAGAGGGACCATCGCATTACTTGCACTACTTAGAACGTCGTTAAACTACGGAAAAATCCAACACTTGGAAATTTCCCGACAGGGGAAAAGTTGGGTATTTATATCCGGTCGAACTTTTTAACATATCCTAAAATTTATCCGGAAAGCCACACAGACAAAATTTGATACCCCGATCGAAATACCGAATCCCCAAAACAACTGCAGAAATTTCAACTCTTGAAAAATATATTAAAAATATCCAGGAATACCAGAAATGTTAAATAGGAGTTACTGTGCTGTCAAGACCTCACAACACGACAAAACCGCCGCGCTTGCGCGGCACAAGCCAGGCTCGTGCCGCGGAAGCGCGGCGCTTTAAGGGAATTAGGGCTTACGTCTTCACAGTAACTCTTAGATATTCCTGCATGTTTCTCTGAATATTTTTAATACTGAAAATTCCCTGTTTTTAAAAAATGTACAGAGAGCAACTTTGAATCGGGGTTTCGGGTTCGTTCGGACTTCAATTTCCGTCTGTACTTCGCCTAAGGCTCTAGCTAGGCTCTGATACCACTGCAGGGCTCCTAGGCACGCTAGTGAGGTCTCCCAAGCCATCAACCATGGCAATTTCAAAAATTATGGTGCCTACAAACCCTAAACTACGGATCGTCGGCTAGATGTCTAGGCGAAAAGATAACTAGTTAACAATTAACTAAGGGAATACGGAAATACAACCTTTGTAGATCCGGTGCTCCACCTCCATAGCTCCGCAACGAAGTCCTCTCCGCTGTCCAAGTCAAATCCGGGCTCTAGAGTCGGCTTCGTCGGAGAATGGGCAAGCTAGGTCGTCGATGTCCATGCCGAAGATGATCTACGTCGAGGCATCGCTAAATCAAGCTCCGACTTCACCAAGTCAAGAAACTTGTGAAGTAAACACACTCTACTACTTGGCAAGAGGTAGAGGATGAAGAAATAGGAAGTGGGTAGACTTTAGAATCGGATTTCTCACTCATTTCCATCACTTGCAATTGATGGGGCAAGCTTTCTTCACTTGAAGAAAGTGGAGGAAGAAGAAGAATGTTATGATAAGTCTTGAATTAAAAATAAAACAAAAACAATACTTATCATACTTTTAACTCTAGTTAAGTGTAGAGAATTAACTTAGGTTAGTTAAATTGGTTGGGGTTAATAATATGATAAGAATGAAGACTTAGTCAAAGTTTCAAGAAACTTCAACTAAATCCAAAAAAAAAAGCCACCATTTATCTTTCTTTTCCTTTTTCAAAAAAAGAATAAATAAGAAAGATAAATGAATAAATAAAAATCAAAACCCTAACCCATTCATTACCATGGTTCATTCTTTACACTTAACCAAGTTTGGCATGCATCATCAAACATGATACAAGCAAGTGCACAAAATCATATCGCATATGCAATGCGCACACTCGAGTGAGAAAATCCATTTAAAGTGAACCAATACTAGTTAATGCAAAGTAATATATCAAATATATAATTATACATTAAATCATTAAATCAACACTTGATTCAATGATCCGGTCATGTCGCACACAACCGACTAGTATTCAATATATCGGCTTATCGAATCAACGCTTGAATCGATAACTAGGTTATATCGCATACAACCATTCGATATATTTATCGCGAGAATAGAATACGGTATCACATACACGCATTATTCTCGGTCCCGCACATATCTCATATGCGCTCCTATTTCGTTTCGCTTGAGCCAGGAAACCTCTGTGTAGGACTCTAAAGACTCGTCAATACGCCGGCAGCAGATGATGATCATATCAAACACCCACAAGCCGCAAGCGGTCTGCTAAACGTAACGGCCACCCGGGTATTGAGCGATCTGAAGATCGACGAGCAAGCCCGCTCACACTCCAGTGAATCCGACCAGTAACACTACCGTACAGTCCGGTCTGATCGTCTGATATGTCGCATATCTCGCCTAGGGGTGGTAAACGTCAGACCCCAACAGCTCAATAAGTCGTGTCGATATGAGGTCTATAACTGTTTGAGAAACTACTGGTAACACTTACCAGTAAATCTCAGCAACCCTGGCCAGGGATTTCCTGTTATAGCCAATCGAACACAGCGCAACATCAACTCCCTATACCGGGAGAGACGAATCCCCTCCTATCGCTCATTGCCTCCATGTGACTCGGGACTGTACCCAAAAACCACCGTTTTGCACGCCCTCTTGGACGTGGTAAGATGGAAATCAAAGCACAGTGGGAACCACACAAGACTCTATGACGATCTCGGGTCAACAGACTACTCTGTACCAGTGTCACCAGAGAACTGCCATCTGACGTGTGGTATAATACCATCTGGGAGTTCTCGGCGAGTCCGTCCAGTGTACCCAGTCTCTACTGAGCACTCGTATATCATCTCTGATGTCAAACACCGATGGATATGGGATCATCCATCGCCCATCTACATGGGTCGAGAAGGTACACGCTAGTCTACTCTGGTATATCGATGCCCCGTCTCGATACACCCACGACTAGGGACTTTGAAGGATGTACTTATAGACTACCATGTCCCCACTAGTATGATCCGCATCATAGTCCAGGTAGTCAAGTACAGATCCTAAGGGCTTTACCAACATGTAACAGAGAGACAATCAGTATACACGTTAAGGTAAAGTTCAACCAGATAGCATACTATCATGTCGAGCAAGAAAGTCCTCCCTATATATGTCCCAGCATCCACTACAATATACATCCCATGTATAGTAATGGCCTCTAGGGCATACATATAACTAACACTATCTAGTCCTACAGTACCCTAAACGGCAATATCGCTAGACGTCGTCCTATGATAGTAGTAACATATCACTTCTAATTATCCCCTAGTTCCTAATATGGTTTCGTAGCTATCTTCATTCAATCCCTAGTTTCCTAATCTAGGTTTCCTAACCATATTCTATAAATCAGTTTTCCATCAAAACTTTGCGGGGGTGCTATACGCCATCAACCCGACTTCCCCCGTGGATATAGATCTACTCACCTTGCTTCTTGCTTGCCGAAGTCGATGACGCCATGCTCCATCGTCTCAGAATTCATGCGAAGGTACCTACAATAATAAACCATAGCAATGCGCATTAAAATCAAGGAGGAAAACCAAAACAGTACACGTTTCGCTCAAGGTCAAAACCTATAGCTTTGTGTGCAAAACACGACTAAAAACCCTTGTCGTGGATGTCCAAACGCCACACGACGGAAACACAATACCAAATACCAAAATAAAGTCGAAACGAAGTCGTAAAACAATGCACCAACTCATGGAAATGGTCCCAGATTTTACGCTAAGCCAAATTGGTCAATTCTGCATATATGGAGGGCCTAATTTACATCTAAAGTGTTAGTGTATATGCCCTAGAGGCCATTACTGTATCATACTGGTTTGTATATTACTTAATGGAAGCTTGGGATATTCACCTTGTATATACAATCTTGCTCAAAATAGTAGTATGCTACTTGGTTTGTTTCTACTTCAATGTGTACATGTGTTTATTTTTGTATATCGCCTATACACATTAGTAGCGCCCTTAGGATCTTTGCTTGATTACCAGCGATGTGATGGCCGTCACACTAGTGGGGCTGGGTAATCTATAAGCACATCCTTGTTGGAGATAGTGCCCTCAGAGTCAATTATTAGGTCACAGGTACGTGATTGTAATGATTGAGGGAGGACCTATCCCAGTAGGACAGTCTTGCTCGAGATGATAGTATGCTATCTGGTTTACCTTTATCATCGTGTACTGCTTTAGGTGACATGACACGTCGCTATTACACGTTGATAGAGCCCCTAGGATTCTTGCTTGACCACCAGCAGTATGAGGGCGATCATATAAGTGGGAGCTGGGGGTCTACAAGCATATCCTTAAAAGGTCCCTAGTCGTGGGAGTTTCGAGACCGGGCATCGATACTCCATTAGTAGACTAGTGTATACAGTCGAGACCCCGACGAGGGGCGGTGGCCGGTCTCACAAGCCACTGGTGTCAGTTGGATCACCTAAGATGTATACAGGTGCTCATTGGGTTATGAGTACACCGGACAGGACTCGCCGGGAACATGCTAGTTGGTCATATACCAGACGTCAGATGGCAGTTCCCTGGTGACATGTGTGCAGGTTAGTTCATCGACCTGGGGATCGTCATTTGTCTCGTGTGAGTTCCCACTGTACTTTGATTACTACCCTACCACGGCTCAAAGGAGTCGTGCAAACAGGTTTTAGTTGGGTACAGTCCCGAGCCACATGGAGGCAGTGAGCGTATCTTTAGGGGTTCGTCTCTCCCGGTATTGGGGGTGAGGTCGTGCTGTGTCTAGGAGAGCCATTACACAAAGTCCTTGGCCAAGGCAAGGAGATTTACTGGTAGGTATTCCAGTAATATCTCAGGGTGTTCTGGGCTACACTCCGACACGACTTGTACCGCTTTTGGGGGTCTGACTTTTACCAACCCCCTAGGCCCGCCATGCGATGCTCATAGACGAACGGACCGGACTGCACGGATATTGTCACTGACAGGCTCAGTTGGGTGTCGGGGTGAGCTTCCTCATCGACGTCCCTTTTGGTCAATAGCTGGTGGCCCGTCACGTATTGGCATATACCTCTGACGTGCTAGTGGTTAAATCCACAGCCATAGTATTGACGAGTCTTTAGAGTCCACCACATTTACAGTTACTCAAGCTTTCGGGCGAAAGGTTGTAGAGGCCGTATGGAGATATGGCATGGTCCGATCAGATACGTGCGGTATTGCACGGATCAGGATCGGACAGTTTGTACTATAGGCCGTATGGTTATATGGCAGGGTTCGATCAGATACGTGCGGTATTGCACGGATCAGGATTGAACAGATATTACTAGCCGGCTTTTGGTATAAGCCGGATCCTAGTATAGTACAGTGTAGACTTTGTCTCATTGCATTTGTATTTCGGTCGAAATACAGATGCGGGTGTGTATGCACAGTATCGGGGTTTTCCTGTAATTTATTACAGGACCAGTTTTTTGGAGTTGCCAGTTTGTTTTTCGTTTCGGCCAATTTCCATTGTTCCGTTCATTGGCCGAAGATTGGTGGAGGAGGGTTTATTTGCATTGTTGCAAATAGGCATTTGTGGAGGGGGTTCTTTGCATCTTGTAGCATCATGATGGTTTTCATGATGTGCACCATCTTTGACTTTTCCTTTCTCATCATGGTTGGACTTTGGGAGGTGATGATGGTGGTGTTGAGTGTGGGTTTGTTTTTGTGTTGATTCTTTTTGCATGATGGATGATCATTGGTGTTGGAGTGTTGGACTTTCCTTGTTATCATGTTCTTTCATGATGGCTTTTGTTTACCTCTTGCATTGTGGTGTGATCTATCTCATTCCATCACCTCTCACTCTCATTCTCTCCACTCTTGTTGTCATGGCCGGCCACTTGAGGAAGTGGGCTGTCCAAGTTTTTGGAGGGTGGGGTTTTGTTCATATCATGTTACAAAATCCACAAGTTCCTCCACAAAAATCCTTGCATCATCCCTCCACCATAAAAGGCAATTCCGATAACCCCAAATGAGACTTGCTCACTACATATTCTACAACGAACCTTGGGCACGTCGAGTAGCCGGCTTCGTGCCCGAGTTGCCTCGGCATTGAGGTGGGAGCCCGTAAACAAAGTAGGCGATGTGGTGCACTTCCGGCGACGAGGAGGAGACGGAACATTCCGCAGGAGATCGGGACCATGACGAGAAGACCGGAGGACTTGGATCGTCGGTATATCTCTATTCCCTTTCTTGTAGATAGCTTAGACTAGTTAATGGTTCGATCCGGAGTTTAGTGCGCGGTGGTGCCGGTTTGCAAAGTCCGCAAAATTTTAGTTATTCACCGCTTCCGCATTCCGGCGTCGGATTGACGGCCGGGGCGCCGCCGTGCACTTACAGTGGTATCAGAGACTCGCCATTAACTTAGTCTAGCTTTGTGTAATGTGTTTTTCTGTTCCGATCGATCGAAATGTCCGAAAACCCCAATACACCTACATCAGTTTTCTGTTAAGATTTTTTGGTGTCCAAAAATTTTTCAGGTTGTAAAATATTGATGTACGAGAAAATATAAGAGTTCTGTAAAAATTCGACGATGTAACGCTACAGTGTGAGCGCGGAACCGCCGCGGAAATACCATACTTGCCGCCCTTCCGCGGTGCACTGTGCACGTCACATCACCAAATTTTTACAGATGCCTTCTGGGTTTATTTCAGGGGTTTTGGAACATTAAAATTGGGCCCATATTTTCTGTAACTGCTACAGTTTTCTTTGGGGCCCACTTGTTAATTGTTTGATCAATCGGAAATTTTTTAAACACATTTTTCACAGTATTTACATTATATCTGCGACCGTGAATGTCACTCGATCGGTAAATCAGGTCTAACTGCTATAGCCCGGTTAGACGGATTTGCGAACGTGACTTTCACGTTGATGTTCTATGTATTTGCTGTGATGTTGCGGATCGGTCGTGGGGGATAGCCTGGATGCAATGCTAGTACAGTTTTGTTGTATTATGTACATTTGATATTGCGGGGCGAGCGTCCGACATGTGGACTGCCGTCACTGCCTGACTGTATTATTATTTTGGGGCACGACCTGGTTGCGGTCGATGTACCCGGTGTATGTATATTTTACTTTCTGTACTAGGATTGCCCCGCGGAGGGGTGCACGGATAGCCGGGTTCTGGAGGGCAGCAAGCCCGCATCTCATGGCATTGGGACGGAGGGGGCTTCACTCTAGGATTGGCGGGCTATTCGCCGCACTCGTAGGGGGTACAGGTTTGACCTAGGAGGGGTGCCCAAGTTGCCGGATTCCGTGAAGTGCTGGGTGGTCCATTCACGGCGCTGAAGGAGGCTGCCTCGCTTCAGGTTTTGGCGGGTGACTTGCCGCGCCCGTAGGGGTCTAGGTTTTCATTGCACAGGCTATCCACACGACCAGGGGAACGTCGGGTTTCAGCGGCTCTGTGAAACCCGGGGATCCCAGATATCTGTATTGTTTCTGTGATGCTGTTCATTCTCTGTGATGTTGCATTTTATTCACGCCTTGAGCGAATATAATATATTGGTATATATATTAGTAGATGTTGTATATGTTTTGCATCCGCGCTAGTCCAGTCCCCGCTCTGTCGTTAGTAAGCTAACCTAACGGGTAATGACGGGACCCAGTGGCGAATGCGGATGGCATATACGTACATCAGTATATTTTCGTTCTTTGTGGTGTGATCAATTGATGGGACTGCATTGATTCGGATCAATGCAAGTTTAAAAACAAACCTAATCTGATGTTGTTGGAACACTTTTTCAAAAAGCTGTTATTGCAAGGACGTTTACTTTTGTTTTGCATCGTGGTATTCAGTTAGAATATCCTGCTCCTCAGTCGACGAGGCAAGGGCCGAGATCCCTTCACCGGGAGTGACCCCTTGGACAAAAGTTTGCGTCAGAGCAATAACTTCACTATAGCCGATCACTTTTGCTTTGCATCGCGGTATTCATTTGGAATATCCTGCACCCCATTCTACGGGGAAAGAGCCGAGATCCCTTCACCGGGAGTGACCTCTTTAGCAACGGTTTTCGTCACTATATTTTTAAAAGCTATCCGTTCCTTCGACGATATCAAGTTCTTTACGTTAAAGGTTTTCGCCAGAAACCATTCGTAGCCCTCCGTCGTTTCATATGGGTGGTCAATAGTATTCAAGCTGTGTATGTTGGCCAAAGTCAAGGCACAGTGATTGGTAGCTATTGGGGTATTCATATGCAGCATAGATAGATGCGTTGGTTTGGGACAGTCGTGCTGCCATTTTGGCCAAAGTCAAGGGTATGTACGGGTGGATTCAAATTAACCTGGAGAATGACGGGCAGAACTTGACATGTGACTTATGATATGTTGGCCAAAGTCAAGGTCATAAGAGCATGGGGCAGAAATCACATCGGGAGTTTCAAAAGTACTGAAACTTGCCAGATATGCGCATACCTTCTGGAGTGTGATGACGTGAGCGGATTCCGTCACGTTATCATGCGATGATAGTTGGATCCCGATTCCCACTGATGAGTTAGTTTACTCCTCGGGTAACCCTGACTAATTCTTCTTTCAGGTTTGGAGGAGAATTTGAGGTACAGTGGGAGGATTCCAGATTAGATAAATTGGTAACCATTCTGATCTAGGTTAGAGTGCACGCTGAGTGTTTCTTTTCTCTCTCTCTTTGGCAGCGACCATTGACCCGACCCTAAGACTTTGACTCAGTGACCAAGTTGACCGAACCTTCTTAAACACCGGCTTTTGGATTGTCAGAGTTGCAGACCTCATTGCCACTCCTACTTTTACCCTTTTTCTCCAGGACACCCCGTATTACTACGAACGTCCACTTCCATTGGACAAAACCATCGTATGGTTAGATACGAACTCGAAAGAATTTATTCGAGGATGGTTTCCGGTTCTGGAGAAAACGGATAGGATTATTCAGTTGTCTTTTCCTTTTACCCTCTCTCAGGTTACGAGTACTCCTTGGTTTAGGGGTAGTACACCTATTACGCAAATTGGATTGTCTTCTTCCAAACCTTAGGCTGGTGCCGACCGGTAGGGAATGAAGAAAACCAATTAGCATAACGATGGTGTGCAGAAGGTATTAAGTTCAGACAAAGCAAGGGATTAGTAAGAGGGCAAAGTAAATTGCAACAGATATTCACGACCAAACCAAATATTTCATTACCACTCCCATATCACCTTTGTATTTCTCCAGGACACTCCGTATCACTACGAAGATCCACAGTTTATTTGGATACTCCATCGTATGGTTATATACGAACTCGAATGGAACTTGTTCCAGTTCGGGGATGGATTCTGGTTCAGGAGAAATAGGAATAAGGTTTATTTGGTTGTCTTTTATCTTCACCCTCTCTCATTGCGAGTGTTCCTAGGATGCGGACAGTACACCCATTATGCTTATTGGATAGTCTTCTTCCAAACCATAGGCTGGTGCCGAACGGTAGGGAAGGAAGAAAACCATTTGGCCTAAAGGGGTGTGCAGAAGGTAAAGTCTAAAGACATATGAAGGGATTTGGAGAGGTGGCAAAGAACTATACGGTTACAGTCGTGAATCTGGAAGAGGCATTACTAGGAATACCAGGATACCCCATCGAAACATTTCAATGTTTCAGTTTCACTATGTACTGTTAATAGAAAACTGATTTCCCGATTAGATACTTACTCCAGGGTATGTATTTACCAGATACGATTCTCACATCTGTATGGTTTTACAGATGATGAGTGGGAGTAAGTTATTGGGAATTGGGTGATTATCCTCATTATATCGGGATTCGTTGTAATCGGTGATATTTGAGGAAATCACCTGGGTTGTTTGCCGGTCGGCAAATATTTGGTTTTGAATATCCGCTGTTATGCACCAATTTCAAATTGATATATCTGTACGTCTGTTTTCATAGAGTGAGATATACCTTTCTGAAATTATGTCTACGACATTTACCTATATCAGTGGATGGTTAGGTAAGGAGCATTAAACAGCGGTGTAATTCTTCTTAACCATAAGTACAGTTTTCAACCTACGACACACAGTGAATGAGTTATCAGACTCAAGGGACTTATACAAAGGATTGTATGTTGTCCAGGGTCCATCAGGACAGAGGGGTTGGTCCTCGTACTATATTCGGTTTACTTATGACTTCTCTACCTTTTAGACAGGTGTTTCGTAGAAACACAGGGTCTGAATTCTGAGAAGTTATAGGTATTTGAATAGAGTAGAGAACCAGGTGTAGCAAGTATCGGGATTCTTCAAAGTGATCGAAGATGTAGATACTTGTATATGGTATTCAGTTGATAGTAATGATAAAGAGATCTTGCTTCTCTTTCAGGTTACTCATAATTGGAAGTATTCCTAAGTTGAGTAACGCTGATCGGCCTCCTTCCATTTAGTTGACATGCACTGGAGACAGTTGCATGATTTGAATCTGGTTCAATTAAATCAGTGCCTCTGGTTCTATATTGGATATAGAACAGTTCATATCTTAACGATGTTAAGGTACGGGGAGTTGTCCGGCTTATGCTTAAAACCAGACACTGGACAACTCAAGGCACGTTTCAGTAATGACTGTTTGTGGGTTGACCCAGGCTATGACGCGGGTTGACTTTCTACCATCTGGATGGACAATAGCAATATCGTTCTAGACTCGCCACAGTTTTTATAAAAATGGATTTTTCAGAAAACAGTAGTGGGAGTATGGTAGAACTGGAAGTGATTCCAGAACCACAAACGATTACTGAAGATTTGATAAGGAACCTAAAGATTCAATCTGGATTAACATTCCATTGGCCACTCCGCAGATAAGGTGGGTAACTTCAGGCACCCGAGAGGTACTACGGTAGCCTCAAGGACGGTGACAGGGAAGTTCTTGTTTACCCACAATTACCATTGCTGTTGTTCCAGGCTGCGAGACCCGGCGGGAGGATGAGTATAGCGTCGTTCTAAACTAGTTTTAGAAGTGCACGTCTATATGACTCTGCCAGAGGGTTGTCGTAGTCAGTGGGAGCAGCGGAAGCATTGGTGGACAGGTAGCTTATGTCTATTTACAGACTGAAGCACCAGTAGCGGAGATAGATCATCTATTTCTGACGTGACAGTCATGGGTTTGACTTCATCAGAATAGGGGATGGATCTGTTGAGAAGGTAGTAAGGTGTGATATCCTGGTATTTGGATGATATACACAGAGTAGGAAAAGAAACTCCTACACTACGATCGGTTATACTTTGGTCGTCACACAGTTGTTTCTCCACAAAGGAAATGGATTTTATATCAGACATACTGGTTACTAGATCTATGGTCTTAGATCTAGATTTGGGTGGTTTCCCAATCAGGGTACTTGACAGCATTCTAAGAGTATTTAGGATGGACGACTCCTGGCACGGTAGTGTACCTGCAGGTAATGGAGTCACCCTCTCCAAAGGTGTCTTACAGACTAAAGGGGAGAGGGACGGGCATGATTGGCAGATCACTTGCTCAGGCAATTGAGTCAATCGTGAGATGTCAAGTACCACACCAGATGTTGTTCTTGCACTAGATGCAATAAGTTGACATTAATCCAATCCTGGAGAAACAGTCGGAAGCAGTTTTAGAACATAAGTGGATGTTCTAGGGAGATGATAACGACAGCCTCATTCAGGAAACAGTTATCATTCTAGGCTTCTAAGGTGACATGGACGACAAGGAGGTTGTCAGAGTTATAGTTTTCCTTCTGATGAGGGGCAGTATTTTGGACAAGTGGTCCAAGGCAATACTGAGGGAGGCATGGCGCGCAGGACACTGATTAAGTTCAGTTGTCAATACAGTCTAAGAAGTTTGGATTTGGAGTTCATTTATGAGCTAGGTCCCATCAGACATCCAGACATATTCTGAGACAGGTATTGCTCATTTCGGGAGATAGGTTTCTCCGCGAACTTGAGATATAGAGAGACATAGAAAGAAACAACTAAGCGGATCCACTCATTGAGGCTATTCCTCGAACGCAATAGTTCCGCAAACGAGCTTTGTGAGACTGACTAGTAGAGGAGTTGGGTGTTCGGTATCACACGGGCTGTGAGTATGCGACATCGCAATAATTAGCCTTGAGTGCAAGTGGGAGATTGTTGGAGATAGTGCCCTCAGAGTCAATTATTAGGTCACAGGTACGTGATTGTAATGATTGAGGGAGGACCTATCCCAGTAGGACAGTCTTGCTCGAGATGATAGTATGCTATCTGGTTTACCTTTATCATCGTGTACTGCTTTAGGTGACATGACACGTCGCTATTACACGTTGATAGAGCCCCTAGGATTCTTGCTTGACCACCAGCAATATGAGGGCGATCATATAAGTGGGAGCTGGGGGTCTACAAGCATATCCTTAAAAGGTCCCTAGTCGTGGGAGTTTCGAGACCGGGCATCGATACTCCATTAGTAGACTAGTGTATACAGTCGAGACCCCGACGAGGGGCGGTGGCCGGTCTCACAAGCCACTGGTGTCAGTTGGATCACCTAAGATGTATACAGGTGCTCATTGGGTTATGAGTACACCGGACAGGACTCGCCGGGAACATGCTAGTTGGTCATATACCAGACGTCAGATGGCAGTTCCCTGGTGACATGTGTGCAGGTTAGTTCATCGACCTGGGGATCGTCATTTGTCTCGTGTGAGTTCCCACTGTACTTTGATTACTACCCTACCACGGCTCAAAGGAGTCGTGCAAACAGGTTTTAGTTGGGTACAGTCCCGAGCCACATGGAGGCAGTGAGCGTATCTTTAGGGGTTCGTCTCTCCCGGTATTGGGGGTGAGGTCGTGCTGTGTCTAGGAGAGCCATTACACAAAGTCCTTGGCCAAGGCAAGGAGATTTACTGGTAGGTATTCCAGTAATATCTCAGGGTGTTCTGGGCTACACTCCGACACGACTTGTACCGCTTTTGGGGGTCTGACTTTTACCAACCCCCTAGGCCCGCCATGCGATGCTCATAGACGAACGGACCGGACTGCACGGATATTGTCACTGACAGGCTCAGTTGGGTGTCGGGGTGAGCTTCCTCATCGACGTCCCTTTTGGTCAATAGCTGGTGGCCCGTCACGTATTGGCATATACCTCTGACGTGCTAGTGGTTAAATCCACAGCCATAGTATTGACGAGTCTTTAGAGTCCACCACATTTACAGTTACTCAAGCTTTCGGGCGAAAGGTTGTAGAGGCCGTATGGAGATATGGCATGGTCCGATCAGATACGTGCGGTATTGCACGGATCAGGATCGGACAGTTTGTACTATAGGCCGTATGGTTATATGGCAGGGTTCGATCAGATACGTGCGGTATTGCACGGATCAGGATTGAACAGATATTACTAGCCGGCTTTTGGTATAAGCCGGATCCTAGTATAGTACAGTGTAGACTTTGTCTCATTGCATTTGTATTTCGGTCGAAATACAGATGCGGGTGTGTATGCACAGTATCGGGGTTTTCCTGTAATTTATTACAGGACCAGTTTTTTGGAGTTGCCAGTTTGTTTTTCGTTTCGGCCAATTTCCATTGTTCCGTTCATTGGCCGAAGATTGGTGGAGGAGGGTTTATTTGCATTGTTGCAAATAGGCATTTGTGGAGGGGGTTCTTTGCATCTTGTAGCATCATGATGGTTTTCATGATGTGCACCATCTTTGACTTTTCCTTTCTCATCATGGTTGGACTTTGGGAGGTGATGATGGTGGTGTTGAGTGTGGGTTTGTTTTTGTGTTGATTCTTTTTGCATGATGGATGATCATTGGTGTTGGAGTGTTGGACTTTCCTTGTTATCATGTTCTTTCATGATGGCTTTTGTTTACCTCTTGCATTGTGGTGTGATCTATCTCATTCCATCACCTCTCACTCTCATTCTCTCCACTCTTGTTGTCATGGCCGGCCACTTGAGGAAGTGGGCTGTCCAAGTTTTTGGAGGGTGGGGTTTTGTTCATATCATGTTACAAAATCCACAAGTTCCTCCACAAAACTCCTTGCATCATCCCTCCACCATAAAAGGCAATTCCGATAACCCCAAATGAGACTTGCTCACTACATATTCTACAACGAACCTTGGGCACGTCGAGTAGCCGGCTTCGTGCCCGAGTTGCCTCGGCATTGAGGTGGGAGCCCGTAAACAAAGTAGGCGATGTGGTGCACTTCCGGCGACGAGGAGGAGACGGAACATTCCGCAGGAGATCGGGACCATGACGAGAAGACCGGAGGACTTGGATCGTCGGTATATCTCTATTCCCTTTCTTGTAGATAGCTTAGACTAGTTAATGGTTCGATCCGGAGTTTAGTGCGCGGTGGTGCCGGTTTGCAAAGTCCGCAAAATTTTAGTTATTCACCGCTTCCGCATTCCGGCGTCGGATTGACGGCCGGGGCGCCGCCGTGCACTTACAATCCTTATGCAGGTCCCTGGTCGCAGGACTATCGAGACAGGGCATCGATACTCCGGAGTAGACCAGCGCATGCGCTTCTCATCCCAGTGTGGGAGACGGTCTGTCCCACAGCCGTCAGTACGTCGTACTTGAGATAGTATGCGGGTGCTCGTTAGGTTACGGGTACACTGGACAGGACTCGTCGGGAACTGACTAGTTGGTATTATACCTATCATCAGTTATCAGTTCCCAGGTGACATGAGTACAGCTTAGTCCGCTGACTTGACACTGTCACTTCGCCTCAAGTGTGTTCCCACTGTACTTTGATCACTACCCTACCACGGCTCAAAGGAGTCGTGCAAACAGGTAGTGGTTGGGTGCAGTCCCGAAGCACTTGGAGGCAGTGACGGTTAGACAGGATTCGTCTCTCCCGGTATTGGGGGTTGACATCGCGCTGTGTCTGGAGAGCCATTACACGAGTAGTCCCTGGCCAGGGCAAACGAGATATACTGGTAGGTTTCCAGTGTTATCTCAGGGTGTTTTGGGCTTCGCTCCGGCACGACTTGTACCGCTATTGGGGGACTGACGTTTACCGCCCCCTAGGCCCGCCATGCGATGTATCAGACGAACAGACCGGACTGTACGGAGAATGTCACACTCAGGCTCAGTAGGAGTTCAGATGGGTTTCGCCTCGTCGGTCTTCTTGTCGGCATTACCTGGGGACCGTTACGCACAGCTAGTGCCGCTTGCGGTCTGTGGTTAAACCCACTGCCAGCGTAGTGTCGAGTCTTTAGAGTCCCACACAGAAAGCTTTTCGCCTTTAGGCAAAAGAGTAGAGGTCCCATGGTATTGCGACAGGTCGCATGGTTTTGCGACAGGGTTCGGTCACATCCGTGCACTTGTGCACGTACAGTGTCCGGACAGTTTACACTAGCGGGCTTTGGTTTAAGCCAGATCCTAGTGTACCTTATGGGATTGGATTTATCCAGTTTGCATGCGTGTTCCTCGGAACGCGGATGCGGGTGTGTATGCACAGTTGACAGGGAGGCAGAGGCAGCGGATTCTCATTAGGGTTGTTGACAGTTGACCGTTGACTATTTGACTTTATGCTCAACCCTAATGAGAATATGATATGTGATTAACTATTATATTAATTAAGTATTATGGTGATATGGTTGTTGACTTGTTGACTTTGTTGACTTGTTGACTTTTGTGGACTTGTTGACCGGTTGACTAGGCTTGACTAGTTGACCATCATGATAACCATAGCCATCATTTCATGGCAAAGACTTTTGTTTACTTGCTCATTTGTGTAAAATGAGTGCATGAAATGATATGGTTGTGGTTGCTTCTAACCATCACATAAGACTTTTTTTGATATGATGAGTTATGATCACTTTGGATTATGAGAGGGTGAAAGACAAAAGAGAGCCTCATTCTTTCTTGCTCATTCTCTCTCTTGTTCTTGAGCTCTCCTCTTGCTCTCACCCTCAACCTCTTGCTCCCTCTCTTGATCTATGGTTCTCTTGTCTCATGAGTTGAGAATCAAGAACCATAGATAAAATCCCATTCTATTTCCTCTCTACTCATTCTAGTTCACTAGGTTTGGCAAACCAAGTGAACTAGTTTCTTCAAAGAACGAAGAAGGAGCTAAAGGTTGGAGCTTTCAAGTGGATCTATCTTCGGCGTACGGAGACGACGAGAAGGAGCCATCGGACCACCATCGGAGCTTGAAGAGAAGGAGTTCAAGACAAGCTAGGTATAACCCCCTAACCGAGTAGCTAGAATCTCTTAGTTAGGATGTTAGATAGATGTTTAACCAAGATCCGGGTTATAGGTCCATGTTACCATCTTTAAGAAAATCGTTTTTTACCAAATTCCGCATTCCCGAAAGTACCGGGAGAGGTAGCATGGACTTACAGTGGTATCAGAGACTAGTTAAACTCTATCTAGCATGTTAGCAAGTATCTAGAAGATCGATCAACGAAAAAGTCCCGAAACAAACCCCAAAATTTTTGCAGTTTCTGTCGATTTTTCCACTGTTCAAAAGTTGATTATTTTAACACCTAAAATCGGCTCAGGCTTTTCTGTGGGCACTCACCAACAATGGTCCAACGTTCGAGTCAACTGGCCGCGGAAACGCGGCGGGAGCACGCTCCCGCCGCGGATCCGCGGCCGAGTTGACTCGGCCGAGGTCAATTTTTAGTGCAGTGTTTTTATGGGGGTATTTGGGGATTTTTGGAATATATATTTTCTGCCCAGATTTTCCAGAACGAAAATTTTATTTTTGGGTCCCGAAAATCCGTATTTTTGATCGAACTTCTAAAAGACTTTAGCTAACGGGTTTTTCTGTTATGTGATATTTGTATTGAACGTCTACTAATCGCTATATGTCGATTAGTGGGGGTTATACAAATCTGTGATCTGTAATGTTGCTGGAATGTGTATATGAATATGTTGGATTGTCGCGGGTGAATAGCCGGGGGTTGTGAGACGAGAGTTTTCTTTTCTTTCAATTCATGTAAATTTGTAAATTGATGTAATAATTATTTGTATGGCCGCACAACCGGGTCGGGGTTGTAGCCGTCATTGTATAATTTCTTTTTACTGTTTTTGCTCCTAGGATAGACCCATGGAGGGGGTGCACAAACTACCGGGTATGCCGAAGTGTCCAGTGGCCAACTCATGGAGATGAGGGAGGTTACTACGCTTCGGGTACTTGGCGGGTAGTTTGCCGCACCCGTAGGGGTCTTGGGTGGGATATTGGCTATTCACCGCGACCGTGTAATTTGTTTTTCGTTACAGGCTCGTGCGAATTACAGATTCCTAGTATATCCAATGTATTCATCTGTGATCTGAAATGTTTTATCATTGCAGTATATCTATAAATGATATTATTTAGGCGTTGCTTATGTTTTACAGACGCGCTAGCCCAGCCTCCGCTCTGTCGTTAGTTAAGTAACCTAACGGGTAATGACGGGGCCCAGTGGCGAATGCGAATGGCATAAGCGTACGTCATATTTTGGTTGTTTTCTGCAATGGTAGGATTAAATGATGGGACGCATTAAAAGAACTAATGCAAGAATATCACGCATTAAAAGAACTAATGCAAGATAATAAACCAAGTTAAAGTCGTTGGAACACTTTCGAAAAACCACTCGGTTCTTTTCAAAACAACTTTTAAATGCGGAGCTTGAGCCACTCCTTTTAAAAGCTATCTCGTTCCATCGACCAAATCAAGTTCACTACGTTCACGGTTTTGCCAAAACCATCTGTAGCCTTCCGTCGTTTCACATGAATAGTCAATAGTATTCAAGCTGTGTTTGTTGGCCAAAGTTAAGGCACAGTGATTGGTAGCTATTGGGTATTCATGTGCAGCATAGATAGATGCGTTGGTTTGGAACAGTCGTACTGCCTTGTTGGCCAAAGTCAAGGGTAGGTGCGGGTGGATTCAAATTAACCTGGAGAACGACGGGCAGAACTTGACATGTGACTTATGACTTGTTGGCCAAAGTCAAGGTCATAAGAGCATGGGGCAAAAATCCACATCGGGAGTTTCATAAGTACTGAAACTTGCTAGATTTGCATACCATTTGGAGTGTGATGATTCTGGTAGGATCCCTTCAGTTTCGTCACGCGATGATATTTGGATCCCGATCCTACTGTGAGCATATGCTACTCCTCGGGAAATTTCTCACTTAATAATCAATGCTATAAACCTAGTAGGTGCCTAGAAAGGTGTTAGCGGGGCTACGCCCCCAGGGAAAAGAGGTTCTTTAATTAAGGAACTTCGCGAAAGCGTTGGAAAACCTCCCTCGAAGTACCGACACCGGCCTGGCTGAACGGTTAAGCAAGTATTGTACGGTGGGATTGATCCTGACTAATTCTTCCTTTATGGTTTGAGGAGGGATTCGAGAAACAGTGGGAGCCATCCTGTTTAGACAAACTAAAAACCACTCTAAACTTGCAAGAGCATCATGCTGAGTGTTTCTTCTTCTCTCTCCTAATTGCAGCGACCAATCAACATGACTGGACTTAAGTTACTCCTAGATAAAAACAAACTGACAGGGCCAAACTACAAAGATTGGCTCAGGAATGTCAAGATAGCAATCACTTACGACAAGCTGGGGTATCTTCTTACCACCAAAGCTCCCCCTGTCCCTGGTCCAACTTCCAGCGTCGCGGATAAGGAAATCCGCAAGACTTGGGAGATTGATAGCTCGAAGGCCAAATGCCTCCTGCTTGCCTCGATGGACAACGAACATTAGAGGAAGCATGAGAATATGGACATGGAATCCATATTGCTTCATACAAAAGAACTGTATGGAGAGCAATCTCGCATCGCAAGATACGAAGCGTCGAAAAAGTTATTTTCGACAAGAATGGCCGTCGGATCATCAGTAGCCGAGCACGTGCTAAAGATGATCGGCTACATTGAGGAGCTCGCTGACCTAGGGATCACATTGGAGAGTGAGCTATATACGGATATAGTTCTCCAATCCCTTCCTTCCACTTACGCCCAGTTTATACTGAACTTCAACTTACAAGAAAAAGAGGTTGAACTTTCAGAGCTCCTCAACATGCTGAGGAGCGCAGAGGGCACCCTACAGAAAGGTAGGGATACATCCACTTTGTTTGTAGGAGGATCATCTTCTTCTAGGTCCAAGGCGAAAGCCAAGGGAAAGAAGAAGAAAGTGTAAGTGCACGGCGGCGCCCCGGCCGTCAATCCGACGCCGGAATGCGGAAGCCGTGATAAACTTTAATTTTGCGGACTTAGCAAACCGGCACCCCCGCGCACTAAACATCCGGATCGAACCATTAATTAGTCCTAGCTACCAACAAGAAAGGGAAGAGAGATATACCGACGATCCAAGTCCTCCGGTCTTCTCATCATCGTCCCGATCTCCTGCGGAATGTCCCGTCTCCTCCTCGTCGCCGGAAGTGCACCACATCGCCTGTATCTTTTACGGGCTCCCACCTCAATACCGAGGCAACTCGGGCACGAAGCTGGCTAGTCGACGTGCCCAAGATTTGCTGTAGAATAATGTAGAATCGTTGTCTCTTTGGGGTTTAGTATGGTTGCCATGATGGAGGAATTTTTCACAAGGATTTTTCATGAAGGCTTGAAGAAAAAATGGAGCCTCTCATGAAAATGAGCTCGGCCATCAAAACAGAAATGAGCTCCCTGGAAAATGAATGAAGCAAGCTCTCTCTCTCTCTGGAGAATGCAACCAAATGAATAAATATATATTAATTCAACAACCCCACAAAAACCATGCTACAAATTAAATCATGCTTCAAATTAAAACACTTCACAGCACACTCAAATTAGCACACATGGGGGGGGGCCCACGAAATTTACAAGAAGGAAAATTCTCACCAAATTAAAACACACTCCAACCCCAAACAGTGGCCGGCCCATTACAATTTCCATCACAATATCACATCAAAACCCATACCCTCTCAAAGCCAATCATAACCTACAATGGTCAAGCCATCATGGAAAAAAAAAGAGTCAAAGGATAGGCTCCATCATGAAACCATCATGATACAAGGAAACATGCAAAGACCCCCTCCACAAAAGCTTATTTGCAACATGCAAATAAGCCCTCCTCCACCAAACTTCGGCCAATGAACGGAACAAAGGAAATCGGCCGAAACTAAAAGCAAACTGGCAACTCCAGAAAACTGGTCCCGTAATAAATTACAGGAAAACCCCGATACTGTGCATACACACCCGCATCTGTATTTCGACCGAAATACAGATGCAATGAGACAAAATCTACACTATCTAAAACTAGAATCCGGCTTAAGCCAAAGCCGGCTAGTAAAATCCGTCCGATCACGATCCGTGCAATACCGCACGTATCTGATCGCACCCTGCCATATCTCCATACGGCCTCTACAGCGTTTCGCCCGAAAGCTGAGTAACTGAATGTGGGGGACTCTAAAGACTCGTCAACACCTTGGTTGTGGATTTAACCACTAGCACGTCAGAGGTATAAGCCAATACGTAACGGGCTACCAGGTATTGACCAAAAGGGACGTCTGTGAGCGAACTCAGCCTGACACCCTACTGAGCCTGTCAGTGACAATATCCGTATAGTCCGGTCCGTTCGTCTATGAGTATCGCATGGCGGGCCTAGGGGGTTGGTAAAAGTCAGACCCCCAAAAGCGGTACAAGTCGTGTCGGAGTGTAGCCCAGAACACCCTGAGATACTACTGGAATACCTACCAGTAAATCTCCTTGCCTTGGCCAAGGACTTTGTGTAATGGCTCTCCTAGACACAGCACGACCTCACCCCCAATACCGGGAGAGACGAACCCCTGAAGATACGCTCACTGCCTCCATGTGGCTCGGGACTGTACCCAACTAAAACCTGTTTGCACGACTCCTTTGAGCCGTGGTAGGGTAGTAATCAAAGTACAGTGGGAACTCACACGAGACAAATGACGATCCCCAGGTCGATGAACTAACCTGCACACATGTCACCAGGGAACTGCCATCTGACGTCTGGTATATGACCAACTAGCATGTTCCCGGCGAGTCCTGTCCGGTGTACTCATAACCCAATGAGCACCTGTATACATCTTAGGTGATCCAACTGACACCAGTGGCTTGTGAGACCGGCCACCGCCCCTCGTCGGGGTCTCGACTGTATACACTAGTCTACTAATGGAGTATCGATGCCCAGTCTCGAAACTCCCACGACTAGGGACCTTTTAAGGATAAGCTTATAGACCCCCAGCTCCCACTTATATGATCGCCCTCATACTGCTGGTGGTCAAGCAAGAATCCTAGGGGCTCTATCAACGTGTAATAGCGACGTGTCAGGTCACCTAAAGCAGTACACGATGATAAAGGTAAACCAGATAGCATACTATCATCTCGAGCAAGACTGTCCTACCGGGATAGGTCCTCCCTCAATCATTACAATCACGTACCTGTGACCTAATAATTGACTCTGAGGGCACTATCTCCAACAATCTCCCACTTGCACTCAAGGCTAATTATTGCGATGTCGCCTACTCACAGCCCGTGTGATACCGAACATCCAACTCCTCTACTAGTCAGTCTCACAAAGCTCGTTTGCGGAACTATTGCGTTCGAGGAATAGCCTCAGTGAGTGGATCCGCTTAGTTGTTTCTTTCTATGTCTCTCTATATCTCAAGTTCGCGGAGAAAAACATCTCCCGAAAAGAGCAATACCTGTCTCAGAATATGTCTGGATGTCTGATGGGACCTAGCTCATAAATGAACTCCAAATCCAAACTTCTTAGACTGTATCGTCAACTGAACTTAATCAGTATCCTGCGCGCCATGCCTCCCTCAGTATTGCCTTGGACCACCTGTCCAAAATACTGCCCCTCATCAGAAGGAAAACTATAACTCTGACAACCTCCTTGTCGTCCATGTCACCTTGGAAGCCTGGAATGATAACTGTCTCCTGAATGAGGCTGTCGTTATCATCTCCCTAGAACATCCACTTATGTTCTAAAACTGCTTCCAACTGTTTCTCCAGGATTGGATTAATGTCAACTTATTGCATCTAGTGCAAGAACAACATCTGGTGTGGTACTTGACATCTCACGATTGACTCAATTGCCTGAGCAAGTGATCTGCCAATCATGCCCATCCCTCTCCCCTTTAGTCTGTAAGACACCTTTGGAGAGGGTGACTCCATTACCTGCAGGTACATAACCGTGCCAGGAGTCGTCCATCCTAAATACTCTTAGAATGCTGTCAAGTACCCTGATTGGGAAACCACCAAAATCTAGATCTAAGACCATAGATCTAGTAACCAGTATGTCTGATATAAAATCCATTTCCTTTGTGGAGAAACAACTGTGTGACGACCAAAGTATAACCGATCGTAGTGTAGGAGTTTCCTTTCCTACTCTGTGTATGTCATCCAAACACCATGACATCACACCCTACTACCTTCTCAACTGATCCATCCCCTATTCTGATGAAGTCAAACCCATGACTGTCATATCAGAAATTGATGATCTATCTCCGCTACATCTACTCTAGTCTATAAATAGACATAAGCAACCTGTCCACCAATGCTTCCGCTGCTCCCACTGACTACGACAACCCTCTGGCAGAGTCATATAGACGTACACTTCTAAAACTGGTTTAGAACGACGCTATACTCATCCTCCCGCCGGGTCTCGTAACCTGGAACAACAGCAATGACAATTGTGGGTAAACAAGAACTTCCCTGTCACCGTCCTTGAGGCTACCGTAGTGCCTCTCGGGTGCCTGAAGTTACCCACCTTATCTGCGGAGTGGCCAATGGAATGTCAATCCAGATTGAATCTTTAGGTTCCTTATCAAATCTTCAGTAATCGTTTGTGGTTCTGGAATCACTTCCAGTTCTACCATACTCCCACTACTGTTTTCTGAAAAAATCCATTTTTAATAAAACTGTGGTGAGTCTAGAACAATATCGCTATTGTTCATCCAGATGGTAGAAAGTCAACCCTCGTCATAGCCTGGGTCAACCCACAAACAGCCATTACAGAAACGTGCCTTGAGTTGTCCAGTGTCTGGTTTTAATCATAAACCGGACAACTCCCCGTACCTTAAAATCGTTAAGATATGAACTGTTCTATATCCAATATAGAAACAGAGGCACTGATTTAATTGAACCAGATTCAAATCATGCAGCTGTCCCCAGCGCATGTCAACTAAATGGAAGGAGGCCGATCAGCGTTACTCAACTTAGGAATACTTCCAATTATGAGTAACCTGAAAGAGAAGCAAGATCTCTTTATCATTACTATCAACTGAATACCATACACAAGTATCTACATCTTCGATCTCTTTGAAGAATCCCGATACTTGCTATACCTGGTTCTCTACTCTATTCAAATACCTATAACTTCTCAAAATTTGGACCCTGTGTTTCCACGAAACACTTGTCTAAAAACTAGAGAAGTCATAAGTAAACTGAATATAGTACGAGGACCACCCCCTCTGTCCTGATGGACCCTGGACAACATACAATACTCTGTATAAGTCCCCTGAGTCTGATAACTCATTCACTGTGTGTCGTAGGTTGAAAACTGTACTTATGGTTAAGAAGAATTACACCGCTGTTTAATGCTCCTTACCTAACCATCCACTGATATAGGTAAATGTCATAGACTTAATTTCACAAAGGTATATCTCACTCTATGAAAATAGACGTACAGATATATCAATTTGAAATTGGTGCATAAAAGCGGATATTCAAAACCAAATATTTGCCGACCGGCAAACAGCCCAGGTGATTTCCTCAAATATCACTGATTACAACGAATCCCGATATAATGAGGATGATCACCCAATTCCCAATAACTTACTCCCACTCATCATCTGTAAAACTATACAGATGTGAGAATCATACTTGGTAAATACATACCCTGGAGCAAGTGTCTAACTGGGAAATCAGTTTTCGTTTAACAGTACACAGTGAAACTGAAACATTGAAATGTTTCGATGGGGTATTCTGGTATTCCTAGTAATGCCTCTTCCAGATTCACGACTGTAACCGTATAATTCTTTGCCACCTCTCCAAATCCCTTAATATGTCTTTAGTCTTTACCTTCTGCACACCCTTTTAGGCCAAATGGTTTTCTTCCTTCCCTACCGTTCGGCACCAGCCTATGGTTTGGAAGAAGACTATCCAATAAGCATAATGGGTGTACTGTCCCAATCCTAGGAACACTCGCAATGAGAGAGGGTGAAGATAAAAGACAACCGAATAAACCTTATTCCTATTTCTCCTGAACCAGAATCCATCCCCGAACTGGAACAAGTTCCATTCGAGTTCGTATATAACCATACGATGGAGTATCCAAATAAACTGTGGATCTTCGTAGTGATACGGAGTGTCCTGGAGAAATACAAAGGTGATGTGGGAGTGGTAACGAAATATTTGGTTTGGTCGTGAATATCTGTTGCAATTTACTTTGCCCTCTTACTAATCCCTTGCTTTGTCTGAACTTAATACCTTCTGCACACCATCGTTATGCTAATTGGTTTTCTTCATTCCCTACCGGTCGGCACCAGCCTAAGGTTTGGAAGAAGACAATCCAATTTGCGTAATAGGTGTACTACCCCTAAACCAAGGAGTACTCGTAACCTGAGAGAGGGTAAAAGGAAAAGACAACTGAATAATCCTATCCGTTTTCTCCAGAACCGGAAACCATCCTCGAATAAATTCTTTCGAGTTCGTATCTAACCATACGATGGTTTTGTCCAATGGAAGTGGACGTTCGTAGTAAAACGGGGTGTCCTGGAGAAAAGGGTAAAAGTAGGAGTGGCAATGAGGTTTGCAACTCTGACAATCCAAAAGTAGGTGTTTAAGAAGGTTCGGTCAACTTGGTCACTGAGTCAAAGTCTTAGGGTCGGGTCAATGGTCGCTGCCAAAGAGAGAGAGAAAAGAAAACACTCAGCGTGCACTCTAACCTAGATCAGAATGGTCACCAATTTATCTAATCTGGAAACCTCCCACTGTACCTCAAATTCTCCTCCAAACCTGAAAGAAGAATTAGTCGGGGTTACCCGAGGAGTAAACTAACTCATCAGTGGGAATCGGGATCCAACTATCATCGCATGATAACGTGACGGAATCCGCTCACATCATCATACTCCAGATGGTATGCGCATATCTGGCAAGTTTCAGTTCTTTTGAAACTCCCGATGTGATTTCTGCCCCATGCTCTTATGACCTTGGCGTGAGGTCAAAATATCATAAGTCACATGTCAAGTTCTGCCCGTCATTATCCAGGTTAATCTGAACCCACCCGTACATACCCTTGACGTAGGCCAAAATAGTAGTACGACTGTCCCAAACCAACGCATCTATCTATGCAACAGATAAATACCCGGCAGCTACCAATCACTATGCCTTGGCGTGAGGTCAAAATACATAGCTTGAATACTACCGAATATTTAACTGAAATGACGGAGGGCTACGAATGGTTTCTGGCGAAAACCTTTAACGTAATGAACTTGATATCGTTGAAGGAACGGATAGCTTTTTAGAAATATAGTGACGACAACTTCCGCTTAAGAGGTCACTCCCGGTGAAGGGATCCCGGCTCTTTCCCTATAGAATGGGGTGCAGGATATTCCAAATGAATACCGCGATGCAAAGCAAAAGTAATCGGCTATAGTGAAGTCAATGCCCTGACGCAAACTTCTGTCCAAGGGGTCACTCCCGGTGAAGGGATCTCGGCCCTTGCCTCGTCGACTGAGGAGCAGGATATTCCAACTGAATACCACGATGCAAAACAAAAGAGAACGTCCTTGCAATAACAGCTTTTTGAAAAGTGTTCCAACAACATCAGATTAGGTTTGTTTTTAACTTGCATTGATCCGAATCAATGCAGTCCCATCAATTGATCACACCAAAAAGAACGAAAATATACTGATGTATGTATATGCCATCCGCATTCGCCACTGGGTCCCGTCATTACCCGTTAGGTTAGCTAACTAACGACAGAGCGGGGACTGGACTAGCACGGATGTAAAACATATACAACATCTACTAATATATATACCAATATATTATATTTCGCTCAAGGCGTGAAAGAAATGCAACATCACAGAGAATGAACAGCATCACAGAAACAATACAGATATCTGGGATCCCCGGGTTTCACAGAGCCACTACTGAAACCCGACGTTCCCCTGGTCGTGTGGATAGCCTGTGCAATGAAATCCTAGACCCCTACGGGCGCGGCAAGTTACCCGCCAAAACCTGAAGCGGGGCAGCCCCTTCAGCAACGTGAATGGACCACCCAGCACTTCACGGAATCCGGTAACTTGGGCACCCCTCCTGGGTCAAGCTGTACCCCCTACGAGTGCGGCGAATAGCCCGCCAATCCTAGAGTGAAGCCCCCTCCGTCTCAATGCCATGAGATGCGGGCTTGTTGCCCTCCAGAACCCGGCTATCCGTGCACCCCTCCGCGGGGCAATCCTAGTACAGAAAGTAAAATACACATACAACGGGTACATCGACCGCAACCAGGTCGTGCCCCAAAATAATAATACAAACAGGCAGTGACGGCAGTCCACATGTCGGACGCTCGCCCCGCAATATCAAATGTACATAATACAACAAAACTGTACTAGCATTGCATCCAGGCTATCCCCCACGACCGATCCGCAACATCACAGCAAAAACAGAACATCAACGTGAAAGTCACGTTCGCAAATCCGTCTAACCGGGCTATAGCAGTTAGACCGGATTTACCGATCAAGTGACATTCACGGTCGCAGATATAATGTAAATACTGTGAAATAATGTGTTTAAAATGTCCGATCAATCAAATTTTAACAAGTGGGCCCCCAAACAATACTGTAGCACATCAAGAAATTCTGGGCCCAATGTTATTATTCCAAAACCCATATTTTAAGCCCAGAAAGCGACTGAAGAAATTTGACAAAGCAAGGACACCATTCGGCGGCGGAACCGCGGCCCCAGGGAGGCTTTGGCCGCGGTTCCGCACTCAGGTCATCGACTTACTTCGTCGAATTTCTACAGTGGGCTTACAACCTCCAGTGCATCACTATTTTACAACCTGAAAAAATTTTCGACACCAAAAATTTCCAACAGAAAACTGATGCTAACAAAAATGTAGTTTTGGAACATTCGATCGATCGAAACAGAAAAACACACTACACCAAGCTAGACTAAGTTAATGGCGAGGCTCTGATACCACTGTAAGTGCACGGCGGCGCCCCGGCCGTCAATCCGACGCCGGAATGCGGAAGCGGTGATAAACTTTAATTTTGCGGACTTAGCAAACCGGCACCCCCGCGCACTAAACATCCGGATCGAACCATTAATTAGTCCTAGCTACCAACAAGAAAGGGAAGAGAGATATACCGACGATCCAAGTCCTCCGGTCTTCTCATCATCGTCCCGATCTCCTGCAGAATGTCCCGTCTCCTCCTCGTCGCCGGAAGTGCACCACATCGCCTGTATCTTTTACGGGCTCCCACCTCAATACCGAGGCAACTCGGGCACGAAGCTGGCTAGTCGACGTGCCCAAGATTTGCTGTAGAATAATGTAGAATCGTTGTCTCTTTGGGGTTTAGTATGGTTGCCATGATGGAGGAATTTTTCACAAGGATTTTTCATGAAGGCTTGAAGAAAAAATGGAGCCTCTCATGAAAATGAGCTCGGCCATCAAAACAGAAATGAGCTCCCTGGAAAATGAATGAAGCAAGCTCTCTCTCTCTCTCTGGAGAATGCAACCAAATGAATAAATATATATTAATTCATCAACCCCACAAAAACCATGCTACAAATTAAATCATGCTTCAAATTAAAACACTTCACAGCACACTCAAATTAGCACACATGGGGGGGGCCCACGAAATTTACAAGAAGGAAAATTCTCACCAAATTAAAACACACTCCAACCCCAAACAGTGGCCGGCCCATTACAATTTCCATCACAATATCACATCAAAACCCATACCCTCTCAAAGCCAATCATAACCTACAATGGTCAAGCCATCATGGAAAAAAAAAGAGTCAAAGGATAGGCTCCATCATGAAACCATCATGATACAAGGAAACATGCAAAGACCCCCTCCACAAAAGCTTATTTGCAACAATGCAAATAAGCCCTCCTCCACCAAACTTCGGCCAATGAACGGAACAAAGGAAATCGGCCGAAACTAAAAGCAAACTGGCAACTCTAGAAAACTGGTCCCGTAATAAATTACAGGAAAACCCCGATACTGTGCATACACACCCGCATCTGTATTTCGACCGAAATACAGATGCAATGAGACAAAATCTACACTATCTAAAACTAGAATCCGGCTTAAGCCAAAGCCGGCTAGTAAAATCCGTCCGATCACGATCCGTGCAATACCGCACGTATCTGATCGCACCCTGCCATATCTCCATACGGCCTCTACAGCGTTTCGCCCGAAAGCTGAGTAACTGAATGTGGGGGACTCTAAAGACTCGTCAACACCTTGGTTGTGGATTTAACCACTAGCACGTCAGAGGTATAAGCCAATACGTAACGGGCTACCAGGTATTGACCAAAAGGGACGTCTGTGAGCGAACTCAGCCTGACACCCTACTGAGCCTGTCAGTGACAATATCCGTACAGTCCGGTCCGTTCGTCTATGAGTATCGCATGGCGGGCCTAGGGGGTTGGTAAAAGTCAGACCCCCAAAAGCGGTACAAGTCGTGTCGGAGTGTAGCCCAGAACACCCTGAGATACTACTGGAATACCTACCAGTAAATCTCCTTGCCTTGGCCAAGGACTTTGTGTAATGGCTCTCCTAGACACAGCACGACCTCACCCCCAATACCGGGAGAGACGAACCCCTGAAGATACGCTCACTGCCTCCATGTGGCTCGGGACTGTACCCAACTAAAACCTGTTTGCACGACTCCTTTGAGCCGTGGTAGGGTAGTAATCAAAGTACAGTGGGAACTCACACGAGACAAATGACGATCCCCAGGTCGATGAACTAACCTGCACACATGTCACCAGGGAACTGCCATCTGACGTCTGGTATATGACCAACTAGCATGTTCCCGGCGAGTCCTGTCCGGTGTACTCATAACCCAATGAGCACCTGTATACATCTTAGGTGATCCAACTGACACCAGTGGCTTGTGAGACCGGCCACCGCCCCTCGTCGGGGTCTCGACTGTATACACTAGTCTACTAATGGAGTATCGATGCCCAGTCTCGAAACTCCCACGACTAGGGACCTTTTAAGGATAAGCTTATAGACCCCCAGCTCCCACTTATATGATCGCCCTCATACTGCTGGTGGTCAAGCAAGAATCCTAGAGGCTCTATCAACGTGTAATAGCGACGTGTCAGGTCACCTAAAGCAGTACACGATGATAAAGGTAAACCAGATAGCATACTATCATCTCGAGCAAGACTGTCCTACCGGGATAGGTCCTCCCTCAATCATTACAATCACGTACCTGTGACCTAATAATTGACTCTGAGGGCACTATCTCCAACAGAAAGCCCCCGCCAAACCAAGGGGCGGTGTTAGTAAAGTGGATACGAAGGGAAAAGCAAAAGCAACAAAGATAGCGGGGAAGCTTGTGGATAAGGAAGAATGCTTCTATTGTCATAAGAAAGGACACTGGAAGAATGATTGCAGGGCCTGGAAGGCCAGAACACAGGAATTGAAGCAGGTTGCAGCTTCAGCTTCAGGTGTGTATGTTATTGAAAATTGTCTTTCAATAAACTCTACTTCCTGGGTATTGGATACCGGATCAGGATCTCATATCTGTAATTCTTTGCAGGCGTTGAGAAACCGTAGGGTTTTGAAGGCAGGTGACATGACCCTCAAAGTTGCGAACGGAGCTAGCATGGATGCTAAAGCCGTGGGGGACTATCACCTGGGAATGTCAGATGGACATGTTTTGGTTTTGCGTAATTGCTTTTTTGTACCCAACGCAACTTGTAATATCATTTCTGTATCTTTAGTTTCTAAAGAAGGTTATGAATTTGCGTTTGTAAGTAATGTTGTAAGCATTCACCTTAATCAAGTTTTGATTGGGTCAGGTACATTGAGTAATGGTATATACGTGTTGAACCAACCACAGATTTTCAACGTCCAGAATACACACAAAAGAAAGTCTCCGGAAATGAATCAGACTTTCTTATGGCATTGTAGATTGGGTCACATCAATGAGAGAAGGTTGACTAAGTTACATACAGAAGGATATTTGAATGCGTTCGAATATCAATCGTATGCCACTTGTCAATCTTGTCTCAAAGGAAAGATGACAAAGACTCCGTTTACTGGACAAGGAGTAAGAGCGAGCGAGCTCTTGGGACTCATACACAGTGACGTGTGCGGTCCAATGTCTACACATGCCCGAAGCGGACATTCTTACTTCATTACTTTTACGGATGACTTCTCAAGGTACGGTTATGTCTTCTTGATGAAACATAAGTCCGAGGCCTTTGGAAAATTCCAGGAGTATAAGAATGAAGTAGAGAAACAGACCGGCAAAAGTATTAAGATTCTAAGATCGGATCGAGGTGGAGAATACTTAAGTGCCGAGTTCCTGGACTATTTAAAAGAGAACGGAATTCTCTCTCAGCTTACTCCTCCATACACCCCGCAACATAACGGTGTATCGGAGAGACGGAACCGCACCCTATTGGATATGGTGCGGTCCATGATGAGTAACGCTGAGTTACCGCGATCATTCTGGGGATATGCGCTAGAATCAGCCGCATACCTTTTGAACCGAGTTCCTACTAAGACCGTGCCTACTACACCATATGAGATGTGGTGTGGGAAGAGACCCTATCTTAAGCATATTAAGACATGGGGATGTCCAGCTTTTGTCAAAAAGCAGCATGCGGACAAGCTCGAGGCACGCTCAGTACAGTGCAAGTTTGTGGGATATCCAAAGAATTCCAAAGGATATTTCTTCTACTGTGAAGAGGAACAAAAAGTCCTTGTTTCTCGTCATGCCTACTTCTTGGAAACTGAGTTTTTGGAAAACCAGATAAGTGGGAGCACAATAGAACTGGAAGAAGTTCCAGAACTACAGACTGTTACTGAAAGCTTAGTGGAACCAGAGGGTTCAACAGAACAGGACATTCCTACGCCGCTCCGCAGGAGTAGTAGGCAGACTCATCCGCCCGAGAGATACTACGGTTTTCTCATAGACGGGGATAGAGAGGATTGCATCATAGATTATGATGAGCCTACTAGCTTCCAGCAGGCCGTTCAGAGCGTTGACTCAGTGAAATGGCTGGATGCAATGCGGAGCGAAATGGAGTCCATGTACACCAACAAGGTATGGACGTTGGACATTGCTCCAGACGGGGTAAAACCCGTAGGATGCAAGTGGATCTTCAAAAGGAAGATTGGTGTAGATGGACAGGTTGAGACCTATAAAGCTAGGCTGGTAGCAAAGGGTTTTCGTCAAAGACCTGGTTTGGACTATGACGAAACCTTTTCTCCAGTAGCTATGCTGAAATCCATTCGGATCCTTCTTGCCATTGCTGCCTTCCACGATTATGAGATCTGGCAAATGGACGTAAAGACAGCTTTTCTAAATGGAAATTTAGAGGAGTGTGTCTATATGGACCAGCCGGAGGGTTTCATTCAGAGTGGGAGCAGCGGAAAGGTGTGCAAGTTGCTTAAGTCCATCTATGGACTAAAGCAGGCGTCGCGGAGTTGGAACATCTGCTTTGATGAGACGGTCAAAGAATTTCGCTTTATCAAAAATCCAGATGAACCATGCATCTATAGTAGATTTGTAGCGAGAACTGTAGTATTCCTCGTTTTATACGTGGATGACATTCTCTTAATAGGAAATGACATTCCTATGCTACAATCTGTCAAGGGGTTCTTGTCACACAGGTTCTCCATGAAAGACCTGGGTGATGCCTCATACATTCTGGGTATCCGGATCTACCGTGACAGATCCAAGAGGATATTAGGACTATCACAGTCCAGGTACATCGACACCATACTGAAGAGATTCAGTATGGAAGATTCCAAGCGCGGTAACCTACCGGCTTGTCACGGGATCACCCTCTCTAAAGAGATGTCTCCCAAGACTGATTTGGAGAGGGATCGCATGTCTATTATACCCTACGCTTCTGCGGTAGGCTCTATAATGTATGCGATGTTGTGTACCAGACCGGATGTAGCTTATGCACTGAGTGTGGTAAGCCGGTATCAGTCAAACCCTGGGGAGAAACACTGGATAGCGGTAAAGAACATTCTCAAGTACCTAAGAAGGACTAAGGAGATGTTCTTGGTGTATGGCGGAAAAGACCTCCAGATCGAGGCCTTTGCTGACTCCAGCTTCCAAAGTGACAAGGATGATTCCAAGTCCATGTCGGGTTTTGTCTTTACCCTCAATGGAGGGGCGGTGTGTTGGAAGAGTTCCAAACAAGAAACCGTTGCAGACTCGACGATGGAAGCGGAATACATCGCTGCATCTGATGCCGCAAAAGAAGCTGTCTGGATGAGGAAGCTCTTGAAAGAACTTCAGGTGGTTCCGTCCATTGTTGATCCAATACCTCTGTATTGCGACAACAACGGGGCTCTAGCTTTAGCGAAGGAACCTAGGTCCCATCAGAGATCCAGGCACATCTTGAGGCGGTATCACCTGATCAGGGAGATCGTGGATCGCCAGGAGATCAAGGTTCGGAGAGTCGCTTCAGAAGATAACACTGCAGATCCATTCACCAAGGCCCTGCCCCAGACTCAGTTCGAGCGGCTGATCGAGATGATAGGTCTTCGATACGCCAGTACATGGCCTTAGTGCAAGTGGGAGATTGTTAGTGTATATGCCCTAGAGGCCATTACTGTATCATACTGGTTTGTATATTACTTAATGGAAGCTTGGGATATTCACCTTGTATATACAATCTTGCTCAAAATAGTAGTATGCTACTTGGTTTGTTTCTACTTCAATGTGTACATGTGTTTATTTTTGTATATCGCCTATACACATTAGTAGAGCCCTTAGGATCTTTGCTTGATTACCAGCGATGTGATGGCCGTCACACTAGTGGGGCTGGGTAATCTATAAGCACATCCTTATGCAGGTCCCTGGTCGCAGGACTATCGAGACAGGGCATCGATACTCCGGAGTAGACCAGCGCATGCGCTTCTCATCCCAGTGTGGGAGATGGTCTGTCCCACAGCCGTTAGTACGTCGTACTTGAGATAGTATGCGGGTGCTCGTTAGGTTACGGGTACACTGGACAGGACTCGTCGGGAACTGACTAGTTGGTATTATACCTATCGTCAGTTATCAGTTCCCAGGTGACATGAGTACAGCTTAGTCCGCTGACTTGACACTGTCACTTCGCCTCAAGTGTGTTCCCACTGTACTTTGATCACTACCCTACCACGGCTCAAAGGAGTCGTGCAAACAGGTAGTGGTTGGGTGCAGTCCCGAAGCACTTGGAGGCAGTGACGGTTAGACAGGATTCGTCTCTCCCAGTATTGGGGGTTGACATCGCGCTGTGTCTAGGAGAGCCATTACACGAGTAGTCCCTGGCCAGGGCAAACGAGATATACTGGTAGGTTTCCAGGGTTATCTCAGGGTGTTTTGGGCTTCGCTCCGGCACGACTTGTACCGCTATTGGGGGACTGACGTTTACCGCCCCCTAGGCCCGCCATGCGATGTATCAGACGAACAGACCGGACTGTACGGAGAATGTCACACTCAGGCTCAGTAGGAGTTCAGATGGGTTTCGCCTCGTCGGTCTTCTTGTCGGCATTACCTGGGGACCGTTACGCACAGCTAGTGACGGTTGCGGTCTGTGGTTAAACCCACTGCCAGCGTAGTGTCGAGTCTTTAGAGTCCCACACAGAAAGCTTTTCGCCTTTAGGCAAAAGAGTAGAGGTCGCATGGTATTGCGACAGGTCGCATGGTTTTGCGACAGGGTTCGGTCACATCCGTGCACTTGTGCACGTACAGTGTCCGGACAGTTTACACTAGCGGGCTTTGGTTTAAGCCAGATCCTAGTGTACCTTATGGGATTGGATTTATCCAGTTTGCATTCGTGTTCCTCGGAACGCGGATGCGGGTGTGTATGCACAGTTGACAGGGAGGCAGAGGCAGCGGATTCTCATTAGGGTTGTTGACAGTTGACCGTTGACTATTTGACTTTATGCTCAACCCTAATGAGAATATGATATGTGATTAACTATTATATTAATTAAGTATTATGGTGATATGGTTGTTGACTTGTTGACTTTTGTTGACTTGTTGACTTTTGTTGACTTGTTGACCGGTTGACTAGGCTTGACTAGTTGACCATCATGATAACCATAGCCATCATTTCATGGCAAAGACTTTTTTTTACTTTCTTATTTGTGTAAAATGAGTGCATGAAATGATATGGTTGTGGTTGCTTCTAACCATCACATAAGACTTTTTTTTTGATATGATGAGTTATGATCACTTTGGATTATGAGAGGGTGAAAGACAAAAGAGAGCCTCATTCTTTCTTGCTCATTCTCTCTCTTGTTCTTGAGCTCTCCTCTTGCTCTCACCCTCAACCTCTTGCTCCCTCTCTTGATCTATGGTTCTCTTGTCTCATGAGTTGAGAATCAAGAACCATAGATAAAATCCCATTCTATTTTCTCTCTACTCATTCTAGTTCACTAGGTTTGGCAAACCAAGTGAACTAGTTTCTTCAAAGAACGAAGAAGGAGATAAAGGTTGGAGCTTTCAAGTGGATCTATCTTCGGCGTACGGAGACGACGAGAAGGAGCCATCGGACCACCATCGGAGCTTGAAGAGAAGGAGTTCAAGACAAGCTAGGTATAACCCCCTAACCGAGTAGCTAGAATCTCTTAGTTAGGATGTTAGATAGATGTTTAACCAAGATCCGGGTTATAGGTCCGTGTTACCATCTTTAAGAAAATCGTTTTTTACCAAATTCCGCATTCCCGAAAGTACCGGGAGAGGTAGCATGGACTTACATAAAGGAACCCCAGAACATATACGGATCAATTCTAACCTACCCTGGACACAAATTGCGGCCACATTGAATAAATTTGTGGTTTGGGTGCAGGGGATGGGGCTCAGGTCTTGGTGGTAGCTTCCTAAGGGCCTGCACGACTCCCAGTAATTGCAAAATCATTTCTAGTGTCCCCGGGTTGCTCCAGATTCCAAAATACCCTCACAAATCACACATTTATCCGATGTCGAGGTTTCTAAATCCGTGTTTTGGGGTTTCTAAGCTCTGGTCCAGGTTATTAAACAGCACCCAAGTCTAGTTAACAGCCACAACATCACCAATTTCAACAAACACTCAAACTCTTACTACGGTTTCCCAAGGTTCACTAAACACCACAATTTCACCTCTAAGCTTGCATGAAAGGTAAAGTGAATGAAATACTATGCTAAGGGTGATGAAATTACCTCAGTTGGACAACCCAAGAAAAACCTTAGCTCTTCAAGGTTGTCAAAATCTCAATTTTCCTGGTTCATTGCGAAGAGGGTGTAGAGGTGATCATTTTTTTGTGAAGGGGTATAAGGTTTTGGCAAGGTTTTTGAGGTGGATCTCTAGGGGTGAAGTGGAGGGAGATGAAGATGAAGAAGAGAAGAAGAAAGAAATGGGGAAGGCATGGGGCTGCTGCCCCCTCTCTCTCTTAATCTAACCCTCACACTCTATTATTACCATTTTGCCATTTTTCACCCTTTACTCTTATCTTTTAAAAACCAAACCATCAAATACCCAAAACAACACAAGAAAATAACATGTAACCAAAATACAACATGACATGGTGCACTGGCCACGAAAAACTGTAGAAATGTGGATTTTGCTCAATCGCGATTAGCAGTGCATTAATCGGGTTTTTATCAAAACTATATATAATAAATTTTAAAAATGCCAAATCCTTTAATTATATTACTAAAGGAATAAATCATTATAATTTCCATTTATTTAACAATTATTGGTATATATTTATACCCATTTTCGAAAACCCCAATTTCGCAAATCGGGCAATTTTCGGGAAATATATTATTTTAATATTAAATTCCCAACAATAATATTTTATATTTTCTGAAATGTTACAGTACAGGTGTCGCAATATGCACAAAAGTACGACTAAGTGCAACGGGTGTGCATGAAAGCATCTGTCCAATGCAACTGGGGTGCACGACAACAACAACCAGTGCATCTATAGTGGACGAAAAATCTTGATCCCGTGCAACTAACATGCATGAACGATAAACCTAATCGGGTGCATCAGGTGTGCACAAAATCATATCACGCACCCAACGTATGCGAAAGTCCAAATCAAGTGCATCCGTCATGCATAAACGAAATCGAAATCAAGTGCATCCCACATGCACGAATAAAAATTGAAATCAAGTGCATCCCACATGCACGAAAACAAACATCAAGTACACATGCGCACGAAAACACAAATCTGGTAAATGAAGACTCAAAGACATAAATCGGGTGCAACAAATGCACGGAGTATAAACTTAGTGCAACCAATACACGAAAATAGGAATCCGGTGCATCCAGTCTACGAAATATCAAATCCTGTGCATCTACTGCACGAAATATCAAATCCTGTGCATATAGTGCACGAAATATCAAACCCTGTGCATCCACTGCACGAAATATAAAATCCTGTGCATATAGTGCACGAAATATCATAATCACTATAGGAATTCCAGGAAATCATAAGCAGGTGCAGCTAAGGCACAAAATCGACATCAACACAATGGTGTATAAAACATATATCTCAAGTGCAATAACTATGCACAAAATGTAAATAGCCAGTAGGTGCATCCATGGTGCATGAAACCTTGTCTTAAAACTCAATCATCAAAACTCAAATTCAAGCGATATAAGCGTGATACTCGGACCACAAACGCAAATCGCAACAAATGACATTGAGGTACACTTCCGGTAATGTCGAAAAAAAGTCGGTGCACCCAAACTGGCAGAGTAAGAACATCCGCTTGCCTTCTGCTCACTGTCTGGCGTTTTCTGTCTATGGATCCTCATTTCACTGTGGCATACCTATCTCACACTCTATCGGCTCATCTGCTCGGTCAGGTGTGCTAACAGAAATGATTCCGCTCTGGCACTCTTCAGGTCAACTCTCGGCCAATTAGTATGATCACTCATAAAGCAGCACGTCGCTAGCGTCGGTCTCTGGCCCTCTGAATACACGTGACCCAACTGATCCTCGGTGCAAACTCATTGCAGCAGTGTCCTGGAAGGAACTGGTTCAAGGTCTCTTCCGATCTCGCCTATACCGAACTATACGGAGGCCGGTACACTTATAAATCTTTTCTCGCTTTCTGGACATCTGCGTTCTCAGCATAACATTTTCTCGGGAACTGGCCGTATCCCAACGCTTCTGCATACATATCAGATCCCTAATCTCGTCAGGGAGTAACAACAGCTCGTCAGCATCACGCACGAACCTCTTGTTCCACTTGTCTTTATTATCGTCCACTTTGACATCATGTCTTGCTATCTGCGTCCTGCAAATGTTCTCGGCAACAATCAATCCGTAATCTCTCACACGGACTCGAAATCACAAACTCGGTATCTTCATCACTCTGTAGAATATCTTTAGCCGAACACGTCCTCGGGAACTTGTCCCAACCATCGGAGGAATACTCAATACTCATCCGTTTCTCGATCAACTCACAACACATCTGGGTGAGGTCCTCTATCTGAAACTGGTCAGCTTACCGATCTCATATCGGAACATTCGACGAACAACGGCATCTCTGTATCGATCTACTCTAGATCTGAGTAAGACTCTCTATACTGGAAATCTTCAACTCAACAGGACCTGCGTCGGCCCATCAAATCTGACGAATCACTTTCGTCTCTCAACTAAAGATAGACTAGCTATCACCTGTCGCATCTCTGCCTGGAAGCTCCAGCGATCTCAGCTCGTAAGCTCTGGAAGCGACACCACATCAATCTCAGCAACTGCTGGGTCATCTGTCTGCACGGTCGATGACATCATAATCTCTGAGGTATGCTGTACATCAACAGTCCTCACACACCAGGCAGCCTCTAACAATAGCCTGATCATCCGGTACAAAACCGTACACTCGCCTCAAACGAAAGGTCAGAACACCACACTACATCGATACGTTCCCATGTCACCAAGAAAACGATGGTCAGTCCTCATCCACGACGAGCTCGCCCTGACCGCATCACCAGCAGCAGCTCAATCTGTGCTCAAACTATGGTGACAGGAACCTCAAACAAGTATCGATGAAAAAAGATCAAGTGATGAAAAGAATCAACAGATCCAGAATGAATATATGATCATACGGAGGAGTCAAATCATTGAGAGTATGTTCATGGGAGCGAATAAAATCAAATATCTCAATTGGGTGTATAATCAAGGAAAACAAAGAGAATCACCAGTCTCAAGATATGTACATCCTAAGGTTTCTTAAGTGGAGTATCGTATCGTAAATATGCCGCGGAATATACGTACGGTACGTCACTCTACTGAAGCTACCTACTCCATCAATCAGGGTCAGCCTATGAAACGAAAGTTCGGGTCTAACACCCCCTTGTTCAAGTCTAAGTTCCGTAAGGTCAAGTCTAGGTTCTGAAATATATATACGCCCTAGACTCCACATAGTCAAACCTAAACTCGAACCAAGGTTAAATCTAGCGCTCTGATACCAACTTTGTCACGACCCAAAATATTAGCTCGCGACCAGCACTTAAATCACGCGATGTCTACATGCGTAACGTAATTCAAGTAAGCTGAAACCCAGAAATCTAAACCTTTTTATGAAATAAAGATACAATAAATTCTGTTTTGTCTTTTGAAAATTTGGGCAGCACCTCCTTTGTAAAAACTAACCCCGAAAACGGGTACAACACAGAATATGAATAAGCATCCCCAAACGGGAGCAAATCGCGCCCAACGGTGGAAATAACCACCACAAGTATAAAAACAAGTATACGACGCCCAACGACGAAGATCCACACAAGGAAAAGTAAAGCAAGACATCAACCCCTAAAAGCGAACATAAAACCCATCACCCAAGTCTCGCAACTACAAGTGTTCTAAGTCTGCAACATATACAATAACTAGTTTTTGAATTGATGGAGTGACTAGATACAATATGAATAATGAATACAAGAGGGGCACGATCCAACATGTACCACATACCAAAGCAAAACACCCGAAAGCAAGCTTTATGCTAGCGATGCCGCTACTGATCCAAGCGGTCAACCAGTAAGAACTGTGGCACAACGGGGGTGAGTTGCCAACTCATGAATAAAAAAAAATATCATCAGGTAGAAATCGAAATAAACAACGATTCCTAGGTCAACTAAATCATAAAGGTAATACTATGATATCTAGGGTGACCGTATATGCATATGTGGCAGCAACATAAACAATGCCTATCAGCAAGTGGACAACATCCAGCAATATAATCAATGCATGTATGTAGGTGGATCTCGTCCAACAATAAAAATCAATGCATGTATGCAGTGGATCTCGTCCACGTGTCCATCACTGACACAACAACTCCTGCATGTAAATATCATAAAAAATATATGCAGGTAAATATGAAGATACAAAACAACGTGTGTCCCTCGCGACACAACAAAATCATGGAAAACTGAGTTTCTAATCTCGACATTCGAAAGATCATTAAACCCGTGCCTAGCATCGACACATAAATCCTCGTATAATAGGCTCCGTCTGCGGGATCCGCCCGTGGGCTTCGGCAGAATGGGTCAGCCTAAATCCATCTCATGACTCCGGTCGGTATCCTCCAGATAACCGCCGAGTCCAAATACTATCAACGGTAGGCAGTGCACATCCTCTGCCAGGCTCATCGGCTTATCCATCAACATACCTTTCTTGCCCCGGGGTACCATACCGGGCTCCACCATGTACCCGCACACGGCCCACTCACTCCTCGCACTGGGTATATATCACAAATCTCAGAACCGAGAAATCTCATGGTGGACGCATCGAAATATCATATCAAGAGAAACCGGGTTTTCAAACAATACATAGTTTCTTGAAATACTCCCACGGTTCTCAAATCCATAAATCACATGAAATCCATATCTCAATGCGTAAATCCATGAAAACTAACATATGCAACATAAAACAGCAATATGAGCATATTAAAAGAAAACCGCTCTTTTAAATGAATCAGTTTTAAAATATATCATGTGGTTCCGAAATCAAGTGCAGTATCATATGAGGTGTACATGTAACTATAGCAAGATAAGTATCCACATGTAAGAAAGTATGTATGATGCATTTCATAAGCATAATAGCACAATAACCAATGTCTCAATATCACATGTCAATACAGTACCGCTTAGGGGTATATGCACCTATAGCAAGATATGTGGGTATACATGTCAGTATGTATGTATGAAGTACATGTAGCTGTAACCAAGTATGTGGGTGTACATGTCAATATGTATGATACATATAACAGGATGCAAGTATGTCCGTATATCTCATGCAATGTGGAACAGTGATATGAACATAGCAAATATATCATGGCATGACGTAGTAATTCTACTGTGTAGTAACATGGCAATTATCGATGATGAAGCTGTATGAACCGGTAAATCTGTGTAAGTGTAACATACGTATCATCGATAATGGTGTAGGTGTACTAGCACATGTATATTTAATGCAATGAGAATAACATGAATGCAGAACAAAGTACCTCGTTAAGTAAATGCTATAAGGTATACGTGTCTACAATATGTATCCGAGTCGATGAATCTATCAATCGGCATCCAGCCTCACAACATCACGTACGGTACAATCCATCGTACGTCATCCTCTACACAAGGATATGGATAAATCAACAGGTAAAACTCATCGCGTACGGTAATCCATGTAAGGAAGAAATAAACAAATAGGGATTCTATCAACCTATACAACATCGGGGTACGTATCTAAGTCTCGTACGGCATATCACTCAAAATGAAACACATTATCCATATTAAATATACCTATCTCTCAGGTCACATCCATGTCCATCTCGTATCAGGGGACCTACAAAAGTATCAACAATCCCATATCGACTTGAATCCATAAAATGACATATCACACCAAGTCATCATAACACATCGTATACTCGTTCATCACATTTATATCTCGCAATCACATTATATAAACTTCACACTTGTTCTCTATAAATTTGTAGCCATAATGATTCACTTATCCTACCATATTCTCATATGTCAATATGTCCATTAGCATCAACTTCTATCATATTATCGTTTGTAAATCCTACAATCATCTCCGTCGCATATCATTTATCAAGATATAATAATCAAACGATAATCCATATCAATGGTTGCGGGGGTGCTATACGCAATCCACCCGACTTCCCCCGTAGATATAAATCTACTCACCTGCTAAACTCCTCGCTTAGCCGTAGTCGATGCACTTCGTCGTCATGGAATCCACGCGAAGGTACCTACAATCAATATGAAATCGCAATGCTATTAACATCAAATTCCAAAATCCAAATACGGCACTCGGTGCGCTCATAGGTTAGAACCTATAGCCTACACATGCAAAACAACCAAACAACCCTCGTTGTTGACGTAAAAACGTCCAACGCCCAAATATAATATCGAGTCGCAAAACCAAGAAATCCGAATATCGGAAAATATAGCCAAAACCCTCACTAGGGTCGCTGTACATGAAAACTGCCATGCCAAATATCCAATCGCACCAATATTCATTCACAACACATATAATTATCGTCGATAATAATATATACGTCATCTCCATGACAATTAAAACCCATGTTTTATTTTACCGTAAAGCTAGTAAGCATCATTATAAAAAATTTAGCACAAGTCTAGAAATTTAACAATTCTAGCGATCACAAATATCGCAAAATAGTTTAACTTAGTGATCCAAACCATTTTCATAATTTTAATCTCACCCAAAAATGCTTTGTTAAAAATTAGTTTGCGATTAAGTTTAAAAGACAATTAGCAAAAAAATAACAAATAACATTCTCACAATTTAATTAAGTTTTCCCAAGTCTATACATCATGATTAACCACTTAAACACATCAAAACCTTAACTTGAATTTCATAACCTTATCATGAATCAACAAAACATGAACTTGAAGCTATATTAAACATCTAAATAAGCAAGCTTTAAGGATCTAAACAACAATTAAGGATTAGGGTTAGGATTTATACCTCACAAATAAGATCACCATTTAGCAACTAACTCCAAATTTATCATCCAAAATGAAGTCTTTAGTGAAGATCCAAGCTACTTTGGAGATGAAGCATTGTGGGTATGGATTAATTTATGAGTTTGTGTGAATATTTAAGGATTTGTGATGATTTTTGTGAGCATGATGAAGTGAAAATGAGCAAGGAATCAAGAGAGGGTAGCAAGGAATGGAGTTAGGCCAAGAGGAAAGAAGAGGGGGTTTTTGTGTAATTTGGGGAAATATCTAGTGTAAAATATCTACAATTATACACTTATGCAATAAAATCCAAGACACCTCATTTCCTTTTCTTTAAAATTTCAATTTTAATCATAAATATCTAGATATTTTTCTATGGATGGATTATGATTAATCTAGTGATTAGATTAGCATAGATTCATATTAGAAGTAATTAACCCAAGCTAAAATTGTAATTACCACTAATTAAGTGCATAATTAACAACTTAAAATAATAATATAATTAGGGAAAATATCAAAGTGAACCAAAACTTCCAAATAACCACTAAAACCCGCAAACTAGCTTCATTCTAGTAAAACTAGTTGCAAACAAGTCTATACATAAGTTTGATCACTATCGGGTTAAAACGGAAAATACAGACTATTTTACCCTAAAACGGAAAAATTCATATAACGATTTCAGAAACGTTACATGTCCCAACCAGGTTCAGGAAGGCCATCACAAGTGGAGACTTTGTGAAATGGCTGGATGTTATGCAATCAAGGATGTAATCCATGTACACCAACAAAGTATGATTTTGAATGTTGCACCTAAAGGGGTAAAACCCATTAGGAGCAAATGGATCTTGAGAAGATTCTTGGTGTAGATGGAAAAGTTGAGACTTTCAAAGCCATGCTTAAGTCCATCAGGATTAAAGCATGCATCGCGGAGTTGGAACATCTGTTTTGATGTGGCAGTCAAAGAGTTTGACTTCATCAAAAAGGTAAATGAACCTTGTATATACAAGAATGTTGTAGAGAGCAATATTGTCTTCCACGTATTGTACGTAGATGGCATACACTTGATAGGAAATGGTTTCCTATGCTACACTCGGTCAAGCTCCTCTTATCACGAAGATTCTCAATAGAAGATCTGGATGATACCTACTACATCTTGTGGATTATGATCTATGGTGATAGATCTAAGCGGATGTTAGAAGTGCCCCAAATCCAGGTACATTAACACCGTACAAAAGGGGTTTAGTATGGAAGATTCTAAGCGTGGTGGTTCGCCCACTTATTGAGGAATCACTCTCTCCAAAAAGATGTCTTCCAAGACTGATTTGGAGAGAGTTCGCGTGCAAGGGATACCCTATGCTGCGGCAGTAGGCTCTATCATGCATACGATTTAATATACCAGATCAGATGTAGATGACTCACTAGGTGTAGTGATCAGAAATCAATCGGATCTTGGGAGAATCACTAGACGGCTGTGGAGGACATTCTTAAGTACTTGAGAAGAACAAAAAGAATGTTCTTGGTTCAAGCTTCTAGAGTGATAAGGTCGACTGAAAGTCAGTCACAGGCATTGTCTTTACCCTCAGTGGAAGGACGGTATGTTGGAAGAGTTCCATGCTAGATACCATGGCATACTAGACGATAAAGGCTGAATACATTGCTACCAACGATGCTACCAAAGAGGTTGTCTGGACATTTCTTCTTCATGAGATGAATAAGGTTCCTACCATTGAGCGTCTAATAACTGTTATTGTGACAACAATGGAGTTGTGGCTTTGGCTTAGGAACGCAGGTCCCATCAGCATTCCAGACATATTCTGAGGACAGTATCACCTGATCAGGGAGATGGTTGATCTCCAAGGGATCGAGATTAGGAGAGTTGACACGAAAGATAACACGGCGGATCTACTCAAAAAGGCCTTTCCTTTGAGAGACTTCTATAGGACGTTGAGTATGAGATACTGCAACAAATGGCCTTAGTGCAAGTGGGAGATTGTTAGTTATATGTATGCCCTAGAGGCCATTACTGTACATGTGATGTATATTGTAGTGGATGCTTGGACATATATAGGGAGGACTTTCTTGCTCGACATGATAGTATGCTATCTGGTTGCATTTTATCTTAACATGTACACTTATTGTCTCTCTATTACATGTTGATAAATCCCTTAGGATGAGTACTTGGCTACCAGGATTATGATGCAGATCATACTAGTGGGGCAGAAGTAGTCGGTAAGTACATCCTTAGATTGTTTCTACTCGTGGAAGTATCGAGACAGGGCATCGATATTCCAAAGTAGACTAGAGTATACGCTTCTCGACCCATATGATGGGCGATGGATGATCCCATATCCATTGGTATTTGACATCAGAGAAGGTATACGGGTGCTCAGTGGAGACTGGGTACACTGGACGGACTCGCCGAGAACTCCTAGATGGTATTATACCTATCGTCAGATAGCAGTTCTCTGGTGACACTGGTACAGGTTAGTCTGTCGACCCGAGATCGTCATAGAGTCTTGTGTGATTCCTACTGTGATTTGAATTCCACCATACCATGTTCAAGAGATCATGCAAAAAGGTGGTTTTTGGGTACAGTCCCGAGTCACATAAAGGAAATGAGCGATAGGAGGGGATTCGTCTCTCCCGGTATTGCGGGTTGATGTTGGGCTATGCTTGATTAGCCATAACAGGAAATCCCTGGCCAGGGTTGCTGAGATCTACTGGTAAGTGTTATCTGTAGTTTCTCAAACCGTTATGGACCTTGCATCGGCATGACTTATCAGTCTATTGGGGTCTGACGTTATACCACCCCTAGGCTGCGATATACGACATATCTGACGAAGAGACCGGACTGTACGGTAGTGTTACTGATTGGATTTGCAGGAGTATGAGTAGGCTTGCTTGTTGATCTTCTGATCACTCAATACCCGGGTGGCCGTTACGTTTAGCAGACCGCTTGCGGCTTGTGGGTGACTGATATGATCACCACATACTGCCGGCGTATTGACGAGTCTTTAGAGTCCTACACAGAGCTTTCCTGGTTCATGCAAAATGAAGTAGGAGCATATATGTGATATGTGTGGGACCGAGATTAATGCGCGTATGTGATACCGCATTCTATTCTCGCGATATGTGATATCGAACGGTTATATGTGATTTATCCGGGTTATCGGATCAAGTGTTGATTCGATAAGTTGTTACATTTGATATTAGTTGGTTGTATGTGATATAGCCGGATTATTAAATCAAGTGTTGATTTGATAATTTAATATATAATTATATATTTGATATATTAACATACATTAACTAATATTTACTGACTAAACATTTCTTTTTCTCACTTGTGTGCATATAGTATATATGTGATATATATTAATGTACATTTTATTTGGGTCATGCTTGATGCTACATGCTACATGGGTGTATGAGACTCAAACCATGCTTGATATAATGAAGGGTTTTATTTATCCAAATAATTCAAAATTGATGGAAATTGGATTAATGGTTGAAGCTTGGAGAAGCTTGTGGAACCATTGACTAAGTCCACAAGTTTTGTTTTGCTTGAGATATTTATTAACCTAACCATTATCGATAGCCATAGTTAAGTCTCTACATGAGTTAGTGTATGACACTAACTCACCCATGCTTGCTATTCTCACCTCATGAGGTTCATTCTCATCTCCACTTCATCTTCTTCTTCATTTGAGAATAAGCTTGCTAGCTTTTTTCTAAGTGAGAAAATATTGTGAGAAAATTAAATCTAAAGTGAGCTCATTTCCTACTTCATCATCCTTTACTATATTAGCCATTTAGTTTAGGGTGTTTGCTTCACTAATCTACCATTAGTGAAGAGGTAGCAGGAGCTTGAGTCTCCTCGACGTAGATCATCTTTGGCCTCGAAGACTTCGATTAAGCTTGTTCATTTCTTCATGTGACCCCTACTAGAGTTCGAGTGTTCACTACTTGGAGCGAAGGGACTACTACACAGAACTTTAGAAGTGAAGGACCGGTCTACAAAGGTTGTATTCCTCATTCAATTAGATGTAAAGTTTTTACATTGTTAGTTCATCTAAATCTCTAGTTAAGATTCTAGGGTTAGGGTTCTTTAGTACGGAAAAAATTTGAAAACGGCATGGACGATGCCTCCCGAAACCTTGTTGTCGTGCTAGGTAACCCTACAGCTACTTCGCATTGAGTGTGTTCCCACTGTTATCTGATTACTACCCTACCATGGCTTAAAGGAGCTATGCAAACAGGTAGTAGTTGGGTGCAGTCCCGAAGCACTTAGAGGCAGTAGCGGTTGGATAGGATTCGTATCTCCCGGTATTGACGGTTGATATCGCGCTGTGTTCGGAAGGCCATTACACAAAGTCATTGGCCAAGGCAAGCGAGATTTACTGGTAGGTACTCCAGTAGTTTCTTAGCGTGTTTTGGGCTACACTCCGACACGACTTATTGCGCTATTAGAGGTCTGATGATTACCGCCCTAGGCCCGATATACAATACTCTTAGACGAACAGACCGGACTATACGGAGATTATCACAGGTAGGCTCAATAGGAGTTCGAATGAGTTATTCTCATCGGCCTTCTTATCGATAAATACCTGGGTAGCCGTTACGTGCAGCTAGTACCTGCTTGCGGCTTATGGTCAAACCCACTGCCAGTGTAGCGTCGAGTCTTTAGAGTCCCACACAGTGGGTTTCCCTGCATCGGGCAAAAGATGTAGAGGTCGTATGGTTTTACGATAGGATTCGATCACGTACGTGTACTTGTGCACGGATGACGATTCAGACAAATAATACTTGTGGGCTTTGGTGTAAGCCAGATCCTAGTATTATACTGATGGATTATTTTCGTTTCATTTGTATTCGTAATTTTCGGATTACGGATATGGATATGTATATACGGATGAGGGGAATTTTTGTAATTTGTTCAAAGATGCTTCTAGACGAAGACACCGAATATTTTGTATTAAATATTTTAGGTTAAATGTTTATTGCATTATTAGGTGGAGGAAATGGGGTGGATATTTGCATATTTTTTAGCATGGCACTTAGTGACACATGGAGGGTTTTCAACCCATAACTCACTAAGTTGAATATGAACCATATTTCATTTTCTAATATGGATTATTCTATTGAGAAAGGGGATGGTTCAATTTGAGAAAAGAGAGTCCATTCTCTTTTCTATGCAAAAACTTCACTAGCTTTTTCCTCAAGTGTTCTTCTTCTACCTCTAGCTTTTCATCTCTCATGAGTTGAGAAACGTAAGGCTATGAGAGAAAAACCATTCCATCTATATTCTCTACATCATCTAGGTCATCTACTATAGCGAACTAGGTGCCCTAGTTACTTCAGTTTTGAGGTGGGAGCTCGATTTACAGACTCTCGGGTGGATCGTCTTTGACATGAGAGGACCGACAAGGAGGCCCGATCCAAACGATCCATGGAGCCTATGACGAGGAGGAGGACATCGATAAGATTACTCGAAGGACTTGAAATCATGAGGTATAAACTTCTTTCCGAGTAGTTAACCTCATTCATGTTTGCTAGTTAGAGTTTAGCAACGATCCTGGAGTTCAATTAGGTGTTGCGATCTTTGTAAAAATCGTTTTTTAAATCTTCCGCCTCCCCGCGAACCCGTGGGGTGCACAACATTGACTTACACTCTCTACATCACCTAGGTCATCTAGTATAGCGAACTAAGTGCCCTAGTTTTCTCGTATTTGAGGTTGGAGCCCGGACTATAGACTCTCGGGTGGATCGTATTTGACTTGAGGAGGCCGATGAGGAAGCGCCGATCCGTTACGTCCTTGGAGCTTGTAATAACCTAGTTCATTTATACCAATTCCAGTTCCCGTATTTATTTATCTGTGGTATTTTATTGATTTATCGTGTTTGGGTGTGAATGGTATATTACATTTTATATTGCATTTGACCCGACCCGCTTGCTTGAACTTGTTTGATTCATATTTATGAATTACCCTGACTTGTTACATAGACACGTGCATCTAGTGTATATTACATACTGGCATTTCATCTAGCATCGCATATTTTACATATAACATTTTAGGTCATGTAAAATAAATTAAAATTTCATTTCATAGCCTACATGATACCCCTAACCCCGTGGTAGCATCCGCGCATCTTGTTCTCGTCCCGTTCAGTGAAACGGACGTGTTTGGATGGCTACGCGCACGTATGTGCATCCGTTCTTAGGGGAATGCATTTTCGTTACCTGAGCATTCATTTTGAAATTTGGAAGTTGCATATATTTTTTATATTTTAAAACCGGATTTTTAGACCCGACCCGGGCATGTTTTGGAGTAAGTTTGTATTTACCAAAATCTCAAAACAGACTAATATTATATTCCTTAATTCTTTATAAACTATTATATAAGTTAATTAAACTAAAATATATTTTAGTTTTTATCCTAACTGTTACGTATCATGTTATATTTATTCTATTTATTTTTTTAAAAGAAAATAAAAGATTTTTCCTAACTATTAGTACTCTCTCTCTTTCTCTTTCTTCCTCTCTTTCTCTCTCTCCCTCTCTCTCTCTCTTAGCGCTATCTCTTTCTCTCTCTCCCATATAAAAACAAAACCATCTCTCCTCACTGTTCACCACTCCCTTTCTCTCTCCTCTCGCTATATTTCTTTCTCTCTATATATATATATATTTATATCTTTCTTCCTTCTTCTTTTAAAAAAAACCCACGAACCCTAACCCGCCTGCTTCCGCAGCCGCTGCCCCCTCGCCTACCTCGTCGCCGTTGTTATCACCGTCGCCGTCTCGTCGCCGTCTCCTCACCATCATCGACACCCCCACCTCCTCTCTCATCACCCGAGACCTGCACACACCCAACGGCAGAACCGAGCCCCTGCACACCACTTCACCGCCGGAGTTGATCGCCGCTGTTGATCTCGTAGCCACCATCTCGTCTCCCAGACCATCGTACACCCAGTGAGCCCTTGCACTCCATTTCCTTCCCCTTCTTTCTTCTTCCTTTCTTTTCTTACCTTTCTTCTGTTTTTTTTAAGAAAAGGCACTCTGTTCTTTGAAGGTCACCTCGCCGGAGCTCCGTCGACATCCTCACGACCCCTCTCCGCAAACCACAGTGAGCTTCCCCTCTTCTCATTCTTCTTCTTCCTCTTTCCCTTCTTCTCTTTCCTTCTTTCTTTCTTTTCTTTTCTTTTCTGTAAATCTTGATCTCTGTAGATCGCCGGAGCCGGAAGTGACGTCGACGATCTCGAAGACCCAGCGAACGTACCTAACTCGTGTGATCACCCTCGTGTGTTGTTTGCATCCGTTCCGTGTACCGTGTGCGCGTCGCGACTTTTCGCCGACGTGAGACGTTCCGTACACCCCGTTTCTTGATCCGTCTAGGCAACTTAATCTTTCTACATGCTATTTAAATCATTATATATCTATTTAAATATGTATCATACCTGTAGTGTAGATCTAGTACCACATGTTTCATTTCATCACGTTTCGATGTTCCATTTGCATTCGCTTTTATCATTTTATATCTAGATCATGAAAATAATCTTGTTATATTGTAGATTACATTACAATGCATCCACACCGATATTTATATCACATATTGCTTAGTTGTATAGCCCACATTACCATTTGATAGTTTTTATAATGTTTCGGATACCTATTTGCCCCATCTCTTTAGAATATAGATAATTGCACCCATAGATCCTATTAAGACATAATAACGTGATATTAACATTCCATGTTTGATAAAGTGTATCTTAATTAGTGTTGGAACTATAACTTTAACCCTAATCGATAACTGTGCATCCATATGATTGAATCTATACCAATTTTGCATACTACATCACATTATTCCATTTTATTGTTACATTGGTACCCTATACTTGTTTTTGTGTATCCATGCTTATTATGGTTTGATTATGAGCACCCATGTGATACTTGGGCACCCCCTGACATGACTTGATACGCTACTGCTTGACCCGACTTGATATTGTGCACTACTTGACATGTTTGGATACATATACACTACCTGACTTGACCTGATGTAGCATAGCTTGACCTATTACCTGATCTTGTTACTAATGCCAACAATCTTGACCTGTTGTCCCTATGGACATTTCCTGTTGTCTATTCAAACAAACTTGTACCTGCTTGACCCTGTGTTGGCATTAGCTCTATATTTATCAATACCTGACTTGAATATATAACTTGGGGGTATAGGGAAATGAATGATGAAACCTGACTTGTAACTCGACAGTTCAACACCTTTACTGATCAATTTTACGGGCTAGGCCAGCCCCGGGATGATGCTGCTGACATCATTCGTCGTTACCTACTACCTTTTACTGCCTTGCGGCACGTCTCGGATTCACCCCGAGAGTCTTAGACCATGGTCCCGGGTACACACGGGATACTATTGAGTTACATCGATGATTCATCAAATTGATTTCAAAGACTTGAGAGTAGTTAACCCAATAGACCAGTCTAGATTACTCACTACACATTACCCTCACTGTCCTCATTTATATTACTGTTATACTTGTTTTATCGTTTATACTCATACCTGCATGTCTTTCTATCCCTGTTTATATTATTGCTTGATATTATGACGCACTGACATCTGGGTTTTGCATGGCCCAGATTCTCTGCCATTGCCGCAGGCCGAGCACGAGTATTTCAGTCAGCAGGCCGAGCAGTGAGGACCTGTTAGTATTTTAGTTTTATCTATGCATTTTCATTCCTGATGTGAGCCCGCATTATGGGACGTACATTCCAGTTTATTATTGTATTGGATCTTTTGCTTCCGCATTATTTTATTCTTGACTCGTTATTCTGGCTCATGGACATGTATTGGATAGTTATTATTTTTGTTCTTGATATCTCTACAGCCGTAATGTGACTATGGAGGGATGTTTCCTATCCACAGGTAGCATGGTTGGCTCTGTCACGTGCCTATCTTAGCGTACTCTGGGAAGCGGGGCGTGACAGGGTTTGTTTGGTATCAGAGCACATAGGATCTAGGTTAATCGGGTTTGATTCTTTTATAGTTGGGTATTGGACCCAATACACGAATCAGAATACTCGTGATTAAGAACATGTCCTGCCACCTTACCGTCTTACCATTTTTGAATCATAACTTCCTCCTGATTCTACTTTTACGATATGCAAACCTCTTTTGCATCTCGACTCGAAACCTGGTTTCTTATTGTTTATCTCTAGAACTTAGGCGACTTGAGTGGAGTTATGTGATTGTAACTATGAACTGCAGCATGGTTACAACGCGGTACTCTATTTAAGTGACTTGGAGTTCTAGTTTTGATTCATATCCTTGATTCATGATCATCATTCATCGCAAGTTTTGAATCTTGTTTAGAATACTAATCCTCTTTGATGTTTTGGTTGCAGAATCATGGAAGCCAGGAATTTACAGTCTTACCAGAGGCGTATGGATGACGCCACTTTGCTTGGAGTAATTCGTGACTTGCTAGAGGACCACAAGCAGCAGAAGCCGGCGTCCACACCAAACCAAACTCCCGTACGCAGAGGTATTCCGGTGAACTGACGTGGCGTAACACCTATGAAGAAGCCTGTCGTTGCTGATCGGAGAAGGAGCGTGATTTATGACTTTTGCCGTTTACCTGGGCATGTGCAAAAGGATTGTCGAAGGAAGTTTTGACTCTGTTTAAACTGTGGGTCGGCAGACCACACTATCGATGCTTGTCTGTCGAAGCTTCGTCGGAAAGCAGATGTTAGGAGGCCAGTTTTGCCCAAGCAAAAAGGAAGGGTGTTGTGCGATTACTGCCAACGACCGGGCTATTTCTGGAGAGATTGTCGAAGGAGACTTAGACTTTGTCTTATTTGTGGATCATCTGATCATACCATTGATACTTGTCCGTTAAAGCTAAGATTGAAAGAAGATACTCAGGAGCCACCGCAAAAGCAGTTTCCGGAGCAGGAGCAATTAACTCAGGGAGCTAATCAGGCTCAAGCTTTTACCCTGACGGCTGAAGCGGCTAAAGCTTCAGAGGAAGTCGTTTCAGGTATCCTACTTGTTCATGCTTTTCTCGCATTAGCGTTATTCAATTCTAGTGCATCCCATTGATTTATGTCGTCCAAGTTTATTATTACACACTTGATTACTTGCACGACCCTGTCTAGTTATTGGGACATACACACTGGGAATGGGAAGATCATATCTAGTAAAGAATGTAAGGATTGTGCAATTGTTGTTTGCGGACGGGAGATTTTCGCAGATTTCTCGCTGATTAATACCGGTAGTTATGAAGTTATCTTGGGAATGGATTTTTCTCGGTACTTTCCACGCTCACATTGATTGTAGGGCAAAGAAAGTAAATTTCCAGATTCCCGGACATCCAGAGTTTATCTTTACTGGAGGAAGCAGATCTGTCGGGCCAGTCGAGTTTAGGGCTAGGCCGACAACTAATGTTCTTTCATCGATGGAAGTTGATAAAGAAGAAGCGCCAGCTGTAGTTCGAGATTTCATGGACGTGTTTGAAGACAACTCGGGATTACCGCCGAAACGGGACGTGGAGTTCGAGATCGATCTTATTCCTGGTGCAGCGCCAATTTCTAAAGCATACTATCAAATGGCACTAGTGGAGTTAGAAGAAGTTAAGAAGCAGCTTGCTGAATTACTTGAGAAGGATTGGATTCACAGCAGTAACTCACCTTGGGGAGCTCCAGTTCTTCTAGTCAAGAAAAAAAATTGCACAAGAAGGATGTGCGAGTTTTGGCTTGAAGAAGTGAAGTTTTTGGGGCATGTCGTATCCAGAGATGGAATCGCCGTTGATCCCGAGAAGATTACAGCAGTTCGAGATTGGCCGATTCCGAAGAACGTTGCAGAGATTAAAAACTTTCTTGGACTTGCCGGGTATTACAGAAGGTTCATAGAGAATTTTGCTCGTCTGGCTGAGCCTTTAACCCAAGCTTACGCGCAAGGAAGTACTATTTGTGTGGACGGATAAGTGAGCGTCAGCTGTTGAGGCATGGAAGCAGAGATTGATAACCGCTCCTATTTTGACCGTGCCAGACAATTCCGGAGGATTGGTGATTCACAGCGACGCATCTGGGAAAGGATTGGGATGTGTTTTGATGCAGCACGGGAAGGTTATAGCTTACGTATCGAGACAGTTGAAGACCCAAGAGAAGAATTACTCAACTCATGATTTGGAGCTAGCAGCAGTGATTTTCGCTTTGAAGATTTGGAGACACTATTTATTGGGCGAAAGGGTCAAAGTATTCACCGATCACAAAAGCCTGAAGTATGTGTTCACGCAGAAGGAGCTTAATATGAGGCAGCGTAGATGGTTGGAGCTGATGGCTGACTACGATCTTGATCTTAAGTACCATCTGTGAAAAGTTAATGTTGTGCCGGATGCGCTTAGTCGGTTGCCAGCAATTCAGATGTTGTCTACACAGAAGGAACTTATTGAAGACTTTCGAAGATTCGATTTGGAATTGTGCTACCGCATTCTTCGGGACAATTGATGCAGCTGCAAATACAGTCGTCGTTGATCGAGAATATTAAAGCAGCACAATTGCGGGACCCAAGATTGCAGAAGTTTCGAGAACAGGTTGAAGCTGGACTTCGAACGGACTTATTGATTCATGAAGATAGTTCGTTGCGATATGGTATCCGTTTACGTGTACCAAAGGGAGATATTCGCGAAGAACATATGAAGGAGGCGCACAGTTCAGCATATTCCGTACATCCAGGAGGCACGAAGATGTACTGAGATATACGACAGCATTTCTGGTGGGATGGCATGAAACGGGAGATTGCCCGCTTTGTAGCAAAGTGCTTGGTGTGTCAGCAAGTTAAGACTGAATATCAACGGGTTGCTGGTTTATTGCAACCACTTCCGATTCCTCAATGGAAGTGGGAACATATAACCATGGATTTCGTGACGGCTTTACTGCGGAGTCCAAAAGGCAACAATGCAGTTTGGGTGATTGTTGATCGATTGACCAAGGCATCTCATTTCATCCCATTTCGAGTTGGTCAATCAACAGAAGCTTTAGCAGAACGGTACATGCAGGAGATTGTAAGATTGCATGCAGTACCGGTGAGCATCGTGTCCGACCGTGACACCCGTTTCTTATCGGACTTTTAGAGGAGCTTACAGGAATGTTTAGGGACTCGATTGAAGTTTAGTACAGCATATCATCCTCAGACAGATGGCCAGTCGGAGAGAACGATCCAAACTCTTGAAGACATGTTGAGAATTTACATGCTAGACTTCAAGGGTTCATGGGTGGATTATCTACATTTGGTGGAGTTTTCTTACAACAACAGTTTCCAGGCGACTATTCAGATGGCTCCATTCGAAGTTTTATATGGTTGCAAGTGTCGTTCACCTGTTTGTTGGGACGATGTTGGAGAACGAAAATTGTTGGGACCGGACTTGATCGTGCAAACAGTTGAGAAGGTTAATACTATCCGGAATCATATGAAAGCAGCACAAGACCGACAAAAGAGTTGGGCAGATACATCAGAAGACCTCTAGAGTTCACCGTTGGTGATTTGGTATTCTTGAAGATATCACCGACTAGAGGGGTGATTCGTTTCGGATGTCGAGAAAAGCTTAGTCCTCGATTCGTTGGACCTTTTAAGATTTTGGAGCGTGTTGGAGAAGTAGCGTATCGTTTGGCGTTACCGCAATTTTTGTGGAATGTTCATGACGTGTTTCATGTATCTCAACTCCGTAAGTATGTTCGAGATGAAACACACGTGCTGGATCATTCGGAGCTGACTGTCCGAGAAGATTTGACTTTTGAGGAGCGACCGATGTCGATTGTGGATCGAAGAGAAAAGGTTCTTAAGAACAAAGTTATCCCTCTTGTACTTGTTTCTTGGGGTAATCACTCACATGGAGAATCAACTTGGGAACGAGAACATGAGATCTGGCAGAGCTTTACACATCTATTCTTGTAGTTTCTTGAGTGTTTAACCTTTCTTGTTCTTGGAATTTCGAGGACGAAATTCTTTTTGTAGTTGGGTATAATGTAACAACCTAGTTCATTTATACCAATTCTAGTTCCCGTATTTATTTATCTGTGGTATTTTATTGATTTATCGCGTTTGGGTGCGAATGGTATGTTACATTTTACATTGCATTCAACCCGACCCGCTTGCTTGAACTTGTTTGATTCTTATTTATGAATTACCCTGACTTGTTACATAGACACGTGCATCTAGTGTATATTGCATACTGGCATTTCATCTAGCATCGCATATTTTACATATAACATTTTAGGTCATGTAAAATAAATTAAAATTTCATTTCATAGCCTGCATGATACCCCTAACCCCGTGGTAGTATCTGCGCATCTTGTTCCCGTCCCGTTCAGTGAAACGGACGTGTTTGGATGGTTACGCGCACGTACGTGCATCCGTTCTTGGGGGTATGCATTTTCATTACCTGAGTATTCATTTTGAAATTTAGAAGTTGCATATATTTTTCATATTTTAAAACCGGATTTTTAGACCCGACCCGGGCATGTTTTGGAGTAAGTTTGTATTTGCCAAAATCACAAAACGGACTAATATTATATTACTTAATTCTTTATAAACTATTATATTTATTAATTAAACTAAAATATATTTTATTTTTTATCGTAATTGTTACGTATCATGTTATATATATTCTGTTTATTTTTTTAAAAGAAAATAAAAGATTTTTCCTAACTATCAACACTCTCTCTCTTTCTTTTTCTTCCTCTATTTCTTTCTCTCCCTCTCTCTCTCACCACTATCTCATTCTCTCTCCCATATAAAAACAAAACCATCTCTCCTCACTGTTCACCACTCCTTTTCTCTCTCCTCTCGATTCTCTCTCTCTCTCCTCTCGCTATATTTCTTTCTCTCTATATATATATATTTATTTATTTCTTCCTTCTTCTTTTAAAAAAACCCACGAACCCTAACCCGCCTGTCTCCGCAGCCGTCGCCCCCTCGCCTACCTCATCGCCGTTGTCATCATCGTCGCCGTCTCGTCGGCGCCTCCTCACCATCATCGACACCTCCACCTCCTCTCTCATCACCCGAGACCTGCACACACCCAACGGCAGAACCGAGCCCCTGCACACCACTTCACCGCTAGAGTTGATCGCCGCCGTTGATCTCGTCGCCACCATCTCATCTCCCAGATCACCGTACACCCAGTGAGCCCTTGCACTCCATCACCTTCTTTCTTCTTCCTTTTTTTTCTTTCCTTTCTTTTGTTCTTTTTAAGAAAAGGCTCTCTGTTCTTTGCAGGTCACCTCGCCGGAGCTCCGTCGACCCCGTCAACACCCTCACGACCCCTCTCCGCAAACCACAGTGAGCTTCCCCTCTTCTCATTCTTCTTCTTCCTCTTTCCTTTCTTCTCTTTCCTTCTTTCTTTCTTTTCTTTTCTTTAAATCTTGATCTCTGTAGATCGCCGGAGCTGGAAGTGACGTCGACGATCCCGACGACCCAGCCAACGTATCTGACTCGTGTGATCACCCTTGTGCGTTGTTTGCATCCGTTCCGTGTACCGTGCGTGCGTCGTGATTTTTCGCCGACGTGAGATGTTCCGTACACCCCGTTTCTTGATCCGTCTAGGCAAGTTAATCTTTCTACATGCTATTTAAATCATTATATATCTATTTAAATATGTATCATACCTGTAGTGTAGATCTAGTACCACAAGATTCATTTTATCACGTTTCGATGTTCCATTTGCATTCGCTTTTATCATTTTAGATCTAGATCATGAAAATTATCGTGTTACATAGTAGATTACATTACAATGCATCTACACCAATATTTATATCACATATCGCTTAGTTGTATAGCCCACATTACCATTTGATAGTTTTTATAATGTTTCGGAAACCTATTTGCACCCATCTCTTTAGAATATAGATAATTGCACCCATAGATCCTATTAAGACATAATAACGTGATATTAACATTCCATGTTTGATAATGTGTATCCTAATTAGTGTGGGAACTATAACTTTAACCCTAATCGATAACTGTGCATTCATATATTTGAATCTATACCTATTTTGTATACTACATCACATTATTCCATTTTATTGTTACATTGGTACCCCCATACTTGTTTTTGTGTACCCATGCTTATTATGGTTTGATTATGAGCACCCACGTGATACTTGGGCACCCCCTGACATGACTTGATGCACTACTACTTGACCCGACTTGATATTGTGCACTACTTGACATGTTTGGATACATATACACTACCTGACTTGACCTGATGTACCTTAGCTTGACCTGTTTCCTGATCTTGTTACTAATGCCAACAATCTTGACCTGTTGTCCCAACGGACATTTCCTATTGTCTATTCAGACAAACCTGTACCTGCTTGACCCTGTGTTGGCATTAGCTCCATATTTATCAATACCTGACTTGAATACATAACTTGGGGGTATGGGAAAATGAATGATGAAACCTGACTTGTAACTCCACAGTTCGACACCTTTACTGATCAGTTTTACGGGCTAGGCCAGTCCCGGGATGATGCTGCTGACATCATTCGTCGTTACCTACTACCTTTTACTGCCTTGCGGCACGTCTCCGATTCAGCCTGAGAGTCTTAGACCGTGGTCCCGGGCATGCACGGGATACTATTGAGTTACATCGATGATTCATCAAATTGATTTCAAAGATTTGAGAGTAGTTAACCCAATAGACCAGTCTAGATTACTCACTACACATTACCCTCACTGTGCTCATTTATATTACTGTTATACCTATTTTACCGTTTATACTCATACCTGCATGTCTTGCAACCCCTGTTTATATTATTGCTTGATATTATGACGTACTGACGTCTGGGTTTTGCATGGCCCAGATTCTCTACCATTGCCGCAGGCCGAGCAGGAGTATTTCAGTCAGCAGGCCGAGCAGTGAGGACCTGTTAGTATTTTAGTTTTATCTATGCATTTTCATTCCTGATGTGAGCCCGTATTAGGGGACGTACATTCCAGTTTATTATTGTATTGGATCTTTTGCTTCCGCATTATTTTATTCTTGACTCGTTATTCTGGCTCATGGACATGTATTGGATAGTTATTATTTTGTCCTTGATATCTTTACAGCCGTACTGTGACCGTGGAGGGATGTTTCCTATCCACAGGTAGCATGATTGGCTCTGTCACGTGCCTATCTTAGCGTACTCTGGGAAGCGGGGCGTGACAGAGCTTGTGAAGAGGAGGAGGACAACGACAAGAAGACCCGAAGGACTTGAAATCATGAGGTATAACATTCTATTCATGTAATTTACCACATAGTAGTTTGCTAGTTAGGGTTTAGTATCGATCCTGGAGTTCGAGTCGGTGTTACGAACCCTGAAAAAAATCTTTTTTTACATATTCAGCCTCCCCGCGAATGCGTACGGTGCATAACATTGACTTACAGTGGTATCATAGCCTACTAAACCATTACTAGCTCATTAGCAAGTAAGAACTTCGATCGTCGGAAAACACGATAACGGAACACTCACACCCTCATGTTTCTGTCGAATTTTAAAACTGCAAGAAAAAATATTTCAAAGGGATTAAAATTCAGTGCAGGGAATTCTAAGATCACTGTAGAAAAACGAGTCACTGACTCGCCAAGAAGACCGTGGAAGCACAGAGAAACGGTGGGTTTCGCCGCGGTTCCGTGGCCAATTCAAGGCCGAGTCGGTTCGTTTTTCTACTGTGTTTCTTATTTTGGGTGTTCTGTCTTCTTGTATATTTGGTTTCTACCCAGTATTTTTCTGAGTGCTGGTTTGTACTTGGGATAGAAACGGAAAATATGTTTCGATCAAAATTCTAAATATTCTTGGCTAACCGGATCTTTTGTGTTGTTATATGTGTTTTTAAACTTCAGCTAATTTCTATATGTCGGTTAGTTTGAGGTATCACATATCTGTTGGTTTGTGTATATGAATTTTGTTGGATCGTCGTGGATAAATAGCCGGGAATATGATAAGAGTGTTGTTTTTCCATTCATTTGATGTAAAATTATAAAGTGATGTAATATTATTTTGCGGGGTACATCCGGGTTGAGATTGTAGCCACCGTTGTATTATTTCTTTTACTATTTTCTGCTCCCAGTATAGACCCAAGGTGGGGTGCATAAAATACCGGGTTCTTTGAAGTGCCGGGTGGCCAACACATTTTACTGAAGGAGATTGCTTCACTTCGGAAATTTGGCGGGTAGTTTGCCGCACCCGTAGAGGTCTGAGGTAGGGTTTGGCAATTCATCATGACCGTGGAATCCGTCTTTCGTTACAGGCTTAAACGAAACGTGGAATTCCTAGTATATCTATTATGTTCATCTATGATCTAAAATGTCTATTATTGCGTGAGACGAATGGTTATTATATATATGCTATATAGGAGACGTTGCTTATGTTTTTCACCCGCGTTAGTCCAGCCCTCGCTCTGGCGTTAGTTAAGTAACCTAACGGTGTTAGACGGGGCCCAGTGGCGAATGCGGATGGCATAAGCATACATCACATTTTCGTTTCTCTCTGTGATGATAGGTGTAAATGATGGGACTGCATTAGATTAATGCAAAGCAAACAAACCAAAGTTGAATCGTTGGAACACTTTTAAAACTACTCGGTTTTTTCAAAACAGAAACTTTTAAAATGTGGAGCTTAAACCACTCCTTTAAAAGCTATCATGGTTCCTTCGACTATATCAAGTTCACTACGTTCACAGTTTCTCCAAAACCATTCGTAACCCTCCATCATTTCATATCAATATTCAGTAGTATTCAAGCTATGTTTGTTGACCTTCGCCAATGCATAGTGATTGGTAGCTGCTGGATATTCATATATAGCATAGATAGATACGTTGGTTTGGGACAGTCGTACTATTTTGTTGGCATTCGTCAAGGATAAGTACGGATGGGTTCAAATTAACCTGGGCAATGGCGGGTAGAACTTGACATGTGACTTATGATTTGTTGGCCTTCGTCAAGGTCATAAAAGCATGGGCAAAAATCCACATCGGGAGTTTCTAAAGAATCTAAAATTTGCTAGTGTTGCATACTGATTGGAGTGTGATAATTTTGGTAGGATTCCTTCAAGATTATCAGATAATGATATTTTGATCCCGATCCTACTTTGAGTATCCGCTACTCCTCGGAAGATTTTTTCACTACACAATCAATTCTATAAACCAAGTAGGTGACTAGAACGGTGTTAGCGGGGCTACGCCTCCACGGAAAAGAGCTTATGTCACTACTAAAATAGGGGGTTGCCCCTACGGATAACGGAATCCGTAGGGGCAGATTTAGTTTGGCCCTACGGATTAGTCCATAGGTCCAAAAGGTTGCCCCTACGGTCCTTACAAATTAATTTAAAAAATATTAAATCGTAAATTGTTGTTTGCCCCTACGGATCCGCAAACCAAGAACCTACGGACTTATCCGTAGGGGCATCTAAATAGAGATTTAATTAAAAGGGCACGGATCGATCCCTACGCTCATTACCTAAAAATTATTTTCCTATCGCGCGCGAACCCAAAATCGCCAAACCCTCGTTCCCGTCGATCGCCTATGTTTCGTCGCCAGCGCTGGCCGATTTGTTGTCGCCACCGCCTGGGCTTTCCTCATCTCCGATTTTGTCGTCGCCTCCTTTCGTCGTCGCCTCCGATCGATCGTCGACGCCTTCACTGCACAGGTTAGGAAATCTTAAATTAAACAAATATTTGATTATTTTTGGGCTAGGGTTCATGGTTTGGGTACCGATGAGGCATCCGTTGGGTTTAGCGTTAGGGTTAGGGTTGCGGTTGGGGCTGGGGCTGGGGCTGGGGTTGCGGTTGGGGTTGGGGTTCGGCAGAGGGTTGCGGTTGGGGTTAGGGTTAGGGTTGGGGTTAGGCTGGGTATTAAAATCTTAAGATAAGCAAGTATAATCATTTTAGAGTAAGGATCCAAAATGATTTGATTACTTTTATGGCAATGCAGTCATCTGGACATCATCTCCGAGGATGGGGAGTTTTAAATGTTCTCTTGAGTGTGTAGTCCAAACAAACTTCACGGTATGGAAGTAAAATTCTGATAATTTGTTTAAAATTCTTTAGTAGAAATGCCTATTTTTAAGCGAAGACTATCTAAATAGGAAGGAGAATAGGTTCAGTCAACGACCACCTAGAGGCCAAGATTTATCATGAATGGATCATACAATGATCCCGCATCTCCCCCAAAATTTATACACCTCCACCTACTACATAACTCCTAAAAGTATAACCCCTTTGTTAATGCTTCATATAATATGCTTATACAATACTAAATCATAGTTGTGAGATGTGCTGGACTTTCTTCTTTTGGTTTGTTTATCTGTCTATTTGTCTCATTATTCAAGGTCTAAGTTTCAGCTAAAATCTATGTCACTTGATGGAAATGTTATTTGAAAAAGCATTGTACTGTATGATACCTTGATTAGTTATGTTGATTGTAGATTAATGAGTGGGGCTGCATACTTTTCTAATTCCTATTGGTCAGAGAGTTGCCTTTTTGAATGTTACGTGACGTTTATTTATCTGTTGCTAGTCAAATAGGATGTGTAGTCCAAGTATATCATGCTTTGTTGCCCGTTAACATCCAGCGTACTGTCTACTTTTAAAGATGTATTGCAAGTCTGGTTTTAATTAGAATCTTATTGTTTATTACCAGATCTTATTTACATGTAAAAGGAAGGAACCTTCTTATGGAACAGGAATAATCTATACAGGGCAGATTGGTTTCTAATTAAATTAACAAATAAAATAAACTTCACGAAAAACTGTAAGATCATTATCCAAATTTTGTTTATGAAATTGACTGTAACAAAGGAATTACTGATTTTATAGTAGCTTTTCGAAATAGTAATAACTAGATACGGATATCAAAAACTTTAATTTTCTTTCTCCAAAATACCTTTTCCCGCACTATGTTTCATTTAATTTTTTTTCACTTATGACCGCTCTCTTTTCACATTTATTTCATCTTGCTTCACATCATTTCCTTCCTATATCAAGGTACTTCATTTCATTTCTCTCCTTTTCGTTGTCTTTGTGGAACATCCTATTGGAGGAATCTTTATACATGTGTAGTCAAAGAAGCTCTTTGTGAGGCTGAAGTTCCAAGGTTTCTTATAGGAGTTTCAAGGATTTCTTATAGGAGAATATGCAGGACTAGATTTGATGACGATGACGGGAGCAGCGAGGGGTGGTAGGAGCTCTAGCCGCGGCACCGGCAGAGGCAGAGGTAGAGCGGTTAAGCCGCCCGGAGAGCTGCGTAGGGAGCTTCAGAGGGCCGGTCTTGCACCCAGATCGGAGACCCCTTCGGATGCTTCCTTCTGTATGGACTTTGCCACACTTCCAGGTATATTGCACGCATATCCATTTTGAATGTAATATTATAGATATTCTTGCTTTTTTATGTCAAAATTACTTATATTGTCAATGTTTGATTGTCTAGTTGTTGATGATGCGTCCATATCAGGGACAGAGGCCACTTCCGCTCCTCCAGGTATGTTTATATATCATATAGTGCATGTATATTGATTTAGAATGCTATATCATAAATATACACAAATTCCTTTTGCTCTTACTTAGATAGTAATTTTTATTATTGTCTAGCTGTAGGTGGTGACACCACCGCACCTGCGGGTATGTTTATATATCCTATAGTGCATGCATGTTGATTTAGAATGTTATATTATTGATCCACACATTCTTTTTGCAATTACTTATATAATCTATTTTTAATTGTCTAATTATAGGTGGTGCGTCTACGTCTGACGCAGGGGCCACTCCTGCCACTTCCGTACCCTCCGCATCGTCTATAGGTTAGTATGGATAAATATAAAATATTTATTCATTTTACATATGCTCTATACTGATTATCTTAATAAATGTTCATTGGCATGTTACCAACTACCTTGTGTTATCATTTATGACATTTCTCTTCTTTTAACATATTCCTGTCGGAGAAGTTCATACCACAACTTTCCTTTTTGAAGAACCGCATCGTCTGTAAGGTGAAATTGAACAATGAACATTTATCTAAACGATACAACCCTACAAGCAAGGTAAAATTAAGAGGTTTCATATCTACCTAACAACTAGCCACTTGGTGGGAGGCCTATATGAATAGAGAGGACAGGCCTAATGGTTTGGTCAAATGGCATTTTCCATCTCGAATGCCATATAGGTTAAGAGCAGAGATACCTGGAACTTTCTTTTCCCCTTGATTCCATAAATTTATACAAGGAGCTGTTATACCAGTCATGTAGGCATAGGGAATTTGGTATTCATTAAGCACAAGTATTTCCCAATCAGCTTCAAGAAGCTTTATACCTGATTGTCTAATTTAAGAAAACTTTTTTCTGTCACGATTCTATGGCTTGATTGTTATCACTCAATAGTAATATTACATCGATTTTCTCTAAATCAATGTATTACTTCTTCATTTACAAACTAAGTATTAAGTTGTCACCTGAATATCTGCATAGTTGAAGAAGCCAGAGTTAGGCTAGAGCATTCACTAAGCATATTGTTTGATGACTGATGTAGCGCACATACTGTTGAAGCATCATATTTATGCATTTCATGGGGCTTCAAGATTCCAATTACCTTTTGTTTATACATTATATACACTCATGGAAGCAACTTTGTTCTCGATGTGAAGATCAACATGCCATATTTTGCCATTGTGGCTCACTAAGTTAGCCTTTTCTCTTCTCTTAACCATCTTGCTAATCTGCTTGGTAAATTTATTCGGAATCGGCTGCAAATCATTATATGACATGCATAAGAAAGAAAGCTAAAATACAGATATATAGCATACTGATACATCGAATTAATTCTCATGATATGATTGCATCAACTAAGAAAATATCTACCCAAGGTGTTCAAAAGCTTTAATTACTTTATACTAATAATACTTTCCATGTTCTCAAATATTTGTCCATGATGCCTAACGCATTCGCACGCGCACCACGTGTGTAGAAATAAATATCTCTGGATTGTCATCGCAACTTTGAAGTTTCGATGTATCGGTATGCTATATATCTGTATTTTAGCTTTCTTTCTTATGCATGTCTTTTAAAGATTCGCAGCCGGTTCCGAATAAATTTACCAAGCAGATTAGTAAGATGGTCAATAGAAGAGAAAATACTAACCTAGTGAGCCACAATGGATAATTTGTCATTGTTAATCCATCTTCCTGAAAATGGTTTATACGGAAGAAGTATATTTCATGGTACTTGAGAAAAATATATGTTGAAGTCAAAAGTTATCAAGATTTAAATACTCGCTTATAGTCTTCCAAGATATTTTATATTCCAAGGCAAGGTGACAATAATTTCATGCTTGTGCATGATTTGGTATGTAGATTCAAGGTTATGCATGGCTACGACCCTTTCTTATGTTTTCTTATCATAATTTTCTGTACACTTGTAGTTTATAAAGGTAGTTAGATCATATCACTATAAGGGAAAACTTAAAATAACAACCTTTATACTAAAAAAATTATATATGCTATTATGTAGTAGTTTATGGTTTTTAGATGCAAAAGCCATTTGAGAAATACTTTTCCTACCCACTATTAATCCATATTCTCAATATAGTCATTGAATTTGCACGCGCACATAATAAGAAGGAGAAGACAGTAATGTGGCAGAAGAAGAAGGAGAAGATAGTAATGTGGCAGAAGAAGAAGAAAATGACATTCATTGTTCTCTGTTTCAGCATCAATCTTCTGATATGAACTAATGATGGCTTTCACATTGGCTTTTTCCTTTAGAGACTTCTTAGTTTCCAATGGAAAACATACATCAGATTTGTGCAGGTCAGGTTCTTCTTTGACTTTCAAGAGTTTCAACTGATTCTGTAAATTACACCCTTGTTGGGTGATACTTTTTTCACTTCTCACTGCAGGTGCGCTCTCTAATATCCATTTTGAATGTAATATTATAGATATTCATGCATGTTTATGTCAAAATTACTTATATTGTCAATGTTTGATTGTCTAGTTGTTGGTGATGCGTCGATATCAGGGACAGAGGCCACTCCCATTCCTCCAGGTATGTTTATATATCATATAGGGCATGCATCTTGATTTAGAATGCTATATCATAAATATACACACATTCCTTTTGCTCTTACTTAGTAATTTTTATTATTGTCTAGCTGTAGGTGGTGACAGTAGTTGACAATAAAATTTGTCATCCTAGAAACTATGATTTTTATATGTGCTCGCATGCGGGAATGATTGTAAGTCGTGGACCTTGTTTAGTCGTCCAACTCATTATCATGGGCTGCTTGATGTGATTAGATTTGCGCCTGATGATCTACAAGAGCTTGTTCACTCCCTGTCTTATGTGTAAGCAGCGCTATATGCGAGTTTACCTTGTTAATATGTATGTACTGAAATTAATTAATATTACTCAAATTTTGATACATGCAGATACCAGAGGAGCACATCTTCTATCTCTGTAGGTAAGGCTTTGAATTTGTTGATTTTTGTATTTCTTGTCAATTTTATAGACCAGTATGCGCTAAATATAATGTTCTGACAGTTGCTAGGGGGAAGACAGCATTCGAGGATGCTGACCCCAGTCCTGGACGCCGCACACGGACGGCACCACGGAGGTTGGGAGAGAGGCCGAGGACTGGGCTCTAGCAGGGCCCATATGAGGTTGGACTCCACCCCGGCGGTTACTTCCTCCGTCTCTAGTGAGCGACGTATCCAGCAGGAACTGGAGAGCTTAAAGGCCACCGTTCAGGAGTTGAAGGAGATGCTGGTATGTATACTACTTAATAGTAAAATATCATGTCATATTATAGATATCAACATATCCAATATCGGTACGTAGCCTGAGCTTATTTGGTTGTAGACTTAGGTTTGATTAATCATACATGTACATATCTAATTAAAATAAACTACGGTTTTCCAAACTAGATATCCAAATAGGGTTTCGAAATAACTCGATAATGATAAGAATTCGAATAATACACAGTTCTTACACGCTTATTGCACACGTTTGGTCCAGACGCGACGAGGTAGGCGCAAGATTCTAGCGTTTATCAGAGGTGGAGCTGGACCGAGCTAGGCTAGCTTTTTGATTCTTATTTATTTATATGATAAATATTGTACTACATTTTGAAACATTTTGGGCGATATTGATTTTGGTTTATATTTATACCATATTCAGTTTTTTGGTCTCTTTTGTATATTATATGCGTGAGATGTGATTATGAATACTGCGATATATGTTGTGTGATGATTAATTTTATATTTGATTGATGTATATATTATTGTGCACAGGGCGGGAAAAAATCAAGCAGCCCATTTTTTAAAAAAAATACAGATAATGTGTACCTACGGATTAATCCGTAGGTACCCATGTTGCCCCTACGGCTATACCCGTAGGGGCACAATATCAGCAGTAACTGATATTTCCCCCTGATCTCAGTACCAAGGGTTGGGAGTGCCCCTACGGATATATCCGTAGGGGCCACAGCCTAGCCCCTACGGCGTTATCCGTAGGGGCCAAATATCAAGAATCCTGATATTTGGCCCCTACGGGTAGGTACCTACGCAGATATCCGTAGAGGTTATTGCATGGACCTACGGTTATGTCCGTAGGTACATTCAATATATTAAAAAAAACCGTAAATAATATAACTTTTTTTACCCTACGGCCTACTCCGTAGGGGCAACAGGACCTACACATAAATCCGTAGGGGCAATAATTTGCCCGTAGAGGCAAGTTCAGGGCTTTAACTTGCACCTGCGGCCTTTGCACCTACGGGGTATTTTTTCACCCCTACGCATATATCCGTAGGGGTGGTGAGTTGCCCCTACGGATAAATCCGTAGGGGAAACCCTTATTTGTAGTAGTGTGTAATTAAGGAACTTCGCGAAAGCGTTGGAAAACCTCCATCGAAGTACCAACACGATCCTGGCTGAAAGCTTAAGCAAGTATTTTAGGGCGAGATTAAATCCAGACTATTTCTTCTTTTATGGTTTGAAGAGGGATTCGAGATACAGTGGGAGCCATCCTGTTTAGATAATTAAAAACCATTCTAAACTTGCAAGAGTATCATGCTAAGTGTTTCTTCTCTCTCTCCTAATTGCAGCAAGCAGGTGACCATACATAGGTTACATCTAGATAATAAAATGACTGAGTTATACTATGTTGACTGGCAAAGGTTTGTCCAGATATCCATTGCCTATGACAAGCTGGGCCACCTCATTACTATTCAAGCCCCGCCGTCTTAGGTCCAGTTTCTACCATCGCGGATGGTCATATCCATAAGACAATGGAAAAATAAAGTGCGAATGCCAAGTGCCTCGTGTTGGCCTCAGTAGATGGTGAAAACTAGAGGCAGCACGAGAAGATGGACTTAGCTTCTATCTTCCTCCATAACATAGATTTATATGGAGAGCAATCTCGTATTGCAAGATATGAGACTTCGAAGGAATTGTTTAAGCGAGGTTGGCTATCGGGTTATCTGTAGGGGATGACGTCCTTACGATGACTAGCTATATTGATGAGCTCACGGACCTGGAGACCACGTTGGAGAACGAGTCATATGATGACTTGATTCTAAAGTCCCTCCCTTCTACCTACACCCTGAAGGAAACCAGGGAGACACCCGCTCTGCTTATTGGGAAATCTTCCTCTTCTGGATCCAAGGTGAAAGCCAAAGGTGAGAAGAAAAAGACCTCCACCAAGCCGATAGTCGGTGGCAGTAAGGTAGAAGGAAAGGGCAGGGAAAATTTTTTGGGGCTAACAGTAGGTAAGGAAGGTTGTTCCTATTGTCACGGGAAAGGGCATTGGCAGAAGGGATGCAGGGCTTGGAAAGCCAGAATCTAGGATCCGAAGCATGTTGTGGCTTCGACTTCGGGCGTGTTTGTGATTGAAAATTGTATGTCAATTAACTCTACTTCCTGGGTACTAGATATCGGATCAGGATCTCATATCTGTAATTCATTACAGGCTTTGAGAAACCATAGAGTTATCAGGGCAGGTGATATGACTCTCAGGGATGCTAACGGAATGAGCGTGGACACTGTATCCGTAGGGGAATATCACCTAGGATTGACAAGTGGACAGATATTGATTTTACGTAACTGTTTGTGTGTACCTAGTCTAGCTTGTAATATCATATCTGTATCTTTACTTTCTAAGGAAGGATATGATTTTACATTTGTAAGTGATGTGGTCCACATCCACCTAAATCAAAGTTTGATTGGGTCAGGTACACTAGATAACGATATATACATATTAAATCAAGCTCAGGTTTTTAATGTCCAGAACACACTTAAAAGAAAGTCTACAGAATTAAATCGGGCTTTCTTATGGTATTGTAGACTGGGTCATATCAATGAAACACGGTTGACGAAATTGCATGGAGAGGGATATTTAGATCCGTTTGAATATCATTCTTATGCAATTTGTCAATCTTGTCTCACAGGAAAGATAACAAAGACTCCATTCACTAGACACGGAGTAAGAGCAAGCGAGCTTTTGGGACACATACACAGCGATTTGTGTGGTCCAATGTCTACACATGCACGAAGTGGTTATTCCTATTTCATTACTTTTACGGATGAATTTCTCTAGGTATGGACATGTCTTCTTGACGAAACATAAATCCGAGGCCTTTGAGAAATTCCGAGAATATAAGAATGAAGTGGAAAAACAAACAGGAAAAAGTATCAAGACACTGAGATCTGATCGAGATGGTGAATACTAAATTGCTAAGTTCCTGGGCTACCTAAAATAGAATGGAATTCTCTCTCAGCTTACACTTTCATACACACCATAATACAATGGTGTATCGGAAAGGAGAAACAGAACCCTATTGGATATGGTTCGTTCCGTGATAAGTAACGCTCAGTTGGGGCGATCCTTCTGGGGTTATGCACTAGAATCACCTACATATATTTTGAGAAAGGTTCCTACCAGGATTGTGCCTACCACACCATATTAGATGTAGAGTGGGAAGAAACCCTATCTTAAGTATCTTAAGACATGTAGATGTCCAGCTTTTGTAAAAAAGCAGCATGCGGACAAGCTCGAGGCACGCTCAGTATTGTGTAAGTTTGTGGGATACCCAAAGAACTCCACGGGGTAACTTTTCTATTACACAGAGGAAAAAAAGGTCTTTGTTTCTTATCATGCCCACTTCTTGGAAACTAAATTTTTCGAAAATCAGATAAGTGGGAGCGTAATAAAACTGGAAGAAATTCCAGAACCACAAGCTATTAGTTAAAGCATAGTTCTACCAGAGGTTTCAGAAGAACCGGACATCCCCACGCCACTCCGCAGAACTAGTAGGTTGTCTCATCCGCCCGAGAGATACTACGGTTTTCTCATAGATAGGGATAGAGAGGATTGCATCATTGACAATGATGAACCGACTAGCTTCCACCAAGCCATTCAGAGCGGCGACTCGGTAAAATGGCTGGATGTAATGCGGACCGAAATGGAGTCTATGTACACTAACAAAGTATGGACTTTGGACATTGCTCCTGAAGGGGTAAAACCCATAGGCTGCAAATGGATCTTCAGAAAGAAGATTGGTGTAGATGGACAGGTTGAAACCTATAAGAATAGACTTGTTGCAAAAGGTTTTCATCAAAGACATGGTTTGGACTATGACGAAACCTTTCTCCAGTGGCTATGCTCGAATCCATTCGGATCCTTCTTGCCATTGCTGCCTTTCACGATTTTGTGATCTGGCAGATGGACGTAAAGATGGCTTTTCTAAATGGAAATTTGGATGAGTGTGTCTATATGAATCAGCCAGAGGGTTTCATTCAGAGTGGGAGCAGCGGGAAAGTGTGCAAGTTGCTTAAGTCTATTTATGGACTAAAGCAAGCATCATGGAGTTGAAACATCTGTTTTGATGAGACAGTCAAAGAATTCGACTTTATCAAAATCCCAGATGAACCATGCATATAAGTAAGAGGGAGAACTGTGGTACTCCTCTTCTTGTACGTGGATGACATTCTCTTAATAGGAAATAAAATTCCTCTGCTACAATTAGTCATGGGATTCTTTTCACAGAGGTTCTCCATGAAAGACATGGGTGATGCCTCTAAAATTCAGAGGATCCGGATCTATCGTGATAAATCTAAGAGGATGTTGGGACTTTCGCAGTCCAGGTACATCGACACCATACTGAAAAGATTTAGTATGTAAGATTCAAAGCGCGGTAATCTACCGGCTTGTCACGGAATCACCCTTTCCAAAGAGATGTCTCCCAAGACTTATTTAGAAAGGGCTTGCATGTCAATTATACCGTACGCTTCTGTGGTAGGCTCTATAATGTATGCGATGTTGTGTACCAGACCAGATGTAGATTACACATTGAGCGTTGTAAGCCGGTATCAGTCAAACCCAGAGGAAAAGCACTGGATAGCAGTAAAGAACATTCTCAGGTACCTGAGAAGGACTAAGGAGATGTTCTTGGTGTATAGCGGAAAATTCCTCTAGATTGAGGCCTTTGCTGACTCCAGCTTCCAGAGTGACAAGGATGACTCCAAGTCCATGTCGGGTTATGTCTTTACCCTCAATAGAGGGGTTGTCTGTTGGAAGATCTCCATGCAGGACACCGTCGCTGACTCGACGATGGTAGCGGAGTATATTGCTGCTTGTGACGCTGCAAAAGAAGCAGTCTGGATAAGAAAATTCCTAACAGAACTTCATGTGGTTCTGTCCATTGTAGATCCAATACCTCTGTATTGTGACAATAACGGTGCTATAGCTATAGCGAAGGAACCCAGGTCCCATCAGAAGCCCAGACATATCTTAAGGCGGTACCACCTGATCAGGGAGATCGTTGATCATCAGGAGATCAAGGTAAGGATAGTAAATACGGAGAACAACACTGCAGATCCACTCACACAGTTCATCCCTCAGACACAGTTCGAGAGGCTATCCGAGATGATTGGTCTGCGATATACCAATACAAGGCCTTATTGCAAGTGGGAGATTGTTAGTGATATATGCCCTAGATGCCATTATTATATCATATTGGTTTGTATATTACTTAATGGAAGCTTAGGATATTCACAGTTGTATTAACAGTCTTGCTCAAAATGGTAGTATGCTACCTGGTTTGTTTCTACCTCAATATGTGTATGTTTTTCTTTTAGCATATCGCTTATACATATTGGTAGAGCCCTTAGGATCTTTGCTTGATTACCAGCGTTGTGATGGCAGTCACACTAGTGGGGGCTGGGTAATCTATAAGCACATCCTTATACAGGTCCCTAGTCATTGGATTATCGAGACGGGGCATTGATACTTCAAAGTCGACTAGTGTATACGCTTCTCATCCCAGCAGGAGAAATGGTCTGTCCTACAGCCATTAGTAAGTCGTACTGGAGATAGTATGCAGGTGCTCATTGGGTTATCAGTACACTGGACAGGACTCGTAGGGAGCTGCTGGTAGGTATTATACCTATCGTCGGGTAGCAGTTCCCAGGTGATATGAGTACAGCTTAGTCCGTCGACTTGATACTGCTACTTCGCCTCGAGTGTGTTCCCACTGTTCTTAGATTACTACCCTGCCACTGTAGGGTTCCCTGGCACGACAGCAAGGTTTCGGGGGTCATCGTCCATGCCAATTTCAAAAATTTGTCGTACTAAAGAACCCTAACCCTAGAATCTTATCTAGAGATTTAGATGAAACAATAATGCAAACAACATTACATCTAAGTGAATAAGGAATACAATCTTTGTAGACCGGTCCTTCACTTCTAAAGCTCTGTGAAGCAGTCCCTTCGCTCCAAGTAGTGAACACCCGAACTCTAGTAAGGGTTTACATGAAGAAATGAACAAGCTTGCTCGAAGTCTTCGAGGTCGAAGATGATCTACGTCGAGGAGACTCAAGCTCATGCTACCTCTTCACTAATGGAAGATTAGTGAAGCAAACACCCTAAACTAAATGGCTAATAGAGTAGAGGATGATGAAGTAGGAATTGGGCTCACTTTAGATTTATTTTTCTCACAATATTTCCTCACTTTGAGAAAAGCTAGCAAGCTTTCTCAAGAGGAAAATGAAGATGAAGTGGAGACGAGAATAAAACTCATAAGGTGAGAATAGCAACTATGGGTGAGTTTGTATCATACACTAACTCATGTAGAGACTAAAATATAGCTAAGGATAATGGTTAGGTTAATAAATATCTTAAGCAAAACAAAACTAGTGGACTAAGTCAATGGGCTAAACAAACTTCTCCAAGCTTCTAGCCATGACAAAATTCCAACCAATTTTGAATTACTTGGATAAATAAAAACCCTAATATTATCTTAAGTATAGTGTAAGTCTCATACACCCATGAAACATGTGGCATCAAGCATGACACAAAAATAATGTACATTAATATATATTATATATATACTATATGCACACAGGTAAGAAAAAGAAATGATTAAGTGAGCTAATATTAGTTAATGTAATTCAATATATCAAATATATAATTATACATTAAATTATTAAATCAACACTTGATTTAATAATCCGGCTATATCACATATAACCGACTAATATCATATGTATCAATTTATCGAATCAACACTTGATCCGATAACCCGACTATATCACATATAACCGTCTGATATCACATATCACAAGAATAGAATGCAGTATCACATAGACGTATTAATCTCGGTCCCGCACATATCACATATGTGCTCCTACTTCGTTTCGCTTGAGCAAGGAAACCTCTGTGTAGGACTCTAAAGACTCGTCAATACGCCGACAGTAGGTGGTGATCATATCAATCACCCACAAGCCGCAAGTGGTCTTCTAAACATAACGGCCATCCGGGTATTGAGCGATCATAAGATCAACAAGAAAACCTGCTCATACTCCTACGAATCCAATCAGTAACACTACCGTACAGTCCGGTCTCTTCGTCAGATATGTCGCATATCACAGCCTAGGGGTGGTATAACGTCAGACCCCAATAGCCTGATAAGTCATGCTGATGTGAGGTCTATAACGGTTTGAGAAACTACTGATAACACTTACCAGTAGATCTCAGCAACCCTAGCCAGGGATTTCCTGTTATGGCCAATCAAGCATAGCGCAACATCATCCCCCAATACCGAGATAGACGAAATCCCCTCCTATCGCTCATTGCCTTTTTATGACTCGGGACTTTACCCAAAAACCACCGTTTTGCACGATCTCTTAAACGTGGTAAGGTGGAAATCAAAGCATAGTGGGAATCACATAGGTCTCTATGACGAACTCGGGTCGACAGACTAATTTGTACCAGTGTCACCAGAGAACTGCTATCTGACGATAGGTATAATACCATCTAGGAGTTCTCGGCGAGTCCGTTCAATGTACCCAGTCTCTACTGAGCACCCGTATACCTTCTCTGATGTCAAACACCAATGGATATGGGATCATCCATCGCCCATCATATGGGTCGAGAAGCGTGTATGCTAGTCTACTCTGGAATATCGATGCCCCGTCTCGATACTCCCATGACTAGGAACATTAGAAGGATGTACTTACCGACTACCTCTGCCCCACTAGTATGATCTGCATTATAATCATGGTAGTCAAGTACTCATCCTAAGGGCTCTATCAATATATAATAGAGAGACAATAAGTGTACATGTTAAGATAAAGAGCAACTAGATAGCATACTATCATGTTGAGCAAGAAAGTCCTCCCTGTATATGTCCAAGCATCCACTACAATATACATCGCATATACAGTAATGGCCTCTAGGGCATACACATAACTAACAATCTTTTACTTGCACTAAGGCCATTTGTTGTAGTATCTCATACTCAACATCCTATAAAAGTCTCTCTAGGGAAAGGCCTTTGTGAGTAGATCCGTCGTGTCATCCTTCGCGTCAACTCTCCTGACCTCGATCCCCTGGAGATCAACCATCTCCCTGATCAAGTGATACTTACCTCAGAATATGTATGGATCGCTAATGGGACCGGTGTTCCTAGGCCAAAGCCACAACTCCATTGTTGTCACAATAACAGTAATTGGACGCTCAATGGTAAGAACCTTGTTCATCTCATGAACAAGAATTATCTAGTCATCTACTTTGGTAGCATCGTTGGTAGCGAGGTATCTAGCTTTTATCGTCTAGTATGTCACGGTATCTAGCTTGGAACTCTTCCAACATACCGTCCCTCTACTGAGGGTAAAGACAATGCCTGTGACTGACTTTCAGTCGACCTTATCACTCTGGAAGCTTGAACCAAGAATATTCTTTTAGTGCTTCTCAAGTACTTAAGAATGTCCTCAGTAGTTGTCCAGTGATTCTTGCAAGATCCAATTGATTCCTGATCACTACTCCTAATGAGTCAGCTACATCTGGTCTGGTATATAACATCATCGCATACATGATAGAGCCTAGTGCCGAAGCATAGGGTATCTCTTGCACGTGAGCTCTCTCCAAATTAGTCTTGGAAGACATCTTTTTGGAGAGAGTGATTCCTGAGTAAGTTGGAGAACCACCACGCTTAGAATCTTCCATACTAAACCCCTTTAGAATAGTGTTAATGTACCTGGATTTGAGACACTCATAATATCCACTTAGATCTATCACCATAGATCATAATCCACAAGATGTCGTAGGTATCATCCAAATCTTCTATAGGGAATCCTCATGATATGAGGAGCTTGACCGAATGTAGCACAGGAAACCATTTCCTATCAAGAGTATGTCATCTACATACAATACGTAGAATAAAACCTTACTCTCTACTACCTTCTTGTATATACAAGGTTCATCTCCCTTTTTGATGAAGTCAAACTCCTTGACTGCCATATCAAAATAGATGTTCCAACTCTGCGATGCGCGTATTGATCCTGATGGACTTAAGCATAGTTTTGAAAGTCTCAACTTTCCTATTTTCACCAAGAATCTTCTCAAGATCCATTTGCTCCCGATGGGTTTTACCCCTTTAGGTGAAACTTTCAAAGTCATACTTTGTTGGCATATATGGATTCCATCTTTGATCGCATAGCATCCAGCCATTTCATAGAGACCCCACTCATGATGGCCTGCCTGAACCTGGTTGGGTCATCATCTACTATGATGTAATCCTCGCTCCTACCATCACCGAGGAAACTGTAGTATCTTTTAGGTGGATGAGGAACCCTATTAGATTCATGGAGAGGCTGAAGTTCGTTGGAGACTAGTGAATCCTTTGGTTTCACTAAATCATCAGCTGTTAGTTTGTCCAGCTGCAACTTCTTCCAGTTCTACCTCATGACCACTAATTTCTTCATAAGAAATTCCTTTTCTAAAAAGGTGGCATGCTGAAAAACAAAACACCTTTTGCTCCTCAGAGTGGTAGAAGATATTCCCTCGCAAATGTTTGGGATATTCAACAAACTTATACAGAACTGACCTTGTCTCAAGTCTGTCCGGATTTTGCTTTTCAACATAGACCGGAAAACCCTATATCTTAACTCGTTTAAGACACGGTCTCTTCCCATTCCATATCTCATATGGGGTGGTAGGCACTGATATGGTTGGAACCCTATTCAATAGGTATGCAGCTTCTCAAGTGCATAACACCAAAAGGAAACAGGCAACTTAGCAGTACTCATCATAGAGCGCACCATATCTAATAGGGTGCGATACCTCCGCCCCGATACACCTTTTTGCTGTGGTGTATACTAAAGAGTAAGCTGAGATAGAATCATATTCTCCTTTTAGAAACTCTAGGAATTCCATGCGCAAGTATTTACCTCCTCGATCACATCGAAGGACCTAATACTTCTACACATCTGGTTCTTAACTTCAAGCTTATTTTCCTTGAATTTCTCAAAAGTTTCAGAGTTGTGTTTCAACAGGAACATATGTCCGAATCCTAAGAGATGATCAGTGAATATAATGAAGTATTAAGAACCAACCATGGCATTGTGTAGACATAAGACCGTATACATCATCATGTATCCATCCCAAGAGTTCAGCAACTCTTTCTCTTTTTCCAGTAAACAGAGTATTGGTCATTTTATCTTTGTGACAAGACTTGCAAGTATCATAAGATGAAAATTCGAACAGATTCTCATATTCATCCTTATGTAACTTAGCTGGTCGTGTCGCATTGATAAGATCTAGTCTACAATGCCACAAGAAGGATTCGTTCATTTCTGAACTACTCCTCTTGTGTTTGTTCTATATACTTTGAACTGTGGTTTTATTTAGAACGTATATGCCATTACATAACGTGCCTGATCCAGTCAACTCTTGATTAAGGAAAATGTTCACAACATTATCCATCAATAAAAAATTATATCCTTCTTTAACTTATTAAAAAAACTGATGTAATGTTGTATATCAGGTTCGGTATGTAAAAATATTCGTTCAGGATCAATGTATTAATACAAGGTGATATTTGACAACTTATTTGGCTGCAACAATTGCATCATTCTCTAACACTTAGAGACATATCGCCCATTCTCAGTTCTCTACCATTTTGTAGCCCAGATAACAGATTACATATGTGGGATCCTAATCCGGTATCTCATACCTAGGACGTAGAGGATACTAACAAACAGTTCTTGGTAATAAACACACCCGAAGAATATGCATCAACATGTTTATTCCTCGATTGGGTCGCATGAAAATCCGGATAATCTCCTATTTCCTACTCGGACTTATAACAATTATAAGATAGAGCAGAACCAACGTTCCCCAGCTCAGTATAATAAGCAGGTTCGGTCAATGCATCCATATTATTATCTTGATTAAGGCGTGACATGGTCGCTACCAGGAGAGAGAGAGAAGAAAACACTCTACGTGCGCTCTTGCAAGATCAGATTGGTTATTATTTTATCTAATCAGGATTGCTCCCACTGTTTTTATCAAATCTTCCTTCAAACCTTAAAAGGTAAGACTAGCCGAGATTAATTAAACCCTACAAGTTCGCCAATCTTTCTGCAAGGCCAGTGTCGGTACTTTGAAGGAGGTTCCCCGTGCTTTCGCACGAACCTAATTAAAATAAACCTCATTTTCCCATGGGCGTAACCCTATTAACACCTTTCTAGACACCTACTTGATCGGCTAATTGTAATGTGTAAAACTCTCCCAGGAGTAACTCTTACTCGCAGTGGGTATCGAGATCCAACTATCTCATAGAAGGTATGCAATCTCATTGCAAATTTCTACACTTGAAATTCCCGATAATATTCTGCCCCTAGCGTCTTATGACCTTGACGGAGGTCAACAAACTATAGGCTGCTAGTCAAGTTCTATCCATACATTTCATGATTGAATTAAACCCACCCGCAAGACCCTTGACGGAGGTCAACAAGGCCGCACGACTATCCTAATCCAATCGCATCATATGTAGCAGATAAGCACTAGTCAGCTACTGCACAATAAGCCTTGACGGAGGTCAACAAACGTAGCACGAATACTAAGTAGCACTTATATGAAATGACGGAGGGCTACGACAGGTTTTTAAGAAAACCCTTTGCGTAATGAACTTGATATCATTGTAGAATCGAGTGATTTTGAAAAAGAGTGTTTTTGTGGCTTTTACTAGTTTTGCTAAAGAGGTCACTCCCGGTGAAGGGATCTCGGCTCTTTCCTCATCGAACGAGGTGCTGGATATTTCATAAATACCACTATGCAAAGCAAAAAACTATATAAGCAATCAAAAGACAAACCGAGTGGGTTGTAGCATCTGCCAATATCCAGCACCTCATCGAATGAGGTGCTAGATATTTCATAAATACGACTATGCAAAGCAAAAAACTATAGAAGCAATCAAAAGACAAACCGAGTGGGTTGTAGCATCTGCCAGTTTCGCTAATGTGGTCACTCCCGGTGAAGAGATCTTTGCTCTTTCCTTATCGAATAAGGTGTTGGATATTCTATAAGGAATACCGCTATGCAAAGCAAGAACTAGAGCTACCAGTTTTTAAAACAAGTTTCTACAACATCTTTAGGTTTCTTTTATTTCATTAATCTCATTAATGAAGTCTCATCAAATTATGCTTCCTAAGTATCACAGAAGAAACGAAAGCATCAATATTTATTATATATCATCATATATATAATATAAGCATTCGTCTCAACATATAAAGTGTTCACATCACAGAATATCAGCAGCAGAAGAACACATATGAAATATTGGATATACTAGGAATTCCGTGTTTTAATTAAGCCAATAAAAAACGCGGATTGCACGGTCGCGATGAATAGCCAATCCTACATCCTTAGATCTCTACGAGAGCGGCAAGCAACCCTCCTAATTCTAGAGTTAGGAGACCCGGTCTCAACTCCTTGAGATTGTCTCCCACTGAACCTTAAAACCCGGTTACTTGTGCTCTCTTCCTTTAGTCTATCCTAATGCGGAAAAGTAAATAATATACATCAATGGTGACATCATCCTCAACCCGAAAGTGCCCTAATAAAAGAATATTACATACAAGCTTTCACATGAATGAAAATGTAAAACACTCATCTCACATAAAAAAACCCTGGCTATTTAAAACACGACGATCCAATATAACATATCACAGCAACACATAACATCACATGTCATCAACGTAAGTAAATATGCGTATCCTAATTGTCGTTGACGAATAGCAACGAAACCAGCGATACATCACATATTACACTTATGGTCGCAGAAAAGAAAGTGAAAAACTACAACAATTGGAATCCTCAACTACCTTAGACATCATAAACCCAATGTATCACATACTTTGGATTTCATGCCTAACTAAATGAATTCCTTAGACATCACATGCCTAACAATTATAAACCCCGTATTTTAATCTCGATATCGGAAGCACTTTCCAATAACCTTTCGAGTAATTCAACAAGATTCCCGATAACCTGATTGAATGGTCGTCGGAAACTTTAGTAGAAGGCCGCACCCATGATGCCGTCGACGAAGTGTACTTAGGTGGAACACCGCAGCCGCGAGCACCCAAACGGATGCTTTTGGTGACGGGGTTCTCTTACAGTCACTTGGTCGTGGCTATAGGGCGTGGCTATCTAGTAAGGTTACACGGCGAGTATCCGCGTACACTACGTAATTGCGACGGACTTTTGATCCACTTCAAAATTCCGTGGTAACAGATCAAATGAGACTAAATTGCTAGATTTATAAAATTCAAACTAGTTATCACATAACTAATTAATGTTGATTCCAAATATTGTATCACAATCACAGATATCTAGACGAGATTAAACTTTTCGATCGAATAAATAAACACCCAAAATTTCATAAAGAGCTCAACACTTGAGTGGAGTTTAAAAAGCACAGAGTTCCCTTGCACGGCAGCAAGGTTTCGGGAGACATCATTCATGCCATATTAAAATATGCCGTTCTAGCTAACCCTAACCCGAGAATAGTATACTAGAAATCCGACGGAATAAAATGCAAACACGTTGCCACTAAAAGAGAACAAGGAATACAACCTTTGTAGACCGGTCCTTCACTTTATTAGCTCCGTGTAGTCGTCTCTTCGCTGCGATCGTGAACTCCGGACTCTAGAGAGGCTCCCTTGAAGAAACGAACATGCTTGCTTCGAAGACTTCGAGGCCGAAGACGATCTACGTCGAGGAGACACTAACCCAAGCAATCTCTTCACTAATTATGAAATTAGTGAAGCAAACACCCTATACTAAATGGCAAGTAGTAGAGGATGATAAAGTAGGAATTTTGTTCACTTTATATTTCATTTTCTCACTCAAAATCATCACCTTTGAAAAAGCTAGAAAGCTTTTGTGAAGAAGAAGAAGAAGAAGAACAAGTGATGAAAATGAATTGTTCTGTGAGGTTAGAAATGCAACCAAGGGTTAAGCACGTCTTGCTTAACCCTTGTAGAGATTTAACCATGAGTTAGGGTTAAAGGTTAGGTCAAAAAATATCTTAAGCTAGACAAAGAGAGTGGACAAAGTCAAAGATGCCTTGAAGCTTCTACAATCTTTCAGCAAATATCAACCATGACAAATATCCGCAATATTTGAATTACTTAATGATAAATTATAAACCCTAATCATAACCCTAGCATGGTTTAACCCTCATTAACCCTAGTTGCATTTGTAACCTAGCTTGATACATTTAACATATATCACATATAAATTAATGTATCCAAAGTGAGAAAAGTAATCTTAAGTTAACTAATATTAGTTAATATAATGTAATATATCACATATATAATTATAAATTAAATTATTAAATCAACACTAGATTTAAGAATACGGCTATATTACATATAACCGACTAATATCAAATGTAACATCTTATCGAATCAACACTTGATCTGATAACTCGGTTATATCACGTATAACCAATCATGTCACACATCGTGAGAATAGAATGCGATATCACATACTCGCATTAATCTCGGTCCCGCACATATCACATATGTGCTCCTACTCCATTTCGCTTGAGCCAGGAAACCTCTGTGTAGGATTCTAAAGACTCGTCAATACACCGGCAGTAGGTGATGATCATATCAAACACCTGTTAGTTATATGTATGCCCTAGAGGCCATTACTATACATAGGATGTATATTGTAGTGGATGCTTGGACATATATAGGGAGGACTTCCTTGCTCGACATGATAGTATGCTATCTGGTTGCTCTTTACCTTAACGTGTACACTGATTGTCTCTCTGTTACATGTTGGTAAAGCCCTTAGGATGTGTACTTGACTACCTGGACTATGATGCGGATCATACTAGTGGGGACATGGTAGTTTATAAGTACATCCTTCAAGGTCCCTAGTCGTGGGTGTATCGAGACGGGGCATCGATATACCAGAGTAGACTAGCGTATACCTTCTCGACCCATACAGATGGGCGATGGATGATCCCATATCCATTGGTGTTTGACATCAGAGATGATATACGGGTGTTCAGTGGAGACTGGGTACACTGGACGGACTCGCCGAGAACTCCCAGATGGTATTATACCTTACGTCAGATGGCAGTTCTCTGGTGACACTGGTACAGGTTAGTCTGTAGACCCGAGATCGTCATAGAGTCTTGTGTGATTCCCACTGTGCTTTGATTTCCACCTTACCATGTCCAAGAGGGCGTGCAAAACGGTGGTTTTTGGGTACAGTCCCGAATCACATGGATGCAATGAGCGATAGGAGGGGATTCGTCTCTCCCGGTATAGGGAGTTGATGTTGCGATGTGTTCGAATTACTATAACCGGAAATCCCTGGCCAGGGTTGCTGAGATTTACTGGTAAGTGTTACCAGTAGTTTCTCAAACTGTTATAGACCTCATATCGACACGACTTATCGAGATATTGGGATCTAACGTTTACCACCCCTAGGCAAGATATGCGACATATCAGACGACGAGACCGGACTGTACGGTAAGTGTTGCTGGTTGGATTCACAGGAGTGTGAACGGGCTTGCTCGTTGATCTTCTGATCACTCAATACCCGGGTGGCCGTTACGTTTAGCAGACCGCTTGCGGCTTGTGGGTGTTTGATATGATCATCATCTGCTACCGGCGTATTGACGAGTCTTTAGAGTCCTACACAGAGGTTTCCTGGCTCAAGCGAAACGAAATAGGAGCGCATATGAGATATGTACGGGATCAAGAATAATACCAGTATGTGATACTGTATTCTATTCTCGCGATTTGTATCATTAGACGGTTATATATGATACAGCCGGGTTACCGGATCAAGTGTTGATTCGATACATTGATACACTTGATATTAGTCGGTTATATGCGATATGACCGGATCATTAAATCAAGTGTTGATTTAATGATTTGATGTATAATTATATATTTGATATATTACTTTACATTAACTAGTATTTGTTCACTTAAGATGGATTTTCTCACTTGATGTGCACAAGTAGTATATGTGATATATGTTTGTGCACTAGATTGTATCATGTTTGATGATACATGCAAACTTGGGTGTGTGTACGCTTTAAACCTTGTTTAGGTTAATGGTTAGGGTTTTGTTATCTTTTCTTAATTACTTATTCATTTTATTTATTTTTGTGCAAGAAATAAAATGGTGGCTTCTTTTTGTTTTTAGTTGAAGCTTTATGAAGCTTTGAAAAGCATTGACCATTTTGTTTCTTTCCTTAACCTAACCATTCACCTAAACCCTAGTTTAGTCTCTACACTAGTTACACTAACCCATGGTTGCATTATGATAAGATCACTTGATTTATTATTATTCATCAATTGATTTTATTATTCTTATCATATTCTTTTTCTTCTTCTTCTTCTTCTTCAAGAAGAAGAAACCTTGCTACCTCCAATGGTGCCATGATCAAAAGTGTGAGAAATCCAAATCCAAAGTGAACCCAATTCCTATTTCTTCATCCTCTACCACTTGCCATGTTGTATAGGGTGTTATCTTCACAAGGTTCATGACCAAGTGAAGGTGGAGCTTGAGTTTGAGTCGCCTCGACGTAGATCATCTTCGGCATCGAAGTCAACGACCTAGCCCGCCCATTTCTCCGATGAAACCGATGCTAGAGTCCGGAATTCCGATGATCGCAGCGGAGGGACGTCAACACGGAGCCAAAGAAGTGGAGCACCAAATCTACAAAGGTTGTAGTCCCTTTCACTTATTAGTAAAGCAGTTTACTAGCTTGTTGTTTCGCCTTATCTCTAGTTAACGATCTTGCATAGGATTCTTAGGCACATGAAAAATTTGATTTTGGCATGGTTGATGCCTTATGGAACTACTTGAGTGTGCCTAGGAACCCTATAAAACCCACAAGCCGCAAGCGGACTGCTAAACGTAATGGCCACCCGGGTATTGAGCGATCAGAAGATCAACAAGCAAGCCTGCTCATACTCCTACGAATCCAATCAGTAGCACTACCATACAGTCCGTTCTCTTCATCTGATATGTCGCATTTCTCGTCTAGGGGTGGTAAATGTCAGACCCCAGTAACTCGATAAGTTGTGCCGTTATGAGGCCCATAACGGGTCGAGAAACTACTGATAACACTTATCAGTATATCTCTGAAGCAGCCCTGGCCAGGGACTTCCTGTTATTGTCAATCGAGCACAGCGCAACATCAACTCCAAATAACGGGAGAGACAAAACCCCTCCTATCGCTCATTGCCTCCATATGATTCGGGATTGTACCCAAAAGCCACCGCTTTGCACGTTATCTTGAACGTGGTAAGGTAGAAATCAAAGCACAGTGGGAATCACATAAGACTCTATGACGAGCTCGGGTCTACAGACTAACCTATACCAATGTTACCAGAGAACTGCCATCTGACGTGAGATATAATACCATCTGGGAGTTCTCGGTGAGTCCGTTTAGTGTACCCAGTCTCCACTGAGCACCCGTATACTGTCTCTGATGTCAAACACCAATGTATATGGGATCATCGATCGCCCATCTACATGGGTCGAGAAGCTATACGCTAGTCTACTCTGGTATATCGATGCCCTGTCTCGATACACCCTCGACTAGGAACATTTGAAGGATGTACTTAGCGACTACTCTGTCCCCACTAGTATGATCTGCATCATAGTCCTGGTAGTCAAGTACTCATCCTAAAGGCTTTATCAACATGTAACATAGAGACAATCAGTGTACATGTTAAGATAAAGAGCAACCAGATAGCATACTATCGTGTCGAGCAACAAAGTCCTCCATGTATATGTCCAAGCATCCACTAAAATATACATCGTATGTACAGTAATGGCCTCTAGGGCATACATATAACTAATAATCTCCCACTTGCACTAGGGCCATCTGTTGTAGTATCTCATACCCAACAATCAGCAGTGGTTGAAGTATCTCATACTCAACCATCCCATAAAAGTCTCTCCTGGGACTAGGCCTTTATGAGTGGATCCGCCATGTTCTCCTCTGTTTCTACTCTCCTGTCCTCGATCTCCCTGGAGATCAACCATCTCCATGATCAGGTGATACTACCTAAGAATATGTCTGGATCACTGATGGGATGGGGGTTCATAGGCATAAGCCACCACTCCATTGTCACACAATGGTAGGAACGAAGTTCATCTTATGAACTTATATACATCCATACTACCTCTTTAGTAGCATCTTTGGTAGTAATGTATCCAGCCTTTATCGTCTAGTCTGCCACGGTGTCTGGCTTGGAACTCTTCCCACATACCATCCCTCCACTGAGGGAAAAGACAATGCCTGTGACTGACATTCAGTCGACCTTACCACCCTGGAAGCTATCCAGTAATTCTCCCCAGGATCGATTGATACCAACTCACTACACCTAGTGAGAATCCTAACATCCACTTAGATCTATCTCATAGATCCAAAATCCAGGATTTAGGAGGTATAACCTTGATCCTGTATGGGGAATCCTTGTGATAAGAGGAGATTGACCGGCCGTAGCATAGGAAACTCCTTTCCTATCAAGAGTATGTCATCCGCGTACAATACGAGGATCACCACTATACTCCCTACTACCCTTTTGTATATACAAGGTGCATCTACTCTTTTGATGAAGTCAAACTCTTTGACTACCACATCAAAATAGATGTTCCAACTTCGCGATGCCTGCTTTAACTCATAAAGCAACTTGCACACGTTTCCGCTGCTCCCACTGTTTACGAAGCCCTCTGGCTATGTAATTATATATGCTCTCTTCTAAATCACCATTTAGAAAAGCAGTCATAACACCCAACCGCCAGATATTGTAGTCATGGTATGTAGCAATGGCAAGTAGAATCCGGATGGACTTAAGCATAGACACTAGAAAATGTTTCATCATTATCCACACCTGGTCGACGATGAGAACCTTTTGCAACAAGTCTTAGCTTTGAAAGTCTCAACTTTTCCATGTACACCAAGTAATCTTCTCAAGATATACTTGCTCCTGATGGGGATTTAACCCTTCAGATAAAGCAACCAAAGTCTATACTTTGTTGGTATATATGGATTCATTCTCAGATCGCTTAGCATCCAGCCATTCTCATAGAGTCCCCACTCCTGATGGCCTGCTCGAAACTAGTTGGGTCATCATCTCATGATGCAATCCTCGCTCCCACTGTCATAGAGAAAACCGAAGTGTCTCTCAGGTGGATGAGGAACCCTACTAGATCAGCGGAGAGGCTGAGGTTCGTCGGGAGCTATTGAATCCTCCGGTTCTACCAAATCATCAGCTGCAGTTTGTATAGCTGGAACTCCTTCCAATTCTACCTCATGACCAATAATTTCTTCATAAGAAATTCCCTTTCTCAAAAGGTGGCATGCTGAGAAACAAAACACCTTTTGTTCCTCAGTGCGGTAGAAGATATTCTTAAGAGATGGGCTTATCCGATTTTTGCTTTTAGCATATGCCGGACAACCCCAAATCTTAACATCCTTAAGAGATGGGCTTTTCCCATACCATATCACATATGGAGTAGTAGGCACCTGATTTGGTTGGAACCCTATTCAATAGGTATACAGCTTCTCAAGTGTATAACCCCCAAAAGGAAATAGGCAACTCAGTAATACTCATTATAGAGCACACCATATCACATAGGGTGCGATTGCTCCGCCCTGATATACCAACGTGCTATGGTGTATACGGAGGAGTAATGCTGAGAGTGAATCTCATTCTCCTTTAGAATAGTCCAGGAATTCCGTGCTCAAGTATTCTCTTCCTTGATCACATCAAAGGACATAATACTTATACCCGTTTTGGTTCTCTACTTCTAACTTATATTGTTTGAATTTCTCAAAAGCATCAGACTTGTGTTTCAACAGGAACACATATGCGAATCTTAAGAGATCATCAGTGAATGTAATGAAGTATAAAGAACCAGTCCTGACATGTGTAGACATGGGGACCTTCATACATCATCATGTATCAATCCCAAGAGTTCATTAACTCTTTTTCTGTTTCTATTAAACGGAGTTATAATCATTTTATCTTTGTGACATGACTGGCAAGTTTCACAAGATGTAAATTCAAACTGATTTAAATATGCCTCTTTATGTAACTTAGCTAGTCGGGTCGCATTGATATGACCTAGTCTACAATACTTCAAGAAGGATTCGTTCATTTCTGAACACTTCGTCTTGTGTGTGTTCTGTACGTTAAGAACTGTAGTTTGATTTAGAACGTATATGCTTTTATATAACGTGCCTGAACCGATCAACTCTTGATATTGGAAAATGTTCAAAAAATTATCCAACAATACAAAATTATATCCTTCTTTACTAAATAAAGAGACTGATATGATGTTGTATATCAGGTTCGGTATCTAATAACATTCGTTCAGAATCAATGTATTTTGGTAATACAGGGTGATAACTGCCAACAACTTGGCTGCAACACTTGCACCATTTCCAACTCTTGAAACTTATCACCTATTCCCAGTTCTCTACCTATCTGTAGCCCATGTAACATATTACATATATGTGATCCTGATCCGGTATCTCATATCCAGGACGTAAAGGATACTGAGAAACAGTTCTCGGTAATAAACACACCCGAAGAAGATATATCAACATACACTTTCTTCATTTGGGTGGCACGGGAATTCTGGTAATCCCCTATTTCCTACTCGGTCTTATAACAATTATAAGTTGGAGCGGAACCAATGTTCCCCAGCTCAGTATAACAAGCGGGTTCGGTCAATACATCCATATTATTATTTTGATTAAGGCGTGACATGGTCGCTACCTGGAGAGAGAGAGAAGAAAACACTCAGCATATGCTCTTGCAAGATTAGATTGGTTATTATTTTATCTAATCAGGATGGCTCCCACTGTTTTAGTCAAATCTTCCTTCAAACCCTAAAAGGAATGACTGGCCAGGATTAATTACAGTTTACAAGTTCGCCAATCTTTCGGTCAGGCCAGTGTCGGTACTTTGAAGGAGGTTTCCCGTACTTTCGCACGGACCTAATTAAAATAAATCTCGTTTTCCCAGGCGCGTAACCCCGTTAACACCTTTCTAGACACCTACTTGATCGGCTGATTGTAATATGTAAAACTCTCCCTGGAGTAACTTTTACTAGCAGTGGGTATCGGGATCCAACTATCTCATAGGAGGTATGCAATCTCATTGCAAATTTCAACACTTGAAATTCCCGATAATATTTTTCCCCTAACGTGCTATGACCTTGACGAATGCCAAATAACCCATAGTTCGCTAGTCAAGTCCAACCCGTACATTTCCTGGTTGAATTAAACCCACCCGCACGACCCTTGACGAAAACCAAACAATGTCGTACGAATACCCTAATCCAATCACATCATGTGGTAGCAGATAAGCACTAGTTATCTACCGTACACTACGCCTTGACGAATGCCAAACTACCGCAGCATGAATACTAAGTAGTGACGGAGGGCTACGACGGGTTTTTAAGAAAACCTTTGGCGTAATGAACTTGATATCGTTGTAGAATCGAGTGATTTTAAAAGGAGTGTTTTTGAGGCCTTTACTAGTTTTGCTAAAGATGTCACTCCCGGTGAAGGGATCTCGGCTCTTTCCTTATCGAATAAGGTGCAGGATATTTCACAAATACCACTATGCAAAGCAAAAACTATAAAAGCAATCAAAAGACAAACCGAGTTTATAGCATCTGCTAGTTTCGCTAAAGAGTTCACTCCCGGTGAAGGGATCTCGGTTCTTTTCTTATCGAATAAGGTGCTGAATATTCTACAAGGAATACCGCTATGCAAAGCAAGAACTAGAGCTACCAGTTTTCGAGACAAGTTTCTACAACATCTTTAGGTTTCTTTTATTTCATTAATCTCATTAATGAAGTCCCATTTATTTTGCTTCCCAAGCAGCACATATAAAACAAAAGCAACAGTATACAATATATATCATATATATATATAATATAAGCATTCGTTAACAGAATATAATCAATGATCACATCACAGAATATCGCTGCAGAATAAAACATATGAAATATTGGATATAGTAGGATTTTCGTGTTTTAGATTAAGCCTGTATAAAACACGGATTCCACGGTCGTGATGAATAGCCAAACCCACATCTCTAGACCCCTACGAGAGCGGTAAGCAACCCTACCAATTCTATAATTAGGAGACCCGGTCTCGACTGCTCGAGATGGTCTCCCACTGGACCCTACAACCCGGTTACTTGTGCTCCCCGCCTTGGGGCTATCCTAATGCGGAAAAGTAAATAATATACAATGGTGACATCATTCTCAACCCGGAAGTGCCCCAATAAAAAAATATTACATACAATGAATTTTACATGAATGAAAATGAAAAACTCGCATCTCACATAAAACCCCCGGCTATTCAAAACACGACGATCCAATATAACATATCCCAGCAACACATAACATCATATGTCATCAACGTAAGTAAATATGCGTATCCCAATTGTCATTGACGTATAGCAACGAAATCAGCGATACACCACATATTACACTGTAACATTTTAAAAATAATTAAATGAATAAAATTGTTTAAGTGAATTTTATGATTTTCGGTAAAGCAAAATGTATTTTTCGTAAAACCAAACCGTGATTGTTTTTCATTATAATTTCAAAAATACCTATTTTAATTATGTAATTACTAGTAAATGGTGTTTATTTAGCCACTTATAAATTTTTAGTTCAATTAAATATTTTTCCTAAATTAATTATTTTAAATATTAACATAAGCTTTATTTTTACACTAAATTAGTGTAAATTACAAATTTGAATGGTTTTAATTTGTAAAAATTAACCATGGCATATTAAAATTTAGTGAGTATCATGCAAAATTTATTTGCAAATTTTTCCAATTTTCTAGAGCTTTCTTGAGTTGTTTTAGAAAAGAATTAAAAGAAAATTTAATAAAAGCATGAAAAGTCATAAAGATATGATATTTTGGGGGAACTTTCTACATCTTTCTTCACTCATTTCTTTCTCTCCCTCACCTCCTAAACATGGCCAGCCACACCCTCATGGCAGCCCCCCCATTTCCCACTTCATTTTTGTTGCAAAATCCATCAAAAATTCATTAAAAATCCAAATAAAAATGCACAAAATCCTATTTATTTCCTACCCATTATTCTTTACTCTTATTTACATGGATTTTGGAGATGGATAGCATGCATTTTGGAGGCTCATTTTCATGTTTGGATTTCATATTTTGGAGGTATAAATCTTCTCCATTTTATTTATGGTTATTAGATGTTTCATTTAAGCTTAATTAGATTTAATATATTAATTCTATTTACTACTTTTAAAAATTCAAGTTAGGGTTTGTAAAATTTAGTGGTGTTTTTATTAATTCATTAGGGTTATAATAACTAGTTTAACACTTTTACAAATGGAAAATCATGCATGGTTGATATATTGCAAATTGTTATCCAAATTTCTTAAATTAAACCATTTTTAATAAACTAGATTTCTATTTATGGTATATATTGGTGGAATAAAATTCCAATTAATATTTTTATCATTATATTATGGTTTTAATAGGGATATTAATATTTTAGTGGAATGCAAAACCTAATTTAGTTATTATTTTCAATTGTTAGTTAATAAAGTGTGATAAATATGCTAATTATGCTAGTTTTTGCAAACTAGATTTTTTGAAATTCCTAAATAAATGAGGTTAAAAATATAGTTATGGTTTCATCATATCATTATCATCATGAATTGTAGTTTAATACATTAATTCATGCACAATCAAGTTTTGTTGTGGAATTGTGGTATTTTGCTTGAAAGATGTTAAAAATTACTAAAGGTTGCAAACTAGAAATTTCAAATTAATACAAATTTGTGTAATAAAAATATAGTAATGGTTTGTATAGTCTAGTTATTCTATTTAATGAGTTTAATGACCATTGGTTTTATTTAAATGTCAAGTTTTGAAGAAAAACGGTAAATTGGCGTTTTCGGGTTTTTCGAAATCGGATGATTTGATTGATTTTAGGGTTTTGATGGATTAAATCATGCTTTGTATTATAAGTAATGAGTTTTCTAAACTATGAGTTATTTGTTCATGTTATCTCGATCCATCGGAGTTTGTACGCCGATATCGAGCGATATTTGGTTCTTTTGCGTAGACGGGACATAGGTTTTAACCTATGCTGGTTTCTTGCATCGTTTTGACTTTTGTATGTGATTCAGTTTACGATACTATTTATATGTTTGCGTTTAGGTACCCTCACGTGGACTGCGGGCGATGAAGAGGAGGATGGCCACACCGTCTTCGGCAGACATGGACCAGGTGAGTAGATGCATATCTACGGGGGGAAGTCGGGTGGATGGCATTTAGCACCCCCGCAACGTAGAATAGGAATAGTACTTATTGACATTAGGAAACCAGATGTGACCCCATATTCTTAATAAGTAGGACCCTAGTAATGACCCTAGGCTGGACTAGACTGATTGAGGAAGACCATACCAGAGGATGAATACCTTGGAAGAGGTTCATAGGTTTCGGGTAGAAACACACACACGCACACACTGAAACTCGACATGGTGTATACGGATATATGTATATATATATAGGACTAGGTATAGGCATATATATATATATACAACACGTATGTGGGATACATTGATGTGATATGATATACGGGAATGAAACAGTATAACTGGGCTTGATGCCTTGATTCTTGACTATACAGTCGTATTAAAGTGTTAGCGGATCATTAGAGAATGAGATAATGACAGGTATACATAAATTCTAACGGGTAGTGATGATATTGAGGTACATGGGACTCTAAAATAGAACCCGAACTGTAACTTGTGACTGATCACGATATGATATATGTATGACTTGATTACGACATCATATAGGTGTGACCTGATGTCGATATCATATAGGTGTGACCTGATGTCGATATCATATAGGTGTGACTTGATGACGATATGATATCAGTATGACTTAATCACAATATGATACTTATGACATGATATTTCTGAGGATAAATTAATGAGGTATATTTATGATGGCAATGTTATATAATTGATGTATGCGATTACATCATAGCACCTTGATCATGACATGTGTTGATGATGATATTATACTAATAATGAGACACGTAGGTGATATTTGACCCGTACCCCGATATTGGGATGCCGTACGATGGATTTTACCGTACGAGGCATAGATGTGATGATTGATCTGCACTCTTGATTTGAGGAAGTCGTACTATGTACGTGACGCTATTGAGGCTGGATCGCCAACTATTAGAGATATGGACTCAGACTTTAGGTGTACTCCTACTTCTTATCGACTAGTTCTTAGGTTTAGTTTTCCTTAGGGGGTTAGATGGACACTAGTTTAGGTTCGAGTCTTACAGTGGTAGTTATATTTGTATATCAAATGGGTGGGTAACACACATCTGTCTTTACTTTCATACCGTAATCATAATGTGCATGTTCATATATATGTTTCTATAATCAGCATAAAACTTTGCCTGTTAGGACACCAGCACCATTACCGATGATGCGCATATTCCACGCACACTTATTTGCCGGCTCACACACATCATCATCGGTAATTGCTATGTCACGTACACTTTAGATCATATTATCTTTTATTGATAGAATCAGTTAACAACTAGACCGATATAATATTGTGATTACTCTCGGATGTTAGAATAGACATGGTATTTATTACTTAGACATTCATGCATTCATATTTTCATGTTATCATGCAGTATTATGGGCATATGCCGACACTTATCATATACTTACTCATGATTTTGAGATTTGGGTTTCTATGAGATTTCTGGATTTTTGGGGAAAACCGCAAAAATATATAAAAACTTCTCTCTCTCTCTCCTCTTCTCTTTTTAAAACATAAGATGCGGTTTTCTCGTGATGTATGTGTCGTCCACCATGAGATTTCATGTTTTCTGTTGGATTTCGAGACCCGATTCGAGGAGTGGATGAACCGTCTCGGGTACATGGTGGGCCCGGTATGGTACCCCGGGGCAAGAAGATCGAGTTGTAGACGATGAGCCTGGCAGGGGAAGGTTACCTACCGGTGATGTCTGGCGCGGCGGATATCCGGAGGATACCGACCGTTGTCGTGAGATTTGATGATATGGGCCGATCCGGACTGACGGAGCCCGAGATATTGAGACTATGAGACATTGTGATTATGAGGTATTGAGATTTGAGATTTACGTGTTTTGTGTCGATGCTTGACACGGATTTCCATGGATTTCATCGTTGATGTTTCAGATTCTATACACACTTTACCATGATAAAGCTAAAGATCTTCTTTATACAGATACATCTAGATTTCGGGATTGATTGTTTTACAGTCATATTGCATGCATATTCATTCACATGACATACTATTACTCGAGGTACTGACATGAGCATGGAGTATCTGCATTTACACGTAGCTTATTATCCTGTCTTACTTGATGACTAGTAGTAGATTAGTATATTATTATGACCTAGGATAGCGTCGTGCATTCGATTTCTTTTCGTAGATGTCTTCTACTCACGAGTTGGCAACTCACCCCCGTTGTGCCAAATTTTATTACAGGTTGATGTACAGGGTCCCTTGGCAGTTGCTGGCACATGATTTCTTTCCGGGTGATTTGCACGGTAGGTTGGTTCATTTGTATCTGAACCGCCGTTGTATTTTTATTATTTCATTTGTATCTAGAAAGCTCCATCAACCAAACTTGTATTATTTGATAGATTACTAGACCATTTATTTATTTCGACCTCAGAGTCGCGCTTGTATTATTCTGATCGGGTGGTTTTGTTTTCTTTTGAGTTTTGAGCCTCGCCCTTTAGCGTTGTATATTATTGTGCTTGTTGTGGTTGTTTCCGCCTGTTGGCGTTGAGCTAGCTCCCGTTTGGGGGATGCTTTTTATTGTTTATGTATATTATACTTGTTGTACCCGTTTGGGGCCAGTTTTTACAGAGGAGACTCTGCCGAAAATTTTGGGAAAATTTGCTGATGATTTTAAACTTGTTTCCTTAATGTTTCTTTTACTTCTTCTTCTTCTTTTATGGTTTAGATTTCTGGGCTTCGGCTTACTTAGGTTACGTTGCGCCTCTAGACGCTTCGTAATCTAAGTGCCGGTCATGTTCCGTACTTTCGGGTCGTGACAAACACTTACGGTCACAGAAAAGAAAGTGAAAAACTACAACAGTTGGAATCCGCAACCACCTTAGACATCATAAACCCAACGTATCATATACTTTGGATTTCATGTCGAACCAAATGAATTCCTTAGATATCACATGCTTAAAATTATAAACCCCGCATTTTAGTCTCGATCTCGAAAACACATTTCAATATCAAGTCGGGCAATTCAACAAGATTCCCAACATCCTGATCGAATGCTCGTAGAAAACTTTAGTAGACGTCCGCACCCCCCGATACCATCGACGAAGTGCACTAAGGCGGAACACCGCTGCCGCGAGCACCCGAACGGATGCTTTTGGCGACGGGGTTTTCCTACAGTCACTTGGTCGAGGTTATGGGGCGTGGCTATCTAATAAGGTTACCCAGCGAGTATCCGCATATGCTACGTGATTGCGACGGACTTTTGATCACATCAAAATCCCATGGCAACCGATCAAATGAGACTAAATTGCTAGATTTATAACATTCAAATTAGTTATCTCATAACTACTTTTATGGATTCCAAATTTTGTATCCCATCACAAAATATCCGGATGACGTTAAACTTTTCGATCGATTCATCAAAATCCCATAATTTTCCGACAGCTCAACACTTGAGCACAGTTCAATAATACCCAGAATATGTCACAGTACCTATGCACCAGCCGTAGAAGAGCAAACCCAAGCCTCACTCATGTTTCCACGGAACTGGGGCAAACCCTAGGGTTTGACCACGGTTCCGCGATCCAAAAAGTCGAGTCAGGCTTTCATTCTTCTAGAGGGTTCATAGGATTACTTACATGTTTTTCCGAATACGTTAAACTTGGAAAGATGGGTTTTTGACATTCGATCGAACTTTTTAACTTCGCCTAGACAATATGTGAATAAACCGAAACAATGTTAAAACTACGAATACGAAACACTCCAAATTGCTTATAGTGTAAGATTACATCACATGCAAAATTAGCAAAAACAAAAAACACCTGAAACATCAAAATCAAGTCACTGGAACACACAAAAAATTTCAGGTGGGGAGCTCGGATTTGGCCGAGATTGGGGGGTATGGGCCAGCCAAAAAGTCTCAGGATTGCCTCAAATTTCTTCTGTGTTCATGTCATATCCCATATAACACTCTGTAATTGTTTAAAAAATTTTTTGACAATTATTTAAAATCGACAGAAACTTCATTTTGGCGTTTTATGTTTCGGAGTATTTCGGTTTCGTAATCTTAACAAAATCTGTATAAATTTCTAGCATGGCTCTGATACCACTGCAGGGTTCCCTAGCACGGCAGCAAGGTTTCGGGAGGCATCAATCATGCCATATTAAAAATTTGCCATTCTAGCTAACCCTAACCCGAGAATCGTATACTAGAAATCCGACGGAATAAAATGCAAACACGTTGCAACTAAAAGAGAACAAAGAATACAACCTTTGTGGACTGGTCATTCACTTCATGAGCTCCGTGTAGTCGTTTCTTCACTGCGATCGTGAACTCTGAACTCTAGAGAGGCTCCCTTGAGGAAACAAACATGCTTGCTTCGAAGACTTCGAGGCCGAAGACGATCTACGTCGATGAGACACTAACCCAAGCTATCTTTTCACTAATTATGGAATTAGTGAAGGAAACACCCTATACTAAATGGAAAGTAGTAAAGGATGATGAGTAGGAATTTTTTCACTTTAGATTTCATTTTCTCACTCAAAATCATCACCTTTGAAAAAGCTAGAAAGCTTTTGTGAAGAAGAAGACGAAGAACAAGTGATGAAAATGAATTGTTGTGTGAGATTAGAAATGAAACCAAGGGTTAAGTATGCCATGCTTAACCCTTGTAGAGAGTTAACCATGAGATAGGGTTAAAGGTTAGGTCAAAAAATATCTTAAACTAGACAAAGAGAGTGGACAAAGTCAAAGATGCCTTGAAGCTTCTGCAAGCTTTCAACAAATATCAACCATGATAAATATCCAAAATATTTGAATTACTTAATGATAAATTATAAACCCTAATCTTAACCCTAGCATGGTTTAACCCTCATTAACCCTAGTTGCATTTGTAACTTAGCTTGATACATTGAACATATATCACATATACATCAATGTATACAAAGTGAGAAAAGAAATCTTAAGTTAACTAATATTAGTTAATGTAATGTAATATATCAAATATATAATTATACATTAAATTATTAAATCAACACTTGATTTAATAATCCGGCTATATATCAAATGTAACATCTTATCGAATTAGCACTTGATCCGATAACTCGGTTATATCACATATAACCAATCATGTCACACATCGCGAGAATAGAATGCTGTATCACATACTCGCATTAATCTCGGTCCCACACATATCACATATGTGTTCCTACTCCATTTCGCTTGAGCCAGGAAACCTCTGTGTAGGACTCTAAAGACTCGTCAATACGCCGGCAGTAAGTGATGATCATATCAAACACCCACAAGCCGCAAGCGGTCTGCTAAATGTAACGGACACCAGGGTATTGTGCGATCAGAAGATCAACAAGCAAGCCTGCTCATACTCCTGCGAATCTAATCAATAACACTACCATACAGTCCGGTCTCTTCGTCTGATATGTCGCATATCTCGTCTAGGGGTGGTAAATGTCAGACCCCTGTAACTCGATAAGTCGTGCTGATATGAGGCTCATAACGGGTCGAGAAACTACTGATAACACTTACCAGTATATCTCTGAAGCAGCCCTGACCAGGGACTTCCTGTTATAGCCAATCGATCACAGCGCAACATCAACTCCTAAAACCGGGAGAGACGGAACCCCTCCTATCGCTCATTGCCTCCATGTGATTCGGGATTGTACCCAAAAGCCACCGTTTTGCACATTCTCTTGAACGTGGTAAGGTGGAAATCAAAGCACGGTAGGAATCATACAAGACTCTATGACGATCTCGGGTCTACAGACTAACCTATACTAGTGTTACCAGAGAACTGCCATATGACGTGATGTATAATACCATCTAGGAGTTCTCGGTGAGTTCGTTCAGAGTACCCAGTCTCCACTGAGCACCCGTATACTGTCTCTGATGTCAAACACCAATGTATATGGGATCATCCATCGCCCATCTACATGGGTCGAGAAGCTATACGCTAGTCTACGTTGGTATATCGATGCCCTGTCTCGATACACTCTCGACTAGGAACATTTGAAGGATGCACTTAGAGACTACTCTGTCCCCACTAGTATGATCTGCACCATAGTTCTGGTAGTCAAGTACTCATCCTAAAGGCTTTATCAACATGTAACATAGAGACAATCAGTGTGCATGTTAAGATAAAGAGCAACCAGATAGCATACTATCATGTCGAGCAAGAAAGTCCTCCATGTATATGTCCAAGCATCAACTACAATATACATCATATGTACAGTAATGGCCTCTAGGGCATACATATAACTAACAAAAAGTACCCAGAACATTCCACTGCACCTATGAACCATCCGTAGAAGGGCCGACAAATGCCTCACTCATGTCGCCATGGAACTGCCGCAAACCCTAGGATATGACCGCGGTTCCGCGATCCAAAAAGTTGAGTTTGGGTATCGTTCTTCTAGAGGGTCCACAGAATCGTTTGCATGATTTTCTGAAGATTTTAAACTTGGATAAAATCCAACTCTTGGAAAATTTCCAGTAAGGGAAAAATGGGTTATTGATATCCGTTCGAACTTTTTAACATCGTCTAAATAACCTGAAACGATGTAAGAATTATGGCTAAGAAACACTCCGAATTACCTTTGCACAAAGATAACATCACATGCAATTTTAGCAAAAACAAGCAACACCTGAAATACCAAAACCCAGAGACCGGAACACCATAAAAATTTGAAACCTAAATGCCCCAAGAAAAACCAGTGATCTCGGAAATTGTACCATTGTGGCCGGCCAAAATCCAGTGGGGAGGGTTCAAATTTCTACCGTGTTCATGTTACATCTCATATAACATTCTGCGGGTGCTTAAAAAATTTTTACACTTCAAAAATTTCGACAGAAACTAGATTTTTTTTCGTGTGTTTCGGAGTTGTTTCAGTTTTGAAATTCTAAAAACATCGTCTAATTCTCTAGCTTGGCTCTGATACCACTGTAGGGTTCCCTGGCACGACAACAAGGTTTCGGAAGGCATTGTCCAACCAATTTCAAAAATTGGTCGTACTAAAGAACCCTAACCCTAGAATCTTAACTAGAGATTTAGACGAAACAATAATGCAAACAAATTTACATCTAAGTGAATGAGGAATACAACCTTTGTAGACCGGTCCTTCACTTCTAAAGCTCCGTGTAGGAGTCCCTTCACTCCAAGTAGTGAACACCCGAACTCTAGTAAGGGTTCACATGAAGAAATGAACAAGCTTGCTCGAAGTCTTCGAGGCCGAAGATGATCTACGTCAAGAAGACTCAAGCTCATGCAACCTCTTCACTAATAGTAGATTAGTGAAGCAAACACCCTAAATTAAATGGCTAATATAGTAGAGGAGGATGAAGTAGGAATTGGGCTCACTTTAGATTTATTTTTCTTACAATATTTCCTCACTTTGAGAAAAGCTAGCAAGCTTTCTCATTAGGAAGAAGAAGATGAAGTGGAGATGAGAATGAAACTCATGAGGTGAGAATAGCAACCATGGGTGAGTTTATGTCATACACTAACTCATGTAGAGACTAAACTATGGCTAAGGATAATGGTTAGGTTAATAAATATCTTAAGCAAAACAAAACTAGTGGACTAAGTCAATGGGCAAAACAAGCTTCTCCAAGCTTCTAGCCATGACAAAATTCCAACCAATTTTTAATTACTTGGATAAATAAAAACCCTAATATTATATTAAGTATAGTGTAAGTCTCATACACCCATGAAACATGTGGCATCAAGCATGACACAAAAATAATGTACATTAATATATATCACATATATACTATATGCACACAAGTGAGAAAAAGAAATGTTTAAGTGAGCTAATATTAGTTAATGTAATTCAATATATCATATATGCAATTATACATTAAATTATTAAATCAACACTTGATTTAATAATCCGGCTATATCATATATAACCGACTAATATCATATGTATCAACTTATCGAATCAACACTTGATCCGATAACCTGACTATATCATATATAACCGTCCGATTACACATATCGTGAGAATAGAATGCGGTATCACATACACGTATTAATCTCGGTCCTGCACATATCACATATGTGCTCCTACTTCATTTCGCTTGAGCAAGGAAACCTCTGTGTAGGACTCTAAAGACTCGTCAATACGCCGGCAGTAGGTGGCGATCATATCAGTCACCCACAAGCCGCAAGCGGTCTGCTAGATGTAACAGCCACTCGGATATTGAGCGATCAAAAGATCAAGAAGCAGGCCTGCTCATACTCCTACGAATCCAATCAGTAACACTACCGTACAGTCCAGTCTCTTCGTCAGATATGTCGCATATCACAGCCTGGGGTGGTATAACGTCAGACCCCAATAGCCTGATAAGTCATGCCGATGTGAGGTCCATTATGGTTCGAGAAAATACTGATAACACTTACCAGTAGATTTCAGCAACCCTGGCCAGGGATTTCCTGTTATGGCCAATCAAGCATAGCGCAACATCAACCCCCAATTCCAGGAGAGACGAAATCCTCTCCTATCGCTCATTGGCTCCATATGACTCGGGACTATACCCAAAAACCACCGTTTTGTACGATCTCTTGAACGTGGTAAGGTGGAAATCAAAGCACAGTAGGAATCACATAAGACTCTATGACGATATCGGGTCGACAGACTAACCTGTACCAGTGTTACTAGAGAACTGCTATCTGACGATAGGTATAATACCATCTAGGAGTTCTCGGCGAGTCCATTTAGTGTACCCAGTCTCCACTGAGCACCCGTATACCTTCTATGATGTCAAACACCAATGGATATGGGATCATCCATCGCCCATCATATAGGTCGAGAAGCGTGTACGCTAGTCTACTCTAGAATATCGATACCCCGTCTCGATACTCCCACGACTAGGAACATTTGAAGGATGTACTTACTGACTACCTTTGCCCCACTAGTATGATCTGCATCATAATCCTGGTAGTCAAGTACTCATCCTAAGCGCTCTAACAACATGTAATGGAGAGACAATAAGTGTACATGTTAAGATAAAGAGCAACCAGATAGCATACTATCATGTCGAGCAAGAAAGTCTTCCCTATATATGTCCAAGCATCCACTACAATATACATCGCATGTACAGTAATGGTCTCTAGGGCATACACATAACTAACAACCACGGCTCGAAGGAATCGTGCAAACAGGTAGTAGTTGGGTGCAGTCTCGAAGCACTTGGAGGCAGTGTCTGTTAGATAGGATTCGTCTCTCCCGGTATTAGGGGATGATATCGCGCTGTGTTCGGAAAGCCATTACACAAAGTCCCTGGCAAGGGCAAGCAAGATTTACTGGTAGGTACTCCAGTAGTTTCTCAGGGTGTTTTGGCCTACACTCCGGCATGACTTATAGCGCTATTAGGGGTCTGATGATTACCGCCCCCTAGGCCGGATATGCGATACTCTTAGACGAACAGACCAGACTGTACGGAGATTGTCACAGATAGGCTCAGTAGGAGTTCGGATGAGTTTGCTCATCGGCCTTCTTATCGACAGATACATGGGTAGCCATTACATGCAGCTAGTACCATTTGCGGTTTATGGTTAAACCCACTGCCAGCGTAGTGTCGAGTCTTTAGAGTCCTATACAGAGGGTTTCCCTGTATCGGGCAAAAGATGTAGAGGTCATATGGTTTTACGACAGGGTTCGATCACGTATGTGTACTTGTGCACGGATGATGATTTGGACAGATAATACTAGTGGGCTTTGGTTTAAGCCGGATCCTAGTATTATACCAATAGATTCTTTTTGTCTCTTTTGTATTCGTATTTTTCGGAATACGGATACGGGTATGTATATATGGATGATGGGCATTTTCGTAATTTGTTCAAAGATGCTTCTAGAAAAAGACATCTCATATTATGTATTAAACATTTTAGGTTAAATGATTAATGCATTAAGAGGTGGAGGAAATGAGGTGGATGTTTGCATAATATGGAGCATGGCTCTTGGTGACACATGGAGGGTTTTGAAGCCATGACTCACTAAGATGAAATATGAACCATACTTGATTTTTTATTAAAGTTATTCTATTGAAAAATGAGAATGTTTCAGATTTACACAAGAGAGTACACTCTCCATTTCATGCTAACACTTCACTAGCTTTTCCTTAAGTTTATCTTTTTCTACCTCCAGCCTTTTACGTCTCATGTGTTGAGAAACCTAAGTTTATGAGAGACATACCAATCCATCTATACTCTCTACATCATCTAGGTCATCTAGTGTAGCGAACTAGGTGCTCTAGTTTCCTCGGATTTGAGGTTGGAGCCTGGACTATAGACTCTCAGGTGGATCGTCTTTGACTCGAGGAGGCCGACGAGGAAGTGCCGATACGTTACGATCCTTGGAGCTTATGAAGAGGAGGAAGACAGTGACAAGAAGACCCGAAGGACTTGAAATAATGAGTTATAACATTCTATTCATGTAATTTACCTCATAGTAGTTTGCTAGTTAGGCTTTAGTATCGATCCTGGAGTTCGAGTCGGTGTTACGAAGCCCATAAAAATCCTTTTTTACATATTCCGCCTCCCCGTGAACCCGTGGGGTGCGTAACATTGACTTATACTCACAACACATGTGAAGGTTATGGTTTTTGAGGAGGAGGAAGAAGGAGATGAAAATCAAGAGAGAGAATGAGGAGAAGCAAATGAACTAAGGTTGCAAAGTGAGAAGAATGGCTCATCTCTCATACACTCAATGAAGCATGGAATAAATCACCATATTAAATCCTCACCATACTTCAATAGTAATTCCAAACAAATAATAAAATCCTTGAGCCATCCTTCACACCATGCTACAAATATCTCTCTCTTTTCCAATTTTCCACCTCGCTAATCTATTTTGCAATAAATAGATAATACCAAATAATGAAGTGTCTCCTTCTATAAGCATTCTTGAGAAAATTAAAAGAATGCCCCCTCACCATATATACATACCTGTATCCGTATTCTGAAAAATACGATACACTGAGACGATAACAATCCAATAATACAATACTAGGATCCGACTTAAACCAAAACCCACTAGTATTGTCCGACTGAACATCATCCGTGTACAAGTACACGTATGTGATCATAGCCCTACCGTAAAACCATTCGGCCTCTACATCTTTTGCCTGAAGCAGGGAAACCTTCTGTGTGGGACTCTAAAACTCGATAGTATGCTGGCAGTGAGTTTAACCATAAGCACGTCAGCAGTACTAGCTGCACGTAACAGCTACCCAGGTATCTGCTGATAAGAAGTCTTGAGCAAACTCATCCGAACTCCTACTGAGCCTGTCTGTGACAATCTCCATACAGTCCGGTCTATTCATTTAAGATAATCGCATATCGACCTAGGGGGATGGTAAACGTCAAACCCCTAACAGCCTAATAAGTCATGACGGAGGAGAGCCCAATACACCCTGAGAAACAACTAGAGTGCCTACCAGTATTTCTCGACTGCCCTAGCCAGGGACTTTGTGTAATGGCTTTCCGAACACTGCGCGATATCAACCCCCAATACCGGGAGAGACGAATCCTATATGATCGCTACTACCTCGAAGTGCTTCGGGACTACACCCAACTACTACCAGTTTGCATGACTCCTTTAAGTTATGGTAGGATAGTAATCTAAGTGCAATGGGAACACACTCGAGACGAAGTAGCGATGGCAAGTCATCGGACTAACCTGTACTCATGTCACCTGGGAACTGCTTCCTGACGATAGGTATAATACCAACCAGGAGTTCCCGATGAGTCCTGTCCCGTGTAACTCATAACCTAATGAGCACCTGCAAACTATCTCAAGTACGTCGTACTAATGGCTCTGGGACAGACCATTTCCCCTGCTGGGATGAGAAGCATATACACTAGTCTACTCCGGAGTATTATTGCCCCATCTCGATAATCCATCGACTAGGGACCTATATAAGGATGTGTTTATAGACTACCAAGTCCCCATTAGTGTGACCGCCATCATAATGCTGGTAGTCAAGCAAATATCCTAAGGGCTCTACCAATATGTATAAGCGATATGCTAAAAGAAACACATGCACATATTGAGATAGAATCAAACCAGGTTGCTTACTACCATTTTGAGAAAGACTGTTCTCAAAACCGTGAATATCCCAAGCTTCTAATATATAATAAACAACCCAGGGCATATATCACTAACACCTTGTCCCCCCATGCTCCAATGCCTCATCATTCTATTCTTTTCCTTTTTTTTTCTTTTTAAAATAAAACCCTTTTACTGAATATATATATATATATATATAAATATAACATAACAAATAATGGTTAAGTGACATGGCTAACAAGTATGGTTAACACATACTTAACCCTAGATTTGCATGCACAAGTGTGTGCAAGTACAAAAATAATTAAATAAAATATTAATTAATTATAATAAAATATGTGAAAACAATTATTGGTTAAATTTATTAAAAACCCGTATTATATCACTTAATTTACTCTAATCGCGTTCTAAGGTGTTATATATATATATATATAAACGTTGCTCCCGCAATAGTTCAGTCCCCGCTCTGCCGTTAATTAAGTAACCTAGCGGTGCATGACGGGGCCCCGTGGCGAATGCGAATGGCATAAGCGTACGTTCTATTTTCATTTCTTTCTGCAATGATAGGGTTAAATGATAGGACAACATTAATATTGTTGTAAGAGCACGGCGGCACCCTGGACGTCAATCCGACGGCGGAATGCGGAAACGAAACTTTTAAACCGGCGTTACCGCGCACTATAAACCCGGATCGGGCCATTAACCTACTCCTAGCAAACTAGAGAATGGGAAGGAAGCTATACTGCGCGATCCGTGTCCTTCGGTCTTCGGCCTCCACTCCGACCTCCTCGCGGAATCTCCGGTCTTCATCTTCTCCTCGGAATGGGCACCACATCACCAGATTCTTTTACGGGCTCCTACCTCTGGACTGAGGCAACTCGAGGACGAAATTGGCGAGTCGACGTGCCTAAGGATGCTGTAGATGAAGTGTAGAAAGCTTTGTCTTTTGGGGTTTGAAGTTGCCATTGATGATGGAGGAGAGAAAGTGTCATGACCCGAAAGTACGGAACGTGACTGGCACTTAGATTACGAGACGTCTAAAGGCACAACGTAACCTAAGTCAGCAAAAGTCCAGAAAAATCTAAACCAAAAATCAAAAGAGAGTGAAGGAAAACCTTTCATGAAAACAACTTGAAATCAATTAAGTTGCATTGAACCCCTTTTTAAAACATCAAAAATATCCGAAAATTTCGGCAGAGTCTCCTTTGTAAATTCTATCTCCCAAACTGGGTACAACAAGATATATAACCTGTAATCACAAAATGGCATCCCTAAGCGGGAGCTAGCTCTTCACCCAAGGCGGATCACAACCACACGCAATATATATATAATCTCAAGAAAAAGAGCATAAAGAAATGCGAAATATAAGAAAACACAACGTCGGCTCAAGTGAGCTTGACCCAAAAGAACCCACATATACACAAATCTCTCAGTCTCATCACTAGGTCGCATATACACATAAGAAGTGGTAGATGGAGAATACTAGATACAAAAATAGTACAAAAAGAAATAAAAGTGCTCTCGCAACCCACCTACGAGCAATGTCGCGAGTTTGAGTAAAAGAAGTCACTAATAAGATAAGCCGCCGCTACAAGGCTGATGAGTCCAACCTGCAAGACACTGTGGCACAACGGGGGTGAGTTGCCAGCTCGTGAGTAGAATATAACATCTAGTAGGGCTATCGTAAGAATGCACGCAAATGCGTCACAGCATGTATATCCAGATGTGAAGTAATACCTCTAGTATGCATGCACATGTATGCAATATCAATACTAAATCTTTAAGTGTTTTAAATGCTATGAAATCTGCATTCTTCACTTTAGAAAAAGAATATCTGTATAATAGATAGATACCATCAAGAAATCATCTGAAACCCGTGTCAAACATCGACACCAAATATGAAAACACATCTGTCTCAATGTCTCACTGTATCAATGTCTCAATACATCTGGCTCCGTCAGTCCGGATCAGCCCATATCATCAAATCTCATGACAATGGTCGGTATCCTCCGGATATCCGCCGCGCCAGACATCACCGGTAGGTAGTCTTCCCCTGCCAGGCTCATCGTCTACAACTCGATCTTCTTGCCCCGGGATACCATACCGGGCCCACCATGTACCCGAGACGGTTTATCCACTCCTCGAATCGGGTCTCGAAATCCAACAGAAAACATAAACACTCATGGTGGACGACACATGCATCACGAGAAAACCACAACTTCGTTTTTAAAAATGATAAATATAAGCTTTTGTTAAATTCTTGCGGTTTTCCCCAAAATCCAGAAATTGCAGCAATACTGAAATCCTCAAGAAAATCATAACGCCCAACATGTTGTATATGATAAATGTCTATGATATCAAGGTATGCGATGTGATTTGTGGCTAGAAATCTATGTAAGTATGATGATGATGCGAGGTATATACATGCTATGCGATTTCATATATCGTGTATAATACAAGTGGTGATACTAAACTAAACGGGTCCTACAGTGCTCGTGGCATGGCAATTACCAAAGGCGTGTGTGTCAAATGAATAGTGCGCGTGCAACAGGAGCCAATGGTAATGGTGTACGTGTCCTACAAAGTGGTATCACACATGAGTATATGAATATCCATGCAATCTAGCAGACGATTAGCTATAAGGGTATGCAATGTGAATGGGGGGGTTAGCTAACTAACAATGCAAATCTTGCAAGAAATAAAGTAATCCTAACTAGGGGGCGCCTCGCGCCATCCAGACGATTCCCCCATAGATGAATACATCTACTCACCTGAATGCCTCGCTAATCCGATCCGACCACCGCCTTGCCTTTGCGCGCCGCGTCTGATGTTTCCGCAACCGTTCGTAGAATTGCATAACAAACAATATAAGATTACAGATTCCTGAAATGATGCAACTCACAATATGAAAAGATCGACGCTCTCGAATTAATCACAACGTGCACTCGGTACGCGGAAAATACACGAAAATCGCTAAAACCTTAACTAAAATCGCCGTTTCGAGGCAATCGTCAAAACTAAAACCCGACAAGAAAAAACCCCGCATTCGTACACACTAAAATTCGTATAAGATGCTAATTATATCGCCAATCTACCGCAATTAGATCACCTCCTAAAATTCTTAAAAATCTAATAAGTGTTAGCATACCGATTTCAAAGCAAACATCGCGAATTAACGATATCGCGATCGTAACATCGCACAAATATCCTACCTAATACACCATATGGCCACAATACTAACCTAAACACACTTATTCAACTTCAAACCCTAACTACAACATCACCCCTTTTCTTGAAATTTCATAAACAAGAATTTATAACTAAAATTCACACTTGAACTATTTAATCTAGCAAATTAAACAACTAGATTAGGATTTATACCTTACAAGAGTTGATTCCTAACTTCCACTTGCCTCCAAGACGCCTCTTTTCTTCACTTTTCAAACAAATTAGGGTTAGGGAAGGGATGGAATGGGATTTAGGTTAGAATTAGTGAAGAAAATTGTGTATTTTTGTGGATTTTTGAAGCAAGAAAGAGAGGGGAAAATGGGGTTTCCAGCAGTGAGCTCGGCCTGGAGGTGGAGGAGGGTGTGTGTGTGTGAATGGTGTGGAAAATTCTACACAAAAAGCCTTTCCCAAGCTCAATTAATGACTTTCACATCAATTTTTACCCAAAAACCCCATTTTAAACCATTTTTGATTAAATTTTTAAACCATAGAACAAAAATCTTGAAAAGTCGTGATAAAATTTTATTAACACTAAATTTTAGTTAATAATGTTTCCTAAGTGTGTAATTTACCCAATTAAATTTGTATTTATAACTAATTAAATGTATTTTCAAAAGCTTAAAATAATATTAAAAATAATTAATTGAGGAATTTTTTTTAATTAACTAGAAAATTTTAAATGAAATTTTAGTGACGAATTTATAGTAATATCTTATCTAAATTTTGTATAATTAGGTCTATAATGAAAAAATACCTATTTTGACTTTTTACGGAAAAAACTGCTAATTTAGCCGATTACCGAAAAACTGCCTAGACGATTTTTGAAGCGTTACAATCTTCCCCCTTAAAGAAATTCGGTCCCCGGATTTAGAATCTAACTACGCGTACCTTCAAAAAGATGGGGATATCTCTTCCTCATCTTGACATCGGTCTCCCAGGTGACCTCCTCGCTGTTCGGGCCATGCCAAAGGACCTTGACGGACGGTATAACCTTCGACCTCAATTTCTTCACCTGCCGATCCAAAATGACCAACGGCTGCTCGATGAATGAAAGATCACGCTCTAGCTGGATCGTCTGGTGCTGAATCGCATGGGAAGGATCATGAAGGTACTTGCGGAGCATCGAAACATGGAACACGGGGTGAACATCGGGGAAGCTGGGCGGAAGAGCTAACCGATAAGCGACTGGACCAACACGCTCTAGGATCACGAAGGGACCAACATATCTAGGACTAAGCTTCCCTTTTTGCCCAAATCTCATCACACCCTTCATCGGAGAGACCTTTAGGAAAACATCATCGCCAACGGCGAACTCGAGTCGGCGACGGCGCCTGTCAGCATAAGATTTCTGCGTACTCTGTGCTGCTCTCATCCTGTCCTTAATCAGCTGTATCTTCTCGGTCGTCTCCTGTACGATCTGCAGCCACAAAATACTGCTCTCCCTGAGCTCTGTCCAACATACAGGCGATCGATATCTCCTCCCATATAAAGCCTCGAAAGGTGCCATCTGAATCGTCTCCTGGAAGCTATTATTGTAGGAGAACTCGATCAAGGGCAAATGACGATCCTAGCTACCACCGAAATCTAAAACACAAGATCTGAGCATGTCCTCAAGAGTCTGAATAGTTCGCTCCGACTGACCGTCAGTTTGCGGATGAAAGGCTGTGCTAAAACTCAATCGGGTGCCCAAAGCTTCCTGAAGTTTCTGTCATAATCGGCTGGTAAACTGGGTGCCCCGGTTGGACACGATGCAAGTCGGAACACCATGCAGTCGCACGATCTCATCAATATAAACCTGGGCGTACTGAAAAAATCCAAAAGTGGTCTTCACTGGCAGGAAGTGAGCCGCTTTCGTCAGTCGATCCACAATCACCCAAATAGAGTCATACCCTCGACTGGTCCTTGGTAGACCCACAATGAAGTCCATGGAGACCTGTTCCCATTTCCACTCAGGGATGGGCAAAGGCTGCAACTCGCCAGCTGGCTCTGGTGCTCGGCCTTGACTTGCTGACAAGTCAGGCATCTCGACACAAAGTCTGTAACATCCTTCTTCATTCCGTCCCACCAGTAAACCTCTCTCAAATCATGGTACATCTTGGTGGAACCTGGATGCACACTGTATACTGACCTATGTGCCTCCTTGTGGATATCGCGCCTCAGTCCCTCAGAATCTGGTATGCACAGTCGAGTCCCAAATCGAAGTATCCCCTGATCATCAATCACGAACTCAGAAACTCGGCCCTGCTGAATCTGCTCAATAATCTCTAAAATACGGGCATCGCGGATACGGTCAAGTAACTGTGGGCGTGCTCTGAAATGGGCCAGCTGTCCCCCTGTAGGAGTAAACTCGAACTGCACTCTGCTTCACATAAAACCTGCCAATCCGCTGTCGACTGCATCTGTATTGCGCTCAAACAAGATAAGCTACCTCCGGGCCTCCTACTCATAGCATCTGCCATGACATTCGTCTTGCCCGGATGGTATAGAATCTCGCAGTCATAATCTTTCACCAACTCCATCCAACGGCGCTGTCTCAAATTCAGATCTCGCTGTTGAAAGATATACTTCAAACTCTTGTGGTCAGTGAATATCTGGCATGACTCGCCGTATAAGTAATGTCTCCAGATCTTAAGTGCAAATACCACTGCAGCCATCTCTAAATCATGAGCGGGGTAGTTCTGTTCGTGTTTCCTCAGCTGCCGAGAAGCATACGTGATAACTCTGTCGTGCTGCATCAATACACAGCCCAGCCCCACTCGAGAAGCATCACAATATACCACGAACCCGCCTGATCCTGAAGGCAATGCTAACACTGGTGCAGTAGTCAGACGAGTCTTCAACTGCTGGAAACTATCCTCACATGCCTGGGTCCAATCAAAAGGAGCCCCCTTCCGGGTCAACCCGGTCAACGGTGCAGCAATACGGGAGAAATCCTGGACAAAACGTCGATAATAACAGGCCAAACCCAGAAAGCTATGAACCTCTGTAACTGATACCGGTCTAGGCCAACGCTGAACTGCCTCGATCTTCTTCGGGTCTACACAAATACCATCTCTCGTCACCACATGACCCAAGAAGTCGACACTGTCTAGCCAGAATGCACACTTGGAAAATTTGGCGAGCAGCTGATGCTCCCTCAAAGTCTGCAATGTGATACGTAAGTGCTGCTCATGCTCCTCCCGGCTCCGAGAATAAACCAAGATGTCATCAATGAACACAATGATGAACTGATCGAGATACGGCATGAATACACGGTTCATCAAGTCCATAAATGCTGCCGGTGCATTGGTGAGCCCGAACGACATCACCAAGAACTCATAATGACCATATCGAGTATGGAAAGCGGTCTTCGGAATATCCTCCTTGCGAACCTGCAACTGGTGATAACCTGACCGTAAATCAACCTTCGAGAAAAACCCTGCACCCTGGAGCTGATCGAATAAGTCATCAATGCGGGGTAGGGGATATCTGTTCCGCACAGTAACCCGGTTCAGCTGACGATAATCAATGCATAAATTCATACTTCCGTCCTTCTTCTTAACAAACAGGACGGGAGCACCCCAAGGTGACACACTCAGTCGGATAAGCCCTTTGTCTAGCAAGTCCTGTAACTGATCCTTCAGCTCTCTCAGCTCCGCCGGGGCTATCCGATAAGGTGGTATAGAGATAGGCCCCGTGCCGTGGATCAAGTCGATGCAAAACTCAATCTCGCGCTCTGGTGGCAGACCAGGTAGCTCGTCAGGGAATACATCAGGGAACTCTCTCACAACAGGGACCTAGTCCAACGGAACCTCTGTGGAGCTAGTATCACAAACATAGGCTAAGAATCCCTGACACCCTTTCCTTAAGAGCTGACCAGCGCGAAGAGAAGAAATCAAGCTGGGAAGGGTAGCGCTACGATCTCCCTGAATAACAAGAACCGGCTCACCAGGAAAACTGAATCTGACTGCTTTCTCACGGCAGTCCACGGATGCATAACAGGTGGCTAGCCAGTCCATATCAAGAAGAACGTCAAAGTCTAGCATATCGAGGAGAATCAAATCAACTGAAGAATCTCTCTCCCCGATACGAACGGAACATGATCGGTACACGGAACGGGCAACAAATGACTCGCCTACCGGTGTAATAACGACGAGCAGCTGATCTAACGGAGAAGACTCTCGGCCCAACCTCGGTGCAAAGTACGTGGATACATAGGAATGTGTGGAGCCTGGATCAAATAATACCCATGCATCAAAAGAACATACTGGAAGAGTACCTGTCACGACGGCATTGGATGCCTGTGCATCGTGAGGAGTCAACGTGAACACTCGGGCCTGTCCACCACTAGTAGCTGGCTGTCCTCTGCCTCTACCTCGGCCTCTGCCTCTGTCACCTCGTCCTCTCTGAACCGGACCGCCACGCCCACGACCTCTAGGAGCATCTGGCTGGCATGGAGCATCATCAGGAGTAGGAAGTGGGGCTCTCTGAGGAGGTGGTGAAGGTGGTAAGGTCACATGCGGGACTGTCGCCGCGCCCTGGCGCCCCATGGTACAGTCTCTGACACGGTAGTACTGACTCCCACACCAAAAACATCCTGGCGACGACTGCTGGGTCTGTGGATATGAACCAAATAACTGACCTCGTCTCAATCCTCTGCCTCCACCATCTCCCGGAAATAATCTATCGCGTTCTCTACCCATCTGCCGCTGAGCTGGCGTATCAGTATGGATCCTCTTCGGCCCAGAAACGACTGGAGTCTCAGAAATACGCTCCTCCAAAAGTAAGGTTGCGTCCATCACGGCTGCGTATGTATCAAAGTGCTGGGTGCTGATGGCAAGGAATAGCTGTGTGTCAAGCCCTCGCACAAACCTCTTTATTCTCTTCTCTTCCGTGTCTACTAGGTACGGAGCATATCGAGACAACTGGGTAAACTGTATATCATACTCCGACACCGTCATCCCAGGAGTCTTGCGTAGAGACTTAAAACTACGGGCTCGAGCATCTCGGACACTCTCCAGAAGAAAACGGGCAAGAAACGCCGCTGTAAACTCATCCCAGGTCATAGAAGATAGACCTGCAGCTCGGCCTCTTTCTACTGAATCATACCATGTCTGGGCAAGACCCTCCAGACGAAATCTCGCGAACTCCACCAATCTATCATCAGAACACCTCAACAAACGGCAAATCCGAGCCAACCTATCAAGAAATGCCTGTGGGTCCTCTGTCGCATCTGTACCGGTAAAAGCTGGAGGTCTCAATCTTATAAACTCCTGTAGTGAAACAGGCATAGTCGCAGTAGCAGCAGGAGTGACCATTTGTGTAGCAGGTACAATCGTAGTCTGTGCGGTAGAAGGAACGTCCTCGGACCTCTGTGCCCGACTGGACTCAACTAAAGATCACATCATCTGTCGCAACTCCTGCATACCGGCCTCTAATCTGGCAATACGGTCTGGATAAGGCGGATCAATATGACCCTGATGGGTAGGCGTATCATCCCGCTCGATCCTCGCCTCAGAAGAGCCCGCTCGAATCTCATCCCTAGCAGCAGCCCGCTGAGCTCTCGTAGTCTTTGGCGGCATCGAAGCTGGAATAAGAAACAGGACCGATAAGAACATTGCAATTGAATCAAGGAATGCAAGGAATCAAGAAAGGAAATACAAGCAATTATGTCCTAAGGTCACTTAGGCGGAGTACCGTATCGTAAGTATGCCGCGAATCATACCCAAGCTACGCCACTCTGCTTAAGTCACCTACTCCATCTACCAAGGTCGTCCTATACTCAGAAAGGTAAAACCAACGCTCTGATACCAACTTTGTCACGATCCGAAAGTACGGAACGTGACTGGCACTTAGATTACGAGACGTCTAAAGGCGTAACGTAACCTAAGTCAGCCAAAGCCCAGAAAAATCTAAACCAAAAATCAAAAGAGAGTGAAGGAAAACCTTTCATGAAAACAACTTGAAATCAATTAAGTTGCATTGAACCCCTTTTTAAAACATCAATAATTTCCGAAAATTTCGGCAGAGTCTCCTTTGTAAATTCTATCCCCCAAAATGGGTACAACAAGATATATAACCAGTAATCACAAAATGGCATCCCCAAGCGGGAGCTAGCTCTTCGCCTAAGGCGGATCACAACCACACGCAATATATATATGCAATCTCAAGAAAAAGAGCATAAAGAAATGCGAAATATAAGAAAACACAACATCGGCTCAAGTGAGGTCGATCCAAAAGAACCAACATATACACAAATCTCTCGGTCTCATCACTAGGTCACATATACACATAAGAAGTGGTAGATGGAGAATACTAGATACAAAAATAGTACAAAAAGAAATAAAAGTGCTCTCGCAACCCACCTACGAGCAATGTCGCGAGTCTGAGCAAAAGAAGTCACTAATAAGATAAGCCGCCGCTACAAAGATGATGAGTCCAACCTGCAAGACACTGTGGCACAACGGGGGTGAGTTGTCAGCTCGTGAGTAGAATATAACATCTAGTAGGGCTATCGTAAGAATGCACGCAAATGCATCACAGCATGTATGTCCAGATGTGATGTAATACCTCTAGTATGCATGCACATGTATGCAATATCAATACTAAATCTTTAAGTGTTTTAAATGCTATGAAATCTGCATTCTTAACTTTAGGAAAAGAATATCTGTATAATATCTAGATACCATCAAGAAATCATCTGAAACCCGTGTCAAACATCGACACCAAATATGAAAACACATCTGTCTCAATATCTCACTGTATCAATGTCTCAATACATCGGGCTCCGTCAGTCCGGATCAGCCCATATCATCAAATCTCACGACAACAGTCGGTATCCTCCGGATATCCGCCGCGCCAGACATCACCGGTAGGTAGTCTTCCCCTTCCAGGCTCATCGTCTACAACTCGATCTTCTTGCCCCGAGGCACCATACCGGGCCCATCATGTACCCGAGACGGTTCATCCACTCCTCGAATCGGGTCTCGAAATCCAACAGAAAACATGAAAACTCATGGTGGACGACACATACATCACGAGAAAACCGCAACTTCGTTTTTAAAAATGATAAATATAAGCTTTTGTTAAATTCTTGCGGTTTTCCCCGAAATCCAGAAATCGCAGCAATACTGAAATCCTCAAGAAAATCATAATGCCCAACATGTTGTATATGATAAATGTCTATGATATCAAGGTATGCGATGTGATTTGTGGCTAGAAATCTATGTAAGTATGATGATGATGCGAGGTATATACATGCTATGCGATTTCATATATCGTGTATAATACAAGTGGTGATACTAAACTAAACGGGTCCTACAGTGCTCGTGGCATGGCAATTACCAAAGGCGTGTGTCACATGAATAGTGCGCATGCAACAGGAGCCAATGGTAATGGTGTACGTGTCCTACGAAGTGATATCACACATGAGTATATGAATATCCATGCAATCTAGCAGATAATTAGCTATAAGGGTATGCAATGTGAATGAGGTGGGGTTAGCTAACTAACAATGCAAATCTTGCAAGAAATAAAGTAATCCTAATTAGGGGACGCCTCGCGCCATCCAGACGATTCCCCCATAGATGAATACATCTACTCACCTGAATGCCTCGCTAATCTGATCCGACCACCGCCTTGCCTTTGCGCGCCGTGTCTGATGTTTCCGCAACCGTTCCTAGAATTGCATAACACACACTATAAGATTACAGATTCCTGAAATGACACAACTCACAATATGAAAAGATCGACGCTCTCGAATTAATCACAACGTGCACTCGGTACGTGGAAAATAAACGAAAATCGCTAAAACCTTAACTAAAATCGCCGTTTCGGGGCAATCGTCAAAACTAAAACCCGACAAGACAAAATCCCGCATTGGCGCACACTAAAATTCGTATAAGATGCTAATTATATCTCCAATCTACCGCAATTAGATCACCTCCTAAAATTCATAAAAATCTAGTAAGCGTTAGCATACCGATTTCAAAGCAAACATCGCGAATTAACGATATCGCTATCGCAACATCGCACAAATATCCTACCTAATAAACTTGATGGCCATAATACTAATCTAAACACACTTATTCAACTTCAAACCCTAACTACAACATCACCCATTTTCTTGAAATTTCATAAACAAGAATTTATAACTAAAATTCACACTTGAACTATTTAATCTAGAAAATTAAACAACTAGATTAGGATTTATACCTTACAAGAGTTGATTCCTAACTTGCACTTGGCTCCAAGACACCTCTTTTCTTCACTTTTCAAACAAATTAGGGTTAGGGAAGGGATGGAATGGGATTTAGGTTAGAATTAGTGAAGAAAATTGTGTATTGTTGTGGATTTTTGTTGATTTTTGAATAAATTTTGAAGCAAGAAAGAGAGGGGAAAATGGGGTTTCCAGCAGTGAGCTCGGCCTGGAGGTAGAGGAGGGTGTGTGTGTGTGAATGGTGTGGAAAATTCTACACAAATAGCCTTTCCCAAGCTCAATTAATGGCTATCACATCAATTTTTACACAAAACCCCCATTTTAAACCATTTTTGATTAAATTTTTAAACCATAAAACAAAAATCTTGAAAAGTCTTGATAAAATTTTATTAACACTAAATTTTAGTTTATAATGTTTCCTAAGTGTGTAATTTACCCAATTAAATTTGTATTTAACACTAATTAAATGTATTTTCAAAAGCTTAAAATAATATTAAAAATAATTAATTAAGGATATTTTTTTATTTAACTAGAAAATTTTAAATGACATTTTAGTGACGAATTTATAGTAATATCTTATCTAAATTTTGTATAATTAGGTCTATAATGAAAAAATAACTATTTTGACTTTTTACGGAAAAGACTGCTAATTTAGCCGATTATCGGAAAACTGCCAAAACGATTTTCGAAGCGTTACAGAAAGAACTATGGAGAGTTGTGAGGAAGTTTTTGTAGCAAACCAAAAATATGATGAATATTTTTCCCACCATCAAAAAATGAATCTCTCTCCCTCTCCCACATGAATGTGGCCGGCCTCTCTAAAGTATGGGAGTGGGAAAAATGCAAGGGGTGAGCACAAGAGAGTAGGAAGGTGACCATAAGAGAATATGAAGATAATGAGGTAAAAGGGTCACACCACCATCAACACAAATCCAATCTCATAAATGAAAACCATCATGAATGAAAAAGCAACGATGCTTTACCCATCATAATCCCTCATATACAAATAAACCCCCTCCACAATACTAATTTGCAAATTTGCAAATTAGCCCCTCCCATCACAAAAATCCGGCCTTGAAGGAACAAAGGAAAACTGGCTGAAACGGAATGCAAACTGGCAACTTCAAAAAACTGATCCCGTAATAAATTACAGGAAAACCCTGCGACTGTATATACATACCCGCATTTGTATTTCGACCGAATACAAATGCAATGAGATAAAATCTACACTGTACAATACTTGGATCCGGCTTAAACCAAAGCCCGCTAGTATAATCCGTCCGATCATGATCCGTGCAATAACGCACGTATAAGATCGAACCCTGCCATATCTCCATACGGCCTCTACAGCGTTTCGCCCGAAACTTGAGAAAACGGTCTGTGAGGGACTCTAAAGACTCGTCAATACTTTGGCTGTGTATTTAACCACTAGCACGTCAGAGGTATTAGCCATACGTAACGGGCTACCAGGTATTAACCAAAAGGGACATCTGTGAGCGAACTCATCCTGACACCCTACTGAGCCTGTCAGTGACAATATCCGTACAGTCCGGTCCGTTCGTCTATGAGCATCGCATGGCGGGCCTAGGGGGTTGGTAAAAGTCAGACCCCCCAAAGCGGTACAAGTCGTGTCGGAGTGTAGCCCACAACACCCTGAGATACTACTTGAATACCTACCAGTAAATCTCCTGCCTTGGCCAAGGACTTCATGTAATGGCTCTCCTAGACACAGCGCGACCTCACCCCCAATACAGAGAGAGACGAACCCCTGATGATCCGCTCACTGCCTCCATGTGGCTCGGGACTGTACCCGACTAAAACATATTTGCACGACTCCTTTGAGCGTGGTACGGTAGCAATCAAAGCACAGTGGGAACTCATACGAGACAAATGACGATCTCAGGTCGATGAACTAACCTGTACACATGTCACCAGGGAACTGCTATCTGACGTCTGGTATAAGACCAACTAGTATGTTCCCGGTGAGTCCTGTCCAGTGTACTCATAATCTAATGAGCACCTGTATACATCTTAGGTGAACCAACAGACACCAGTGGCTTGTGAGACCGGCCACCGCCCCTCTTCGGGGTCTCGACTGTATACACTAGTCTACTCTGGAGTATCGATGCCCTGTCTCGAAAACTCCCACGACTAGGGACCTTTTAAGGATGTGCTTATAGACCCCAGCTCCCACGTATATGATCGCCCTCATACTGCTGGCAGTCAAGCAAGAATCCTAAGGGCTCTATCAACGTGCAATAGTGACTTGTAAGGTCATCTAAAGCAGTACATGATGATAAAGATAAACCAGATAGCATACTATCATCTTGAGTAAGATTGTCCTAACGGTATAGGTCCTCTCTCAATCATTGCAATCACGTGCCTGTGATCCAATAATTGACTCTGAGGGCACTATCTCCAACAATCTCCCACTTGCACTCAAGGCTAGTTATTGCGATATCGCATACTCACAGCCTGTGTGATACCGAACACCCAACTCTTCTACCAATCAGTCTCACAAAACCCGTTTGCGAAACTAATGCGTTCGAGGAATAGCCTCAGTGAGTGGATCCGCTCTAATGTTTCTTTCTATGTCTCTCTTTATCTCATGTTCGCGGAGAAAGCCATCTCCCGAAATGAGCAATACTTGTCTTAGAGTATGTCTGGATATCTGATGGGACCTAGTTCACAAATGAACTCCAAATCCAAACTTCTCAGACTGTATCGTCAACTGAACTTAATCAGTATCCTGCGCCATCCCTCCCTCAGTATCCGCCTGGACCACCTGTCTAAAGTACTGCCCCTCATCAGAGGAAAAACTATAACTCTGACAGCCACTCTGTCATCTAGGTCACCTTGGAAGCCTGGAATGATAACCGTCTCTACAAAGAGGCTGTTTTTATCATATCCCTAGAACATCCACTTATGTTCTAAAACTGCTTCCGAACGTTTCTCTAGGATTGGATCAATATCAGCTTATTGCATCTAGTGCAAAAACAACATCTATATCCTATGTGGAGAAACCACTGTGTGACAACCAAAGTATAACCGATCGTAGTATAGGAATTTCACTTCCTACTCTGTGTATGTCATCCTAATACCAGGACATTACACCTTACTACCTTCTTAAAAGATCCATCCCTTATTCTGATGAAGTCAAACCTATGACTGTGACATCAGAAATAGATGATCTATCTCCGCAATATCTGCTTTAGTCCATAAATAGACATAAGCTACTTGTCCACTATGCTTCCGCTGCTCCCACTGACTATGACAACCCTCTGGCAGAGTCATATACACGTACACTTCCAAAGCTAGTTCAGAATGACACTATACTCATCCTCCTGCCGGGTTTCAAAGCCTGGAACAGCAGCAATGGCAAGTCTGGGTAAACAAGAACCTCCCTGTCACCGTCCTTGAGCATACCGAAGTACCTCTCGGGTGCCTGAGGTTACCCATCATGTCTGCGAAGTGGCCAATGGAATGTCAAACCAGATTGAATCTTTAGGTTCTTATCAAATTTTCAGTAATCGTTTGCGGTTCTGGAATCACTTCCAGTTCTACCATACTCCCACTACTATTTTCTGAAAAAATCCATTTTTATTAAAACTGTGGCGAGTCTAGAACAATATCGCTATTGATCTTCCAGATGGTAGAAAGTCAACCCTCGTCATAGCCTGGGTCAACCCACAAACAGCCATTACAGAAACGTGCCTTGAGTTATCCAGAGTCTGGTTTTAAGCATAAGCCGGACAACTCCCCGTACCTTAACATCGTTAAGATATGAACTGTTCTATATCCAATACAGAAACAGAGACACTAATTTAATTGAAGCAAATTCAAATCATGCAGCTGTCTCCAGTGAATTCAACTAAATGGAGAGAGGCCGATCAGCATTACTCAACTTAGGAGTACTTCCAATTATGAATAACCTGAAAGAGAAGCAAGTTCTCTTAATCATTACTATTAACTGAATACTATACACAAGTATCTACATCTTCGATCACCTTGAAGAATCCTGATACTTGCAGTACTTGGTTCTCTACTCTATTCTTATACCTATAACTTCTCAAAACTTGGACCTTGTGTTTCTACGAAACACTTGTCTAAAAACTAGAGAAGTCATAAGTAAACTAAATATAGTACGAGGACCAACCCCTCTGTCCTAATGGACACTGGACAATATACAATACTCTGTATAAGTCCTGTTGAGTCTAATAACTCATTCACTGTGTGTCGTAGGTTGAAAACTGTACTTATGGTTAAGAAGAATTACACCGCTGTTTAATGCTCCTTACCTAACCATCCTCTGATATAGGTAAATGTCATGGACATAATTTCAAAAAGGTATATCTCACTCTATAAAAATAGACATACAGATATATCAATTTGAAATTGGTGCATAACAACGGATATTCAAAACCAAATATTCGCCGTCCGGCAAACGACCCAGGCGATTTCCTCAAATATTACCAATTACAATGAATTCCGATATAATGAGGATGATCACCTAATTCCCAATAACTTACTCCCACTCATCATCTGTAAAACCATACAGATGTGAGAATCAAACCTGGTAAATACATACCCTGGAGTAAGGACGAATTGGGAAATCAGTTTTCTTTTAACAATACACAGTGAAACTGAAACATTGAAATGTTTCGAAGGGGTATCCGGGTATTCCTAGTAGTGCCTCTTCCATTATCCAGATTCACAACTGTAACCGTATATTTCTTTGCCATCTCTCCAAATCCCTTTATATGTCTTAAGTCATTACCTTCTGTACATCCCTTTAGGCCAAATGGTTTTCTTCCTTCTCTACCGTTCGGCACCAGCTTATGGTTTGGAAGAAGACTATCCAATAAGCATAATGGGTGTACTGTCCTAATCCTAGGAGCACTCGCAATGCGAGAGAAGATGAAGATAAAAGAAAACCGAATAAATCTTATTCCTATTTCTCCTGAACCAGAATCCATCCCCGAACAGGAACAAGTTCCTTTCGAGTTCGTATATAACCATACGATGGAGTATCTAAATAAACCGTGGATCTTCGTAGTGATACGGAGTGTTCTGGAGAAATACAAAGGTGAAGTGGGAGTGGTAATGAAATACTTGGTTTGGTCGTCAATAGCAGTCGCAGTTTACTTTGCCCTCTTACTAATTCCTTTCTTTGCCTTTACTTAATACCTTCTGTACACCGTTTAGGCTAATTGGTTTTCTTCATTCCCTACAGTTCGGCACCAGCCTAAGGTTTGGAAGAAGACTATCCAATTTGCGTAATAGGTGTACTATCTCCTAAACCAAGGAGTACTCGCAACCTGAGAGAAGGTAAGAGGAAAAGACAACTGAATAGTCCTATTCGTTTTCTCCAGAACCAGAAACCATCCTCGAATAAATTCCTTCGAGTTCGTATATAACTATACGATGGTTTTATCCAATGGAAGTGGACGTTAGTAGTAATACGGGGTGTTCTAGAGAAAAGGGTAAAAGCAGGAGTGGCAAAGAGGTTTGCAACTCAGGCAATCCAAAAGCCAGTGTTTAAGAAGGTTCGGTCAACTTGGTCACTGAGTCATAGTGTAGGGTTGGGTCATGGTCGCTGCCAAAGAGAGAGAGAAAAGAAACACTCAGCGTGCACTCTAACCTAGATTAGAATGGTTATCACTTTATCTAATCAGGAAACCTCTCACTGTAACGTCAAATTCTTCCCCAAACCTGAAAGAAGAATTAGTCGGGATCGCCCGAGTAGTAAACCAACTCATCAGTGGGAATCGGGATCCAACTATCATCGCATGATAACGTGACGAAATCTGCTCACATTATCACACTCCAGAAAGTATGCGCATATCTGGAAAGTTTCAGTTTCTTTAGAAACTCCCGATGTGATTTTTGCCCCATGCTCTTATGACCTTGACTTTGGCCAACAAATCATAAGTCACATGTCAAGTTCAACCCGTCATTCTCCAGGTTGATTTGAACCCACCCGTACCTACCCTTGACTTTGGCCAACAAGGCAGTACGACTGTCGTAAACCAACGCATCTATCTATGCTGCAAATAAATATCTGGCAGCTACCTATAACTATGCCTTGGCATAGGTCAAAATACATAGCTTGAATACTACCGAACATTTAACTGAAATGACGGAGGGCTACGAATGGTTTTTGGCGAAAAACCTTTAACGTAATGAACTTGATATCGTTGAAGGAACCGGATAGCTTTTATAAAAATATAGTGACGAAAACCTTTGCTAAAGAGGTCACTCCCGGTGAAGGGATCTCGGCTCTTTCACCGTGGAATGAGGTGCATGATATTCCAACTGAATACCACGATGCAAAGCAAAAGTAAACGACTATAGTGAAGTTATTGCCCTGATGCAAACTTCTGTCCAAGGGGTCACTCCCGGTGAAGGGATCTCGGCCCTTGCCTCGTCGACTGAGGTGCTGGATATTCATAACCGAATACCACTGTGCAAAACAAAAGAGAACGCCCTTGCAATAACAGCTTTTTTTGAAAATTGTTCCAACAATATCAGAATAGGTTTGTTTAGCTTGCATTGATCCGAATCAATGCAGTCCCATCAATTGATCACACCACAAAAGAACAAAAATAATGATGTACGTATATGCCATCCGCATTCGCCACTGGGTCCCGTCATCACCCGTTAGGTTACTTAACTAACGACAGAGCGGGGACTGGACTAGCGCGGATGCAAAACATATACAACATCTACTAGTATATATATCAATATATAATATTCGCTCAAGGCGTGATGAAATGCAACATCACAGAAATGTAATAAGCATCACAGAACAATACAGATATCTGGGATCCCCGGGTTTCATAGAGCCGCTACTGAAACCCGACGTTCCCCTGGTTGTGTGGATAGCCTGTGCAATGAAATCCTATACCCCTACGGGCGCGGCAAGTTACCCGCCAAAACCTGAAGCGAGGCAGCCCCCTTCAACAACGTGAATGGACCACCCAGCACTTCACGGAATCCGAAAACTTGGGCACCCCTCCTGGGTCAACCTATACCCCCTACGAGTGCTGCTAATAGCCCGCCAATTTTAGAGTGAAGCCCCCTCCGTCTCAACGCCATGAGATGCGGGCCCGTTGCCCTCTAGAACCCGGCTATCCATGCACCCCACCGCGGGGTAATTCTTGTACAGAAAGTAAAATATACATACAACGGGTAAATTGACCTCAGCCCGGTCATGCCCCAAAAGAATAATATAAAAACAGGCAGTGACAGTAGTCCACATGTCCGACGCTCGTCCCGCAATATCAAATGTACATATAATACCAAAACTGTACTACCACTGCATCCAGGCTATCCCCACGACAATCCGCAACATCACAGCACAACACAAAACATCAACGTGAATGTCACGTTCGCAAATCCGTTTAAAAGGGCTATAGCAGGTAGACAGGATTTACCGATTAAATGAAATTCACGGTCACAGATATAATGTAAATACTGTGAACTAACATGTTTAAAATTTTCGATCGACTAAATTTTCTAAAGTCGGCCCCAAGCAAAACTGTAGCACTCAAAATAAATCTGGGCCCAATCAGAATATTCCAAAAACCCTATTTCCATGTCCAAGACACACTGCAGAAATTTGGTGCAGCGCGGCTACTGTTCGGCGGCGGAACCGCGGGCAAAAGGGGGTTATGGCCGCGGTTCCGTGGCGCTACAGTGCCTTCAAGCCAGTAATTTTCTGCAGTATTCTTTAAAAACCCTGCTCGTATTTTTACAATGTACCAAATAATTTTTTTAAGCACTGCAAAAATTCGACAGAAACTGTTAAATGGAAACGCGGTTTTTGGAAAATCCGTTCGATCGAACTTGTAAACACGTTAGAGCAAGCAAGACTAGGTTAATGGCGTGGCTCTGATACCAATGTAAGTTCACGGCGGCGCCCCAGCCGTCAATCCGACGGCGGAAAGCGGAAACGAAACTTTTACGGAAATTGTAAACCGGCGTTACCGCGCACTATAAACCCGGATCGGGCCATTAACCTACTCCTAGCAAACTAGAGAATGGGAAGGAAGCTATACCGAGCGATCCGTGTCCTTCGGTCTTCGGCCTCCACTCCGATCTCCCCGCGGAATCTTCGGTCTTCATCTTCTCGTCGGAACGGGCACCACATCGCCGGATTCTTTTACGGGCTCCCACCTCTGGACCGAGGCAACTCGAGGACGAAGTTGGCGACTCGACGTGCCCAAGGATGCTGTAGATGGAGTGTAGAAAGCTTTGTCTCTTTGGGTTTGAAGTTGCCACTGATGATGGAGGAGAGAAAGAACTATGGAGAGTTGTAAGGAAGTTTTTGTAGCAAACCAAAAATGTGATGAATATTTTTCCCACCATCAAAAAATGAATCTTTCTCCCTCTCCCACATGAATGTGGCCGGCCTCTCTAAAGAATGGGAGTGGGAAAAATGCAAGGGGTGAGCACAAGAGTGTAGGAAGGTGACCATAAGAGAATATGAAGATAATGAGGTAAAAAGGTCACACCACCATCAACACAAATCCAATCTCATAAATGAAAACCATCATGAATGAAAAAGCAAAGATGCTTTACACATCATAATCCCTCATATACAAATAAACCCCCTCCACAATACTAATTTGCAAATTTGCAAATTAGCCCCTCCCATCACAAAAATCCGGCCGTGAAAGAACAAAGGAAAACTGGCCGAAACGGAATGCAAACTGGCAAATTCAAAAAAACTGATCCCGTAATAAATTATAAGAAAACCCCGTGACTGTATATACATACCAGCATTTGTATTCCGACCGAATATAAATGCAATGAGACAAAATCTACACTGTACAATACTAGGATCCAGCTTAAACCAAAGCCCGCTAGTATAATCCGTCCGATCAAGATCCGTGCAATACCGCACGTATAAGATCAAACCCTGCCATATCTCCATACGGCCTCTACAGTGTTTCGCCCGAAACTTGAGAAAACGGTCTGTGGGAGACTCTAAAGACTCGTCAATACTTTGGCTGTGGATTTAACCACTAGCACGTCAGAGGTATTAGCATACGTAACGGGCTACCAGGTATTGACCAAAAGGGACGTCTGTGAGGGAACTCATCCTGACACCCTACTGAGCCTGTCAGTGACAATATCCGTACAGTGCGGTCCGTTCGTCTATGAGCATCGCATGGCGGGCCTAGGGGGTTGGTAAAAGTCAGACCCCCAAAAGCGGTACAAGTCGTGTCGGAGTGTAGCCCAGAACACCCTGAGATACTACTGGAATACCTACCAGTAAATCTCCTGCCTTGGCCAAGGACTTCGTGTAATGGCTCTCCTAGACACAGCGCGACCTCACCCCCAATACCGGGAGAGACGAACCCCTGATGATCCACTCACTGCCTCCATGTGGCTCGGGACTGTACCTAACTAAAACCTGTTTGCACGACTCCTTTGAGCATGGTAGGGTAGTCATCAAAGCACAGTGGGAACTCACACGAGACAAATGACGATCTCAGGTTGATGAACAAACCTGTACACATGTCACCAGGGAACTGCTATCTGACGTCTGGTATAAGACTAACTAGCATGTTCCCGGCGAGTCCTGTCCAGTGTACTCATAATCCAATGAGCACCTGTATACATCTTAGGTGAACCAACTGACACCAGTGGCTTGTGAGACCGGCCACCGCCCCTCGTCAGGGTCTCGACTGTATACACTAGTCTACTCTGGAGCATCGATGCCCTGTCTCGAAAACTCCCATGACTATGGACCTTTTAAGGATGTGCTTATAGACCCCAGCTCCCACGTATATGATCGCCCTCATACTGCTGGCAGTCAAGCAAGAATCCTAAGGGCTCTATCAACGTGCAATAGTGACTTGTAAGGTCACCTAAAGCAGTACACGATAATAAAGATAAACCAGATAGCATACTATCATCTTGAGTAAGATTGTCCTAACGGTATAGGTCCTCTCTCAATCATTGCAATCACATGCATGTGATCCAATAATTGACTATCTCCAACAATTTTTTAATGCAAAGAAAACAAACCAAAGTTAAATCGTTGGAACAATTTCAAAACCACTCGGTTTTCTTTAAAAACAACTTTTAAATGCGGAGCCTAAACCACTCCTTTTAAAAGCTATCATGGTTCTTTCGACTATATCATGTTCATTAAATTCATATTTTTCGCCAAATCTAGCCATAGCCCTCCGTCATTTCAGATGGGTATTCAGTAGTATTCAAGCTATGTATTTTGACCTTCGCCAAGGCATAATGGTTGGTAGCTGCTGGGGATTCATCTGTATCATAGATAGATGCGTTAATCTAGGACCGGCGTACAACTATTTTGTCCTTCGTTAAGGGTTTGTATGAATGGGTCCAGATTAACCTGGACAGTGACGGGTAGAACTTGACTTGCGTCTTCTGATATTTTGGCCTTTGTAGAGGTCATAATTGCCTGGGGCAAAAATCCACATCGGGAGTTTCAAAAGAAAAGGAAACTTGCTAGTTTTGCATACCATCTGGAGTGTGATGATTTTGGTAGGATTCTTTCAAAGTTTTCACACGATGATAGTTGGATCCCGATCCCACCGTAAGTTTTGTTACTCCTCGGGAGAGTTTTTCACTTTACAATAAATGATATAAACCAAGTAGGTGCCTAGAACGGTATTAGCGGGGCTACACCTCCAGGGAAAAGAGGTTATGTAATTAAGAAACTTTGCGAAAGCATTAGAAAACCTTCCTCGATGTACCGATACTACCATGGCCGAAAGGTTAAGCAAGAATTGCAAGGTGCGATTAATCCCGACTAATTCTCCTTTTATGCTTTGAAGGAGGATTTGAGGAAACAATGGGAGCCATCCTGTTTAGATAAACTAATAACCAATCTAAACATGCAAGAGTATCATGCTAAGTGTTTCTTTTCTCTCTCCTAATTGTAGCGACCAAAATGACCGGGTTTAAGTTACCGCTAGATAAAAATATATTGACGGGGTCAAACTATAAAGATTGGCTAATGAATGTCCATATGGTCATAGCCTATGACAAGCCAGGCTACCTCCTTACTACCAAAGCCCCCGCCGTCCTAGGTCCAGATTCCACCATCGCGGATATAGAAATCTGTAAGACATGGGAAATATATTGTGTGAAAGGCAAGTGCCTCGTGCTGGCCTCAATGGATAATGAACACCAGAGGCGGCATGAGAAGATAGACTTAGCTTCAATCTTCCTCCATACCAAAGATTTATTTGGAGGGCAATCTAGTATCGCAAGATATGAGACCTCAAAGAAATTGTTTCAGACGAGGTTGGCGATCGGATCATCTATAGGGGACCACGTCCTTAAGATGATTAGCTATATTGAAGATCTCGTGGACTTTCGGACCACGTTGGAGAACGATTTATATACAGACTTGATTCTACAGTCCCTCCCCGCTAGCTATACCCAGTTTATCTTGAATTTCAATATTCAATGGAAGGAAGTTATACTTCCAGAACTCCTCACCATGTTGAGGAGTGCAGAGAGCACCCTAAAGAAAACTAGGGAGACACCCGCTCTGCTTATTGGGGAACATTCCTCCTCTAGATCCAAGGTGAAAGCCAAGGGGAAGAAGAAGAAGGCCCCCACTAAGCCGAAAGGCGGTGTCAGTAAGGTAAAGGTAAAGGGCAAGGAAAAAGTTGGGAGGCCAACAGTAGGGAAAGAGGAAAGATTATATTGCCATAGGAAAGGCCGTTAGAAGAAGGACCGCGGGGTTTGGATAGCCAAGAACCAGGATCTTAAGCAAGTTGTGGCTTCGGTTTCAGGTGTGTTTATGATTGAAATCGGTCTTTCAGTTAACTCTACTTCCTGGATATTGGATATCGGATCAGGATCTCATATCTGTAATTCATTGCAGGCGCTGAGAAACCGTAGAGTTATAAAGGCAGGTGATATGACCCTCAGGGTTGCTAACGGAGCGAGCGTGGATGCTGTGTCCGTAGGGGAATATCACCTAGGATTTACAAGTAGACACATTTTGGTTTTGCGTAACTATTTTTGTGTACCTAGTTTGACATGTAATATCATCTCTGTATCTTTACTATCTAAAGAAGTTTATGATTTTACATTTGTAAGCAATGTTATAAACATCTATCTTAATCATGGTTTGATTGGGTTAGGTAGACTAGACAACGGTATATATGTATTAAATCAACACCAAGTTTTTAATGTCCAGAACACACTTAAAAGAAAGTCTCCAGAATTAAATCAAGCTTTCTTATGGAATTGTAGACTATGTCACATCAATTAAACACGGTTGAAGTTACATAAAAAGGGATATTTGGATCCGTTTAAATATCTGTCTTATGCAACTTGTCAATCATGTCTCAAAGGAAAGATGACAAAGACTCCGTTCACTGGACACAGAGTAAGAGCCACCAAGCTCTTGGGACTCATACACAGCGACGTGTGTGGTCCAATGTCTACACATGCAAAAAGTGGTTTTTCCTACTTCATTACTTTTACGGATGATTTCTCAAGGTATGAACATGTATTCTTGATGAACATAAATCCGAGGCTTATGAGAAATTCCAAGAATACAAGAATGAAGTGGAAAAACAAACAGGTAAAAGTGTAAAGACACTTCGATCTGATAGAGATGGTGAATACTTAAGTGCCGAGTTCATGGATTATTTAAAAGAGAATGGAATTCTCTCTAAGTTTACTCCTCCATACACACCTTAACACAACGGTGTATCGGAAAGGCGGAACCACACCTTATTAGATATGGTACGATCCATGATGAGTAACGCTGAATTTCGGCGATCCTTCTGGGGTTATACACTGGAATCTACTGCATATCTTTTAAACAAAATTCCGACTATGTCTATGCATACCACACCATATGAAATGTGGAGTGGGAAGAAACCTATCTTAAGTATCTTAAGATATGTGGATATCCAGCTTATTAGTGGATGTTGCACACCCTCACAACACTTGTGAGGAGGCGGAAGTGGAAAACGAAAATTTTCTTGCATGCAACACCCACTTAAACCCTAGATCTTGTGCATAAACCTTAACTAGCAAACCTATCTAGAGATCTTATCTACTATGATAGGGTTATACCTTAGGAACCGGTCTTTCGGGTCTTCACTTGGATGCAACTCCTAGGCTCTTTGGATGCTTGAAAGGAACTCGGTCTCCGGTCACCTCTAGGTCGTAGATGATCCACCCGAGAGCTATAGAACAAGCTTCAAACTCTTCACAAGAGTTGACTAAGAAATCAAGTGTGCTATAAATGATTACTTAGATGATGTAGAGATTAAGTAGAGGATTAAAGTGATCCCTAAGTTTTTGATTCAAACTCATGTGAAGGGTAAAGCATGGAGGAGGAAGAAAGAGATAATTAGGAGAGAGAATGTGAGAGTGATGAATGAAAAAATCAAGCGTGGAAAAAATGATATGGCTCAATGAAAAAAATTGAAGCATGCAATATTTTTCTCAAAAATAATGCACCATACTTCAATAGTAATCCCAAATGAATATAAAATGAATTGAGCCATGCCATCACCCATGCTTGGACTATGTCCAAATTCCACCTCATAATTTCCATTTTCACAAAATGAAAACCATTTATGAGGTGTCCCCTTCTAGAAGGTATTCTTGTACAATTACAAGAATACCCCTCACAGTATACCGTATATGTATACCCGCATTCGTATTTCAAAAAATACGAATACAAAATAATCCAATAATATAATACCGGTATTCGGCTTAAACCAAAGCCTACCAGTATTATCCTTCAGATCATCATTCCTGTAACTATTACACGAACATGATTGAAACCCTGCCGTAACAACTTACGACCTTTACATCTTTTTCCTGAACCAGGGAATCCTCTGTGTGGGACTTTAAAGACTCGACAGTACGCTGGAAGTAGGTTTAACCACAAGTACATCAGCGGTACTAACTGTGCGTAACGGCTACCCAGGTATATGACGAAAAGGTGGCCGATGAGCGAACTCATCCCAACCCTAACGAGCCTGTAAGCAACACTTACCATACAGTCCGGTCTCTTCCTCTAATACGTCGCATATGAAGTCTAGGGATGGTAAATGTCAGACCCCGGTAACTTTATAAGTCATGCTGATTTATGGCCCATAACGGATCGAGAAACTACTGATAACTCTTATCAGTAAATCTCGACAACCCTGGCCATGGATTTGCTGTTATGGCCGATCAAGCATAGTGCGACATCAACTCCCCATACTGAATAGAGACGAAACCCCTCCTATCGCTCACCGCCTCCATGTGATTCAGGACTGTACCCAAAATCCACCTGTTTGCACAACTCAGTAGATGTAACAATTTGAAATATTTTAGATAATTAATTAAGTTAATTAGATAAATAGATAATGTTGTTTAATTTTTATTGTAGTAAAGAGGGCTTTTTAAATTAAAGTGGAATTAAATTTGTAAAGAAAATAGTGTTTATATAATAACATGTGTAATGAGGGGTTTATGTGAAAAGAGTTAGTTTTCTTATGAAAATTAGAGTTGTATGAGCGTGTTTATACAAATAGAGTTAGATAATAGTTAATGTTAAGATGTACCTATTAGACACCCCACCCTAACTTAACTTAATGGCCACACCTCCTCCTTGCATGAAACCCCCACCATCTTATATGGTGACACCACCTACTATCTTATCTCCCCTAATCCTTTAATGTTATAACTTGTTCAGTTGATATATATTAGGTTAGGGAAAAAGAAACTGAGTTAGAAAAAGAAAACCCCTAGAACACAACAAGAGAAAAGGAAAGAGAGAAGAGAAGAGAACTAAAGGCTAAGGACTTTCACCATTACCATCAAGTTAGGAGCTAAGAGCTTGTGCATCTTAGAGAAAGCCTCTCAGCAATCTTCTGTAGGTATAATCTTTAAACACTGTAGAAATTTAGTTTTGAATTGTTGAAATATAGAAATCAGATATCAGATATGTGTGTATTTTAGGAAAATATAGGCTCTGTGAAGATCTGATGTAGCTTGATAATAATTAGCATAATCAAATTGTTACATGATATTATAAATTGGACCTAGAATAAACCCTAGGAAGACGAACCCTGTTGCTCGGATTTTGGCCGGCGACATTAAAGGAAAATCCGACCTCGCCGGATTTTTGAGGGAGTTAGGTGTTGCGGTTTTCAGGGTAGGTCTCTGCATATGTATTAAGATGTTTTGTATTGATTGTTTAAGTTATTTAAGCAGTATATGAAATCTGGAAGCTAATATCTGAAATAGGGGTTAAAATTCTAAAACACGACATGGATGTTTCGTAACGCGTTTCTGTTTTCTGTTACGAACAGCGATTGGTTAAATTCCAATTAGTATAGGTATTAGATAGTTTACAACAGTCGTACGTAGTATAGTTAATACGTAAAACTTGTATTTTCATGTTTTCGCTATACCGAAGTTTAGCCGTTTCTTATACAAATTAATATCGATGTTAGATTTGAGTGCGGGAACTTCAGAGGCCACAAGGAAAGGAAAGGGAATGATGATATCTGAGTAGATTCGACGTATTCCGGTGAGTAGACTAAATATCTACCGGGGGATTTTGTATGGATGGCGTGATACGCCCGTAATTTAAGTTTAAATTACATTTGTTCCTTCGTTTATAAAGTTTGATCATATGTGTTCATATATATACATCGTCATGTTACTAATTGTTAGAACACTGCACAATTATCGACGAGTCATGTTGCACATGCACATACCTACATGTTATACTATAACTCGTTGATATTAACATGTCATATATACACTCAGTATTTATTATGTTAAATATGATTCCTAGTATACTTTAAGCATCAATAATGTTAGTTACTTTGCATAAATGTTATCATGTTTTATATTCAAGCGTTGGTAGTTTGACGTTAGATGCATTGGATTATTGAGGATTTATGGTTTTGAGTTTTTATACACTATCGAGTATATTCAGTGATTCTTCATGATTGATATGACATGTCCATCATGAGATGTTGTTTTTATAATTTGGTTTTATTCCGAACCGAGTGGGGTAGCTATACGGTTGCGGAATTTTACGTATATCCGGGTTGATTGGGGTAGCTATACAGCCGGATTCATGGTGGACCCGGTCGAGACCGAGGGGCAGGATAGCCGCATTTTAGGCGGGGAGACTAACGAGGATACTCGATACCGGAGACAGTTATGAACACGGCGGATATCTAGGTGATACCGACCGGTGTTATTGATTGATAGGATCGTTCGGGGAATGATGCCTGATGGAAACAGAAGATTTGTGTCAATGTTGGACACGGAAAAAAGAACCTTATTTGGAAATAATTGATGAGATTTCAATTTTCATTTATACATTGAGTAGTACATATTCATGCTTCCACCTGTTATCATGCATCACATTTATTGTTGTTGATATTAGCTCTACTTCGTCATACTTACATTATCTGCCGATATATGTTAGTTTTATTCACTGAGTTGGCAACTCACCCCCGTTGTGCCATAGTTCCTTGCAGGAGTCGTGTGGACACGTAGCAGCAGTATGGATCCACTTATCAGCTTTTTTCGCTCTTTTTGCTAGGTGGGTTACCTATGTAGTAACCTCCTATTTTTGGTTTTGTATATTGGATCTAGTATTTCTCCATCAGACCCTGTATAGTTGACTTAGAACGAGATGTAGTTGTATGTATCTTATTTTCTCTGTTGTGATCGTTTAGTTGTGTTAAATTATATTTCTTTTACTTATTCTTGAGATTCTTCATTTTAAGAGCCGTATTGATTTCCGCTGTTTGTCATCATTTGCTCCCAACTAGGGATGCAACTTATTTACACACCCTATAACTGCTTAATTAATAATTAAAAATGAAGTACTGTCGAATTTTCAAAACCGTTTGTTTAAACTTCTATTATTTAAAAAACCATTCGGCATGCTACTTCATTCTTTTACTTAAAAACTAAAATTTTCTAAATTCCGCAAAAAATGGGTTTTGATCTTAGTTTTTGGCTTACTCGGATTGTGTCAATATCTTTAGATATTATACAATCTAAGTGCCGGTCACATCCAAAATTTGGGTTATGAGAAAGTTAGTATCAGAGCTTAGGATTAACCTTATAGAACCGAGTAGTGATTTGGAATAAGTAGACTTAAGTTTTGTTGCATAGGATGACCTTTGGTTTGATAGAGTAGGTGATTTAGGATGAGTAGAGTACCGTAGATATGTTCCGCGGCATATTTATGCTACGATACTCTGCCTATGTGACCTTTGGACATATTTTTTTTCATACTTCCTTTCTTGATTCCATGTATCCTGTGATTCAATTGCAATGTCCTTATCAATCCTATTTCATACTCCAGCTACTAAGTCACCAATGACTAAGAGGACTCAGGGGGCCGCTGTTAGAGATGAGATTGGAGTGGGCTCGTCTGAGACGAGAACAGACCAGGGCAGTACGCCTATCTTTCATGAACAGATTGATCCACCCTTTATTGATCATATAGCTAGGATGGAGGCAAGTGTTCATGAGATACGCCGAATGATCGAATCCTTGATAGAGATTAGTCAAGCATGGAGATCGGCCATTACTCCACGTTTGTTCAGAGACCAAGGAGAATTCGTACTAATACATCAGCTCCTATACATGTTCGTAGAGGCCGTGGCGGATTCCTTATGGACAAGTTATGTTACTTATACCCATATGATCAACAGCCCTTGCAAAGATGTTTCAGGTGTGGATGTCCATATCACTTTATCCGGAAATGTCCCGTGATGTGACAAGGTGAGGCATCGGTCTCATATGTGACTTCACCACCTTCACCACCTCCTCCGAGCATATTACCGCCTACACCTGTTGTTGTTCCATGCCAGATCAACGCCCATAAAGGCGATGGTCGAGACGGTCGTAATTCGAGAGGACGAGGTGGTAGAGGCAGACACTTTCCAGGTTGCAGTTTTGGGTGAGGTTGGACCCAGGGCTAGATGTTCAGTTCATACCCCGATGATCAGAGGCCCGCATCTATATGTTTTAGTTGCGGACTTCCAGAGCATTTCGTGAGGGATTGCAGACTACAGGGAGGGAATGTTTTTCTACAGGCTGCCTTATCCCCTCCACCTTCTACTTCGATGGCCTTACTTCCTCCCCCAGTTGGAAATATGCGCCAGGCTGTGGCACCGCAAGGTCGGGGCTTTGCAAGACGCTTTCAGAGAAGACGAGGAGACCGAAGTAGAGGACGACATGATGTGGGTAGGGGCCAGGCACGAATTTTGCACTGACTCCACAGGATGCCCAGGCTTCCAACGCAGTTGTGACATGTATTCTTGCAGTATGTTCCTTAGCTGCACATATTTTATTTGATTACGGTTCTACGCCTTCTTACGTATCTGCACACTTTGCACTTTCTCTGGGAAGAGAGTCGTCGTTTTAGAGTTACCGCTAGTCGTGATTACTCCTATAGGAGATTCCTTTGTAGCTCGACACGTATTCAGGTCTTGTTCAGTAAGTATTGGTGATAGGGATTCATTAGTAGATTTGATTCTCCTAGATATGCTAGATTTTGATATACTTCTTGGTATGGATTGGTTGGCCGCTAGTCATGCTTATGTAGATTGTTGGGGGAAAGCGGTCAGAATCTGTTTTCCAGGCGAACCGATTTTGTTGTGTAGGGAGACTGTAGTATAAACTCCTACCAACGAGATTTCTGCTCTTTGTGCAGGATGACTCTTGATGAAGGGTTGTCATGGGTTCATAGCGTTTGTTCAGGACGTAGGAGCCGCTGAAGTCCCGTTGGACCAGGTTCCGATCGTGCGAGAATTTCTGGATGTGGTTCCTGCTGAATTGACACGATTACCGCCTGATCGTGATATCAAATTTTGCATTGACTTGATTCCGGGTGCGGGCCGTATTTCTATACCACCTTATCGGATGGCCCCGACGAAGTTGAAGGAACTCAAAGGTCAGTTGCAGGAGTTGTGAGATAGAGAACTTGTTTGTCCGAATGTATCTCCGTGGGGAGCTCCTGTCTTGTTTGTTAAAAAGAAGGACGGTAGCATGAGACTTTGCATCGATAACGGCAGTTGAATCATGTTACTGTGTGAAATAGGTATCCACTACCCCGTATCGATGACTTATTTGATCAGCTGCAGGGAGCTGGCTATTTCTCAAAGATTGATTTGCGGTCAGGGTATCACCAGTTGAGAGTTCGGAAGGATGATATTCCGAAGACTGCTTTTCGCACACGATACGGGCATTATGAGTTTTTGGTGATGTCGTTCGGACTCACCAATGCCCTAGCATCTTTCATGGATATGATGAACCGCATTTTCAGGCCATTCCTTGATCGGTTTATTATTGTATTGATTGATGATATTCTTATTTATTCCCGGAGCCGGGAGGAGCACGAGCAGCATTTGCGTATCACATTCCAGACCTTGAAGGAGCATCAATTGTTCGCTAAATTCTCCAAGTGTGCTTTCTGGCTGGATTGTGTAGATTTCTTGGGTCACATAGTTACGAGAGATGGTATACGTGTGGACCTAAAGAAGATCGAAGCAGTACAGCACTGGCCTAAACCTGTGTCAGTTACGGAGATTCGCAGTTTCTTGAGTTTGTCCGGTTACTACCGACGCTTTGTGCAGGGTTTATCTTGTATCACCGCATTGTTGACTGGGTTGGCCAGGAAGGAGGTTCTATTTCTTTGGACCGAAGCGGGCGAGCATAGCTTCCAGCAGTTGGAGACTTGTCTCACTACTACACCAGGGTTATTATCGCCTTCGGGATCGAGCAATTTTGTGGTTTATTATGATGCTTCTCGAGTGGGGCCAGGCTGTGTATTAATGCAGCACGGCAGGGTTATCGCATATGCTTCTCAGCAGTTGAAGAAGCATGAGCAGGACTATCCCACTCATGATTTAGAAATGCCTGCGGTGATTTTTGCACTCAAGATCTAGAGACATTACCTATACGGCGAGTCGTGCCAAATATTCACAGACCACAGAAGCTTAAGGTATATCTTTCAGCAGTGAGATCTTAATCTGAGGTAGCGTAAATAGATGGAACTTGTGAGTGGTTATCATTGTGAGATTCTTTATCATCCGGGCAAAGCGAATGTTGTGGCAGAGGCTTTGAGTCGGAGGTCCGGAGGTAGCTTATCTTATTTGAGCACAGTGCTGAAACAGTCATCCGCAGACTGGAAGATTCTATGTAATAACCATGTACAGTTTGAGTTCATATCGACAGGAGGACAGTTAGCTCATGTTCGCAACCATCCTCAGTTATTGGATCGTATTCGAGAGACACAGCACACAGATGCTCGTATGTTGGAGATTATGGATCAGGTTAGGTAGGATAGAGGGTCTGAGTTTGTGATAGATGACCCATGGAGTGTTACGATTTGGGACTCGTCTTTGTGTGCCAGATTCAGAGGGACTGAGACGTGAGATCTTAGAGGAGGCCCATCGGTCAGCATATAGTATTCATCCTGGTTCCACCAAGACGTATCATGACTTGAAGAGGTCTATTGGTTGGAAGGCATGAAGAGAGATGTTGCGGAGTTTGTTTCGAGATGCTTCTCTTGTCAACAAGTCAAGGCCGAGCACCAGAGGCCGGCAGGAGAGTTGCAGCCCTTGTCTATTCCGGAGTGGATATGGGAGCAAATCTTCATGGATTTCATTGTGGGTCTACCTAGGACTAGCAAAGGGTATGATTCCATCTGGGTGATTGTAGATAGATTGAAAAAGACCGCTCACTTTCTTCCGGTGAAGACAATATTTGGATATGCGCAGTATGCTCAGATTTATATTGATGAGATCGTGCGATTGCATGGAGTTCCGACGTGCATAGTGTCCGATATGGGTATACATTTTACCAGCCGACTATGACAGAAACATCAAGAGGCTCTAGGTACCCGACTGAGTTTTAGCACAGCTTTTCATCCGTAGACAGATGGTCAGTCAGAGCGGACCATACAGACTCTAGAGTATATGCATTGAGCCTGCAGTCTTGATTTCGGTGGCAGTTGGGATTGTCACTTACCGTTGATAGAATTCTCTTACAACAACAGTTTTCAGGAGACAATTCATATGGCACCCTATGAAGCTTTATATGGGAGAAAGTATCGATCACCCGTTTGCTGGACAGAACTCAGCGAGAGTAGCATTTTGGGACCGCAGATAGTACAAGAAACTACAGAAAAGATTCAGTTGATACGGGACAGAATGAGAGCGGCCCGGTGCAGACAGAAATCATATGCCGATTGATGCCGTCGTAGACTCGAGTTTGATGTAGAGACCATGTGTTCCTTCGGGTATCTACAATGAAGGGTGTGATGCGTTTCGGGAGAAAGGGGAAGCTCAGCCCCAGATATGTCGGACCCTATGAGATTCTGGAGAGAGTGGGTGCTGTAGCTTATCGTTTAGCACTTCCACCGAATTTTCCCGATGTGCATCCAGTGTTTCATGTATCTATGCTTTCTAAGTATCTTCACGATCCCTCTCACGCGATCCAGCATCAGACCTTACAGCTTGAGCAGGATTTATCCGACACAGTGCAGCCAAAAGCTATCCTAGACCGACAGGCAAAGAAACTGAGATCAAGGGTACTTCCGTCTATAAAGGTTCTTTGGCGAGGATCGCGAGGAGGTCACTTGGGAGACCGAGGATGCGATGCGGAAGAAATTTCCCCATCTCTTTGAAGGTACGTATAGTTAAGTTTTAAATTCGGGGACCGAATTTTCTTAAGGGGGATATTGTAACAATTTGAAATATTTTAGATAATTAATTAAGTTAATTAGTTAAATAGATAATGTTGTTTAATTTTTACTGTAGTAAAGAGGGCTTTTTAAATTAAAGTAGAATTAAATTAGTAAAGAAAATAGTGTTTATATAATAACATGTGTAATGAGGGGTTTATGTGAAAAGTGTTAGTTTCCTTATGCAAATTAGAGTTGTATGAGGGTGTTTATGCAAATAGGGTTAGATAATGGTTAAGGTTAAGATGTACGTACTAGAAACCACACCCTAAGTTAACCTAATGGCCACACTTTCTCCTTGCATGAAACCCCCACCATCTTATATGGTGACACCACCTACTATCTTATCTTCCCTTATCCTTTAATGTTATAATTTGTTCAGTTGATATATATTAGGTTAGTGAAAAAGAAACTGAGTCAGAAAAAGAAAAACCTTAGAACACAACAAGAGAAAATAGAAGAGAACTAAAGGCTAAGGATTTTCACCATTACCATCAAGCTAGGAGCTAAGAGCTTGTGCATCTTGGAGAAGCCTTTCAGCAATCTTCTGTAGGTATAATCTTTATACACTGTAGAAATTTAGTTATGAATTGTTGAAATGTAGAAATCGAATATCGGATATGTGGTATTTTAGGAAAATATAGGCTCTGTGAAGATCTTCTGTAGCTTAGATAATAATTAGCATAATCAAATAGTTACATGATCTTATAAATTGGACCTAGAATAAACCCTAGGAAGACGAACCCTGTTGCTCGGATTTTGGCCGACGACATTAAAGGAAAATCCGATCTCGCCGGATTTTTAAGGGAGTTGGGTGTTGGGGTTTTCAGGGTAGGCCTCTGTATATGTATTATGATGTTTGGTATTGTTTGTTTAAATTATTTTAGCAGTATATGAAATCTGAAAGCTAATATCTGAAATAGGGGTTAAAATTCTAAAACACGCCACGAATGTTTCGTAACGCGTTTCTATTTTCTGTTATGAACATCGATTTGTTAAATTCCAGTTAGTATAGGTATTAGATAGTTTACAATAGTTGTATGTAGTATAGTTAATACGTAAAACTTGTATTTTCATGTTTTCATCGTATCGAAGTTTAGCCGTTTCTTAAACAAATTAATATCGATGTTAGATTTGAGTGCGGGAACTTCGGAGGCCGCAAGGAAAGGAAAGGGATTGGTGATATCTGAGTAGATTCGACATATTCCGGTGAGTAGACTAAATATCTACCGGAGGATTTTGTATGGATGGCGTGATATGCCCGTAGTTTAAGTTTAAATTACAATTTTTCCTTCGTTTATAAAGTTTGATCGTATGCGTTCTTATATATACATCGTTATGTTAATAATTGTTAGAACACTGCACAATTATCGACAAGTCATGCTGCACATGCACATACCTACATGTTACACTACACCTCGTTGATATTAACATATCACATATACACTTAGTATTTATTATGTTAAATATGATTCCTAGTATACCTTAAGCATCAATAATGTTAGTTACTTTGCATAAATGTTATCATGTTTTATATTCAAGTGTTGGTAGTTTGACGTTAGATGCATTGGATTATTGAGGATTTATGGTTTTGAGTTTTTATACACTATCGAGTATATTCAGTTATTCTTCATGATTGATATGACATGTCCACCATGAGATGTTGTTTTTATGATTTGGTTTTATTCCGAACCGAGTGGGGTAGCTATACGGTTGCGGATTTTTACGTATATCTGGGCTGAGTGGGGTAGCTATACAGCTGGATTCATGGTGGACCCGGTCGAGACCGAGGGACAGGATAGTCGCATTTTAGGCAGGGAGCCTAACGAGGATACTCCATACCAGAGATAGTTGTGAGCACGGCGGATATCTAGGTGATACCGACCGGTGTTATTGATTGACAGGATCGTTCGGGGAACGATGCCTGATGGAAACAGAAGATTTGTGTCGATGTTGGACACGGAAAAATGAACCTTATTTGGAAATAATTGATGAGATTTCAGTTTTGATTTATACATTGAGTAGTACATATTCATGCTTCCACATGTTATCATGCATCATATTTATTGTTGTTGATATTAGCTCTAGTTCGTCATACTTATATTATCAGCCGATATATGTTAGTTTTATTCACTGTGTTGGCAACTCACCCCCGTTGTGCCATAGTTCCTTGCAGGAGTCGTGTGGAAGCGTAGCAGCAGTATGGATCCACTTATCAGATTTTATCGCTCTTTTTGCTAAGTGGGTTACCTACGTAGTAACCTCCTATTTTTGGTTTTGTATATTGGATCTAGTATTTCTTCATCAGACCCTGTATAGTTGACTTAGAACGAGATGTGGTTGTATGTATCTTATTTTCACTGTTGAGATCGTTTAGTTGTGTTAAATTATATTTCTTTTACTTATTCTTGAGATTCTTCATTTTAAGTGCCGTATTGTGTTTGTGTATTGATTTCCGCTGTTTGTCATCGTTTGCACGCAACTAGGGATGCAACATATTTACACACCCTATAACTGCTTAATTAATAATTAAAATGGATGTACCGTCGAAGTTTCAAAACCGTTTGTTTAAACTTCTATTATTTAAAAAACCATTCGGCATGCTATTTCATTCTTTTACTTAAAAACTAAAATTTTCTAAATTCCGCAACAAAAAAGAGTTTTGATCTTGGTTTTTGGCTTACTCGGATTGTGTCAATATCTTTAGATATTATACAATCTAAGTGCCGGTCACATCCAAAATTTGGGTTGTGACAGTATAGCAGTGGTAGGGAGGAAATCAAAGTATAGTGAAAATCACACAAGATACTATGACGATCTCGGGTCTACAGAGTAACATGTACAAGTGTCACCAGAGAACTGCTATCTGACAATAGGTATATATAACATCTAGGAGTTCTCGGCTAGTCCTGTTTGATGTACCCATTCTCCAATGAGCACCTGTGTACAATCTTTGATGTCAAACACCAATGGTTGTGGGATCAACCATCGCCCCCCGAGTCAAGAAACGTACACACTAGTCTACTCTAATAATATCGATGCCCTGTCTCGATATACCCTCGAATTGGAACTATTAAAGAATATGCTTTTAGATGTGCAGGCCCTACTAGTATGATCTACATCATAATCCTAGTAGTCAAGAATAATCCCAAGGGCTTCATCAACATGTATATAAGATATGAAATACAACACATCACACGTTAAGATGAATATAAACCAGATAGCATACTATCATTTCAAGCAAAGATTTTTTCTGTACATATACATGCTTAGCATCCTATACAATACAGGACTCTAGAGCATACATATCTAACAATCTCCCACTTGCACTAAGGCCTGTAGTTGGTGCAATAAGTACCCACTGTCTTCACTAGAACGAGTTGCCGGCGTACCGCATGCCCAACATCTCGAACAGACTCTCAAATTGAACTTGAGGGATGGCCTTGGTGAATGGATCTTCCTTGTTGTCTTTCGTGTCTACTCTCCGTACCTCAAAGCCCTAGCGATCCACCATCTCCCAAATCAGGTGATACTGCCTGAAGATATGTTTGGATTTCTTATGAGACCGCGGTTCCTTTGCCAAAACCATGGCTCCATTGTTATCGCAATATAGAGGTATTGGATTAGCAATGGATAGAGCCACCTAAAGTTCAGAAATGAACTTCTTCATCCAAACAGCCTTTTTTGCAGCATCATTAGCAGCAATATACTCAGCTTCCATCGTGGAGTCAGCGACGGTATCTTGCTTGGAACTCTTCCAACATACCGCCCCTCCATTTAGGGTAAATACAAACCCTGAGATGGACTTACTATCATCCTTATCGCTCTGGAAGCTGGAGTCAGTAAAGGCCTCCATTTGGAGATCTCCGTTACCATACTCCAAGAACATTTCTTTAGTTCTTCTCAAGTACTTCAGAATGTTCTTCACAGCAGTCCAGTGTTTCTCCCCTGGATTGGTTTGATACCTGCTTACTGCACTCAGTGCATAAGCTACATCTGGGTGAGTACACAATATCGCATATATTATAGATCCTACCGCCGAAGCATAGAGTATAATGCTCATGCGAGTCCTCTCCTCATCAGTCTTTGGAGATATCTCTTTGGAGAGGGTGGTCTCATGATAAGCGGGTAAATTACCCCGCTCGGAATCTTCCATACTAAACCTCTTTAGTATGGTGTCAGTGTATCTCGATTGGGACAATCCAATAATTTCTTAGATCTATCTCTATAGATCTTAATTCCCAAAATGTACGAGACATCACCCAGGTCTTTCATGGAGAACCTCTGCGATAAGAATAGTTTGACCGATTGTAGTATAGGAACATCATTTCCTATCAAGAGAATGCCGTCCACGAACAATATGAGGAATGTAACAGTACTCTCTACAATCTTTTTATAAATACGTGGTTCATCTAAATTTTTGATAAAACCATACTCTTTGATTGTATCATCAAATAAGATGTTCTAACTCCGTGATGCTTGTTTTAATCTATAGATGGATTTAAGCAAACTGCATGCTTTTCCGCTACTCCCACTGTCAATGAAGCCTTCTAGTTGATCCATAAAAACGCATTCTTCTAAATCACCATTTAGAAATGCCGTTTTAACATCCATCTGCCAGATTTCATAGTCATAGTAAGCAGTTATAGCAAGCAGGATCTGAATGGATTTAAGCATCGCGACTGGTGAAAAGGTCTTATCATAGTCCAAGCTTAGTCTTTGACGAAATCCTTTTGCTACCAGTCTAGCTTTATAGGTCTCCACCTGACCATCCACACCGATCTTTTTTTTAAAGATCCATTTGCACCCTATGGGTTTTACTCCAGAAGGTGCAACCTCTAAAGTCCATACTGTTGGGTTAGCCCAGCACCTCATGAAGAGTTTGGAAGCATCACATGAACCAAAAACTGAATTTTTAGGATGCTAAGTTAACAAACATAGAATCGTTCCGAGAAAAATTAGGGTTTCAAATTTTTTACATCATCATATGAAAGAAAAGCTAGGGTTTAGAGAGTACAACCTTTGTAGCTCCTTATGCTAGACTCCTCGGCTACTTGGGGTTTGAAAAAGCTCCGCTTGAACTCCTCTAGGTCACTGATGATCCACCCGGAGTCCGGTTTGTCCAAGCTTGCAACTTCACCAGGTCAAGAGAACGAAATGAAGCTAACACTCCAAACAAGTGGGCTAGACTTGTGTAGAATGGTGTTGTGGTTCTCTTTCTCACTTCAAAATCCTAACTTGATGAGTATATTGCTCACTACAAAAATCTAGAGAGCAAAATGAGAGAGGAAGAAGAAGATGATGGCTATATTTTTTCAAGAGTAAGAAGAATGACTCTCTTTCTCAAAGGAAAAAGAAAATATATCAATATATATTTTCTTGTTCTCATCTCAAACCATGGTTTAAACATTATTGAACTTGAGTTAAAACCCAAAAGGAAAAGTAATCCATGGTTAAATGGTGGGTGAGCATGCTTAGGTCAAGAAGAGTGTAGAAAGCTTCCATGAATTATCCTTTCCTTTTCTTTTGTTTTAAATCAAATTCAATAATAATATATATAAATAAAACCATGGCGTGAGTCTTATATTGCCACCATTTTCTTTGTATAAGCAACCATGATAGATGATGTATGTATGTATGTATGTATACACATCCATATGTGCACGAAACTAGAAAGAAAGAAAAACATACATGCATGCATACATCCATCCAACACAGGAAAGGATTTCTAGTGAGAAACTAATGGTTAAATGATAAATCAACACTTGATTTATCAATCTGGCCATATCACATACGACCCTAACCAAAATCAAGCCGCCCGATCAATATACGGTATCCTATACACGCATTTTAATCGGGTCCATGCGCATATCGCATACGCGCACCACAACGTTTCGCCTGGACTAGGTAACTCCATTGTGGGACTCTAAGACTCGTCAATACACCGGCAGTGGGTGACGATCATATCAAGCACCCCCAAGCCGCAAGCGGTCAGCTAAACGTAACGGCCACCCGGGTATTGAGCGATCAGAAGAGAACAAGCGAACCTGCTACAACTCCCGTCGAGCCAACCGGCAACACTTCCCGTACAGTCCGGTCTCCTCGTCTGATATGTCGCATATCAAGTCTAGGGGTGGTAAACGTCAGACCCCAATAATCGATAAGTCGTGCTGATGTGAGGCTCATAACGGGTCGAGAAACTACTGGTAACACTTACCAGTAAATCCCAGAATCAGCCCTGGCCAGGGACTTCCCTGTTACGGCCAATCGAGCACAGTGCAACATCAACCCCCAATACCGGGAGAGACGAAACCCCTCCTATCACTCATTGCCTCCATGTGACTCGGGACTGTACCCAAAAACCACCGTTTTGCACGCCCTCATGGACGTGGTAAGGTGGAAATCAAAGCACAGTGGGAATCAAACAAGACTCTATGACGATCTCGGGTCTACAGACTAACCTGCACAAGTGTCACCTGAGAACTGCCATCTGACGTAAGGTATAATACCATCTGGGAGTTCTCGGCGAGTCCGTCCAGTGTACCCAATCTCCACTGAGCACCCGTATACCATCTCTGATGTCAAACACCAATGGATATGGGATCATCCATCGCCCATCTCATGGGTCGAGAAGTGTATACGCTAGTCTACTCTGGTATATCGATGCCCTGTCTCGATACACCCACGACTAGGGACCTTGAAGGATGTACTTATGGACTACCATGTCCCCACTAGTATGATCCTCATCATAGTCCAGGTAGTCAAGTACACATCCTAAGTGCTTTACCAACATGTAACCATAAGACAGTATAAAGAGACAAGTATACATGTTAAGATAAAGAGCAACCAGATAGCATACTATCATATCGAGCAAGAAAGTCATCTCTATATATGTCCAAGCATCCAATATAATATACATCATCTGTACAATACTGGCCTCTAGGGCATACATACAACTAACAATCTCCCACTTGCACTAGGGCCAGCTGCTGTAGTATCGCATCCCGAAGAGTCTCTCAAACTGTATCTGGGGAATAGCCTTCGTGAGTGGATCAACTGTGTTGTTCTTCATGTCAACCCTCCTGACCTCGATCTCCCGGCGATCAACTATCTCCCGGATCAGGTGATACCGCCTCAGAATATGCCTGGATCGCTGATGGGACCTGGGTTCCTTGGCCAAAGCCACCGCTCCATTGTTATCGCTATACAAAGGTATTGGATGCTCAATGGATGGAACCACTCCAAGTTCAGTAATGAACTTCTTGATCCAGACAGCCTCTTTGGCAGCATCGTTGGCAGCGATGTATTCGGCCTCCATCGTCGAGTCTGCCACGGTTTCCTGCTTGGAACTCTTCCAGCTAACCGCCCCTCCGTAAAGGGTAAAGACAAATCCCGACTGCGACTTAGAGTCATCCTTATCACTCTGGAAGCTCGAATCGGTAAAGGACTCTACTTAGAGTTCTCCGTTACCATACACCAAGAGCATCTCTTTAGTCCTTCGCAAGTACTTGAGAATGCTCTTCACAGCTGTTCAGTGACTCTCTCCAGGATCAGCTTGATACCTGCTCACTATACTTAGTGAGTATGCTACATCGGGTCAGGTACATAGCATCGCGTACATGATAGAGCCTACAGCCGAAGCATAGGGTATCCCTTGCATGCGAGCTCTCTCCAAATCAGTCTTGGGAGACATATCTTTGGAGAGAGTGACTCCAGAGATCGTGGGTAAGTTCCCACGCTTGGATTCTTCCATACTAAACCTCTTTAGTATGGTGTCAATGTACTTGGATTGGGACAATCCCAATATCCGTTTGGATCTATCTCTATAGATCCTGATTCCCAATATGCAGGAGGCATCACCAAGATCTTTCATTGAGAATCTTTGTGATAAGAAGAGCTTGACTGATTGCAGCATAGGAATGTCATTTCCTATCAAGAGTATGTCGTCCACGTACAATACGAGGAAGACAACCTTACACTCTGCTACCTTCTTGTAGATACAAGGTTCATCTACGTTTTTGACGAAATCAAACTCTTTGAAAACGACGTCAAAGAAGATGTTCCAACTCCGCGATGCTTGCTTTAATCCATAAATGGATTTAAGCAGCTTGCATACCTTCCCGCTGCTCCCACTATCTACGAAGCCCTCTGGCTGAGTCATGTACACGCACTCTTCTAAACCACCGTTTAGAAAGGCGGTCTTAACATCCATTTGCCAGATTTCGTAATCATGATATGCAGCGATGGCAAGCATGATCCGGATGGATTTAAGCATAGCTACTGGAGAAAAGGTTTCGTCATAGTCCACACCTGGTTTTTGACGAAAACCCTTTGCAACAAGTCTAGCTTTGAATGTCTCCACTTTCTCATCTACACCAAGTTTTTTCTTGAAGATCCACTTGCTCCCAATGGGTTTTACCCCTTCAGGAGCATCTTCCAAAGTCCATACTATGTTGGTGTACATGGATTCCATCTCAGACCGCATTGCATCCAGCCATTTCACTGAGTCTCTACTCGTGATGGCCTGCTCGAAACTAGTTGGGTCATCATCCTCCATGATGCAATCCTCGCTCCCACCGTCAATAAGAAAACCGTAGTATCTCTCAGGTGGACGAGAAACCCTACTAGATCGGCGGAGAGGCTGGGTTCGTCGGGTACTACTGAATCCTCTGGTTCTACCAAGTCTTCTATTATAGTTTGTGTCGCTGGAACCTATTCCAGTTCTACCTCAATGCCACTTGTCTGTTTCATAAGAAAACCTTTTTCTAAGAAAGTGGCATGTCGAGAAACAAACACTTTTTGTTCCTCGGAGTGGTAGAAGATATACCCTCGCGAATGTTTGGGATATCCAACAAACTTACATAGAACAGACCTTGCCTCGAGCTTGTCCGGATTTTGTGTTTTAACATAGGCCGGACAACCCCATATCCGAATAAAATTAAGACATGGTCTCTTACCATTCCATATCTCATATGGAGTGGTGGGCAGTGATTTGGTTGGAACTCTATTCAATAGGTATGCAGCTGTCTCCAGTGCATATCCCAGAAGGAAATAGGTAACTCAGCTGCACTCATCATAGAGCGCACCATATCTAATAGGGTGCGATTTCTCCGCTCCGATACACCGTTGTGCTGTGGTGTATAAGGAGGAGTAAGCTGAGAGAGAATCCCATTCTCTTTTAGATAATCTCTGAATTCATTGCTTAAGTATTCTCCTCCTCGATCAGATCGAAGGATCTTAATACTTTTTCCGGTTTGGTTCTTGACTTCTTGTTTATATTCTCTAAATTTCTCGAAGGCTTCTGATTTGTGTTTCATTAGGAACACATATCCGAATCTAGAGAGATCGTCAGTGAATGTAATGAAGTACGAAGAACCATCCCTGGCATGTGTAGACATGGGACCGCATACATCACTATGTATCAGTCCCAAGAGTTCGGTAACTCTTTCTCCGTGTCCCGTAAACGGAGTTTTGGTCATCTTGCCTTTGAAACATGAATGGCAAGTATCATAAGATGATAATTTGAACGAATTCAAATATCAATCTTTATGTAACTTAGCCAGTCGTGTCACATTGATATGACCAAGTCTACAATTCCATAAGATGGATTCGTTCATTTCTGAACTTTTCCTCTTGTTTGTGTTTTGTATATTGAGGACTGTATTTTGATTGAGAATGAATATGCCATTATGTAACGATCCTGATGCAATCAACTTTTGATCTAAGAATATGTTCATAACATTATCCTTTATTACAAAATTATATCCTTCTTTACTTAATAAAGAAACTGATATAATGTTGCACATCATGTTCGGTATATAATAGCACTCATTTAGAATCATTGTATCACCACTTGGTAATACTAGGTGATATTCGCCAATTGATTTGGCTGCAATACTTGCACCATTCCCTACTTGAACGGAATGATCACCCTTTCCCAGTTCTCTACCTTTACGTAGCCCATGTAACATTTTACATATGTGGGATCTTGATCCGGTATCCAATACCCAGGACGTAGGGTGAATTGAAAAACAGTTCTCAATAACTAACACACCTGAAGAAGATGCATCAACATGCATGTTCTTTTGGGAGGCGTGAGAATCCAGATATTCTCCTATTCCCTGTTCAGTCTTATAACTCTTATAAGATAGAACGGGTCCAACGTTCCCCTGCACAGTATAACATGCGGGTTCGGTCAATACATCCATATTATTATCTTGATTAGGGCATGACATGGTCGCTACCTGGAGAGAGAGAGAAGAAAACACTTTAGCGTATGCTCTTGCAAGATTAGATTGGTTATTATCTTATCTAATCAGGATGGCTCCCACTGGTTTTTATCAAATCTTCCTTCAAACCCTAAAAAGAAAGATTAGCCGGGATTAATTACACCCTACAACTTCGCCGATCTTTCAGCCAGGCCAGTGTTGGTACTTTGAGGGTGGTTCCCCGTGCTTTCGCACGGATCTAATTAAAGTAAACCTCGTTTTCCCAGAGGCGTAACCCCGTTGACACCTTTCTAGACACCTACTTGATCGACAAATTGTTCTGTGTAAAACTCTCCCAGGAGTAACAATTACTCGCAGTGGGTATCGGGATCCAACTATCTCATAGAAGGTATGCAATCTCATTGCAAATTTCAACACTTGAAATTCCCGATAATTCTTTTGCCCCTAGCGTCCCATGACCTTGACGGAGGCCAAACTACCCATAGGGCGCTAGTCAAGTTCAACCCGTCATTTCTTGATTGAATTAAACCCGCCCGTACGACCCTTGACGGAGGCCAAACTACGGCGTACGAATACCCTAATCCAATCGCATTATATGCTAGCAGATAAGCACTAGTTAGTTACCATACACTACGCCTTGACGGAGGACAAACTACCGCAGCATGAATACTAAGTAGTACTTATCTGAAATGACGGAGGGCTACGCAGGATTTTTTCAGAAAAACTATGAGCGTAATGAACTTGATATCGTTGTAGAATCTAGTGAATTTTGAAATGGAGTGATTTTGAGGCTTTTATTAGTTTTGCTAAAGAGGTCACTCCCGGTGAAGGGATCTCAGCTCTTTCCTCATCGAATAAGGTGCGGGATATATCATATATATCACTGTGCAAAGCAAAACACCAAAAGCAGTCAAAAGTCAAACCGAGTGCTGTAGCATCTGCCAGTTTTGCTAAAGAGGTCACTCCCGGTGAAGGGATCTCGGCTCTTTCCTCATTGAATAAGGTGCAGGGTATATCATATATACCGCTATGCAAAGCAAAACTGTAGCTACCCTTTTATTTTAAAATTTGATTCTACAACAACTTTTAGGTTTCTTTTCTTTCATTAATCACATTAATGAAGTCCCATCATTTAAGTCACCTAAACATCACAGATAAATACAACGTACACTTATGCCATCCGCATTCGCCTCGATGTCCCCTCGTGCACCGTTAGGTTAGGTAACTAACGACAGAGCAGGGCAGGGCTAGTGCGGGTGTAAAACATAAGTAACGCCTATATAATATATCATATATACTATATACTGTATCCATCACAACATATCAAATGATCACATCACAGATATCGCAGCAGAAACATAGATATAATGTGGGATATACTAGGACGTCCGTATTTAGTATTTAGCCAACAATAGAAAATACGGATTCTACAGTCGCGATGAATAGCCAAGCCCACACCCTGGACCCTTAAGAGAGCGGCAAGTGACCCTACCAATTCTGGAGTTTAGGAGACCCGGTCTCGACTCCTCGAGATGGCCTCCCACTGAACCCCAGAACCCGGTCACCTGTGCTCCCCTCCTTGGGTCCATCCTAATGCGGAAAAGTAAATAATATACAACACTGGTGGCATCGAGCTCAACCTAGAAGTGCCCCAAATAAAAGAATATTACATTACATTTGAATTTACATGAATGAAAATATAAAACCCTCATCTCACATAAAAAAAACCCGGTTATTCAATCGCGACAATCCTGCACATCATATCTCAGCAACACATAATATCTCATATCATCAACGTAAGTAAGTATGCATACCCCAATTGTCGTTGATGTATAGAAACGAAACCGGCGATATCGACATACTACACTTACGGTCACAGAAAAGAAAGTGTAAAACTGCAATATCTGGAATCCACATTTTCTTTAGACATCATAAATGCGAAGTATCACATACCTCGTATTTCATGTCTTATAATATGAATTCCACACATTGCATCACATTCCAGATAATTAGACAGTATTAAAGTTTTCGAACGAACGATCAAATATCCAAGATTCCCTAAAGCTCAACACTTGAGCGGAGTTCAAAAACCGGAGTGTGACACAGTAGTAGCGGTCCAGCCGTAGAAGGGTTAAGCCAACGCCTCACATGTGACACGCCGTACTGCCCCAAACCCTAAGGTTCAAAGGGCAGTTCGAGACGGTCACATAATCGAGTTAAGGTTTGTTGTCTTCTAGAGGGACTACCACAAAACTTGCACGTATCTCCAAAATATTTAAACCCCGTGAAAAGTGAGCAAATGATACTCGTTCAAACACTTCCATACTTTCTAATTTATCCGGAAAAGCCACGAAATGAAAATTCCGATCGAATCGACGTGTCCAAAACCAACTCCAGAACAAACAGCACCAAATTCAGATTAAAAATACCCTAAAAAATATACAAGTATAACAAAGAATTACTGTATAAAAATTATGCAGTGATTGATGTAAATGGCCGCGGAACCGCGGCCCAAGGAAGCTTAGGCCGCGTTTCCGCAGCAATATGGACTGTTCACTTTGTCGAATTTTACAGTAATTCTTATATTTACCTGCTGAATTTTTTAAGTATTTTTAATTCTGAAAAACAGCAGTATTGAAAAAATGACCAGAGAGCGCCAAAAAATCCGTATTTCGGTTCGATCAGAGTTTTAACTTCGAAAAATAGTCGCCTAATGTTCTAGGTCGGCTCTGATACAAATGTTGGGTTAGCCTAGCACCTCATGAAGGGTTTGGAAGCATCACATGAACCAAAAACTGAATTTTTAAGGTGCAAAGTTAACGAACATAGAATCGTTCCTAGAAAAATTAGGGTTTCAAATTTTTCACATCATCATATGAAAGAAAAGCTTGGGTTTAGAGAGTACAACCTTTGTAGCTCCCTACGCTAGACTCCTCGGCTACTTGGGGTTTGAAAAAGCTCCGCTTGAACTCCTCTAGGTCACCGATGATCCACCCGGAGTCCACTTTGTCCAAGCTTGCAACTTCACCCGGTCAAGAGAACGAAATGAAGCTAACACTCCAAACAAGTGGGCTAGACTTGTGTAGAATCGTGTTGTGGTTCTCTTTCTCACTTCAAAATCCTAACTTGATGAGTATATTGCTCACTACAAAAATCTAGAGAGCAAAATGAGAGTGGAAGAAGAAGATGATGGCTATATTTTTTCAAGAGTAAGAAGAATGACTCTCTTTCTCAAAGGAAAAAGAAAATATATCAATATATATTTTCTTGTTCTCATCTCAAACCATGGTTTAAATATAATTGAACTTGAGTTAAAACCCAAAAGGAAAAGTAATCCACGGTTAAATGGTGGGTGAGCATGGTTAGGTCAAGAAGAGTGTAGAAAGCTTCCATGAATTATCCTTTCCTTTTCTTTTGTTTTAAATCAAATTCAATAATAATATATATAAATAAAACCATGGTGTGAGTCTTATATTGCCACCATTTTCTTTGTATAAGCAACCATGATAGATGATGTATGTATGTATGTATGTATGTATGTATACACATCCATATGTGCATGAAACTAGAAAGAAAGAAAAACATACATGCATGCATACATCCATCCAACACAAGAAGGAATTTCTAGTGAGAAACTAATGGTTAAATGATAAATCAACACTTGATTTATCAATCCGGCCATATCACATACGACCCTAACCAAAAGCAAGCCGCCCGATCAATATACGATATCCTATACACGCATTTTAATCGGGTCCATGCGCACATCGCATACGCGCACCACAACGTTTCGCCTGGACTAGGTAACTCCTTTGTGGGACTCTGAGACTCGTCAATACGCCGGCAGTGGGTGATGATCATATCAAGCACCCCCAAGCCGCAAGCGGTTAGCTAAAGGTAACGGCCACCCGGGTATTGAGCAATCAGAAGAGAACAAGCGAACCTGCTACAACTCCCGTCGAGCCAACCGGCAACACTTCCCGTACAGTCCGGTCTCCTCGTCTGATATGTCGCATATCAAGTCTAGAGGTGGTAAACGTCAGACCCAAATAACCGATAAGTCGTGCCGATGTGAGGCTCATAACGGGTCGAGAAACTACTGGTAACACTTACCAGTAAATCTCAGAATCAGCCCTGGCCAGGGACTTCCCGGTTACGGCCAATCGAGCACAGTGCAACATCAACCCCCAATACCGGGAGAGACAAAACCCCTCCTATCGCTCATTGCCTCCATGTGACTCGGGACTGTACCCAAAAACCACCGTTTTGCACGCCCTCATGGACGTGGTAAGGTGGAAATCAAAGCACAGTGGGAATCACACAAGACTCTATGACGATCTCGGGTCTACAGACTAACCTGCACAAGTGTCACCTGAGAACTGCCATCTGACGTAAGGTATAATACCATCTGGGAGTTCTCGGCGAGTCTGTCCAGTATACCCATGTAGGGTTCCTAGGCACACTAATGAGGTCTCACAAGGCATCAACCATGCCAATTTCAAATTTTACAAGTGCCGAGAAACCCTAATACGGATCGTTGACTAGAATTTTAGGCGAAACTAGAAGCTAGTTAACAACTTAACTAAAAGAACGGAAATACAACCTTTGTAGATCCGGTGCTCCACCTCCATAGCTCCGTGATGAAGTCCCCTTGCTGTCCAAATCAAATCCCGGGCTCTAGCGTCGGCTTCATCGGAGAAAAGGGCGGGCTAGGTCATCGACTACGATGCCGATGATGATCTACGTCGAGGCATCACAAGATCAAGCTCCCACTTCACCAAGTCATGAAACTTGTGAAGAAAACACCCTATACTACTTGGCAAGTGGTAGAGGATGAAGAAATAGGAGGTGGGTTCACTTTAGAATTGGATTTCTCACTCTTTTCATCAAATCACCATTGATGATAGCAAGCTTCTTCATGTTCAAGATGAAGAAGATGAAGATGTATATTATGATAAGTTTTTCTTTTTGAATAGAAAAGAAAATCAATACTTATCATAATACAACCATGGTCAAGTGTAGAGAATCAACTAGGGTTAAGTGGAGTGGTTAGGGTTAAGCATGAGACAAAATGGTCACTTAGTCAAAGCTTCATGAAGCTTCAAGATGCAAACAAAGAAAGCCACCATTTTTCTCTTTATGCCATTTATTTTCCAAAAAGAATAAATAAATAAATAAATGAATAAGAAAACAAAACCCTAACCATTCATATAACCATGATTTAATCTTTACACAAACCCAAGTAAACATGCATCATCAAACATGATACAATCAAGTGCACAAAAGTATATCACATATACAACTTGTGCAATGCAAGTGAGAAAATCCATTTAAAGTTAACCAATACTAGTTAATGCAAAGTAATATATCAAATATATAATTATGCATTAAATCATTAAATTAACACTTGATTTAACGATCCGGTCATATCGCATATAACCGACCAATATCCAATGTATCGACTTATCGAATCAATCCTTGATTCGATAACTAGGTTATATCGCATACAACCATTCGATACATTCATCGCGAGAATGAAATACGGTATCACATACACGCATTATTCTCGGTCCCGCACATATCTCATATGCGCTCCTATTTCGTTTCGCTTGAGCCAGGAAACCTCTGTGTAGGACTCTAAAGACTCGTCAATACGCCGGCAGCAGATGATGATCATATCAAGCATCCACAAGCCGCAAGCGGTCTGCTAAACGTAATGGCCACCCGGGTATTGAGCGATCAGAAGATCGACGAGCAAGCCCGCTCATACTCCTGTGAATCCAACCAGTAACACTTACCGTACAGTCCGGTCTGATCGTCTGATATGTCGCATATCTCGCCTAGGGGTGGTAAACGTCAGACCCCAATAGCTTGATAAGTCGTGTCGATCTGAGGTCTATAACAGTTTGAGAAACTACTGGCAACACTTACCAGTAAATCTCAACAACCCTGGGCAGGGATTTCCGGTTATTGCCAATCGAACACGGCGCAACATCAACTCCCTATACCGGGAGAGACGAATCCCCTCCTATCGCTCATTGCATCCATGTGATTCGGGACTGTACCCAAAAACCACCGTTTTGCACGCCCTCTTGGACGTGGTAAGGTGGAAATCAAAGCACAGTGGGAACCACACAAGACTCTATGACGATCTCGGGTCAATAGACTACTCTGTACCAGTGTCACCAGAGAACTGCCATCTGACGTAAGGTATAATACCACCTGAGAGTTCTCGGCGAGTCCGTCCAGTGTACCCAGTCTCCACTGAGGACCCGTATATCATCTCTGATGTCAAACACCAATGGATATGGGATCATCCATCGCCCATCTGTATGGGTCGAGAAGGTATACGCTAGTCTACTCTGGTATATCGATGCCCCGTCTCGATACACCCACGACTAGGGACCTTGAAGGATGTACTTATGGTCTACCATGTTCCCATTAGTATGATCCGCATCATAGTCCAAGTAGTCAAGTACACATCCTAAGGGCTTTACCAACATGTAACAGAGAGACAAACAGTATACACGTTAAGGTAAAGAATAACCAGATAGCATACTATCATGTCAAGCGAGAAAGTCCTCCCTATATATGTCCAAGTATCCACTACAATATACATCCTATGTATAGTAATGGCCTCTAGGGCATACATATAACTAACAATCTCCCACTTGCACTTGGGCCATCTGTAGCAGTGGTTGTAGTATCTCATACTCAACCATCCCATAAAAGTCTCTCTCTGGGAATTGGCCTTTGTGAGTGGATCCGCTGTGTTGTCCTCTGAGTCTACTCTCCTAACCTCGATCTCCTTGGAGATCAACCATCTCCATGATCAGGTGATACAGCCTTAGAATATGTCTGGATCACTGATGGGACGGGCGTTCCTTGGCATAAGCCACAACTCCATTGTCTCACAATGGTAGGAACGAAGTTCATCTCATGAACTATTATACATCCAGACTGCCTCTTTGGTAGCATCTCAAGTAGCGATGTATCCAGCCTTAATCGTCTAGTCTGTCACGGTATCTATCTTGGAACTCTTCCAACATACCGTCCCTTTACTGAGGGTAAAGACAATGCCTGTGACTGACTTTCAGTCGTCCTTATCACTCTGGAACCCTTCCAGTGATTCTCCCCAGGATCGATTGATACCATCTCACTACAACTAGTGAGAATCCTAACATCCAATTAGATCTATCTCATAGATCCAAAACCCAGGATTTAGGAGGCATCACTTTGATCCTATATGGAGAATCATTGTGATAAGCGGAGATTGACCGAGCGTAGCATAGGAAACTCCTTCCCTATCAAGAGCATGTCATCCACGTACTCTACGAGGATCGTCACTATACTCCCTACTACCTTATTGTTTATACAAGGTTCATCTACCATTTTGATGATGTCAAACTCTTTGACTAACACATCAAAACAGATGTTCCAACTCCGCGATACCTGCTTTATCCTATAAAGCATCTTGTACACGTTTCCTCTGCTCCCACTGTCTACGAAGCCCTCTGGCTGTGTACTTATAGACGTTCTCTTCTAAAACATCATTTAGAAAAGCAGTCATGGCATCCAACCGCCAGATATCGTAGTCATGGTATGTAGCCGTGGCAAGTAGGATCTGGATGGACTTAAGCATAGCCACTTGAAAATGTTTCATCATTATCCACGCCTGGTCGATGACGAAAAGCTTTAACAAGTCTAGCTTTGAAAGTCTCAACTTTTCCATCTACACCAAGTAATCTTCTCAAGATATACTTGCTCCTGATGGGGATTTAACCCTTCAGATATAGCAACCAAAGTCCATACTTTGTTGGTGTACATGGATTCCATCTCAGATCGCTAAGCATCCAGCCATTCTTATAGAGTCCCACTCTTGATGGCCAGCTCGAAACTAGTTGGGTTATCATCTCATGATGCAATCCTCGCTCCCACTGTCATAGAGAAACCGAAGTATCTCTCAGGTGGGTGAGGAACCCTAATAGATCGGCGGAGAGGCTGAGATTCGTTGGTAACTATTGAATCCTTTGGTTTTATCGAATCATCTGCTGTAGTTTGTATAGCTGGAACCTTTCCAGTTCTACATTACAGGTCTTTCCTCGAGCTTGTCCGGATTATGCTTTTAGACATAGCCCGGACAACCTAAATCTTAACCAACTTAAGATATGGGCTCTTCCCTTTCCATATCACATATGAAGCGGTAGGCAACTGATTTGATTGGAACCCAATTCAATTGATATGCAGCTTCTCAAGTGCATAACTCCCAAAAGGAAATAGGAAACTCAGTAGTACTCATCATAGAGCACACCATATCACATAGGGTGCTATTGCTCCGCCCCGATATACCATCGTGCTATGGTGTATTCGGAGGAGTAATGCTGAGAGAGAATCTCATTCTCCTTTAGAAAAGTCCAGGAATTCCGTGCTCAAGTATTCTCCTCCTTGATCACATCAAAGGACATAATACTTATATCCGTATTTTGGTTCTCTACTTCTAACTTATATTCTGTGAATATCTCAAAAGGTTCGGACTTGTGTTTCAACAGGAACTTAGGTCTGAATCTCGAAAGATCATCAGAGAATGTAATGAAGTATAAAGAACCGGTCTTGGCAAGTGTAGACAGGGGACCTACGTACATCAACATGTATCATCCCAAGAGTTCACTAACTCTTTCTCTGTTTCCAATAAACAGAGCTGGTGTCATTATATCTTTGTGACATGACTGGCAAGTTTCACAAGATGTAGATTCAAACTGATTTAAATATGCATCTTCATGTAACTTCAGCTAGTCGGTGTTCCCCTCCGAACGGCGGCCTGGACTTTGGGGCGTCCGTGCCTGGGGTTCGGGGCAGATGTTATTTGGTTTTATCCATGTACCTCTCCGAAGATACCAAGTTGATTTATGGCACCGTGGATCGGAGGTTTAGACGGATGCGGCCGATGTAGCAGACTTCGTCAGATTCACCCTCAGGATGAGGGGTTTTTGATTATGGGGACGCTCTTCCCTGCAGGCGCAAGCCCTTGCAGTTAATTACGCTACCGCATCGCGGTAACAACTTTCTCCTTCTCCAGAATTTCACTTCGTGTCGTGTGTGTTTGTTTTGTTTGTGGTTGCCCGTGGATTGTATACGGAGACTGAGTAATGCCGTCGCCCGTAGGACGTGGATTAGTCCAAATCTGTATTTACTTAGATTTGGGTTGGTTGTTTTTTGGTTTAAGGATACATTAGTCGCGTTGCGGCTAGGATCAACTTAAACGTTCGTCAAAGATACATTAGTCCTGTTTTGGACTAAGATCGACTTGTCGTAGTGATTGATTTAATTATCTGGCCGTCGGGACTCGTCACCTCTCTGACGTCGTTGAGAGATTACAACGACAGGCGTCAGAGGAGTTCAGAGATGTACCCTTGAACCAAAGTTGATTGAGAGTTTTATAATCCGTTTGAATGTTTAAGGACACGTTAGCCGTGTTTGGGGGCTAAGATCAACTTAAACGGGACCGTTTAGATCCGGCAAAAGAGCGTTTGGAGGCTCTATTGTTCCAGTTTAAGGACGTGGTGGTCCGTCGCCAGTTTAGGGACGTAGTGGTCCATATTCCAGTTTAGGGACGTGGTGGTCCAATATTAGTTTAGGGACGTTTCGGTCCGATATTAGTTTAGGGACGTTTCGGTCCATCGCCAGTTTAGAGACGTGGTGGTCCATTATTAGTTTAGGGACGTCTCGGTCCGATATTAGTTTAGGGACGTCTCGGTCCAATATTAGTTTAGGGACGTCTCGGTCCACGCGTTTAAGGACCCCGCAGTCCATAGCGATGTGTGGTCGTTGGGACCCGTCGCCTCTTTGATGTCGTAGAGGAATTACAACGATGGATGTCAAAGGAGTTCGGAGATGTACCCTCGGACCGGTTGTGAATTGATTCAGGAGAGCCATTTTGCTCAATCAATTTGATTTAAGGACTTATGGCCACGATTGGGTTAAGTCCAATTTTTATTTATTTTGGGCTTTGCTCAAACAGAATATTAATTCAAATAGGGCTCTGCCCTTTTATTGCTTTGCCATTTGATTTGGGCCAGGCCCTCTAAATAATACATTGCAGAGCATCAAGAATCTTTTAGATTCAAGAACAAAAGTGCATAGCACTTTTGATCTAAATTTAGATCAAAGGAAAACAAGTTTCTCTCTTGTTTTTCCTTTTCTCAGAGAACCAAGGGTTCATAACAAGTGCAAGGCACTACTTTTATTTATTTATTTTTATTTTATTTATTTGCTCATTGAAGATTAATGATTTTTAGATCAATGATCTATACTTCAGAAATTTTTCTTTTTTAAAAGGTTTTACCTTTTCTTTTTTTTGTTCTTCCAAAGTTCTTCAAGAATTCTCTCTATTTTCTTTCTGATCTCTTTTTTTTTTTCAAATGAGGTCTGGGGTCCTATTTATAGTGCTCACAAATTTGTTGAATTTGTTAACAAGATCTTTTCTGAATGATTTTGGGAATTTTCCCATCGCTGGATCTTTGATCCAAAGGCAGAAGAAAATCTTCTGGTTTTGGAAAGAACAGAAAAGATTTCATTAAATTTTTATTCTGTTGCTGCGCAACTCACCAGCGCGTGACACGTGTCGCGCAGTAAGGCGCTTGCGCAACAGCGATTGCGCAACTGCGCAGACACGTGTTGCGCAACCGTGCGCTTGCGCAGCTGCGATTGCGCAACTGCGCAGACACGTGTCGCGCAGCCGTGCGCTTGCGCAGCTGCGCTTGCGCAACTGCAGACACGTGTCGCGCTGCCGTGCGCTTGCGCACCTGCGCAGACACGTGTCGCGCTGCCGTGCGCTTGCGCAGTTAAGTGTTACTTATGTTTTTTAAAGAGCCTTGCTCTGATTGGACGCATTGCCTTGGGCGTTGCGATGCTGAGTAAACTTCTGACATGTGGCAAATTGCGCACTGCGCACGGGAACCGAAGCGTTGCTTCAACATTTGAATTTTCAAAATTCAAGTAGAGCCTTGCTCTGATTGGGGGAACAAATGCCCCCCCACCGTTGCGCTCACATGGCGCGCACGTGAGTGCAGCGGTGGCAAGACCCCAACCGTTGGATCTTGGGGGTCAGTTGAAGGGGCGTAGGCGCCTATAAATAGGACCCTTGGTCCTTTAGAAAATTCTTTACCACTTTAAGAATTTTGACTCAGAGCCTTGCTCATGCTTAAGAATTTTCAGAGCCTTGCTCTTGATTTTCCCAAGAACTTTGAAGTTCAGAACTTAAAATCACTCTTAGGTAAAAATTTAAATTAATTAATTTTAATCAACAGAGCCTTGCTCTTGTAGATCTTTGATCTAAAGAAAACCCCTTTGGGGTTTTTTCAACAGAGCTTTGCTCTCATAGATCTTTGATCTAAAGAAAACCCCTTTGGGGTTTCATCCACAGAGCCTTGCTCTCAAAAATATACAGAGATCTGGTTCTTGGGTTTTAACCCATGAACAGAGCCCTGCTCATAGATCAAATAGAGAACTCCTAAAAGTTTTCATGAATCTTTAAGATCCCAAAAATTTTAATTCTTAGGAGTTATAATTTTTTATTACTACTACAGAGCTAGGCTCTTTTTTAAGAAGTTTTATTCCTTTGAGACCAAAGTTTGACAAATGTCACTCTGTGATAGAGCTTTGCTCTAAAAAGAGGAGATTTTCTCCTTGTCTCTAGGGATCCCTCCAATAAGGGTATTCTTTTGGGGGTCTTTTTAATTAACTGACAGTCTCATCCAATGATGGGACTGTCTTATCAAATGATGCGCCGTCATCTTGATTTTGTGGGTCCCCTTTTGGTCCCCTACCCACTGCATTGTAGTGTGATGTATGACTTTGAAATGTGAAGCACTTGAACACTAATGGTTATATATATATATATATATTTTTTATTTTTTTTTACAGGGAACATGTCTGAAGATTTGTCTTTCCCTTTCGTTCGCTCAGAAGGAGGGTTCCCACATGCACCAGTGGACCGGGTGGTGTTTGCTCTGATCAAAAATCACGATCCTGAGTGCAAGAGACTTCACTTATGGGGAAGGTGGTACAGCCAAATCATCCAAGGCCGTCGCAGCTTCAGCTCCGCTTTGCCCTCTGAGCCCATAGTTACGATCCCTTATGCGGACAAGCCCCCGGTGGAGTATGCCGTGGAGGTTAAAAATTGGAATGCCGACGACCTCCTTCAGCCTGCAATCGGTGCCATTCCGGTGCAGCCGCCACCGGCTATAGATATCTTGGGGAGGCGAATCTGTCAGGGTGATGCACGCCCTTGGGGACAGGCTTACAATATTGGATTGACGCCGCGACCGCTTGCCGGATATCTGCCATGGGCCCGCTACATTTTGGCGACGAAGAGGGCTCTCCTGACGACGATTGGCTTATACTCAGCTGTCTACGTCTCGCTTTTCGAGTATCCCTCTCCTCCGACGTGGTGGGTAAAGGCCTTCATCGAACAATGGAATATCCCCACCCATACCTTCTTGACAGCGGATAGGGAAGTCTCCATCTCTCTGGAGGAGTTTGCTGAAATTTCAGGTCTGCCAATGAGGGGAGAACACTACGAGGAGCTGCTTCCTCCAGACGAGTATGTCTTCGCCACCAAGCAGCTTGTATTTGACTTAACTCCGGAAAATGCCATTCAGCATCAGCACCCGGGCTTGGTGAAGGTGTTGGAGATTTATGAGGAACTCCATTTGGAATCGGGCGACCGGGGCGTCAGTTTCACGGATTTCATTGCTCGTTTTATCCGCCCGGAGTTCCTATCAGAGCAGGGCGAGAAGTTCGCTCAGCTTGTTGACCCCTTTGGTTTCGGCTTGGACCGCCGACCTTCATCGGAAGATGACCAGCGGGATTTTTATTTCCCCGGCACTGCCAGCGTCCCTTTCTCAGAGATCGCCGTTCCTGGCATGGACGAGGAGACTTTTTTCATAGGGTTCTTGGGTCTATGGCTATGCAGCTTTGCGCTTCCCATGCACCCACGCCTCATGCGGTCCTCTGTCTTTTATCCGGCGCATCGAATGGCGGCTGGTTTGCAGCTATCGGTAGGGATTGCCAGGCTGGCTTACCTTTATAATGGACTTAGCGTAGCGGCGGACGCTAATGAGCCCGGGGTACAGCCTGCTAACTTTCCGATGCACTACTTCACTTCTTGGATGGAGTTGCATGTGCTAGGGGTGTTTGGTGCTCATAAGACTCCTCCATTCTTTGATAAATTCAAACTCCCAAGAATTATGCGGTTGGTCGGGGCTTCAATTGTGGTTGCACCCCCGCGGGAGTCTAGGGGACTGCTCCTGCGTTCGCATCTAGTCGGAGCGAAGACTTCTTTTGTGGATAAGGTCATCACCATAGGCTCCGAGACCGCTAAGTCAGTGGTGTCGCTGCGTGACGACTTTAAGGGCGGGGTTTCTGTATTGAAGGCTCGGGAAATCCTTCACCTTTACTCCATTCGGCCGGGTTATCTAGTATTTAGGCAGAATAAGATGGCTCTCTTTATGAGGTATAACCCACATCGATTTGCCCGACAATCAAGTTACAATCAAGGGATCCCGATGGAGGCCTTTCTGGAAACACCCGCGGTCGGCCCAGAGGGGATAAGGAATGCGATGCATCATTTCGTCCGGCTCAATACAGGCTCTTATTTTTTCTTCAGTGAGCCTAGCTGTGCCACTAAAATAATCCATCCGTATGTAGCCTGGTACGCGCATGCTATGGGCCCAATCATTTTAATGGAGAAACGCTTGCTGGTCGACCGTAGGGGTGCGCCTCCTGGTGGTGATCGCAAGGCTCCCTTGCAGCCAAGGCGCCTGGTTGTCCCTCCGCTAAAAGAGGCCGGAGCTGACCGACCACGTGTGTTGGCCCCCCCGCGTGGATTGCCATTGCCCACTATGGTGGATGCACCGTCGGCGCCCCATGCTCCCACGAAGACGGTTGATGTGGTATCGCCAGGATCTGGCGGAGGGGCAGAGATCGGGACTCGCCGCCCTAAAGTGGCTGCCAAGCGCAAAGCTGCTCCTGGTGGATCTAAAGCTGGCGGGCAGAAAAAGAAGAAGTCCACCCTATCCCTCGACGCGATCCTCAGCTTAGATCCTGCGGCTCCTCCCTCCGAGGCCATATGTGAATACGGCAGCAATGAGGGTTTCGTGGTAGATCCTGCGGACACCAATCTGGCTGCCGCCATTGCAGCTTCGGAGCGATCGGCTAGGCTCGAAGCGATGTTAAGCAAACTTGCTGAGTCCGGTAATCATCAGACGCTTCATTTGTCATTTTATTGCACCTTGTATTATTATCTTTAACTAAGATTTGCTCCATTTTCAACATGTGTTTCTACTGAAGAGGCTATTGCTGCCTCCCTGAAAACCTTCCAGGAGGAGGAGGAGAAGCGTGCCTTAGCAGGCGCTGGTATGTTTCACTCCTTTCTCTTTTATAAGGAAAGTTTGTTGTCTCTCTATGATATTCGACCTGACTTTCTTTTGTTTCTTTGCAGGGGTTGTATTAATTGACGCGGGGGTCCTTCCCGAGTCTGTAATTGAGGCTTCGTCAAAGTTGCCGCAAGAGCCTCGGCTTGACAAAACGATGAAGGATGCCTTGAAGAATCTAGAGGCATCCCTATATACGGACGAGGGAGCCTCACTCAAGGAAGCCCTAGTGACATTCGTCTCAACGGCTCGAGAGGAGCGGAAGCGGTTGAGACGCGAAGCAAAGGCGCGTAGAGCTGCTTTGGCCGCGGGAGCGGGTCCCAGTACCATTCTTCGCGCTGACACTCCTTCTGGAGAGGCCCCTGTCGCCCTGTCTACTGCTTATAGGCAAGTGGCGCGCGCGGCCCGAAGTGCAAATAATAAATCCCCTTCAGGTAGCATCTCTTTCAGAACCTTGTTGTAAGAATTATTATAAAGCCATTGGCTCATATGCATTCCATCTTGCAGGACCAAGTCCGACTGAGGGGGAGGCGGAGACCGTCGGACCCCAGGAAATGGCGGAAGCGGCGCTTGCTGAACCTGAGCCGACGGTGGGCACCGTCGTCGGGGCCACGGCGCCTGAAACAGAAGTTGAAGGATCCGCCGCCGAGAAGGTCATTGATGCCGCGTTTGAAATGGCGGCAGATGAGATGACTGTCGAGCCGAAGGCAGTAGAAGTCGAGGCGCTTGAGGCTGGAGACCTCGCGGCGACGGTAGACGAGACAACTGTGACTGCAGGACTCGAAGGAGTAGCGGGTGAGGTGGCCACGATTCCTGAGGATGAGCCAGCCGCTCCTTCTCTGGAATCTGGCAATACTCCAATCATGTCCCTCTCCGCCTATATTCCCCCGCCTCCTCTAGGGCCTGCAAGTGTAACAACGGTCCCTATTGAGTCGGGTGACGAGGCTATGGGCGGTGGCCTGATGTCAATGGAGGAAGGAGTTGCCTCAGTCTCGGCTGGCAGTTCGTCAGGTAAAATTTTTGTGTCACCAGCGTTCCCCCCTTTTTTATATATCTTGCGATCTCTTCTAACAAGCTTTTCTTTGCAGGTGCGGCCAGTGCCGACGCTCCATTGCTCGAAGGAGCACCGTCAACTACTGCTTTGGCGGTGGTGGCCTCCTCGTCTTCACTTGTACCATCGCGGATGTTGGAAGGTATGGATTTACGACTCATGTATTAATCTTTTTTAAAAATGTAGCTTTGGTACTAACGTTATACCACTGCATCTTTTCAGGAGTGCTCTTTGATCATCTATATCAAGTGTTGCTCCCACACTTCTCCTTCCCGTCCGAACTTGCTTCTCCCTCTGGTGGCGCCGGTGAGTATACTTTCACTACAATGTCTTTATTTTCCCCTTTTTAGCAATGGGATGGTTCCTTGACTTTTCCTTTTCCTTATTGCAGTGCCACAAATCGAAGGAGGGGATGTAAGACCCGCCGCGCTGCCGGCCCTTCCGGCTTTGCCATCCGTTGCAGCTGGTATAGTAAATTCCATTTTGGTAACCCTTCAACATTTTCTGAACCATCGTTTAACCATGTTTTGTTTTGCAGCTATTGTTCCGGCTCCGGTCCCCTTTGAGGCTCGCGTCCTTTCACCGGCAGGCCCTTTCTTGAGACGTCCATCTTCCAAGGGTGCTGCGATGAGTTTGGGCATGCTGAGCGGGTACATTGAAGAGCTCAACATGGACACTCTCCCTTCTGCCGTAGATTTCGCTGTGGAGGTTAATCCAATGTTGGCGGCGCTCGTAAATTTTCATAACGAAGGTGTTGTCGGATCTTGGGTTAATCACTGCATGGAGATCGAGGCCTGTCTATACCGGCTGGAGTCGACGCGCCCTTCTTCCGAAGTTTTGGCCCTGAGCACCCAACGTACAGCTTGGCTCGAGCAAAGCACTTCGCACTCCCGCCACTTGGAGCAAGAAGCAGCTTTAAGACTAAGGGAATGCCAGAAGACCTCGAACGAAACGGCCCATCTGCGCGCTGAGGTTGAGGCAAATGCCGCCCAAGTGAAGACTATCTTTGAGGGTCTCTTGGAGCGCATCTCCCACGGGCTAAACTTGAAGCGGAAGCTTGACGTAGCTTAGCGCACTATCCCAAGTCGGGAAGCTGCCTATCAAGTCGTGAGGGAGCAGCTTGCGTTGGTCTTGCAGCAACGAGCCCAAGTGGAGGCAGAGCTGGCGGTGGTAGCCGATCGGGAAAAGGCCTGGAAGGAAGTGTGCGAACAACTGATAAAGCTACTTAAGACGCTTCCTTCCCAGTAGCTGCCTTTGTATTAATGTATTTGTAAAATTTTCCTTTGAAATAATATGTATCCATTCTTTATTCTTTTGTACGATTCATCTTGTATTTGATTGAAGTCAATGAATAAAGATACACATTTTCTTTTGCGATGTCTTGTATGCACTTTTTCTTTCTGCATTCTCTTATTATCAGCATGTTGTCTTTGATAAACATAATTGGCAGATAACTTATTTTTTTTTTTTCAAGAGATAGCGATGGCTTAGGCCGCAGGTTCAGATCTGCCGCCTAAGGCTTTTCAACTCTATGAGCCGTGAGGGTCTCATAGAGACTTTTCTCCCTACGGATCGAGAGGATCTCGTAAGTGGATGTTCTCCTTAGGAATCGTGAGGATTCCCAAGTGTAGTTTTCTCTCATAAGTCGAAAGGATCCTATAAGAGAATTTCTCCCTCTTACGAGTCGAGAGGGCTCGTAAGCGGTTGTTTCCCTCTTTGTCGAAAATTGACTTCAGAGAGTGAGACCCGTGAATAGTATGCAAGAGACCATTTAGGATTGACTTGCAGGATCCCATTGCCCTCCTACGAGTCGAGAGGGCTCGTAAGCGGTTGTTTCCCTCTTTGTCGAAAATTGACTTCAGAGAGTGAGACCCGTGAATAGTATGCAAGAGACCATTTAGGATTGACTTGCAGGATCCCATTGCCCTCCTACGAGTCGAGAGGGCTCGTAAGCGGTTGTTTCCCTCTTTGTCGAAAATTGACTTCAGAGAGTGAGACCCGTGAATAGTATGCAAGAGACCATTTAGGATTGACTTGCAGGATCCCATTGCCCTCCTACGAGTCGAGAGGGCTCGTAAGCGGTTGTTTCCCTCTTTGTCGAGAATCGACTTCAGAGAGTGAGACCCGTGAATAGTATGCAAGAGACCATTTAGGATTGACTTGCAGAGTCCCATTGTTCAGGAAGCAAGTTTTTGAATCCTTACTGCCCGAGATGTGAGTCAAAGAGGATCTCATCACGGAGTGTTTGTATCCGTGAGTCGAGAAATTTTGCGAGGGATTATTTGTTTCCCAAGCGCCAAGGATTATTTGTGTCCTTGGGGTTTGAAACGAGTCGATGGTTCCCACGGAGGCGCTGGTGGCTCTGCGAGTCGACGCGGATCAGAAGGCTCTCATCAAGGAGTGTTTGTATCCGTGAGTCGAGGATTTTGCCGGGATTATTTGTTTCCCGAGCGCCAAGGATTATTTGTGTCCTTGGGGTTTGAAATGAGTCGAGGGTTCCCACGGAGGCGCTGGTGGCTCTGCGAGTCGACGCGGATCAGGAAGCTCTCGTCAAGGAGTGTTTGTATCCGTGAGTCGAGGAATTTGCTGGGATTATTTGTTTCCCGAGCGCCAAGGATTATTTGTGTCCTTGGGGTTTGAAACGAGTCGAGGGTTCCCACGGAGGCGCTGGTGGCTCTGCGAGTCGACGCGGATCAGGAAGCTCTCGTCAAGGAGTTTTTGTATCCGTGAGTCGAGGAATTTGCTGGGATTATTTGTTTCCCATGCGCCATGGATTATTTGTTTCCTTGGGGTTTGAAACGAGTCGAGGGTTCCCACGGGGGCTCTGGTGGCTCTGCGGGTCGATGCGGATCAGAAGGCTCTCGTCAAGGAGTGTTTGTATCCGTGAGTTGAGGAGTTTGCTGGGATTATTTGTTTCCCAAGCGCCAAGGATTATTTGTTTCCTTGTGGTTTGAAACGAGTCGAGGGTTCCTACGGAGGCACTGGTGGCTCTGCGGGTCGACGCGGATCAGAAGGCTCTCGTCAAGGAGTGTTTGTATCCGTGAGTCGAGGAATTTTTTGTTGAAGTCACTGGCTTCTTCGGTTGAAATGAACCGGTGAGGTTTGGGGTTCGTCGTCTGACGGAATCCGCTGGGAAAGTATGGTTCATTCTTCGTTTACGCCCTTGGATCGTATACAGGGATCGGTGCGATCTTAACTGTAGGGCCAAAGTTTTATCATTTCTTCTTTTATTTTATTTTATTTCCGCGATGCTCTATCATTTCAGCTTTTATATCGCGAAGGTCGCGATTGCCCAATCATTTCGGCTATTTTTCGCGATGCCCAATCATTTCGGCTATTTGTTTCATTTTTACCCGTCGCTTTTTATTACGAGTTGCCCAATCATTTCGGCTATCTTGCATGCATACATTTTACTTGTTGCTTTTTATTGCAAGTTGCCCTATCACTTCGGCTATTTCGTATGCATGAGCGGCCTACTGGCTTTCGCCGTAAACCTGAAATTGGACACCGATTTCGGCATCAGCACCGCTACTACTGGGATATTACCAGGAGCGAATCATCATTTGCCTTTGTCGTTGTCGAACAAAGGAGGCTTAGCGACCATGGTTAGGGTCCTGTCGACTAAGGCTTTTGATTTCATGAGCCGTAAGGGTCTCGTGAAGGTATTTCTCCCTACAAGTCGTGAGGATCTTGTAGGTGTATTTTCTCCTTAGGAATCGTGAGGGTTCCTAAGTGTTTTGTTCCTCTGTAAGTCGTATGGATCCTACAGGAGGGTTTTCTCCTCATAACTCGAGGGAATTTATAAGGGTTGTTCACCATACGAACGTATTCCCAATCACGGATGAAATTTGGCTAGGGAAATGTTTATTCGCGCCCGTGGATTGTATACAAGGGTCAATATTGAACCACTTGTAGGGCAATATTGAAAGTTTGTGGGGGTTTGCTTAAGCACAGGTTTAGGTCTCTGTGACTTAAGACTTTCAAATCTTATGAGCCGTGAGGGTCCCATAAGAGAGTTCTCCTTACGAGTCGTGAGGATCCCGCAAGTGTGTTTTCTCCTTAGGAATCGTGGGGATCCCTAAGTGTGTTGCTCCTTTGTGAGTCGTAAGGATCTCACGCAGGTGGTTTCTCCTTATAAGGTCGAGAGGACCCTATAAGTGTCTTTTAACGAGGTTGCGCCCTTTCGGGTTTTCACAAACACTCGCCGGTAGCCCTGCCGTTTTTACTCACGGAGCCCTTTCGGGTTTTCATCCGTGCCCTTTTTATTTCTGCTTATGGACATACCGTTTTTTTTATTTTATTTTATTTTATTTTATTGAGATCCTTTCACCCTTTGTTATTGAGATCCTTTCACCCTTTGTTATTGAGATCCTAACTTTTCAACTCCCCATATTAATAATAATTACGATATTTATAACAAGTATATATGGTTTTACCAAATCCCACTCCATATATCATATGGTGTTAGCAGCATACTCATTGGTAATACCTTGCATTGCTGAACCAAGCCGCCAGCGTTCGAATCCCATACCCCACATACTTTTGTGCACTTGATTGGATCATGTTTGATAATACACGGAAATCTTTTTTTTTTTTTTTTTTACGAGGTCGCGCCCTTCCAGGTTTTCACGAACACTTGCCGGTAGCCCTGCTGTTTTTACTCACGGAGCCCTTTCGGGTTTTCATCCGTGCCCTTTTTTTTTCTGCTTATGGACATACCGTTTTTTTTTTTTGCGTCGTCGTCAGCCTAAGGATGCTGCGGTAGTACTTTAAAGACGTTTCGGTCTGCTATTAGTTTAAGGACATTTCGGTCCATCATTAAGGAAGGCCATTTACTGCTTATAGAGTTTGGGCTTAAGAAGATAGCGAGCGGACATGGTTGTCGTCATCTACCGTTGACCTAGGCCGTAGCTCATTAAGCGTAGTATTTCTTTAGGAAACGACCGTTTATTGGCCTAAAAGGCCTTTCACCGTGCATGTCCACGAGTAGATAGGCCCCACCCTGGTAGACCTTATCAATGATGTATGGGCCCTCATAGTTTGGCTCAAACTTTCCCCGCTTGGCGCGATTGGGGATCATAGGCCTTTTGACCACTAGCACGAGTTCGCCTTGATGAAATGTCCTCGGTCGGGTCAATCTTTCGTATGAGCACGTCATCTTTGCTTTATAAGCTTCCAGATTTTGTTGTGCTAGAAGCCGGATTTCATCAAGGGCGTCAAGCTCTTCAAACCGAAGGTGAGCATTTTCTTCGTCTGTCAGCTCGTAGTGGACTGCCACTCGTAGAGAGGGTAGCTCTATCTCGAGGGGGAGTACTGCTTCTGTACCGAACACCAACGCATATGGCGTTGTGTTCGTGGCCGTCTTGAATGTAGTTCGATACGCCCAAAGAGCCTCTTGCAATCTTTCGTGCCAATCTCTCTTATTTCGTGACACTGTTTTCTTCATGATCTTCGTCAAGGTCTTGTTGAAGGCCTCAGCTAGACCGTTAGCTCGCGGATTATAAACTGAGGAATATCTCCAGTCTATATTATGCTGCTGTGCGAAGCGGCTAATTTTATGACTTCGGTAGGCTGGCCCATTATCAGAGATGATCCTTCTTGGGGTTCCGAACCGGTATATGACATGCGTTTTGAAGAAATGGAGGATGTTCTCCGTCTTCACTTCCCTCAAAGGTACCGCCTCTGCCCATTTGGAGAAGTAATCAGTCGTCGCCAAGATGAAACGATGTCCCTTTGACGATGCTGGTTCGATGGGGCCGACTATGTCGGTTCCCCACATTTCGAATGGCCAACTAGCCACCGTTGGATGCAGTGGATTTGGGTGCTGGTGGATGAAGTCCCCATGAATCTGGCATGAGTGACATTGCTTCGCACATTCGATGCAGTCTTGAATCATCGTGGGCCAATAATAGCCCATCCGTTTGATCTTCAACTTCATCTTTGGACCTACTTGGTGAGAACCACAGAGTCCGTCGTGAACCTCTTGGACGACCCTTCTCGCTTCGTCAGGTCCAAGGCATCTCAGCCACAGAGAATCGAATGTCCTCTTGTATAGAGTATCGTTGACGAAGGCGAAAGACAGAGCTCGTTTCACGAGCTGATGTCTTATGGACGCTTCTTCAGGCATTCGGTGGAACTTGAAGTAATCTATGAAGACTTCTCTCCAGTCTTCGGTCTTCTCATGGTCTTTTATTTGTAGGGTCGCCTGCTCAGTTGCTCCCTTTTCTTTATATGATTCTGGAGGTATTTCTGCCGGGGTAGTACTCGACGGCTTTGTACCACGATTCTAACGTCATCGAGGTTCTCATCAGCCAATTCTTTAGCAAGTTTGGCCAGTGCGTCCGCTTTGCTGTTTTCCGCGCGCGGTATACTTTCCAACGTGTAGGAGGGGATTTGGGTTAGCAGTTGCTGCACTTTTTCACCGTATTTTACCAATTCCGGTTTGCACGTTTGGTAATCGCCGTTCACTTGACTGACGACCAGTTGGGAATCCCCATATATGAGGAGGCTTTCAATTCCCATATCAATGGCGATCTCGAGGCCTGCTATCAAAGCTTCATATTCAGCTTCATTATTCGTCCTCGGCTCTGTTAAGGAGAAGGCGAAGCGCATTATTCCTCCTTGTGGAGTCACAAAGATGAGTCCTACCCCTGATTTGATCACTGGCGTATTTTGTTTGTGCTTTTTCATGGAAGATGCTCCATCGAAATAAAGCTCCCATCGGGTATTATCACCATCGATCACATCAAACGCATGTTTGTCCAGAAGATCGCAGTTCAAAGGGGAATCGGCAGGTATGGGATGCTCAGCAAGGAAGTCGGCGATGGCCTGGCCTTTTACTGCCCTGAGAGGTTGATATGTTATCGAAAATTCCATCAAGAGCAGGGCCCATTTAGCGAGTCGCCCTGTCAATATGGCTTTTGACATTAGATATTTGAGAGGGTCCACTTTTGAAATAAGACGGACTTCGTGCGCCAACGCATAGTGCCTAAGCTTTGTTATTGCGAAGATCAACGCCAGGCAGTGTTTTTCAATGGGAGAGTAGTTGCTTTCTGCCCCCAACAGAACTCGACTTAAGTAGTAGAGTGCTCTTTCTTTCCCTTGATCGTTCTCTTGTGCCCATAATGCGCCTAAGGAACGTTCGAGGGCGGTTGTATAAAGAATGAGAGGCTTCCCCTTAACTGGAGCAGCCAATACCGGCGGGCTCTGCAGGTATTGCTTGATCTCATCCAATGCGCCTTGGCATTTTTGATCCCAAACGAATGGGGTTCCCTTCTTTATCAGGTGACTATAAGGACGGCACTTTCCTGAAAGGTTGGCTATAAATCGTCGTATGTATGCGAGTTTCCCTTGGAGAGACCGCAGCTGTTTGAGAGTCCTTGGCGGAGGCATTTCCATGATCGCTTTAATCTTTGACGGATCTATTTCAATACCTCGGTGTCGAACAACGAATCCCAGGAATTTGCCCGAGGAAACCCCGAACGTACATTTAAGAGGATTCATCTTCAAGTTGTATTGCCGAAGGCGTTGAAATACAGTCTTCAGATGCTCGAGATGTTCCTCGTATGATTTGCTTTTAACCACGAGATCGTCGATATAGCATTCAACGATTTCGTGTATAAGGTCGTCGAAGATCTTTGTCATGGCCCTCTGATAAGTAGCACCGGCGTTCTTCAAACCGAAGGGCATCACTTTATAACAAAATATACCAAGAGGAGTCCTGAAGGCTGTGTGCTTCTGGTCTTCTGGATGCATTTTTATCTGGTTATACTCCGATGAGCCATCCATGAAGGAGAAAACTTCATGAGTGGATGTATTGTCTATCATCAGTTCAGTGACTGGCACTGGGAAATCATCCTTCGGGCAGGCTTTATTAAGATCCCGGAAGTCTACGCATATGCGTACTGTCCCATTTTTCTTCATCACTGGGACGATGTTGGCGATCCATTCAGGGTACTGAACTTCCTGGATGAAGCCAGAGTCGATTAACTTTTTGACTTCGGTATTTATGCTCATCTCAAGCTCGAGTCGCATTCTTCTCGGCGCCTGTTTGATTGGCTTGATGTTCGGGGATATTGCTAGTCTATATACAGCAACTTCTGGATCTAGTCCCGGCATCTCGGAATAGTTCCATGCGAAGCAATCTTTATGCTGCACAAGGACGTCTTTTAACGCAGCCACCCTCTCTTCAGACAGCAGCTCGCTGACGAATGTCGGTCGCGGATCATTTATTGTCCCCAACTCGATTTTCTTGAGGTTATCTGCAGTAGTATGGATTCCATCTTCCAGCTCTTTTGGTGCTGGTGGAAATTCTGAGATTACCTCATCGCTGCCGCTTTCAAAGCACCAAGGAAGGTTGTTCATGTCCTCGGACCCTTCTTTTAATATTGTTATCACATGGCTGGTGCGAATTTTCTGCCAACCCCAATGCGGAGTTGGTTCTATCCTTGTGTTTTCGGGTTCGTGCTTTTGCGGCGGCGCTACCCTCCAACTGTCAGACAACGCGAATTTGCCAAGCTGATATTGGTCCTCAACCCAATTCTTAAAGGTGAAGCAATCTTCAAGCGGATGCCCTACTACTCGGTGGTAAGAGCAATAATTTGGGTTGGAGACTTCGCCCGCTTGCTCAGGGTGTTTAGACTCCGGCAGAGTAAGCATTTGATGTTTTAGAGCAAGATCAAGTATTTTCCTTGTTTTGTTCCGAGGAAATGAGTATGCTCGACCCATTTTCTTCATGAGGGCTAGGTCAATAACGCTCGACTCTCGGATGCGTGGCTTCTTAGCTCTGCTTTGTGGTTGTCGAGCACCTTTTCGGCCCTTCGACTTGTTTTTGCCTTCGCGTCGAACCCTTTTTGTAGCAGGCTGACGTGGGGCAGCATCTTCGTTCTTTACTGCCTGTTGAAGGAGACGCTGTGTCTTGGCTTTCTCATAGATTGCCATTTCACGATCGTGATCATCTCGGGCTTTTTGACTCGCATCCTTTATAAGTTTGCTCATCTGGTTTTCAGACGATGGACTGGGCGGTTTTGTATCAGGAACTTTTGCTGATGCAGGATTAGCATCCTCCTATTGAGCGTCCGCCTCTTCATCGAAGTCATACATGGCATAACAGCTGTTTAGTAGCTCCCGTTTCTTTGGCCGGATGTACCCAAGCCCTTTTGTTTCCGTTCTCCCGTTAGGCAGTTTGCATTGAGTCCCGGGAACGTTCCAGACCTTGTCATAGAATTTGGCTTTTCCAACGGTCTGTGTGAAGGACATCCCCTGGCGTTTCAGCAGTTTCTTCAAACCCTTGGTATAATATCTGGGAAGACGGATAGGCTGAAGCCTGTCGAGCGTGGGATCCGCGCCATGCCAAATTTCTTTTTCCACCTTGTTTTCTTCAGAACGGTAAAATAGGATTGCCTTCTCGCGTTTTCGTCCGGGAGGGATATAGAATGTCTGCAATTCTTCTACGCTGTTGGTGTCGAGTGCATCTAGTTCTTTGTAATGTTCAAGCGGTACCATGGTTATCTGGAGACTTCGCTCTTCATCAGCGGAAGCCCGTATTGAAGGCCGAGCAGAGAATACGACATGGACCTCATCCTCCGAGTCACTACCAAAGACCAATGTAGGAACGGATGGTCCTGGCCTAGTGGACTGGGATGGACCTGAATAATTTATATCCTCCTCCTCCTCGGTGTCACTGCCGAAGACAGGGATGGTAGCGTTAGTTTTGTTCTCTGGTTTGTGACACCTTTCCGTGTCTTCGAAACTCGGTAAGAAGTACTTGGCATCTTCATACTTGCGAACTTCGTTCACGGAAAACGGATTCAACTCTCCCGCCACAGTGTACTCAAGGCCATCCCTAGAATACTTCATGCACTGATGCTGTGTAGAAGGGATGATATTGTACTCGTGTAGCCATGGTCGGCCGAGCAGAGCATTGTAGCACGTCTTGGCGTCTATAACATGGAATTTGATGTCTGTGACGAGCAACCCGAAGCGTAGCGTCAATATCACAGATCCAAGAGTCTTTGAGGATTGAGAGTCGAAACCGGAGATGGTGATTTTGTCTCGGGCGAGGTGTTGGACACTCATGCAAATCTCCTTTAACACTCGCACATTGAGTAAATTAACAGACGATCCGTTATCGACCAAGATTTTGCCTATCTTTATGTCATGGCAGTATCCTGAGACATAAAGGGGGCGATTGTGTTCACACGTCCCGAGGAGAAGGTCTTCATCACCAAAAGCAACGTCGGCCGTGTGTACCTCTTCCAATTCATCCTTCATCTTTTGTTCGGCCAGGAAAGCTTGGAATTGGTCCGGATCTTGTAGGGCCTTAATCAAAGAATCCCTCGCCTCTTTTGATAGTAATAGGGCATCGAGAATGCTGAGTTGTGAGGGTAGCTTTCTCAGATGCGCCAAGACATTGTAATCCACTTTACTCCTCTTTGGCGGGTTCTTGGCGGTTAACTCTTCCGCGACTTGGTCATCCAAAGCAATGTCTTCAGAGACCTTCTCTTTCCCTTTGTTTTTCTTGTTTAAGGGTCCGAGATTCTTTTCAGGTAGCGTCCGATTGCGTAGCTGTATATTTTCGCAAGCCTTCAGTTCTTCTTCTTTTCCCGAAGTGGATTCTTTGAAGAGGGGGCCAAGTTCCAGTTTCTCATCAGAGTCGCCCCCGAATGTAGGCACTTGTGACCCGGCAGTGTTAACCATGTGACAATTGCCGGCATTTCTTTCAAGTTCTTTAGTCGTGTTTCTTTGCTCCCGACGAATTTTACGCTTTTCCCGTTTAAAGCGTTGTCGATTAGCGACGTATCCTTGCCACCACTTATCGAAAGCTTTGCAATCTTGGGTGGAATGCGAGACCTTCTGATGATATAAGCAATAAGTGGGATGCATTTCCACCACGCCAGTAACTTTTTCTTCAGAGGGTGGTAGATTCATGCCCATCGATATGGCCTTAGCAAACTTCTTTTTTATCTTGAATTGGCTTTTGTCAGCGGTGGAGGCATTTTGCTCCAGCGGGATCATTTCAGTTCCTTCCTCAAGTCGCTGGCGCTTGGCCCTTTCGAATATAGCCGTCTCGCGTTCTCGATCAGCTTTGCTTTTCAACCGAGCTTCATTAAGAAACGCGCTAATCATTTCAACTGATAACCCTGGGGCTCTTGATTCGGCATTTGCCCCCAGCGTTTCAGTGCCAGAAGTCCCTTCATCGTTCGTGGTCGAATGGGATATCATATGACAGCTCGCCACATATTCCTCGGATTCATCCGATGAACTTTCTCCCTCATCTTCTTTTTGGAAGACGTGATCAAGGAAATCTTGGAGCGTAATGGGAGTCCGCGCCTTTTGGTTGTACTCATCCAGTGCGTCGATTTGCTTTTGTAAGTCCGTGCGCTTGTCGCCAGGCTTCACGGGCTTCTTAGATTTCTTCTTCTTCTTTTTCGAAGATTTTGATGGCTGACTATGAGCGCTTGAACTACCACCATCGGTCTTCGGAGTCGGTCGTGGCTTCAACATCCCCTCAATAACCTGCGGTTCCAAGGGGTTCTTCCACTTGACCGCTGGACAGGTCTGAAGATCATTTAGCATTCTCCTCGTTTTGGCTGATAATACAACCTCCCAGGGAGTTTCTTCAATAACGGAGCATGTTGCCCCCGGCGTATTCGTCCCCTTAGAGGTGTGGGGCTGCGGAGGATTCACCTTCCATTTGTCAGATAGCGCAAATTTTCCCTGACGGTATTGGTTCTCAAGCCAATTCTTGAAAACGTAGCAATCCTCAATCGGATGGCCTAGCACTCGATGATAAGGGCAGTAATTGGGCTCGTTGGCGTCGTTCAGTTGCAACGGACGTTTTGGATCTGGCAGATTTATGAGTCTGTTGCGCAGCGCCAGCTCGAATAGCCTCCTCGTTTTATCACGGGGGAAAGAGTAAGGGTGTCCCATCCTGTCCTCAAGGGGTACGTATGGGCGTGTATTGTTTGGACGAGCAACCGGCTTCGAGTCGCTCGGTTGTTGTTGGGCATTAGCGACAATGATCGCTTTTCCCTTTCCTTTATCGTTTCGGGTGTCCGGTTTCGTGAGAGGGGGTTTATGGCCCATCTGGTCCATCTGCGCTAATTTGTCGATCAAAGCCTGGAAGGAAGTCGGCTTGAAGAACATCATGAACTGCGAGATGGTTGCTTGTGGATCAAGCGTCCCAACAAACATTCCCACCGCTGGAGCTTCTTCTATGCGCTGTTCGCACTTTGACCATAGATTACGCCACCGTATAGCGTACTGAACCCATGTCACGCCGGGTTTTACCCTGGCATTGATCAGCGCCGTCATCGGAGTACGCTCACTGGCACTTGCAAAACGTTGGGTGAAGAGCAGCTCCATCTCCGCAAAGGTTTTAATAGAGTCGTTGGGAAGCTCAGAATACCATTCAAACGCCGTGTCTGATAAGCTTCCAACAAACTGACGAAGCAACAACTTGTCGTCGCCGCCGGTGTTACCGCAAAGCGCCCTGAACTGGGGAACATGTTGATGGGGATTGCCGGTCCCTTTGTAAACATGAAACTTGGGAATCGTGTAACCCGGCGGGTACTTGATTTGGTCATACCAGCCCGGATATGGCCGCCCCGTTTTTACGATCTGACCGGCTGCTTCAGTCGCCTGATGCACCCGTATTTGTTGGGCAATATATTCATCCAAATCAGCTTTTGATATGGTATCCTCTTTAGCTGCGGATAGAGCCGGTAGAGGATTCGATGTCTCTCCCCTATCATCTTCAAGAATGATCGGGGGATCCCCAGTAGGTGGATCTTGTTGAATCATCATACCCACCATATCCTGGAACAGGAGGGCCATCTTCTTTATGTTGGCTGCCTATTCCGCAGCCTCTTTATCTTTCTTTTCTAGCACGCGCCGAAGGAATTCGGCGTCCGTTTCTTGTTCTTGACGTTCTTCTAAGGATGTTTCCGGGGTTTCTTTCGGCCCAGTGAGTGCAGCCATTGTGGTCATCATCTCCTGGAGTTTTTGTTGCTGCTCCTGAGCCTTGGTCACTGATCGGGTGAGCGGTCGGTGACCCGTAGAATTACGGCTTTCTTCCTTTCCAGAAGCCATATAAACCGTATGAACAATTATGCCCCCTGACTTGGGGCGTTTAGGTTCACCGCTTTCAAACTTTGCTGCTGACGCGGGAGCTTTCCCTGGCCTCCTTCTTTTGTGGGCCATCGAGGTTAAAGGAGCCGTTGGAGTGGGCATCCTAGCCACTGTCTCCCCCTGCTGTTTAATGGGGCAGTTTTTGTTATTTTCCACCTTCGCCTTTTTCTGGTGACGCAAGTGGTCTGGATCGATCACGGAGTCTTGAACCCTCCGCCATACTTTGTAAACTTTTGAGGATAGCCGTTGAGGGGGCTGTTCTTGTTTTGTTTCTGGAACTCTCTCCGCAGGCGGAGGAGATCTTTTCAACGTAGCAATTGGAGAGTTCTTTCTCACCTTCCTCAGCAATTCAAAGCTGTTCCTAGTTGGAACAGCAGCGTTGACCTCCACCACTGGAGCAGGTGGGGTTAGCCCTGAGGGAGAGTTGCCCCCTGCTTTTCTCACTCGTCGCCAATGGCGACGTCGCGCACGACGAGCCGTTGGGACTGGCTCGGAAATCGAGATGGTTTCTTGTTGCCCCCTGTTTGAGTGTGGGGTAACTGCCGATGTCAGCCTATCGAAGACTGATGCCTTTTGACCAGCTGGGGGAGGAGTGGGAACCGTCAATCTTGCGAAGACCGACTCTCTGATGGGAGAAGCCGCTTCAACGACTTCCAAAGCAGCGGCCGTTGCCCTCTTTGGGACAGCCACTTTATAGTTCTGACCTAGCCTGGTGAAAACGGAGGCTGTCGGCTTAGTAGCGGGAGACCCGTTGACAGGGGTCGTGGTAGCGGTAAGCCGGTCGAACACTGACTTCTTATTCGCTTCCGGTGTGGATATCGGCATAGAGAAGCTTGTAGGTGGGACCATGGTCCCGAAAAACAGGCCGGTGGTGGCCTGGGTCACCTGTTCAACCGGTAAAGCGAGGAAAGAGGCCGCTTGGGGCCCATATGTTACACCTCTCGGTGAGGTGGAGCGTCCGTTGCAGTGGTGCTTCGCGCATTTGGTGCAGTTAGAATCCATGGATGCTTGAGTTCTGCGCCAGACAAAAAACCAAATCTTAGCAATTTGAAATCCGAAGGCAACCATTTAACAAACCGCGATGGGTTCGCGAAGACGACACACGAAGTGTGGAGTGGAAAGAGGAAAAGGTCCCACCGGGCGTGCCAGAATCTATTCCCCTCCGAACGGCGGCCTCGACTTTGGGGCGTCCGTGCCTGGGGTTCGGGGCAGATGCTATTTGGTTTTATCCGTCTACCTCTCCGAAGATACCAAGTTGATTTATGGCACCGTGGATCGGAGGTTTAGACGGATGTGGCCGATGTAGCAGACTTCGTCAGATTCCCCCTCAGGATGAGGGGTTTTTGATTATGGGAACGCTCTTCCCTGCAGGCGCAAGCCCCTGCAGTTAATTACGCTACCGCATCGCGGTAACAACTTTCTCCTTCTCCAGAATTTCACTTCGTGTCGTGTGTGTTTGTTTTGTTTGTGGTTGCCCGTGGATTGTATACGGAGACTGAGTAATGCCGTCGTCCGTAGGACGTGGATTAGTCCAAATCCGTATTTACTTAGATTTGGGTTGGGTGTTTTTTGGTTTAAGGATACATTAGTCGCGTTGCGGCTAAGATCAACTTAAACGTTCGTCAAGGATACATTAGTCCTGTTTTGGACTAAGATCGACTTGACGTAGTGATTGATTTAATTATCTGGCCGTCGGGACTCGTCACCTCTCTGACGTCGTTGAGAGATTACAACGACAGGCGTCAGAGGAGTTCAGAGATGTACCCTTGAACCAAAGTTGATTGAGAGTTTTATAATCCGTTTGAATGTTTAAGGACACGTTAGCCGTGTTTGGGGGCTAAGATCAACTTAAACGGGACCGTTTAGATCCGGCAAAAGAGCGTTTGGAGGCTCTATTGTTCCAGTTTAAAGACGTGGTGATCCGTCGCCAGTTTAGGGACGTAGTGGTCCATATTCCAGTTTTGGGACGTGGTGGTCCAATATTAGTTTAGGGACGTTTCGGTCCGATATTAGTTTAGGGACGTTTCGGTCCATCGCCTGTTTAGAGACGTGGTGGTCCATTATTAGTTTAGGGACGTCTCGGTCCGATATTAGTTTAGGGACGTCTCGGTCCACGAGTTTAAGGACCCCGCAGTCCATAGCGATGTGTGGTCGTTGGGACCCGTCGCCTCTTTGATGTCGTAGAGGAATTACAACGATGGATGTCAAAGGAGTTCGGAGATGTACCCTCGGACCGGTTGTGAATTGATTCAGGAGAGCCATTTTGCTCAATCAATTTGATTTAAGGACTTATGGCCACGATTGGGTTAAGTCCAATTTTTATTTATTTTGGGCTTTGCTCAAACAGAATATTAATTCAAATAGGGCTCTGCCCTTTTATTGCTTTGCAATTTGATTTGGGCCAGGCCCTCTAAATAATACATTGCAGAGCATCAAGAATCTTTTAGATTCAAGAACAAAAGTGCAGAGCACTTTTGATCTAAATTTAGATCAAAGGAAAACAAGTTTCTCTCTTGTTTTTCCTTTTCTCAGAGAACCAAGGGTTCATAACAAGTGCAAGGCACTATTTTTATTTATTTATTTTTATTTTATTTATTTGCTCATTGAAGATTAATGATTTTTAGATCAATGATCTATACTTCAGAAAATTTTCTTTTTAAAAAGGTTTTACCTTTTCTTTTCTTTTTTTGTTCTTCCAAAGTTCTTCAAGAATTCTCTCTATTTTCTTTCTGATCTCTTTTTTTTTTCAAATGAGGTCTGGGGTCCTATTTATAGTGCTCACAAATTTGTTGAATTTGTTAACAAGATCTTTTCTGAATGATTTTGGGAATTTTCCCATCGCTGGATCTTTGATCCAAAGGCAGAAGAAAATCTTCTGGTTTTGGAAAGAACAGAAAAGATTTTATTAAATTTTTATTCTGTTGCTGCGCAACTCACCAGCGCGTGACACGTGTCGCGCAGTAAGGCGCTTGCGCAACAGCGATTGCGCAACAGCGCAGACACGTGTTGCGCAATCGTGCGCTTGCGCAGCTGCGATTGCACAACTGCGCAGACACGTGCCGCGCAGCCGTGCGCTTGCGCAGCTGCGTTTGCGCAACTGCGCAGACACGTGCCGTGCGCTTGCGCAGTTGTGCTTGCGCAACTGCGCAGACACGTGTCGCTCTGCCGTGCGCTTGCGCAGTTGTGCTTGCGCAACTGCGCAGACACGTGTCGCGCTGCCGTGCGCTTGCGCAGTTAAGTGTTACTTATGTTTTTTAAAGAGCCTTGCTCTGATTGGACGCATTGCCTTGGGCGTTGCGATGCCGAGTCAACTTCTGACATGTGGCAAATTGCGCGCTGTGCACGGGAACCGAAGCGTTGCTTCAACATTTGAATTTTCAAAATTCAAGTAGAGCCTTGCTCTGATTGGGGGAACAGTCGGGTCGCATTGATATGACCTAGTCTATAATGCCACAAGAAGGGTTCGTTCATTTCGGAACTCTTCCTCTTTTGTGTGTTCAGTATACTAAAGAACTGTAGTTTGATTTAGAACATGAATGCTTTTAGATAACGTGCCTGAACCGATCAACTTTTGAAATAGGAAATGTTGAAAACATTATCCAACTATATAAAATTTTATCATTTCTTTACTAATAAAGAGAGTGATATGATTTTGTATATCAGGTTCGGTATCTAATAACATTCGTTCAGAATCAATGTATTGGTAATACAGGGTGACAGTGACCAACAGACTTGGCTGCAACTCTTTCCCCGTTTTCTGCCTCATGAAACTTATCACCCGTTCTCAGTCCTCTACCTTTCTGTAGCCCTATGTAACATATTACATATCTGGGATCCTGATCTGGTATCACATACCCAGGACGTAAAGGATACTGAGAAACTTTTCTCTGTAATAAACACACCCGAAGATGATGCATCAGCATGCACTCTCTTCGTTTGGGCGGCACGGGAATTCTGGTAATCCCCAATTTCCAGCTCTGTCTTATAACAATTATAAGTTGGAGCCGGACCAACGTTCCCCAGCTCAGTATAACAAGCGGGTTCGGTCAATAATCCGTATTATTATCTTGATTAAGGCGTGACATGGTCGCTACCTGGAGAGAGAGAGAAGAAAACACTCAGCGTGCGCTCTTGCAAGAATAGATTGGTTATTATTTTATCTAATCAGGATGCCTCCCACTGTTTTTATCAAATCTTCCTTCAAACCCTATATAGGAAAGACTAGCCGGGATTAATTACACACTACAAGTTCGCCAATCTATCAGCCAGGCCAGTGTCGGTACTTTGAGGTAGGTCCCCCGTGCTTTCGCACGAACCTAATTACAGTAAACCTCGTTTTCCCAGAGGCGTAACCCCGTTGACACCTTTCTAGACACCTACTTGATCGGCTAGTTGCAATGTGTAAAACTCTCCCAGGAGTAACTCTTACTCGCAGTGGGTATCGGGATCCAACTATCTCATAGAAGGTATGCAATCTCATTGCAAATTTCAACACTTGAAATTCCCGATAATATTTTGCCCCTAACGTGCTATGACCTTGACGAAAGCCAACAAACCATAGCCCGCTAGTCAAGTTCAACCCGTACATTTCTTGATTGAATTAAACCCACCCGCACGACCCCTGACGAAAGACAACAAAGCCGCACGACTACCCTAATCCAATCGCATCGTATGCAGCAGATAAGCAGCATATAGCTACCGCACACTACACCTTGACGAAAGCCAACAAATGTAGCACGAATACTATATACAACTTATCTGAAATGACGGAGGGCTACGACAGGTTTTTCTGAAAACCTATTGCGTAATGAACTTGATATCGTTGTAGAATCAAATGATTTTAAAATGGAGAGTTTTTGAGGCTTTTGTAGTTTTGCTAAAGGAGTCATTCCCGGTGAAGGGATCGTCGGTCCTTTCCTCGTCGAATGAGGTGCGGGATATATCATATATATCTCTGTGCAAAGCAGAAACTATAGAAGCAATCAAAAGACAAACCGAGAGTTGTAGCATCTGCCAGTTATTGCTAAAGGAGTCACTCCCGGTGAAGGGATCTCGGTCCTTTCCTTATCGAATAAGGTGCAGGATATATCATATATACCGCTGTGCAAAGCAAGAACTGTAGCTACCTGTTTTATTTTTGAAATTCGATTCCACAACATCTTTAGGTTTCTTTTCTTTCATTAATCACATTAATGAAGTCCCATCATTTAAGTACCTAAACATCACAGATAAATACGACGTACACTTATGCCATCCGCCTTCGCCTCGATGTCCCCTCGTGCACCGTTAGGTTAGGTAACTAAAGGCAGAGCGGGGCAGGGCTAGCGCGGGTGTAAAACATAAGTAACGCCTATATAATATATCATATATACTATATACTGTATCTATCACAGAACATCACATGATCACATCACAAATATCGCAGCAGAAGAAACATATGAAATATTGGATATACTAGGACGTCCGTGTTTTCAATACGAGCCAGTATAAAACACGGATTCCACGGTCGTGATGAATAGCCAAACCCACACCCCTAGACCCCTACGAGAGCGGCAAGCAACCCTACCAATTCTAGGGTTAGGAGACCCAGACTCGACTCCTCGAGTTGGTCTCCCACGGGACCCTAGAACCCGGTTACTTGTGCCCTCCTCCTTGGGTCTATCCTAGTGCGGAAAAGTAAATAATATACAAAAGGTGACATCTTCAGCAACCTGGAAGTGCCCCAATAAAAGAATATTACATACAAGTTTTTACATGAATTAAAATTAAAAAACACCCATCTCACATAAAAAAACCCTGGCTATTCAAACACGACGATCCAATATAACATATCCAGCAACACATAACATCACATGTCATCAACGTATGTAAATATGCGCATCCCAATTGTCGTTGACATATAGCAACAAAACCGGCGATATCACATATTACACTTACGGTCACAGAAAAGAAAGTGTAAAACTATAATAGTTTGAATCCGCAACCTCCATAGACATCGCATGCCTAATCAAATGAATTCCTTAGACATCGCATGCCTAACAATTATAAACCCCGCATTTTAGTCTCATTATCGAAAACTCTTTTCAATATCAAGTCGGGCAATTCAACAAGATTCCCGACATCCTGATCGAATGCTCGTCGCAAACTTTAGTAGGCGGCCGCACCCCCGACGCCGCTGACGAAGTGCACCAAGGCGGAACACCGCTGCCGCGAGCACCCGGACGGATGCTTTCGGCGACGGGGTTCTCCTATAGTCACTTGGTCGGGGCTATGGAGTGAGGCTGTCTATTAAGTTTACCCGGCGAGTATCCGCGTACGCTACGTGATTGCGACGGACTTTTGATCGCATCAAAATTCGGTGGCAACCGATCAAGTGAGACTAAACTGCTATGTTTATAACATTCATTCAGTTATCTCATAACTTCTTGTGAATTCCAATTATTGTATCACATTCCGAATAAGATAGAAAATGTTAAACTTTCCGATCGAACAATCGAACACCCAAGTTTTCCCGAAACAGCTCAACTCATGAAATAAGTTCAAAGACATTCTCTTCGTGCCTCAGTACCAACGGTCCAGCCGTAGAAGGGTCAAGCCAACGCCTCACATGTGGCACGCCGTACTGCCCTAAACCCGAAGGTTCAAAGGGCAGTTCAAGACGGTCACATAATCGAGTTAAGGTTTGTTGTCTTCTAGAGGGACCATCGCGTTACTTGCACTACTTAGAACGTCTTTAAACCTCGGAAAAATCCAACACTTGGAAATTTTCCGGCAGGGGAAAAGTTGGGTATTTATATCCGGTCGAACTTTTTAACATATTCATAAATTATCCGGAAAAGCACACAGACAAAATTAGACAATCCGATCGAAATACCGAGTCCCTAATACAACCCAGAAAACTCAACTCTTGAGTAAATTTTAAAAATTCCCATAAAACTCAGCATTTAAATAAAGAAGTTACTGTGCAAAAATGGTTGACTGAAGAGACTAAATGGGCGCGGAACCGCCGCAATAGGCGGCTAATGCCGCGGTTCCGCCGCGCTTTAGAAAGATCATTAGGTAATTTTTGCACCGTAATTCTTAGAATTTCCTGCTGCATTTTTTAAGCATTTTTAATTTGGAAAAAACCACTTTTTCAGAAAAAGTCCAGAGATGGTTAAAAGTTAGGGTTTCGGGGTTCGATCGGGTTTCTAACATCGTCTACGCATCGCCTAAGGCTCTAGCTAGGCTCTGATACCACTGTAGGGTTCCTAGGCACACTAATGAGGTCTCACAAGGCATCAACCATGCCAATTTCAAATTTTACAAGTGCCGAGAAACCCTAATACAGATCGTTGACTAGAATTTTAGGCGAAACTAGAATCTAGTTAACAACTTAACTAAAAGAACGGAAATACAACCTTTGTAGATCCGGTGCTCCACCTCCATAGCTCCGTGATGAAGTCCCCTTGCTGTCCAAATCAAATCCCGGGCTCTAGCGTCGGCTTCATCGGAGAAAAGGGCGGGCTAGGTCATCGACTATGATGCCGAAGATGATCTACGTCGAGGCATCACAAGATCAAGCTCCCACTTCACCAAGTCATGAAACTTGTGAAGAAAACACCCTATGCTACTTGGCAAGTGGTAGAGGATGAAGAAATAGGAGGTGGGTTCACTTTAGAATTGGATTTCTCACTCTTTTCATCAAATCACCATTGATGATAGCAAGCTTCTTCATGTTCAAGATGAAGAAGATGAAGATGTATATTATGATAAGTTTTTCTTTTTGAATAGAAAAGAAAATCAATACTTATCATAATACAACCATGGTCAACTGTAGAGAATCAACTAGGGTTAAGTGGAGTGGTTAGGGTTAAGCATGAGACAAAATGGTCACTTAGTCAAAGCTTCATGAAGCTTCAAGATGCAAACAAAGAAAGCCACCATTTTTCTCTTTATGCCATTTATTTTCCAAAAAGAATAAATAAATAAATAAATGAATAAGAAAACAAAACCCTAACCATTCATATAACCATGGTTTAATCTTTACACAAACCCAAGTAAACATGCATCATCAAACATGATACAATCAAGTGCACAAAAGTATATCACATATACAACTTGTGCAATGCAAGTGAGAAAATCTATTTAAAATGAACCAATACTAGTTAATGCAAAGTAATATATCAAATATATAATTATGCATTAAATCATTAAATCAACACTTGATTTAACGATCCGGTCATATCGCATATAACCGACCAATATCCGATGTATCGACTTATCGAATCAATCCTTGATTCGATAACTAGGTTATATCGCATACAAACATTCGATACATACATCGCGAGAAAGAAATACGGTATCACATACACGCATTATTCTCGGTCCCGTACATATCTCATATGCGCTCCTATTTTGTTTCGCTTGAGCCAGGAAACCTCTGTGTAGGACTCTAAAGACTCGTCAATACGCCGGCAGCAGATGATGATCATATCAAGCATCCACAAGCCGCAAGCTGTCTGCTAAACATAACGGCCACCCGGGTATTGAGCGATCAGAAGATCGACGAGCAAGCCCGCTCATACTCCTGTGAATCCAACCAGTAACACTTACCGTACAGTCCGGTCTGATCGTCTGATATGTCGCATATCTCGCCTAGGGGTGGTAAACGTCAGACCCCAATAGCTTGATAAGTCGTGTCGATCTGAGGTCTATAACAGTTTGAGAAACTACTGGCAACACTTACCAGTAAATCTCAGCAACCCTGGCCAGGGATTTCCGGTTATAGCCAATCGAACACAGCGCAACATCAACTCCCTATACCGGGAGAGACGAAGCCCCTCCTATCGCTCATTGCCTCCTTGTGATTCGGGACTGTACCCAAAAACCACCGTTTTGCATGCCCTCTTGGACGTGGTAAGGTGGAAATCAAAGCACAGTGGGAACCACACAAGACTCTATGACGATCTCGGGTCAACAGACTACTCTGTACCAGTGTCACCAGAGAACTGCCATCTGACGTAAGGTATAATACCATCTGGGAGTTCTCGGCGAGTCCGTCCAGTGTACCCAGTGTAAGTCTACGTTAGCGCCCCGGCAGTCTACAGACGCCAAATGCGGAATAAAACTTTTAAACTTGGCGCTATCGTATACTTTAACCCGGATCTGCCATTATTGCTAAACTAAAAAACTGTAAAGAGTGTAGAAAGGTTGTACCGAACGATCCGAGTCCTTCGTTCTTCAACCATCATCCCACGCTCCGTTGCGGCTGCTCCGATCTCGTCGATCTCCGAATCCTTCGTCGAGGTGGCACCACATGATCGGTTCTTTAAACGGGCTCCCGCCTCTGACTCGAGGCAACTCGATCGTCAAGTTTGCTAAAAGAGACGACCAAGAATGATGTAGAATATGAGTAGAATACTTTGTCTCACTTCATCCATATCCGTGGACGATCGGTTAATGAAGTTGCCGTGGGAATTGGTGATGGAAAGAAAATGAAACAATGAAATTTCCATTCACCCAAATACTATCATATCTTTTCTAACCAAATTAATCAAGCAACCAAGTGAATGGGGAGAGGAGGGGGCCGGCCAACAAATAAGGAAGAGGGAGGTGACCGTAGGAGGAGGGAGGTGACCATATCACAATCATAGTTATCCAAACAATTATGAAAGAATGAATCACAAAATTGAACCAATTAGAACAAACCTAGTCATGCTTTAACATTAAAGAACCATTAATGCAAAGATGAGTCACTAAGCCACTTCATCACTTCTAGAACCTTCTAGAATGATGACTCACTCCATCTGAAGAAAAGATAAATCCGTCTTTAACAGAATGTTAAAAGACGGCTGATAGAAAACTGGAAACTGGCAACTTCCAAAAGTGGTCCTGAAACGACTTTCAGGAAAACCCCGAAACTGTATAAATATACCCGCATTTGTATTACGACCGAATACAAATGCAACTGAGACAAAGATATTATATCTACTCAATATAATACTCGGATCCGGTTTAAACCAAAGCCGACTAGTATCATCTGCCCGAAAACTGACACGTGCGTAAACGCACGTGCATTTTCCGAACCCTGCCATAAAACCATACGGCCTCTACAACGTTTCGCCCGAAACTTGGGAAACTGTCTGTGGGGAACTCTAATGACTCTTCAGTACCTTGGCAGTGGGTTTAACCACAAACCGTCAGCGGCAGTAGCTATGCGTAACGGTTGCCCACGGACTGAACTTAAGGGAGACTGATGAGCGCACTCAAGGGTGGCCGATGAGCTAACACATCCAGAAACCCTACTGAGCCTAACAGTGACAATGTATATACAGTCCGGTCCGTTCGTCAATGAGTATCGCATATCCGCCTAGGGGGCTAGTAACGTCAGACCCCCAGAAGCAGTATAAGTCGTGTCGGAGTGTAGCCCAATAACACCCTGAGATACTACTGGAGTACCTACCAGTAAATCTCCTACCATGGCCATGGATTTAGTGTAATGGCTCTCCTAGACACAGCACGACCTCGCCCCCAATACCGGGAGAGACGAATCCCCTGCCGATCCGCTCACGTGCCTCCATATGGCTCGGGACTGTACCCAAAAGCTACCTGTTTGCACGACTCCTTTGAGCCGTGGTAGGGTAGTAATCAAAGCACAGTGGGAACTCACACGAGACAAATGACGACCTCAGGTCGATGAACTAACCTGTACACATGTCACCAGGGAACTGCTATCTGACGATAGATATAATACTAACTAGCAGATTCCCGGAGAGTCCTGTCCGGTGTACTCATAACCCAATGAGCACCTGTATACATCTTAGGTGATCCAACTGACACCAGTGGCTTGTGAGACCGGCCACCGCCCCTCGTCGGGGTCTCGACTGTATACACTAGTCTACTCCGGAGTATCGATGCCCTGTCTCGAAACTCCCACGACTAGGGACCACAATTAAGGATATGCATATAAACTACCCAACTCTCACGTATATGATCGCCATCATACAGTTGGTAGTAAAGCCAGATCCTAAGGGCTCTATCAAAGTGTAACATGCAATCAGTCACCTGAACATGTACATGACTGATAAAGGCAAACCAGATAGTAAACTATCATCTCGAGTAAGACTGTCCTACCGGGATAGGTCCTCCGCAATCATTGCAATCACGTACCTGCGATCCAATAATTGACTATGAGGGCACTATCTCCAACAATCTCCCACTTGTACTCAGGGCTAATTATTGCGATGTCGACTACTCACAGCCCGTGTGAAACCGAACATCCAACTCCTCTACTAATCAGTTTCACAAAGCCCGTTTGTAAAACTATTGTGTTCGAGAAATAGCCTCAGTGAGTGGATCCGCCTAGAAGTATCTTTCTATATCTCTCTTAATCTCAAATTCGCGGAGAAAGCCATCTCCCGAATTGAGTAGTACCTGTCTTAGAATATGTCTGGATATCTGATGGGACCTTAGTTCATAAATGAACTCCATATCCAAACTTCTTAGACTGTGTTGATCACTGAAACCAATCAGTATCTGGCACCATGCCACCCACAGTATCCTCTGGAACCACCTGTCCATAATACTGTCCCTCGTCAAAGGGAAAACTAAAACTCTGACAATCACTCTGTCATCCATGTCACCTTTGAAGCCTGGAATGATAACCGTCTCCCGAAAGAGGTTGCCGTTATCAAATCCGTAGAACATGTACTAATGTTCTAAAACTGCTTCCTTATGTTTCTCCAGGATTGGATTAATACAAACTTATTGCATCTAGTGCAAAAACAACATTTGGTGCGGTACTTGACATCTCATGATTGACTCAATTGCCTAAGCAAGTGATCTGCCAATCATGCACATCCCTCTCCCCTTTAGTCTATACGACACCTTTAGAGAGGGTGACTCCATCACCTGCAGGTACACTACCATGCTAGGAGTCAACTATTCTAAAAACCATTAGAATATCTGTCAAAGTACCCACATTGGGAAACTACCCAAATCCAGATCTAAAACCATAGATCCAGAAACCAGAATGTCTAATATTATATCCATATCCTGTCTGGAGAAACAACTGTGTGACTACCATAGTACAACCGATCGTAGTATAGGAATTTTACTTCCCACTCTGTGTATGTCATCCAGATACCATGACATCACACCCTACTGCCTTCTTAACAGATCCATCCCTTATCCTGATTGAAGTCAAACCCATGACTGTCACATCAAAATCAGATGATCTATCTCCGCTATTACTGCTCTAGTCTATAAATAGACATAAGCTACTTGCCCACCATGCTTCCGATGCTCCCACTGACTACGACAACCCTCCTACCGGGTCTCGTAGCCTGGAACAACAGTAGTGTCAAGTCTGGGTAGATAAGAACCTCCCTGTCACCGTCCTTGAGCTTACCGAAGTACCTCTCGGGTGTCTGAGGTTACCTACCAAATCTGCGGAGTGGCTATTGGAATGTCAAACCTGATTGAATGTATAGGTCCTATTAAATTTTCCGTAATCGTTCGCGGTTCTGGAATCACTTCCAGTTCTACCATACTCCCACTACTGTTTTCTGAAAAAGATCCATTTTTACTAAAACTGTGGCGAGTCAAGAACAATATCACTATTGATCTTCTAAATGGTAGAATACCAACCCTCGTCATAGCCAGGGTCAACCCACAAACAGCCATTACAGAAACGTGCCCTGAGTTATCCAGAGTCTGGTTTTAAGCATAAGCTGGACAACTCCCCGTACCTTAATTTCTTTTAAGGTACGATCCATTCTATATCCAATACAGAAACTTTGGCACTTATTTAATTGGAACCATATTCAAACCATGCAGCTGTCTCCAGTGCATATCAACATAATGGAAAGAGGCTGATCAGCATTACTCAACTTAGGAATCCATCCAATTATGAGTAACCTAAAAGAGAAACACTTTTCTCAAAACCATCACTATCATCTGAATACCAATCACAAGAATCTACATCTTCGATCTCTTTGAAGAATCCCGATACTTGTGATACTTGGTTCTCTACTTTATTCTTATACCCACAACTTCTCAAAACTTAGACCTTGTATTTCTACGAAACACTTGCCTAAATACTAGAGAAGTTATAAGTAAACAGAACATAGTACGGGGACCTACCCCTTTGTCCCGAAGGACACTGGACAACATACAATACTCTGTATAAGTCCGCTGAGTTAAACAACTCAAAACCTGTGCGTCGTAGGTTGAAAACTGTACCCTGGCGATTTCCTCAAATATCACCAATTACAACGAATTCCGATATATTGAGGATGATCACCTAATTCCCAATATCTTACTCCCACTCATCATCTGTAAAACCATACAGATATGAGAATGAAACCTGGTAAATACATACCCTTGGAATAAGTGTCTAATCGGGAAAACAGTTTTCTTTAACAATGCACTGAAACATGAAAATGTTTCGTAGGGGTATCCTGGTATTCATAGCAATGCCTCTTCCATAATCCAATTCATGACTTCAACCGTATATTTTATTGCCATCTCTCCAAATCCCTTTATTTGTCTTTAGTCGTTACCTTCTGTACACCATCGTTAGGCTAAATGGTTTTCTTCCTTCCCTACCGTTCGGCACCAGCCTATGGTTTGGAAGAAGACTATCCAGTAAGCATAATAGGTGTACCCTCCTAAACCAAGGAGTACTCGCATCTCGAGAGAAGGTGATGATAAAAGACAGCTGAATAATACCTTATTCTTTTTAAAGGTGAAATAGGAGTGGCGATGAAGTACGCGGTTTTGGTCGTGAATGATATCAGTCGCAATTTACTTTGCCCTCTTTCTAATCCCTTCATTTTGTCTTTACATATTGCCTTCTGCACACCCTACTTAGGCTAATTGGTTTTCTTCATTCCCTACCTTTCGGTACCTGCCTATGGTTTGGAATAAGACTATCCAATAAGCGTAATAGGTGTACTCTCCTAAACTAAGGAGCTCTCGCAACCTGAGAGAAGGTGATAATAAAAGACAACTGAATAAACCAATTCTATTTCTCCTGAACCTGGATCCATCCTCGAAGAAGTCCCTTCGAGTTCGTATATAACCATACGATGGATCTATCCAATGGAAGTGGATATCCGTAGTAATACGGGTGTTCTGAGAAATGCAAAGGGTAAAAGAAGGAGTGGCAATGACTTATGCAACATAGACAATCCAAAAGCCAGTATTTTAAGAAGGTTCGGTCAACCTGGTCACTGAGTCATAGTCTAGGGTCGGTCAAAAGTCGCTGCCAAAGAGAGAGAGAGAGAAAAGAAACACTCTGCGTGCACTCTAACCTAGATCAGAATGGTTATAACTTTATCTAATCCGGAAACCTCCCACTGTCCTGTCAAATTCTCCTCCAAACCTAAAGAAGAATCAATCGGGATCACCCGAAGAGTAAACCAACTCATCAGTGGGAATCGGGATCCAACTCTCATCGCATGATAACGTGATGGAATGCATCCACGTTACTCATACTCCAGAAGGTATGCGCACACTTGGCAAGTTTCAGTTTCTTTAGAAACTCCCGATATGATTTTTGCCCCATGCTCTTATAACCTTGGCGTTCGGTCAAAATGTCATAAGTCACATGCCAAGTTCTACCCATCACTATCTTGTTAATTTGAACCCACCCGCACATGCCCTTGGCGTTAGGTCAAAATGGCAGAACGGCTGTCCCAAACCAACTCATCTATCTATGCAACAATTGAATACCCAGCAGCTACCAAACACTATGCCTTGGCGTTAGGTCAAAATACATAGCTTGAATACTACTGAATACCCAAAAGAAGTGACGGAGGGCTATGGCTGGTTTTTGGCGAAAAACCTTTAGCGTAGTGAACTTGATATCGCTGAAGGAACCTGATAGCTTTTTAAAATATAGTGGCGAAAACCTTTTGCTAAAGAGGTCACTCCCGGTGAAGGGATCTCGGCTCTTTCCTCGTGGAATGAGGTGCAGGATATTCCACTGAATACCGCTATGCAAAGCAACTTGTAATCGACTATAGTGAAGTTATTACCCTGATGCAAACTTCTGCCCAAGGGGTCAGTCCCGGTGAAGGGATATCAGCCCTTGCCCCGTCGAATGAGGTGCAGGATATTCCACTGAATACCGCTATGCAAAACAAAAGGAAACGTCTTTGCAATAACACTTTTAAAATTGTTCCAACAACTAAAACAGGTTTGTATAACTTTTGCATTGATCAGAATCAATGCAGTCCCATCAATCAATCACACCAGAAAAGAACGAAAATAAAATGTACGTATATGCCAACCGCATTCGTCACTGGGTCCCGTCATCACCCGTTAGGTTACTTAACTAACGACAGAGCGGGGACTGGACTAGCGCGGGTGTAAAACATATACAACATCTAATAGTATATAAACCAATATACATAATCGCTCCAGGCGTGATAATATGCAACATTACAGAAAAGTAATAAGCATCACAGAACAATACAGATAATCTGGGATCCCCGGGTTTCACAGAGCCGCTGCTGAAACCCGACGTTCCTCTGTCGTGTGGATAGCCTGTGCAATGAAACGTAGACCCCTACGGGTGCGGCAAGTTACCCGCCAAAACCTGAAGCGAGGCAGTCCCCACAGCATGGTGAATGGAACACCCGGCACTTCACGGAATCCGGTAAACTTGGGCACCCCTCCTTGGGTCACCTGTACCCCCTACGAGTGCGGCGAATAGTTTGCCAATTCTGAAGTGGGGCCCCTCTGCCTCTCAAAGCCATGAGATGCGGACCCGTTGCTTTCCCGAACCCGGCCATCCGTGCACTCCGTCGCGGGGTAAAACCTAGTACAGTAATGAAAAATAGTACAAAAGGTACATCGACCGCAACCTGGTCGTGCCCCAAAAGAATATTATACAACAGGCAGTGACGGCAGTCCACAAGTTGGACGCTCGCCCCGCAATATCAAATGTACAAATAAACACAAACTGTACTACCATTGCACACTGCTATCCACCACGACAAATCCGCAACATCACAGCACAACACAGAACATCAACGCGAATGTCACGTTCGCAAACCCGTCTAAAAGAACTATAGCAATCGGACGCGGTTTACCGATCAAATGACATTCCCGGTCGGAGATATAATGTAAGCACTGTAAACTAACGTGTTTAAATTTCGATCGACCAAAGACCGAATATCAAAAAGTGGGCCCCACTGCTTACTGGTGAACAGTAACAAAACCTGGGCCAAAACGATAGTTACCAAAAACCCCAAAATCCATAATAGAACCTACTGACAAAATTTGGGAGCACGTGCTCCCCACGTGACCGCGGAAGCGCGGCCTAACCATGGGTTTGGCCGCCCTTCCGCGGCAGATTGGAGGGAACACAACCCCAACTTTTGTCGTAGCTCTTAAAAATGCCTGCTTTGATTTTTAAGACATCCAGAAATCAATTTTGACACCGTTTAAAATCAACAGAAACTGTCAAGCAAGGATTTTGTCGTTTTTGATTTTCGGTCGGATCGATGTTTTAAACGCGTTAGCACAAATTAGTATAGCAAAATGGTGAGGCTCTGATACCACTGTAAGTCTACGTTAGCGCCCCGGCAGTCTACAGACGCCAAATGCGGAATAAAACTTTTAAACTTGGCGCTATCGTATACTTTAACCCGGATCTGCCATTATTGCTAAACTAACAAACTGTAAAGAGTGTAGAAAGGTTGTACCGAACGATCCGAGTCCTTCGTTCTTCAACCATCATCCCACGCTCCGTTGCGGCTGCTCCGATCTCGTCGATCTCCGAATCCTTCGTCGAGGTGGCACCACATGATCGGTTCTTTAAACGGGCTCCCGCCTCTGACTCGAGGCAACTCGATCGTCAAGTTTGCTAAAAGAGACGACCAAGAATGATGTAGAATATGAGTAGAATACTTTGTCTCACTTCGTCCACATCCATGGACGATCGGTTAATGAAGTTGCCGTGGGAATTGGTGATGGAAAGAAAATGAAACAATGAAATTTCCATTCACCCAAATACTATCATATCTTTTCTAACCAAATTAATCAAGCAACCAAGTGAATGGGGAGAGGAGGGGGCCGGCCAACAAATAAGGAAGAGGGAGGTGACCGTAGGAGGAGGGAGGTGACCATATCACAATCATAGTTATCCAAACAATTATGAAAGAATGAATCACAAAATTGAACCAATTAGAACAAACCTAGTCATGCTTTAACATTAAAGAACCATTAATGCAAAGATGAGTCACTAAGCCACTTCATCACTTCTAGAACCTTCTAGAATGATGACTCACTCCATCTGAAGAAAAGATAAATCCGTCTTTAACAGAATGTTAAAAGACGGCTGATAGAAAACTGGAAACTGGCAACTTCCAAAAGTGATCCTGAAACGACTTTCAGGAAAACCCCGAAACTGTATAAATATACCCGCATTTGTATTACGACCGAATACAAATACAACTGAGACAAAGATATTATATCTACTCAATATAATACTCGGATCCGGCTTAAACCAAAGCCGACCAGTATCATCTGCCCGAAAACTGACACGTGCGTAAACGCACGTGCATTTTCCGAACCCTGCCATAAAACCATACGGCCTCTACAACGTTTCGCCCGAAACTTGGGAAACTGTCTGTGGGGAACTCTAATGACTCTTCAGTACCCTGGCAGTGGGTTTAACCACAAACCGTCAGCGGCAGTAGCTATGCGTAACGGTTGCCCACGGACTGAACTTAAGGGAGACTGATGAGCGCACTCAAGGGTGGCCGATGAGCTAACACATCCAGAAACCCTACTGAGCCTAACAGTGACAATGTATATACAGTCCGGTCCATTCGTCAATGAGTATCGCATATCCGCCTAGGGGGCTAGTAACGTCAGACCCCCAGAAGCAGTATAAGTCGTGTCGGAGTGTAGCCCAATAACACCCTGAGATACTACTGGAATACCTACCAGTAAATCTCCTACCATGGCCATGGATTTAGTGTAATGGCTCTCCTAGACACAGCACGACCTCGCCCCCAATACCGGGAGAGACGAATCCCCTGCCGATCCGCTCACGTGCCTCCATATGGCTCGGGACTGTACCCAAAAGCTACCTGTTTGCACGACTCCTTTGAGCCGTGGTAGGGTAGTAATCAAAGCACAGTGGGAACTCACACGAGACAAATGACGACCTTAGGTCGATGAACTAACCTGTACACATGTCACCAGGGAACTGCTATCTGACGATAGATATAATACTAACTAGCAGATTCCCGGCGAGTCCTGTCCGGTGTACTCATAACCCAATGAGCACCTGTATACATCTTAAGTGATCCAACTGACACCAGTGGCTTGTGAGACCGGCCACCGCCCCTCGTCGGGGTCTCGACTGTATACACTAGTCTACTCCGGAGTATCGATGCCCTGTCTCGAAACTCCCACGACTAGGGACCACAATTAAGGATATGCATATAAACTACCCAACTCTCACGTATATGATCGCCATCATACAGTTGGTAGTAAAGCCAGATCCTAAGGGCTCTATCAAAGTGTAACATGCAATCAGTCACCTGAACATGTACACGACTGATAAAGGCAAACCAGATAGTAAACTATCATCTCGAGTAAGACTGTCCTACCGGGATAGGTCCTCCGTAATCATTGCAATCACGTACCTGCGATCCAATAATTGACTATGAGGGCACTATCTCCAACACCCAGTCTCCACTGAGCACCCGTATATCATCTCTGATGTCAAACACCAATGGATATGGGATCATCCATCGCCCATCTGTATGGGTCGAGAACGTATACGCTAGTCTACTCTGGTATATCGATGCCCCGTCTCGATACACCCACGACTAGGGACCTTGAAGGATATACTTATGGACTACCATGTTCCCACTAGTATGATCCGCATCATAGTCCAAGTAGTCAAGTACACATCCTAAGGGCTTTACCAACATGTAACAGAGAGACAAACAATATACACGTTAAGGTAAAGAATAACCAGATAGCATACTATCATGTCGAGCGAGAAAGTCCTCCCTATATATGTCCAAGCATCCACTACAATATACATCCTATGTATAGTAATGGCCTCTAGGGCATACATATAACTAACAACCCAATCTCCACTGAGCACCCGTATACCATATCTGATGTCAAACACCAATGGATATGGGATCATCCATCGCCCATCTCATGGGTCGAGAAGTGTATACGCTAGTCTACTCTGGTATATCGATGCCCTGTCTCGATACACCCACGACTAGGGACCTTGAAGGATGTACTTATGTACTACCATGTCCCCACTAGTATGATCCTCATCATAGTCCAGGTAGTCAAGTACACATCCAAAGGGCTTTACCAACATGTAACCATAAGACCGTATAAAGAGACAAGTATACATGTTAAGATAAAGAGCAACCAGATAGCATACTATCATATCGAGCAAGAAAGTCATCTCTATATATGTCCAAGCATCCAATATAATATACATCATCTGTACAATACTGGCCTGTAGGGCATACATACAACTAACACATACTTTGTTGGTATGCATGGATTCCATTTCGGATCTCATGGCATCCAGCCACTTCACTGAGTCACCACTCGTTATAGCTTGCTGAAAACTAGTAGGATCATCATCATCCATGATGCAATCTTCTCTATCGCCATCAATTAGATAACCGTAGTATCTATCAGGTGGGCGAGAAGTCCTACTAGATCTAAGGAGTGGCTGAGGCCGTCAGGTTCTATTGAAACCTCAGGTTCAACCAAATCATCGGTAATTGTTTGTGGATCTAGAATTTCTTCCACTCCTACTACATTGCCAAAAATATCATTTGTAAAAAAATCATTTTCTAAAAATGTGGCATACTGAGAAACAAACACCCTTTTTTCCTCCTTATGGTAGAAAATATATCCATACGAGTGTTTTGGATATCCCACAAATTTACACAAAACAAATTGTGTCTTGAGTTTGTCCGGATTCTGCTTTCTCACATAAGCCAGACAACCTCATATCCTAACTCATTTAAGAGATGGTCTCTTCTCATACCATATCTCATATAGAGTGGTAGACACGGTTTTGGTCGGAACCCTATTCAATAGATATATCGCAGTCTCCAATTCGTGCCCCCATAATGAAAGTGGTAACTTAGTATCACTCATCATTGATCGTACCATATCTAATAGGGTACGATTCCTCCGTTCCGATACACCGTTATGTTGTGGTGTGTATGGAGGAGTGAGCTGAGAGAGAATCCCATTCTCTTTAAGGAAATCTAGAAACTCCGAGCTTAGATACTCACCTCCTCGATCCGATCGAAGTTTCTTGATACTCAAGCCTATTTGTTTTTCTACTTCAGATTTATACTCCTTGAACTTTTCGAAGGCTTCGGACTTATGTTTCAACAGAAACACGTGTCCGAATCTCAAGAAATCATCAGTAAAAGTTATGAAGTATGAAAAACCACCTCTCGCATGTGTAGACATTGGTCCACATACATCACTATATATGAGGCCTAAGAGTTCAGCAGCTCTCTCTCCGTGTCCAATAAACGGAGTTTTGGTTATTTTACCGTTGATATAAGACTGGCAAGTCGCATACGATTTGTATTCAAACGAGTTTAAATATCCATCCTTATGTAGCTTGGTTAGTCTTGTTTCATTAATATGACCAAGTCTACAATAACAAATGAAAGCTTCATTTATGTCTGAAATCTTCCTTTTGTTTGTGTTGTGTATATTGAAAACTGTATGTTGATTTAGGACGTATATCCCGTTATTTAATGTACCAGACCCAATCAACTCTTGATTAAGGTTAATATTCATAACATTAGATTGTAACACAAAATTATATTCTTCATTCTCCAACAACGATATTGATATAATATTACATAACATCGAAGGTACAAAATAACATAGGTTCAAAACCAATATACAACCCGACGGCAATCCAAGGTGATACTCTCCCTCTGCTACAACATGTACAGAGGAACCATTCCCAACTCGGAGTGTGTGATCACCTTTCTTCAAAAACCTGCTATTTCTCATCCCCTGCACACAATTGCAGATGTGAGATCCTGACCCGGTATCTAATACCCAGGAAGCAGAGTTAATTGAAAAACAGTTTTCTGTTACAAACACACCTGAAGTGGAAGCATCAGCATGCTTCTTCTTCTTGAGGTCGGCAAGGTATGCAACACAGTTTCTCTTCTAGTGCTTAGTCTTGTGGCAGTGGAAGCATTCCTCTCTTCCTGACGCAGCAGCCCCTTTCTTGTCCTTCCCCGGTGCCTTTTTCACTCCACCTTTCGGTTTGATGGGATTCTTCTTCTTCTTTTCCTTAGCCTTAGCTTTTAGTATGAAAGAGGAAGATGGCCTAGCAATCAGAGCGGGAGTTTTCGCTACTTTTAGTGTGCTCTCTGCACTCCTCAACATATTGAGGAGTTCAGGAAGTGACTTCTCCATGTTTTGCATGTTGAAATTCACAATGAACTTGTAAGTCTATGTTACTCGCTCCGCTAGTTAACAGGGAGGCGGAATAGGTAAAAATCGAATTTTTCTTTACAAGGTAACATAGACTACCCATGAGGATCTTTGCGAAACACTAACTAACAAACTAACTATGAGTGTTAACTACTATGTTAGATTATTATACCTCAAGCTTCAAGTCCTTCTTCTCCTTGTTGTGCTTCTCCTTGGAGTGGTGGTGAATGGTGCCTCCTCACCGGCTTCTCCACGTCAAAGATGATCGACCCGAAGGTCTCTATCTTGAACTCCAACCTCTATAATAAAGTAACTAGGGTACTTTGTGTGCTAAACTAAGTATCCTAGAGTGAGTAGAGAAAGATTTTGGTGGCTAAGTCTCAATAACCCATGATTCTCAACTCATGAGACACTAGGGTTTGAGAGATGAAGAAGGAGAGAACCATGAGAGAGTGTGAGAATGAGAATAATGAAGAGAGCTCTCATTTTAGGAAAGAGAAAACTTAGTTTTATTAGGATAATTGTGATGGCTACTTTGATTTGACCATTATCATGTCACAATTAATGCTAAGCAAAATATCTAGTGCTTAACAAAAATATCTAAATCAACAATAGTCAACAAAGTCAAATGGTCAAACCAATTAGCCATAACACAATTATCTTTAATAAAAATTAGTAAACAATTTTCTCCATCTCATTATGGTTTTAATCAAGTCAATGGTCAAAACCCCCAATGAGGTGTCTCCTTTTATGCTCCTATCATCCGTATATACATACCCGTATCCGTGTTTCAAGAAAAACGAATACAATGAGACTAAACCAACCCAAAATCCAATAGTAGGATCTGGCTCAAACCAAAACCCACTAGTATCAACTGCCCGAACACCAAACACGCACAAGTGCGCGTATGTGAACGAACCCTGTCGTAAAACCATATGACCTCTACATCTTTTCGCCCAAAAGTGGAAAACCCTCTGTGTGGGACTCTAAAGACTCGACACTATGCTGGCAGTGGGTTTAACCAAAGGCCACTAGCGATACTAGTTGTGCGTAACGGTCCCCAGGTAGATGTTGATAAGAAGGCCGATGAGGAAAACCCATCCGAACTCCTACTGAGCCTGAATGTGACAATCTCCATATAGTCTGGTTTGTTCGTCTAAGAGTATCGCATATCGGGCCTAGGGGGCAGTAAATGTCAGACCCCTAATAGCGGTGCAAGTCGTGTCAGAGTGTAGTCCAAAACATCCTGAGAAACTACTAGAGAACCTACCAGTAAATCTAGCTTGCCCTGGTCAGGGACTTTGTGTAATGACTCTCCAAACACAGTGCGATATCAACCCCTAATACCGGGAGAGACGAATCATATCTAACCGCCACTGCTTCCAAGTGCTTCGGGACTACACCCAACTACTGTTAGTTGTATATATGCCCTAGAGGCCATTGTTGTACATATGATGTATATTATAGTGGATGCTTGGATATATATAGAGAGGACTTTCTTGCTCGATATGATAGTATGCTATCTGGTTTCACTTTATCTAAACATGTTGACTTGTATTGGTTTACTGTCTTGCTCTCACTTGTTGATAAAGCCCTTAGGATATGTACTCGACTACTAGGACTATGATGCAGATCATACTAGTGGGGCCAGGGTAGTCCAAGAGTACATCCTATAACTGTTCCTAGTCGAGGTTGTATCGAGACAGGGCATCGATACACCAGAGTAGACTAGTGTATATGCATCTTGACCCATATGATGGGTGATGGATGATCCCATATCTATCGGTGTTTGACATCAAAGATGGTGTACGGGTGCTCAGTGGAGACTGGGTACACTGAACGGACTCTCCGAGAACTCCTAGATGGTATTATACCTATCGTCAGATAGCTGTTCTCTGGTGACACTAGTATAGGTTATTCTGTAGACCCGAGATCGTTATAGAGTCTTGTGTGATTCCCACTGTGCTTTTATTTCCACCTTACCACGTTCAAGAGAATGTCCAAAACGGTAGCTTTTGGGTACAGTCCCGAATCACATGGAGGCAATGAGCGATAAGAGGGGTTTCGTCTCTCCCGGTATTGGGGGTTGATGTTGCGCTGTAACTGGAAGTCCCTGGCCAGGGATGATATGGAGATCTACTGGTAAGTGTTATTAGTAGTTTCTCGACCGGTTATGAGACTCACATCGACACGACTTATCGGTTACTGGGGTCTGACGTTTACCACCCCTAGACTGGATATGCGACATATGAGACAAAGAGACCGGACTGTTCGGTAGTGTTACTGATTGGCTCGACAGGAGTTTTGACAGCTTCGCTGGTTTTCTTCTGATCGCTCAATACCCGGGTGGCCATTACGTTTAGCTGACCGCTTGCGGCTTGTGGGTGTTTGATACGATCATCACCTACTGCCGGCATATTGACGAGTCTTAGAGTCCTACACAGGAGTTTCCTAGCTAACGAGAAACGATGTGGTGTGCATATGAGATATGCGCGGGACCCGATTGAATGCCAGTATGTGATACTGTATGTTAATCGGGCGTCTTTTTATTAGTCAGGTCGTATGTGATATGACCGGATTGTTAAATCAAGTGTTGATTTAACATTTGACTTTTAGTTTAATTCTTTATTTAAACCCTTTTCTTTGTTGAAGATGTATGCATGCATGTATGCACATGTTGATGTGCATGGACACATACATACATACATGGATGTGTATCATGGTTAATGATACACTATATGGTGGCAATATAAGACTCACATGGTTGTTAATATATATATATCTATATATATATTCATTTTTGAGTTAAAATTAAAGATTATTCACTCATGGTTAATGTTTATCTTCATTTGACTTTTTGACCATTCTTGACCTAACTTTGAACCATGAGTTAATTCTCTTTTGGATTTTAAACTCAATCAAAAATATCAAGATATTATCTAACCATGGTTTGAGGAGAGAATGATTGAATATTGATTATTTCATTCTCATCTCATTATGTTTTATTATTCATCAAAAAAGCTTTTGAGCTTGAGCTGTGCCATCATCTTCTTCTTCCTCCTTCTCTTGAGTTTTCATTTGAGTGAGTTAGTTAAAAAGAAAAGGGTTTTGATTAAAGAATACAAACCACATCATCATTCTACACACATCTAGCTCATTTGTGTAGGGTGTTTGCTACACTTCTTCCATGGATCAAGTAAAGCAAGGAGCTTTTGTTGGATATAGTGCCCTCAGAGTCAATTATTGGATCACAGGCACGTGATTGCAATGATTGAGGAAGGACCTATACCGGTAGTACAGTCTTACTCGAGATGATAGTATGCTATCTGGTTTATCTTTATCATCGTGCACAGCTTTAGGTGACCTTACAGGTCACTATTGCGCGTTGATAGAGCCTTTAGGATTCTTGCTTGACGGCCAGCAGTATGATGGCGATCATATATGTGGGAGCTGGGGTCTATAAGCACATCCTTAAAAGGTCCCTAGTCGTGGGAATTTCGAGACTGGGCATCGATACTCCTTTAGTAGACTAGTGTATACAGTCGAGACTCCGACGAGGGGCGGTGGCCGGTCTCACAAGCCATTGGTGTCAGTTGGATTACCTAAGATGTATACAGGTGCTCATTAGGTTATGAGTACACTGGACAAGACTCACCGGGAACATGCTAGTGGGTATTATACCTGACGTCCGATAGCAGTTCCCTGGTGACATGTGTACAGGTTAGTTCATCGACCTGAGATCGTCATTTGTCTCGTGTGAGTTCCCACTGTGCTTTGATTACTACCCTACCACGGCTCAAAGGAGTCGTGCAAACAGGTTTTAGTTGGGTACAGTCCCGAGACACATGGAGGCAGTGAGCGGATCGGCAGGGGTTTCGTCTCTCCCGGTATTGGGGGTGAGATTGCGCTGCGTCTAGGAGAGCTATTACATGAAGTCCATGGCCAAGGTAGGAGATTTACTGGTAGGTATTCCAGTAGTATCTCAGGGTGTTCTGGGCTACACTCCGACACGACTTGTACCGCTTTTAGGGATCTGACTTTTACCAACCCTCTAGGCCCGCCATGCGATGTTCATAGACGAACGGACCGGACTATACGGATATTGTCACTGACAGGCTCAGTAGGGTGTCAGGATGAGTTCGCTCATCGACCTTCCTTTTGGTCAATACCTGGTAGCCCGTTACGTACAGCTAGTACCTCTGACGTGCTAGTGGTTAAATCCACAGCCAAAGTATTGACGAGTCTTTAGAGTCCCCCACAGACAGTTTCTCAAGTTTCGGGCGAAACGTTGTAGAGGCCGTATGATATATGGCAGGGTTCGATCATATACGTGCAGTAGTGCACGGATCATGATCGGACGGATCATACTAATGGGCTTTGATTTAAGCCGGATCCTAGTATTAGATTTGTTGGATTACTTTAGTCTCATCACATTCGCATTCAGTCGGAATGCGGATGCAGGTATGTATATACAGGTGAGGGGTATTCTTGTGATCCGTCACGAGTTTACTTTAGATGTTGCCATATCCTTTTGTTGTACACATTTGGGTTAATGTTTGCAAGTGGAAAATGTGAGTGGAAGTCATCATGAAGAGGTACAATCAATTAGGTGACTCATGGTCTCTTTTTTAGCACTAATGTCACTTAATTGATTGATTTGGGTGTTGAATTGATGGATGGAGAGAGAAAGGGAAGCCATGTATATAGTTAGCTCTTGTATTATTTTCTCATTCTCACTCTCTCTCATTATCAATTCAACACAAGAAAAGAAAAGAAAAGAGAGCCTCTTCTTCTTCCTCTAGCTTACATCATCCACCAATGGCATCATCTCTAATCTCCATCCATACAATGGATGCAAGAGACAAAGTGATAACAAACATTCTCTATAGCACCTTGGAAAAGTCGGCTAGCACACTTCATGCCCGAGTTGCTTCGGATGAAGTGGGAGCCCGTAAAAAGACTCGTAGATGTGGTGCCCTTTCCAACGAGGAAATCGAGACCGGTGTTGCCGCGAGGAGCTTGGGATGGTGGCCAAAGACCGAAGGACATGGATCGATCGGTATAGCCTTTCTATTCCTTCTCTAGATAGCTAGTTGTAGGTTAATGGTTCGATCCGGGTTTTAAGCATACGATAGTGCCGGTTTCTAGTTTGAAAAAGTTTTCATTTCCTCATTTTGGCCTCGGACAGACGGCCGGGGCGCTACCGTAGACTTACATGGTATCAGAGCCACGCCATTAACCTTTACTAGCTTGTTCTAACGTATTTAAAAGATCGATCGGCCGAATTTTCCAAAACCGCAATTTCAAAGTCACAGTTTCTGTCGAATTTTTCCTATGGTCAAAAAATTATTTAGTGTGCTGCAGAAAAACAGGCAGGGTTTTTAAAGAACACTGTTAAAATTTGTTGCACTGATCTCGTGATAGCGCCGCGGAACCACGGCACTAACCTTGTTTTGGCCGCGGTTCCGCCGCACTACAGTAGTATCAGCCCACAAATTTTTCTACAGTGCTCTTTGACATGGAATTGGGGTTTCTGGTATTTTTTGTTTTGGCCCAGATTATTTTGAGTACTGGGTATTGTACTTAGGGCCCACTTCGGAAAATTTTGTCGATCGAAAATTTTAAACATGTTAGTTCACAGTATTTACATTATATCTGCGACCGTGAATGTCATTTGATCGGTAAATCTTTTCTAATTGCTATAGCCCTTTTAGACGGATTTGCGAACGTGACATTCGCGTTGATGTTCTGTGTTGTGCTGTGATGTTGCGGATTTGTCATGGTGGATAGCCTTGATGCAATGGTAGTACAGTTTGGTTGTATTTGTACATCTGATATTGCGGGATGAGCATCCGACATGTGGACTGTTGTAACTGTTGTTTGTATATTATTCTTTTGAGGCATGACTGAGCTGAGGTCGATGTACCCGTTGTATATATTTTACTTTCTGTACTAGGATTACCCCGCGGTGGGGTGCACGGATAGCCGGGTTCTAGAGGGAAACGAGCCTGCATCTCATGACTTTGAGACGGATGGGGCTTTACTCTAGAATTGGCGGGCTATTCACCGCACTTGTAGGGGGTACAGGTTGACCCAAGGAGGGGTGCTCAAGTTACCGGATTCCGTGAAGTGCTGGGTGTTCCATTCACGTTGTTGAAGGGGGATGCCTCACTTCAGGTTTTTGCGGGTAACTTGCCGCGCCCGTAGGGGTCTAGGATTTCATTACATAGGCTATCCACACGACCAGTGGAACGTCGGGTTTCAGTAGCGGCTCTATGAAACCCGGGGATCCCAGATTATCTGTATTGTTCTGTGATGCTTATTACATTTCTGTGATATTGCATTTATCACGCCTTGAGCGATTATTATATATTGATATATATACTAGTAGATGTTGTATATGTTTTACACCCGCGCTAGTCCAGTCCCCGCTCTGTCGTTAGTTAAGAAACCTAACGGGTGATGGCGGGACCCAGTGGCGAATGCAGATGGCATATACGTACATCATATTTTCGTTCTTTTGTGGTGTGATTAATTGATGGGACTGCATTGATTCGGATCAATGCAAGCTAAACAAACCTATTCTGATGTTGTTGGAACATTTTTTAAAAATCTGTTATTGCAAAGACGTTCTCTTTTGTTTTGCACAGTGGTATTCGGTTATGAATACCCAGCACCTCAGTCGACGAGGCAAGGGCCGAGATCCCTTCACCGGGATGACCCTTTGGACAGAAGTTTGCGTCAGGGTAATAACTGCACTATAGTCGATTACTTTTTACTTTGCATCGTGGTATTCGGTTATGAATATCCAGCACCTCAGTCGACGAGGCAAGGGCCGAGATCCCTTCACCGGGAGTGACCCCTTAGACAGAAGTTTGCGTCAGGGTAATAACTTCACTATAGCCGATTACTTTTAGCTTTGCATCGTGGTATTCAGTTGGAATATCCTGCACCTCATTCTACGGGGAAAGAGCCGAGATCCCTTCACCGGGAGTGACCTCTTTAGCAAAGGTTTTCGCCACTATATTTTTATAAAAAGCTATCCGGTTCCTTCAACGATATCAAGTTCATTACGTTAAAGGTTTTTCGCCAAAAACCATTCGTAGCCATCCGTCATTTCAGACGGGTAGCACTTAGTATTCATACTATGTTTGTTGGCCTTCGTCAAGGCATAGTGTATGGTAGCTATTTGTTACTTTTCTGTTGCATAGATAGATGCGTTGGTTTGGGACAGTCGTACTGCTTTGTTGGCCAAAGTCAAGGGTAGGTACGGGTGGGTTACCTGGATAATGACGGGTAGAACTTGACACGTGACTTATGATTTGTTGGCCAAAGTCACGGTCATAAGAGCATGGGGTAAAAATCACATCGGGAGTTTCTAAAGAAACTGAAACTTGCCAGATATGCGCATACCTTCTGGAGTGTGATAATGTGAGTGGAGTCCATTACGTTATCATGCGATGATAGTTGGATCCCGATTCCCACTGATGAGTTAGTTTACTCCTCGGGTGATCCCGACTAATTCTTCTTTCAGGTTTGGAGGAGAATTTGACGTTACAGTGGGAGGTTTCCTGATTAGATAAAGTGATAACCATTCTGATCTAGTTTTGAGTGCACGCTGAGTGTTTATTTTCTCTCTCTCTTTGGCAGCGACCATGGCCCAACCCTTGACTATGACTCAGTGACCAAGATTAACCGAACCATCTTAAAACACAGGCTTTTTGGATTGTCAGAGTTGCATACTTCATTGCCACCACTACTTTTACCCTTTTCTCCAGAACACCCCGTATTACTACGAACATCCACATCCATTGGATAAAACCATCGTATGGTTATATACGAACACGAAGTAACTTGTTTCAGATTCGAGGATGGTTTCCGGTTCTGGAGAAAATGAATAGGACTATTCAGTTGTCTTTTCCTTTTACCTTCTTTCAGGTTGCGAGTGCTCCTTGGATTAGGACGGTACACCAGTTACGCTAATTGGATAGTTTTCATCCAAACCATAGGAAGGTGCCGAGCGGTAGGGAATGAAGAAAACCAATTAGCCTAACGAAGGTGTACAGAAGGTATTAAGTAAAGACAAATAAAGGGATTAGTAAGAGGGCAAAGTAAAATGCGACTGCTATTCACGACCAAACCAAGTATTTCTTCGCCAATCCTACATCACCTTTGTATTTCTTCAGGACACTCCATATCACTACGAAGATCCACAGTTTATTGGATACTCCATCGTATGGTTATATACGAACTCGAAGGAACTTGTTCCAGCTCGGGGGTGGATTCTGGTTCAGGAGAAATAGGAATAAGCTTTTATTCAGTTGTCTTTTATCTTCACCTTCTCTCAGGTTACGAGTACTCCTAAGATTAGGAGAGTACACCCATTATGCTTATTGGATAGTCTTCTTCCAAACCATAGGCTGGTGCCGAACGGTAGGGAAGGAAGAAAACTATTTGGCCTAAAGGGGTGTACAGAAGGAAATGACTAAAGACATATAAAGGGATTTGGAGAGATGGCAAAGAAATATACGGTTACAGTTGTGAATCTGATAATGGAAGAGGCATTACTTAGAATACCCGGATACCCCTTCGAAACATTTATATGTTTCAGTTTCACTGCGTATTGTTAAAAGAAAACTGATTTCCCAATTAGTCCTTGCTCCAGGGTATGTATTTACCAGGTTTGTTTCTCACATCTGTATGGTTTTGCAGATGATGAGTGGGAGTAGGTTATTGGGAATTGGGTGATCATCCTCATTATATCGGGATTCGTTGTAATTGGTGATATTTGAGGAAATCACCTAGGTTGTTTGCCGGACGGCAAATATTTGGTTTTGAATATCCGTTGTTATACACCAATTTCAAATTGATATATCTGTACGTTTATTTTTATAAAGTGAGATATAACTTTTTGAAATTATGTCTATGACATTTAACTATATCAGTGGATGATTAGGTAAGGAGCATTAAACAGCGGTGTAATTCTTCTTAACCATAAGTACAGTTTTCAACCTACGACATACAGGAAATGAGTTATTAGACTCAAAGGACTTATACAGAGTATTGTATGTTGTCCAGTGTCCATGAGGACAGAGGGGTTGGTACTCGTACTATATTCTGTTTACTTGTGACTTCTCTAGTTCTTAGACATGTGTTTCGTAGAAATGCAAGGTCTAAGTTTTGAGAATTTATAGGTATAAGAATAAAGCAGAGAACCAAGTGTTGCATGTATCAGGATTCTTCAAGGTGATCGAAGATGTAGATACTTGAGTATGGTATTCAGTTGATAGTAATGATTAAGAGAACTTGCTTCTCTTTTAGGTTACTCATAATTGGAAGCACTCCTAAGTTTAGTAATGCTGATCGGCCTCTTTCCATTTAGTTGACATGCACTGGAGACAGCTGCATGATTTGAATCTGGTTCCAATTAAATCAGTGCCTCTGTTTCTGTATTTGATATAGAATAGTTCATATCTTAACAATATTAAGGTACGGGGAGTTGTCCGGCTTATGCTTAAAACCAGACTTTGGATAACTCAAGGCACGTTTCTGTAATGGATGTTTGTGGGTTGACCCGGGCTATGACGATGGTTGACTTTCTACCATCTGGAAGATCAATAGTGATATTGTTCTTGACTCGCCACAGTTTTAATAAAAATGGATTTTTTTCAGAAAACAGTAGTTGGAGTATGGTAGAACTGGAAGTGATTCCAGAACCGCAAACGATTACTGAAAATTTAATAGGACCTAAAGATTCAATCTGGATTGACATTCCATTGGCCACTCCGCAGATATGGTGGGTAACCTCAGGCACTCGAGAGATACTTCGGTATGCTCAAGGACGGTGACAGGGAGGTTCTTGTTTACCCAGACTTGCCATTGCTGTTGTTCCAGACTGTGAGACCCGGCAGGAGGATGAGTATAGCGTCGTTCTAAACTAGCTTTAGAAGTGTACGTGTATATGACTCTGCCAGAGGGTTGTCGTAGTTAGTGGGAGCAGTGGAAGCATAGTGGACAAGTAGCTTATGTCTATTTATGGACTGAAGCAGATATAGCAGAGATAGATCATCTATTTCTGATGTGACAGTCATAGATTTGACTTCATCAGAATAGAGGATGGATCTGTTAAGAAGGTAGTAGGGTGTGATGTCCTGGTATATGAATGACATACACATAGTAGGAAGTGAAATTCCAATACTACGATCGGTTATGCTTTGGTTGTCACACAGTGGTTTCTCCACATAGGACTTGGATATTATATAAGAAATTTTGGTTACTAGATCTATGGTTTTAGATCTAGATTTTGGTAGTTTCCCAATCTGGGTACTTTGACAGCATTCTAAAGGTGTTTTAGAATGGACGACTCCTGGCACGGTAGTGTACCTGCAGGTGATGGAGTCACCCTCTCTAAAGGTGTCTTACAGACTAAAGGGGAGAGGGATGCGCATGATTGGCAGATCACTTTCTTAGGCAATTGAGTTGATCATGAGATGTCAAGTACCACACCAGACGTTGTTTTTGCACTAGATGCAATAAGCTGATATTAATCCTATCCTGGAGAAACGTTCGAAAGCACTTTTAGAACATAAGTGGATGTTCTAGGGAAATGATAACGGCAGCCTCCTTCGGGAGACAGTTATCATTCCAGCTTCTAAGGTGACCTGGATGACAGAGTGACTGTCAGAGTTGTAGTTTTCCCTCTGACGAGGGGCAGTATTTTGGACAGGTGGTCCAAGCGGATACTGAGGGAGGTGTGGTGCATGATGCTGATTAAGTTCAGTTGACGATACAGTCTAAGAAGTTTGGATTTGGAGTTCAGTTTTGAACTAGGTCCTATCAGATATCCAGACATATTCTAAGACAGGTATTACTCATTTCGGGAGATGGTTTTCTCCGCGAACTTGAGATAAAGAGAGAAATAGAAAGAAACATCAGGGCGGATCCACTCACTGAGGCTATTCCTCGAACGCAATAGTTTCGCAAACGGGCTTTGTGAGACTGATTAGTAGAGGAATTGGGTGTTCGGTATCATACGGGCTGTGAGTATGCGACATCACAATAATTAGCCTTGAGTGCAAGTGGGAGATTGTTGGATATAGTGCCCTCAAAGTTAATTATTGGATCACAGACACGTGATTGCAATGATTGAGGGAGGACCTATGCCGGTAGGACAGTCTTACTCGAGATGATAGTATGCTATCTTGTTTATCTTTATCATCGTGCACAGCTTTAGGTGACCTTACAGGTCACTATTGCGCGTTGATAGAGCCCTTAGGATTCTTTCTTGACGGCCAGCAGTATGATGGCGATCATATTCGTGGGAGCTGGGGTCTATAAGCACATCGTTAAAAGGTCCCTAGTCGTGGGAGTTTCGAGACTGGGCATCGATACTCCATTAGTAGACTAGTGTATACAGTCGAGACCCCGAAGAGGGGCGGTGGTCGGTCTCATAAGCCATTGGTGTCAGTCGGATCACCTAAGATGTATACAGGTGCTCATTGGGTTATGAGTACACCGACAGGACTCGCCGGGAACATGCTAGTTGGTATTATACCTGACGTCAGATGGCAGTTCCCTGGTGACATGTGTACAGGTTAGTTCATCGACCTGAGATCGTCATTTGTCTCGTGTGAGTTCCCTACTGTGCTTTGATTACTACCCTACCACGGCTCAAAGGAGTCGTGCAAACTGGTTTTAGTTGGGTACAGTCTCGAGCCACATGGAGGAAGTGAGCGGATCGGCAGGAGTTTCGTCTCTCCCGGTATTAGGGGTGAGATCGCGCTGTGTCTAGGAGAGCCATTACACGAAGTCCTTGGCCAAGGCAGGAGATTTACTGGTAGCTATTCAGTAGTATCTCAGGGTGTTCTGGGCTACACTCCGACACGACTTGTACCGCTTTTGGGGGTCTGACTTTTACCAACCCCCTAGGCCCGCCATGCGATGTTCATAGACGAACGTATCGGACTGTACGGATATTGTCACTGACAGGCTCAGTAAGTTGTCAGGATGAGTTCGCTCATCGACCTCCCTTTTTGTCAATACCTGGTAGCCCGTTATGTACAGCTAGTACCTCTGACGTGCTAGTGGTTAAATCCACATCCAAAGTATTGACGAGTCTTTAGAGTCCCCCACAGACAATTTCTCAAGTTTCGGGCGAAACGCTGTAGAGGCCGTATGATATATGGCAGGGTTCGATCATATACGTGCAGTAGTGCACGGATCATGATCGGGCGGATCATACTAGTAGGCTTTGCTTTAAGCCGGATCCTAATATTAGATTAGTTGGATTACTTTAGTCTCATCGTATTCGCATTCAGTCGGAATGCGGATGCAGGTATGTATATACAGGTAAGGGGTATCCTTGTGACCCGTCACGAGTTTACTTTAGATGTTGCTATATCTTTTTGTTGTAAACATTTGGGTTAATGTTTGCAAGTGGAAAATGTGAGTGGAAGTCATCATGAAGAGGCACAATCAATTAGGTGACTCATGGTCTCTTTTTTAGCACTAATGTCACTTAATTGATTGATTTGGGTGTTGAATTCATGGATGGAGAGAGAAAGGGCAGCCAAGTATATGGTTAGCTCTTGTATTATTTTCTCATTCTCACTTCCTCTCATTATCAATTCAACATAAGAAAAGAAAAGAAAAGAGAGACTCTTCTTCTTCTTCTTCCTCTAGCTTACATCATCCACCAATGATATCATCTCTAACCTCCATCCATACAATGGATGCAAGAGACAAAGTGATCACAAACATTCTCTACAATACCTTGGACACGTCGGCTAGCACACTTCATGCCCGAGTTGCTTCGGATGAAGCGGGAGCCCGTAAAAAGACTCGTAGATGTGGTGCCCTTTCCAACGAGGAAATCGAGACCGGAGTTGCCGCGAGGAGCTTGGGATGGTGGCCAAAGACCGAAGGACATGGATCGATCGGTATAGCCTTTCTATTCCTTCTCTAGATATCTAGTTGTAGGTTAATGGTTCGTTCCGGGTTTTAAGCATACGATAGAGCTGGTTTCTAGTTTGAAAAAGTTTTCGTTACCGCATTTTGGCCTCGGACGGACGGCCGGGGCGCTACCGTAGACTTATAGCTTTGGGCAAAGAGACTTCGGGTGGATCATCGTGGACCTGGAAGGTTGCTAGCGATCCGTTCCAAACTCTCAACGATCCAAGGAGTCACCATAGAGAGACTACAAAGGTTGTAACCTCTATTCTTAGTGATAGATTGTTCTTTATATGTGATACAAAACTTGTTACCCTAAATATTCTAGTTAAGATTCATGGTTTGTTTACTTTGCACCTCTCTAAATTATAAAGTGGCATGAGTGATACTTCCATAGACTAGACTAGGTGCAAGGGAAACCCAACAGTGGTATCAGAGCTACTAGGCATTGGATGTCGACCTATGGGGGGTTCTCACTGTGTGACAGTATGGTAAAGCATAGGCTCTTACCCCCAGGGTGTCCCAAGACCGAAAGGTGTTCCGGCGGGTTGTAGTCCTCGCGAAGGGGCATGTATAAAAAGTAGCTGCTAAGGGACCCGTTGGTGCCACGGTGACCCCATTGGATGGGGTGGCTGCCTGACCAACAGTGCTATCAGAGCCTAGCTAGAATTTTAGACACGGTGTTAATACAATTATGAAAACGAAATCGACTCCGAAATACGATATTTGAAACCCTTGATATTGCCCTCTGGAAATTTTATAAAAAGTCGTTTAAAAAATTTTTTAGCAACTGCAGAAGTTAGTATAAGATGTACTGAGAACACTGGAGCAATACGAGGTAAATCCACCAATACAAAACCGAGCACAATTGGGTTTTGGCCGGCCTGCTCGGCCAGATGAGCACCAAACCCCCTCGTATTTCTTCTGTGGTCTTCTCTGTAGGATTTGGGGTTTCAGGTATTGTTTGCTTAGCCCAATTTTTCATGTGATGATTGTTTTGATCAGGGGCTAATTCATAGTATTTCGTAGTCGTATAATTTAAGACTGTATTGGTAACCTTGACAATGTTTAGCAATTCAAACAAAATTCGAACACCACATTTTGTATCCCGCCGAATTTTCAAAGTGTTGCAATTTTCCCAAGTTGATTGTATTCGTAAAATCGTGCAAGTATCCCTATGGCCCCTCTAAAAGAATATAATAACCTTAACTCGATTCTATGTGCAAGGAACCGCGATTGAACTCTAGGGTTTGCCGTAGTTCCGTGGTGTCATAGGTGAGGCATTGGTTAACCCCTTCTACAGCTGGTCCATAGACACTGTGGCACAGTTTTTGAGTATTTTGACTTTTCTCAAGTGTTGAGGTCATGGGGTAATTAGTGTGTGTATGTTGATTCGATTGAAACATTAAACATCGTCTTGATATTTGATATATGTGATACAATATGTGGAATTCATATAGTTAGGTATGAAATCCGTAATATGTGATATTTCGGGTTTATGATGTCTAAGATGATTGTAGATTCCAAATATTGTAGTTTTTCACTTTCTTTTCTGCGACCGTAAGTGTAGTATGTGGTGTATCGTCAGCTTCGTTGCTATACATCAATGACAATCGGGATACGCATACTTGCTTACGTTGATGATATGAGATATTATGTGTTGCTGTGATATGTTATATTGGATCGTCGTGTTTTGAATAGCCGGGGGTTTTATGTGAGATGAGGGTTTTTATTTTCATTCATGTAAAATTCATTGTATGTAATATTCTTTTATTGGGGCACTTCCGGGTTGAGGATGATGTCACCATTGTATATTATTTACTTTTCCGCATTAGGATAGACCCAACGAAGGGAACACAAGTAGCCGGGTTCTAGGGTACAGTGGGAGGCCATCTCGAGGAGTCGAGACCGGGTCTCCTAACCCTAGAATTGGTAGGGTTGCTTGCCGCTCTCGTAGGGGTCTAGGGATGTGGTTTTGGCTATTCATCACAACCGTGGAATCCGTGTTTTATACATGCTCAAAATAAAACACGGACCTCCTAGTATATCCAATATTTCATATGATTCTTCTGCTGCTCATATACTGTGATGGGATCATATTATATGCATGACACGAATGCTTTATTATTTTATATATGATATATAATAAACGTTGCTTATGTTTTACACCCGCGCTAGTCCCGTCCCGCTTTGCCGTTAGTTAAGTAACCTAACGATGCATAACGGGACACTGTGGCGAATGCGGATGGCATAAGCGTACATTGTATTTTCGTTTCTTCTGTGATGCTTAGGAAGCTTAAATGATGGGATTCATTAATGAGATTAATTAAAGAAAAAGAAACCTAAAAGTTGTTGTAGAATCAAATTTATAAAAAAGGGTAGCTCTAGTTTTGCTTTACATAGCGGTATTCCTTGTAGAATATCCAGCACCTTATTCGTTAAGGAAAGAGCCAAGATCCCTTCACCGGGAATAACCTCTTTAGCGAAACTAGCAGATGCTACAACTCACTCGGTTTGTTGTTGATTCCTTTTATAGTTCTTGCTTTACACAGCGGTATTTATGAAATATCCTTCACCTTATTCGATAAGGAAAGAGCCAAGATCCCTTCACCGGGAGTGACCTCTTTAGCGAAACTAGTAAAACCCTGAAAAACACTCCTTTTTCAAAATCACTTGTTTCTACAATGATATCAAGTTCATTACGCTCTTGGTTTTCTGAAAAACCTGCGTAGCCCTCCGTCATTTCAGATAGAGACTAGTTAGTATTCGTGCTGCGTTTGTTGACCTTAGCCAAGTCGTAGTGTACGGTAGCTACTTAGTATTTATCTGCTAAAACATGAGATATGATTGAGTTAGGGTAGTCGTACGACTTTGTTGAGCTTAGCCAAGGGTTGTACGGGTGGGTTTAGTTCAATCAGGAAATGACGGGTTGAACTTGGCTAGCGCTTATGATTTGTTGACCATAGCCAATGTCATGAGTTGCTAAGGGCAAAATTATTATCAGAAATTTCAAGTGTTGAAATTTGCAATGGGATTGCATACCTTCTATAAGATAGTTGGATCCCGATACCCACTGCGAGTAAAAGTTACTCCTGAGAGAGTTTTACACATGACAATTAGCCAATCAAGTAGGGGTCTAGAAAGGTGTTAACGGGGTTAAGCCTCTGGGAAAATGAGGTTTATTTTAATTAGGTCCGTGCGAAAGCACAGGGGACCTCCCTCAAAGTACCAACACTGGCCTGGCCGAAAGATAGGCGAACTTGTAAGGTGTAATTAATCCCAGCTAGTCTTACCTTTTAGGGTTTGAAGGAAGATTTGATGGAAACAGTAGGAGCCATCCTGATTAGATAAGATAATAACCAATCTAATCTTGTAATAGCATACGCTAAAGTGTTTTCTTCTCTCTCTCCAGGTAGCGACCGTGTCAGGCCTTAATCAAGATAATAATATGGATGTATTGACTGAACCCGTTTATTATACCAAGCAGGGGAACGTTGGTCCCGCTCCAACTTATAATTGTTATAAGTCCAAGAAGGGAATAGGAGAATATATGGATTCTCACGCCGCCCAAATGAAGAATAAGCATGATGATGCATCTTCTTCAGGTATGTTAGTTATCGAGAACGGTTTCTCAGTTCACTCTATATCCTGGGTATTAGATACCGGATCGGGATCCCATATATGTAATATGTTACATGGGCTACGGAAAGGTAGGGAACTGGGAGAGGGTTATCATTCCGTAAGAGTAGGGAATGGTACAAATGTTGCAGCCAAAGCAATTGGTGAATATCACCTTGTATTACCAAATGGTAATACATTGATTCTGAACGAATGCTATTACATTCCGACCCTGATATGCAATCTTATATCAGTTTCTTTATTGTGTAAAGAGGGATATAATTTTGTAGTACAGGATAATGTTATGAACATCTTCCTGAATCAAAAGTTGATTGGATCAGGCTCATTAAATAATGGCTTATACGTTCTCAATCAAACTACAGTACTTAATGTGCAAAACACACACAAGTGGAAGAGTTCAGAAATGAACAAATCCTTCTTGTGATATTGTAGACTAGGTCATATCAATGCGACACGACTAGCTAAGTTACATAAGGATGGATATTTGAATCCGTTCGAATTTTCATCTTATGATACTTGTCAGTCATGTCTTAAAGGCAAGATGATCAAAACTCCATTTAGTGGACATGGAGAAAGAGTTACTGAACTCTTAGGGCTGAAACATAGTGATGTATGTAGTCCCATGTCTATGTTGGAGATAGTGCCCTCAGAGTCAATTATTGGATCACAGGCACGTGATTGTAATGATTGAGGGAGGACCTATCCCGATAGGACAATCTTACTCGAGATGATAGTATGCTATCTGGTTTACCTTTATCATCGTGTACTGTTTTAAGTGACCTTACAGGTCGCTATTACACGTTGGTAGAGCCCCTAGGATTCTTGTTTGACCACCAGCAGTATGAGGGCGATCATATACGTAGGAGCTGGCAGTCTATAAGCATATCCTTAAATGGTCCCTAGTCATGAGAGTTTCGAGACAGGGCATCGATACTCCAGAGTAGACTAGTGTATACAGTCGAGACCCCGACGAGGGGCGGTGGCCGGTCTCACAAGCCACTGGTGTCAGTTGGTTCACCTAAGATGTATACAGGTGCTCATTAGGTTATGAGTACACCGGACAGGACTCGCCGGGAACATGCTAGTTGGTCATATACCAGACGTCAGATGGCAGTTCCCAGGTGACATGTGTACAGGTTAGTTCATCGACCTGAGGATCGTCATTTGTCTTGTGTGAGTTCCCACTGTACTTTGATTACTACCCTACCACGGCTCAAAGGAGTCGTACAAACAGGTTTTAGTTGGGTACAGTCCCGAGCCACATGGAGGCAGTGAACGCATCTTCAGGGGTTCGTCTCTCCCGGTATTGGGGGTGAGGTCGCGCTGTGTCTAGGAGAGCCATTACACGAAGCCCTCGGCCGAGGCAAGGAGATTTACTGGTAGGTATTCCAGTAGTATCTCAGGGTGTTCTGGGCTACACTCCGACACGACTTGTACCGCTTTTGGGGGTCTGACTTTTACCAACCCCCTAGGCCCGCCATGCGATGCTCATAGACGAACGGACCGGACTGTACGGATATTGTCACTGACAGGCTCAGTAGGGTTGTCAGGCTGAGTTCGCTCACAGACGTCCCTTTTAGTCAATACCTGGTAGCCCGTTACGTATTGGCTTATACCTCTGACGTGCTAGTGGTTAAATCCACAACCAAGGTGTTGACGAGTCTTTAGAGTCCCCCACAATCAGTTACTCAGCTTTCGGGCGAAAAGTTGTAGAGGCCGTATGGAGATATGGCAAGGTCCGATCAGATACGTGCGGTATTACACGGATCAGGATCGGACAGTTTGTACTATAGGCCGTATGGATATATGGCAGGGTTCGATCAGATACGTGCGGTATTGCACGGATCAGGATCGGACAGATTTTACTGGCCGGCTTTGGGTTAAGCCGGATCCTAGTATAGTACAGTGTAGATTTTGTCTCATTGCATTTGTATTTCGGTCGGAATACAAATACGGGTGTGTATGCACAGTATCGGGGTTTTCCTGTAATTTATTACGGGACCAGTTTTATGGAGTTGCCAGTTTGCTTTTCGTTTCGGCCATATTTCTTTGTATCGTTCATTGGCCGAAGATTGGTGGAGGAGGGCTTATTTGCATTGTTGCAAATAAGTATTTGTGGAGGGGGTCTTTGCATATTGTTTTATCATGACAACTCTTCTTTGACCTTTTGACTTCATGATGGTTCATGATGGGTGGACCATACCTTGACTTTGTGTTGATGATGGGAGATGATTTGGTTGTTGAGTGTTGGTATTTCTTGGTAATCATGTTCTTTCATGATCACATTTGATTCGTCTCTCTCTCTCTCTTGCATGATATGAGTTTGGCTCCCATTATTTTTGGTCACTCTCTCATTCTCACCCTCCCCTCATTGTCATGGCCGGCCACATATGTGCATGGGCTGTCCAAATTTTTGGGGTGTGGAATTTTGTTCATTTCATGCTCCAAAAATCCCCTAGTTCCTCCAGATAATTCTTGTATCATCCCTCCACCAAAAATGGCACCTCCATGAATCCCAAAGTGAGACTTGAGTACTACACATTCTACAGCAAATCTTGGGCACGTCGACTAGCCAGCTTCATGCCCGAGTTGCCTCGGCATTGAGGTGGGAGCCCGTAAAAGAAGTAGGCGATGTGGTGCACTTCCGGCGACGAGGTGGAGACAGGACATTCCGCGGGAGATCGGGACGACGATGAGAAGACCGGAGGACTTGGATCAGTCGGTATATCTCTCTTCCCCATCTTGTAGTTAGCTATGACTAGTTAATGGTTCGATCCGGGGTTTAGTGCGCGGCGGTTTTCCAGTTCATGAAAAATTAAAGTTTATCACCGCTTCCGCATTTGGCTGTCGGATTGACGGCCGGGGCGCCGCCGTGCACTTACAGTGGTATCAGAGCCTCGCCATTAACCTAGTCTAGCTTTGTGCAATGTGTGTTTACATTTCCGATCGACCAAAATTCCAAAATCTGCATTTTAATTCACATCAGTTTTCTGTTGAAAATTTTTGGTGTCGAAAATTTTTTCAGGTTACAGAAAAGTGATCTACTAGAAAAAATAAGAATTCTGTGAAAATTCGATGCAGCAACTCCACTGTAGGAGCGCGGAACCGCGGCCAAACACCCTTTTGGGCCGCGGTTCCGCCGCACTATTTTTTTGTGTTCCCTGCACCAAATTTCTACAGTATCTTTCTGGGGTGAAAATTGGGTTTTTGGAATAATAACATTGGGCCCAGAATTTCTTGATCTGCTACAGTAATGCTTTGGGGCCCACTTGTTAAAATTTGATTGATCGGATATTTTAAACACATTATTTCACAGTATTTACATTATATCTGCGACCGTGAATGTCACTTGATCGGTAAATCTAGTCTAACTGCTATAGCCCGGTTAGACGGATTTGCGAACGTGACTTTCACGTTGATGTTCTGTTTATTGCTGTGATGTTGCGGATCGGTCGTGGGGATAGCCTGGATGCAATGGTAGTACCGTCGTTTTGTTGTATTATGTACATTCTGCAGGGTTCCTAGGCACTCTAGTGAGGTCTCCAAAGCCATCAACTATGGCAATTTCAAAAATTATGGTGCCTACAAACCCTAAACAACGGATCGTATACTAGAAGTCTAGGCGAACAAGAACTAGTTAACAGTTAACTAATGAGAATACGGAAATACAACCTTTGTAGATCCGGTCCTCCACCTCCACGGCTCCGCAACGAGGTCGTCTCCGCTGTCCAAATCAAATCCGGGCTCTAGAGTCGGCTTCGTCGGAGAATGGGCAAGCTAGGTCGTCGATGTCCATGCCGAAGATGATCTACGTCGAAGCATCGATGAATCAAGCTCCACCTTCACCAAACCGTGAAAAGTTGTGAAGGAAACACACTCTACTACTTGGCAAGAGGTAGAGGATGAAGAAATAGGAAGTGGGTAGACTTTAGAATTGGATTTCTCACTCATTTCCATCACTTGCCATTGATGGGGCAAGCTTTCTTCACTTGAAGAAATGGAGGAAGAAGAAGAATATTGTTATGATAAGATTATCTAAAAAGAAAAGAATTATCCATTCTTATCATAACAAAACCATGGTTAGATGTAGAGAGTTAATCATGGTTAAAGAATGGTTAGGTTTAGACAAGAAGACAAAAATGGTTGCTTTGGTCAAATGTTCATGAAGCTTCAAAGAATACAAACAAATAAAGCCACCATTTTCTCTTCATCATATTTCTTTTGCTAAAATAACAAAATGGATAAATAAATGAATAAATAAATAAGTAAATGAAGCAAAAGAAAACCCTAACCATTGACCAACCATGGTTTAAACCATACACCAAACAATCATGTATCATCAAACATGATACAATCAAATGCACAAAAGTATATCACATATACAACTTGCACATCCGAGCGAGAAAATCCATCTTAAGTAAACCGATACTAGTTAATGCAAAGTAGTATATCAAATATATAATTATACATTAAATCATTAAATCAATCACTTGATTCAATGATCCGGTCATGCGCACATAACCGACTGGTATCCAATATATCGGCTTATCGAATCAACGCTTGAATCGATAACTAGGTTATATCGCATACAACCATTCGATATATTTATCGCGAGAATAGAATACGGTATCACATACTCGTATTATTCTCGGTCCCGCACATATCTCATATGCGCTCCTATTTCGTTTCGCTTGATCCAGGAAACCTCTGTGTAGGACTCTAAAGACTCGTCAATACGCCGGCAGCGGATGATGATCATATCAAACATCCACAAGCCGCAAGCGGTCTGCTAAACGTAACGGCCACCCGGGTATTGAGCGATCTAAAGATCGACGAGCAAGCCCGCTCACACTCCAGTGAATCCGACCAGTAACACTACCGTACAGTCCGGTCTGATCGTCTGATATGTCGCATATCTCGCCTAGGGGTGGTAAACGTCAGACCCCAATAGCTCAATAAGTCGTGTCGATATGAGGCTCATAACGGGTCGAGAAACTACTGGTAACACTTACCAGCAATTCTCTGAGCAGCCCTGGCCAGGGACTTCCTGTTATAGCCGATCGAACACAGTGCAACATCAACCCCCATATACCGGGAGAGACGAATCCCCTCCTATCGCTCATTGCCTCCATGTGACTCGGGACTGTACCCAAAAACCACCGTTTTGCACGCCCTCTTGGACGTGGTAAGATGGAAATCAAAGCACAGTGGGAACCACATAAGACTCTATGACGATCTCGGGTCAACAGACTACTCTGTACTAGTGTCACCAGAGAACTGCCATCTGACGTGAGGTATAATACCATCTGGGAGTTCTCGGCGAGTCCGTCCAGTGTACCCAGTCTCTACTGAGCACCCGTATATCATCTCTGATGTCAAACACCGATGGATATGGGATCATCCATCGCCCATCTGTATGGGTCGAGAAGGTATACGCTAGTCTACTCTGGTATATCGATGCCCCGTCTCGATACACCCACGACCAGGGACTTTGAAGGATGTACTTATGGACTACCATGTCCCCACTAGTATGATCCGCATCATAGTCCAGGTAGTCAAGTACAGATCCTAAGGGCTTTACCAACATGTAACAGAGAGACAAACAGTATACACGTTAAGGTAAAGATCAACCAGATAGCATACTATCATGTCGAGCGAGAAAGTCCTCCCTATATACGTCCCAGCATCCACTACAATATACATCCTATGTATAGTAATGGCCTCTAGGGCATACATATAACTAACAATCTCCCACTTGCACTAGGGCCATCTGTAGCAGTGGTTTGAAGTATCTCATACTCAACCATCCCATAAATGTGTCTCTCTCTGGGAACAGGCCTTTGTGAGTGGATCCGCTGTGTTGTCCTCTGAGTCTACTCTTCTAACCTCGATCTCCCTGGAGATCAACCATCTCCATGATCAAGTGATACTGCCTTAGAATATGTCTGGATCACTGATGGGACCGGCGTTCCTTGGCATAAGCCACAACTCCATTGTCTCACAATGGTTGGAACGTAGTTCATCTCATGAACCAATATACATCCAAACAGCCTCTTTGGTAGCATCTTAAGTAGCGATGTATCCAGCCTTTATCGTCTAGTCTGTCACGGTATCTAGCTTGGAACTCTTCCAACATACCGTCCCTTTACTGAGGGTTAAGACAATGCCTGCGACTGACACTCAGTCGTCTTTATCACCCTGGAACACTTCCAGTGATTCTCCCTAGGATCGTTTGATACCGTCTCACTACATCTAGTGAGTATCCTAACATCCATTTAGATCTATCTCATAGATCCAAAATCCAGGATTTAGTAGGTATCACTTTGATCCTATATGGAGAATCTTTGTGATAAGCGGAGATTGATCGAGCGTAGCATAGGAAACTCCTTCCCTATCAAGAGTATGTCATCCGCGTACTCTACGAGGATCACCACCATACTCCCTACTACCTTTTTGTATATACAAGGTTCATCTACCATTTTGATGATGTCAAACTCTTTGACTACTTCATCAAAACAGACGTTCCAACTCCGCGATGCCTGCTTTATCAGATAAAAACATCTTGCACACGTTTCCGCTGCTCCCACTGTCTACGAAGCCCTCTGGCTGTGTACTTATAGACGTTCTCTTCTAAATCATCATTTAGAAAAGCAGTCAAGACACCCAACCACCAGATATCGCAGTCATGGTATGTAGTCGTGGCAAGTAGGATCTGGATGGACTTAAGCATAGCTACTTAGAAAAAGTTTCATCATGATCCATACCTGGTCAATGATGCAAACCTTTAACAAGTCTAGCTTTGAAAGTCTCAACTTTTCCATGTACACCAAGTAATCTTCTCAAGATATACTTGCTCCTGATGGGGATTTAACCCTTCAGATATAGCAACCAAAGTCCATACTTTGTTGGTGTATAAGGATTCCATCTCAGATCGCTAAACATCCAGCCATTCTTACAGAGTCTTACTCCTGATGGCCAGCTCGAAGCTAGTTGGGTCATCATCTCATGATGCAATCCTCGCTCCCACTGTCATAGAGAAACCGAAGTATCTCTCAGGTGGGTGAGGAACCCTACTAGATCGGCGGAGAGGCTGAGGTTCGTTGGTATCTACTGAATACTTTGGTTCTGTCAAATCATCAGCTGTAGTTTGTATAGCTGGAACCTTTCCAGTTCTACATTACAGTCCTTGCCTCGAGTTTGTCCGGATTTTGTTTTTAGACATAGGCCGGACAACCCCAAATCTTAACTAACTTAAGAAATGGGCTCTTCCTTTTCCATATCACATATGAAGTGGTAGGCAACTGATTTGATTGGAACCCTATTCAATAGGTATGCAACTTCGTAAGTGCATAACTCCCAAAAGGAAATAGGTAACTCAGCAGTACTCATCATAGAGCACACCTTATCATATAGGGTGTGATTGCTCCACCCCGATATACCATCGTGCTATGATGTATACGGAGGAGTAATGCCGAGAGAGAATCTCATTCTCCTTTAGAATAGTCCAGTATTTCCGTGCTTAAGTATTCTCCTCCTTGATCTCATCAAAGGACATAATACTTATACCCGTTTATTGGTTCTCTACTTCTAACTTATATTCTGTGAATATCTCAAAAGGTTCGGACTTGTGTTTCAACAGGAACATATGTCTGAATCTCGAGAGATTATCAGAGAATGTAATGAAGTACAAAGAACCGGTCTTGGCATGTGTAGACAGGTGACCTACATACATCAACATGTATTATCCCAAGAGTTCACTAACTCTTTCTCTGTTTCCAGTAAACGGAGCTATGGTCATCTTATCTTTATGACATGACTGGCAAGTTTCACAAGATGTAAATTCAAACTGATTTAAATATGCATCTTCATGTAACTTCAGCTAGTCGGGTCGCATTGATATGACCTAGTCTACAATGCCTCAAGAAGGATTCGTTCATTTCTGAACTCTTCCTCTTGTGTGTGTTCTGTATACTAAGAACTGTAGTTTGATTTAGAACATTAATGCTTTTAGATAACGTGCCTGAACTGATCAACTTTTGATATAGGAAATGTTCAAAACATTATCCAACAATACAAAATTATATCCTTTCTTTACTAATAAAGAGACTGATATGATTTTGTATATCAGGTTCGGTATCTAATAACATTCGTTCAGAATCAATGTATTGGTAATACAGGGTGACAGTGACCAACAGACTTGGCTGCAACATTTGCCCCGTTTTCTGCCTCATGAAACTTATCACCCGTTCTCAGTTCTCTACCTTTCTGTAGCCCTATGTAATAGATTACATATCTGGGATCCTGATCTGGTATCACATACCCAGGACGTAAAGGATACTGAGAAACAGTTCTTTGTAACGAACATACCCGAAGATGATGCATCAGCATGCATTCTCTTCGTTTGGGCGGCACGGGAATTCTGGTAATCCCCAATTTCCTGCTCTGTCTTATAACAATTATAAGTTGGAGCGGGACCAACGTTCCCCAGCTCAGTATAACAAGCGGGTTCGGTCAATATTCCGTATTATTATCTTGATTAAGGCGTGATATGGTCGCTACCAGGAGAGAGAGAGAAGAAAACACTCAGCGTGCGCTCTGTCAAGAATAGATTGGTTATTATTTTATCTAATCAGGATGGCTCCCACTGCTTTTTATCAAATCTTCCTTCAAACCCTAAAAGGAAAGACTAGCCGGGATTAATTACACACTACAAGTTCGCCAATCTTTCAGCCAGGCCAGTGTCGGTACTTTGAGGGAGGTCCCCCGTGCTTTCGCACGAACCTAATTACTGTAAACCTCGTTTTCCCAGAGGCGTAACCTCGTTAACACCTTTCTAGACACCTACTTGATCGGCTAATTGTAATGTATAAAACTCTCCCAGGAGTAACACTTACTCGCAGCGGGTATCGGGATCCAACTATCTCATAGAAGGTATGCAATCTCATTGCAAATTTCAACACTTGAATTTCCCGATAATATTTTGCCCCTAGCAGCTTATGACCTTGGCTAAGGTCAACAAATCATAAGTGCTAGCCAAGTTCAACCCGTCATTTCCCGATTGAATTAAACCCACCCGCACGACCCTTGGCTAAGGTCAACAAAGTCGCACGACTACCCTAACTCAATCGCATCATATGCTTATACATATAAGCACTAATCAGCTACCGCACACTACGCCTTGGCTAAGGTCAACAAACGTAGCACGAATACTAACCAGTACTTATCTGAAATGACGGAGGGCTACGACAGGTTTTTCTGAAAACCTATTGCGTAATGAACTTGATATCGTTGTAGGATCGAATGAATTTTGAAATGGAGTGTTTTTGAGGCTTTTCTAGTTTTGCTAAAGGAGTCACTCCCGGTGAAGGGATCGTCGGTCCTTTCCTCGTTGAATGAGGTGCTGGATATATCATATATATCACTGTGCAAAGCAAAAACTCTTAAAAGCAATCAAAAGACAAACCGAAGGTTGTAGCATCTGCCAGTTATTGCTAAAGGAGTCACTCCCGGTGAAGGGATCTCGGTCCTTTCCTCATCGAATAAGGTGCAGGATATATCATATATACCTCTGTGCAAAGCAAGAACTGTAGCTACCTGTTTTGTTTTGAAATTCAATTCTACAACATCTTAGGTTTCTTTTATTTTCATTAATCGCATTAATGAAGTCCCATCATTTAAATACCTAAACATCACAGATAGATATGACGTACACTTATGCCATCCGCATTCGCCTCGATATCCCCTCATGCACCGTTAGGTTAGGTAACTAACGGCAGAGCAGGGCAGGGCTAGCGCGGGTGTAAAACATAAGTAACGTCTATATAATATATCATATATACTATATACTATATCCATCACAGAAACATCACATGATCTCATCACAGATATCGCAGCAGAAGAATCATATGAAATATTGGATATACTAGGACGTCCGTGTTTTCAATACGAGCCAGTATAAAACACGGATTCCACGGTCGTGATGAATAGCCAAACCCACACCCCTAGACCCCTACGAGAGCGGCAAGCAACCCTACCAATTCTGGAGTTAGGAGACCCGGACTCGACTCCTCGAGTTGGTCTCCCACTGGACTCCAGAACCCGGTTACTTGTGCCCTCCTCCTTGGGTCTATCCTAGTGCGGAAAAGTAAATAATATACAACAGGTGACAACTCCCGCAACCTGGAAGCGCCCCAATAAAAGAATATTACATACAAGTTTTTACATGAATGAAAATGAAAATCACTCATCTCACATAAAAACCCCCGGCTATTCAAACACGACGATCCAATATAACATAACCAGCAACACATAACATCACATGTCATCAACGTAAGCAAATATGCGCATCCCAATTGTCGTTGACATATAGCAACGAAACCGGCGATATCACATATTACACTTACGGTCACAGAAAAGAAAGTGTAAAACTACAACAGTTGGAATCCGCAATCTGCATAGACATCGCATGCCTAATCAAATGAATTACTTAGACATCGCATGCCTAACAATTATAAACCCCGCATTTTAGTCTCAAAATCGAAAACACTTTTCAATATCAAGTCGGGCAATTCAACAAGATTCCCGACATCCTGATCGAATACTCGTCGCAAACTTCAGTAGACGGCTGCACCCCCGATACCGTCGACGAAGTGCACCAAGGCGGAACACCGTTACCGGGAGCACCCGAACGGATGCTTTCGGCGACGGGGTTCTCCTACAGTCACTTGGTCGGGGCTATGGAGCGAGGCTGTCTATTAAGTTTACCCGGCGAGTATCCGCGTACGCTACGTGATTGCGACGGACTTTTGATCGCATCAAAACTCCGTGGCAACCGATCAAGTGAGACTAAACTGCTATGTTTATAACATTCATTTAGTTATCATATAACTACTTGTGAATTCCAATTATTGTATCCCATTCCAGATAAATAGAAAATGCTAAACTTTTCGATCGAACAATCGAACACCCAAGTTTTCCCGAAACTGATCAACACATGAAACAAGTCTAACAACATTCCGTTCGTGCCTCAGTACCAACGATCCAGCCGTAGAAGGGTCAAGCCAACGCCTCACATGTGGCACGCCGTACTGCCCCAAACCCGAAGGTTCAAAGGGCAGTTCAAGACGGTCACATAATCGAGTTAAGGTTTGTGTCTTCTAGAGGGACCATCGCGTTACTTGCACTACTTAGAACGTCGTTAAACTACGGAAAAATCCAACACTTGGAAATTTCCCGACAAGGGAAAAATTAGGTATTTATATCCGGTCGAACTTTTTAACATATTCTAAAATTTATCCAGAAAGCCACACAGACAAAATTTGATACCCCGATCGAAATACCGAATTCCCAAAACAACTCAGAAAAGTTCAACTCTTGAAAAAATATCAAAAATATCCAGGAAAACCAGAACAGCAGAATATGAATTACTGTAGAAATTAGGATGTCAGAAAAAACAAAATGGCCGCGCTTGCGCCGCACGAGCCAGGCTCGTGCCGCGGAAGCGCGGCGCACTGTTGGAGTTAGGCAGCCGAATTTCACAGTCTTTCTTATAATTGCCTGCTGATTTTTCTGAACATTTTTAATGTTGAAAAATCCCTGTTTTTAAAAATTGTACAGAGAGCATGTTTTGGGTTTCGGTTTTGTGTCGTTCGGACTTCAATTTCCGTCTGGACTTCGCCTAAGGCTCTAGCTAGGCTCTGATACCACTGCAGGGTTCCTAGGCACTCTAGTGAGGTCTCCAAAGCCATCAACTATGGCAATTTCAAAAATTATGGTGCCTACAAACCCTAAACAACGGATCGTATACTAGAAGTCTAGGCGAACAAGAACTAGTTAACAGTTAACTAATGAGAATACGGAAATACAACCTTTGTAGATCCGGTCCTCCACCTCCACGGCTCCGCAACGAGGTCGTCTCCGCTGTCCAAATCAAATCCGGGCTCTAGAGTCGGCTTCGTCGGAGAATGGGCAAGCTAGGTCGTCGATGTCCATGCCGAAGATGATCTACGTCGAAGCATCGATGAATCAAGCTCCACCTTCACCAAACCGTGAAAAGTTGTGAAGGAAACACACTCTACTACTTGGCAAGAGGTAGAGGATGAAGAAATAGGAAGTGGGTAGACTTTAGAATTGGATTTCTCACTCATTTCCATCACTTGCCATTGATGGGGCAAGCTTTCTTCACTTGAAGAAATGGAGGAAGAAGAAGAATATTGTTATGATAAGATTATCTAAAAAGAAAAGAATTATCCATTCTTATCATAACAAAACCATGGTTAGATGTAGAGAGTTAATCATGGTTAAAGAATGGTTAGGTTTAGACAAGAAGACAAAAATGGTTGCTTTGGTCAAATGTTCATGAAGCTTCAAAGAATACAAACAAATAAAGCCACCATTTTCTCTTCATCATATTTCTTTTGCTAAAATAACAAAATGGATAAATAAATGAATAAATAAATAAGTAAATGAAGCAAAAGAAAACCCTAACCATTGACCAACCATGGTTTAAACCATACACCAAACAATCATGTATCATCAAACATGATACAATCAAATGCACAAAAGTATATCACATATACAACTTGCACATCCGAGCGAGAAAATCCATCTTAAGTAAACCGATACTAGTTAATGCAAAGTAATATATCAAATATATAATTATACATTAAATCATTAAATCAATCACTTGATTCAATGATCCGGTCATGCGCACATAACCGACTGGTATCCAATATATCGGCTTATCGAATCAACGCTTGAATCGATAACTAGGTTATATCGCATACAACCATTCGATATATTTATCGCGAGAATAGAATACGGTATCACATACTCGTATTATTCTCGGTCCCGCACATATCTCATATGCGCTCCTATTTCGTTTCGCTTGATCCAGGAAACCTCTGTGTAGGACTCTAAAGACTCGTCAATACGCCGGCAGCGGATGATGATCATATCAAACATCCACAAGCCGCAAGCGGTCTGCTAAACGTAACGGCCACCCGGGTATTGAGCGATCTGAAGATCGACGAGCAAGCCCGCTCACACTCCAGTGAATCCGACCAGTAACACTACCGTACAGTCCGGTCTGATCGTCTGATATGTCGCATATCTCGCCTAGGGGTGGTAAACGTCAGACCCCAATAGCTCAATAAGTCGTGTCGATATGAGGCTCATAACGGGTCGAGAAACTACTGGTAACACTTACCAGCAATTCTCTGAGCAGCCCTGGCCAGGGACTTCCTGTTATAGCCGATCGAACACAGTGCAACATCAACCCCCATATACCGGGAGAGACGAATCCCCTCCTATCGCTCATTGCCTCCATGTGACTCGGGACTGTACCCAAAAACCACCGTTTTGCACGCCCTCTTGGACGTGGTAAGATGGAAATCAAAGCACAGTGGGAACCACATAAGACTCTATGACGATCTCGGGTCAACAGACTACTCTGTACCAGTGTCACCAGAGAACTGCCATCTGACGTGAGGTATAATACCATCTGGGAGTTCTCGGCGAGTCCGTCCAGTGTACCCAGTCTCTACTGAGCACCCGTATATCATCTCTGATGTCAAACACCGATGGATATGGGATCATCCATCGCCCATCTGTATGGGTCGAGAAGGTATACGCTAGTCTACTCTGGTATATCGATGCCCCGTCTCGATACACCCACGACCAGGGACTTTGAAGGATGTACTTATGGACTACCATGTCCCCACTAGTATGATCCGCATCATAGTCCAGGTAGTCAAGTACAGATCCTAAGGGCTTTACCAACATGTAACAGAGAGACAAACAGTATATACGTTAAGGTAAAGATCAACCAGATAGCATACTATCATGTCGAGCGAGAAAGTCCTCCCTATATACGTCCCAGCATCCACTACAATATACATCCTATGTATAGTAATGGCCTCTAGGGCATACATATAACTAACACATTTGATATTGCGGGGCAAGCGTCCGACATGTGGACTGCCGTCACTGCCTGTTTGTATTATTATTTTGGGGCACGGCCAGGTTGCGGTCGATGTACCCGTTGTTTGTATATTTTACTTTCTGTACTAGGATTGCCCCGCGGAGGGGTGCATGGATAGCCGGGTTCTAGAGGGCAACGAGCCCGCATCTCATGGCATTGAGACGGAGGGGGCTTCACTCTAGGATTGGCGGGCTGTTCGCCGCACTCATAGGGGGTACAGGTTGACCCAGGAGGGGTGCCCAAGTTACCGGATTCCGTGAAGTGCTGGGTGGTCCATTCACGTTGCTGAAAGGGGCTGCCTCGCTTCAGGTTTTGGCGGGTAACATGCCGCGCCCGTAGGGGTCTAGGATTTCATTGCACATGCTATCCACGCGACCAGGGGAACGTCGGGTTTCAGTAGTGGCTCTGTGAAACCCGGGGATTCCAGATATCTGTATTGTTTCTGTGATGCTGTACATTTCTGTGATGTTGCATTTTATCACGCCTTGAGCGAATATAATATATTGGTATATATATTAGTAGATGTTGTATATGTTTTGCATCCGCGCTAGTCCAGTCCCCGCTCTGTCGTTAGTTAGCTAACCTAACGGGTAATGACGGGACCCAGTGGCGAATGCGGATGTCCTATACATACATCAGTATATTTTCGTTCTTTGTGGTGTGATCATTTGATGGGACTGCGTTGATTCGGATCAACGCAAGTTAAAAACAAACCTAATCTGATGTTGTTGGAACACTTTTCAAAAAGCTGTTATTGCAAGGACGTTCACTTTTGTTTTGCATCGTGATATTCAGTTGGAATATCCTGCTCCTCAGTCGACGAGGCAAGGGCCGAGATCCCTTCACCGGGAGTGACCCCTTGGACAGAAAGTTTGCGTCAGGGCATTAACTTCACTATAGCCGATTACTTTTGCTTTGCATCGTGGTATTCATTTGGAATATCCAGCACCCCATTCTACGGGGAAAGAGCCGAGATCCCTTCACCGGGAGTGACCTCTTTAGTAAAGGTTTTCGTCACTATATTTTTTAAAAGCTATCCGGTTCCTTCAACGATATCAAGTTCATTACGTTAAAGGTTTTCGCCAGAAACCATTCGTAGCCCTCCGTCGTTTCAGACGGGTAGCACGTAGTATTCATGCTATGTTTGTTGACCTTCGTCAAGGCATAGTGTATGGTAGCTGCTTGTTACCTTTCTGTTGCATAGATAGATGCGTTGGTTTGGGACAGTCGTATAGCCTTGTTGACCTTCGTCAAGGGCTTGTACGGGTGGGTTCAAATTAACCTGGACAATGACGGGTGGAACTTGACATGTGACTTATGATTTGTTGACCTTCGTCAAGGTCATAAGAGCATGGGGCAGAAATCACATCGGGAGTTTCAAAAGAACTGAAACTTGCCAGATATGCGCATACCTTCTGGAGTGTGATAGCGTGAGCGGATTCCGTCATGTTATCATGCGGTGATAGTTGGATCCCGATTCCCACTGATGAGTTGGTTTACTCCTCGGGTGTTCCCGACTAATTCTTCTTTTAGGTTTGGAGGAGAATTTGACGGTACAGTGGGAGGTTTCCAGATTAGATAAATTGGTAACCATTCTGATCTAGGTTAGAGTGCACGCTGAGTGTTTCTTTTCTCTCTCTCTTTGGCAGCGACCATTGACCCGACCCTAAGACTATAACTCAGTGACCAAGTTGACCGAACCTTCTTAACACCGGCTGTTGGATTGTCAGAGTTGCAGACCTCATTGCCACTCCCACTTTTACCCTTTTATCCAGGACACCCCGTATTACTACGAACGTCCACTTCCATTGGACAAAACCATCGTATGGTTATATACGAACTCGAAGGAATTTATTCGAGGATGGTTTCAGGTTCTGGAGAAAACGGATAGGACTATTCAGTTGTCTTTTCCTTTTACCTTCTCTCAGGTTGCGAGTACTCCTTGGTTTAGGAGATAGTACACCTATTACGCAAATTGGATAGTCTTCTTCCAAACCATAGGCTGGTGCCGACCGGTAGGGAATGAAGAAAACCAATTAGCATAACGATGGTGTACAGAAGGTATTAAGTTAAGACAAAGCAAGGGATTAGTAAGAGGGCAAAGTAAATTGCGACTGCTATTCATGACCAAACCAAGTATTCCTTCGCCAATCCTAAATCACCTTTGTATTTCTCCAGGACACTCCGTATCACTACGAAGATCCACAGTTTATTGGATACTCCATCGTATGGTTATATACGAACTCGAAAGGAACTTGTTCCAGTTCGGGGATGGATTCTGGTCCAGGAGAAATAGGAATAAGGATTATTCGGATGTCTTTTATCTTCACCTTCTCTCCTTGCGAGTGTTCCTAGGATTAGGACAGTACACCCATTATGCTTATTGGATAGTCTTCTTCCAAACCATAGGCTGGTGCCGAACGGTGGGAAGGAAGAAAAGCATTTGGCCTAAGGGGTGTGCAGAAGGTAAAGACTAAAGATATATAAAGGGATTTGGAGAGGTGGCAAAGAAATATACGGTTACAGTTGTGAATCTGATAATGGAAGAGGCATTACTAGGAATACCAGGATACCCCATCAAAACATTTCAATGTTTCAGCTTCGCTGTGTACTGTTAAAGGAAAACTGATTTCCCGATTAGATACTTAGTCCAGGGTATGTATTTACCAGGTATGATTCTCACATCTGTATGGTTTTACAGATGATGAGTGGGAGTAAGTTATTGGGAATTAGGTGATCATCCTCATTATATCGGAATTCGTTGTAATTGGTGATATTTGAGGAAGTCACCTGGGCTGTTTGCCGGTCGGCAAATATTTGGTTTTGAATATCCGCTGTTATGCACCAATTTCAAAGTGATATATCTGTACGTCTATTTTCATAGAGTGAGATATACCTTTTTGAAATTATGTCTACGGCATTTACCTATATCAGTGGATGATTATGTAGGGAGCATTAAACAGCGGTGTAATTCTTCTTAACCATAAGTACAGTTTTCAACCTACGACACACAGTGAATGAGTTATCAGACTCAAGGGACTTATACAGAGTATTGTATGTTGTCCAGGGTCCATCAGGACAGAGGGGTTGGTCCTCGTACTATATTCGGTTTACTTATGACTTCTCTAGTTTTTAGACAAGTGTTTCGTAGAAACACAGGGTCCGAATTTTGAGAAGTTATAGGTATTTGAATAGAGTAGAGAACTAGGTGTAGCAAGTGTAAGTGCACGGCGGCGCCCCGGCCGTCAATCCGACTCCGGAATGCGGAAGCGGTGAAAAACTAAAATTTTGCGGACTTAGCAAACCGGCACCACCGCACACTAAACACCCGGATCGAACCATTAACTAGTCTAGGCTAACAAGAAGATGGGTTAGAGATATACCGACGATCCAAGTCCTCCGGTCTTCTCGTCATGGTCCCGATCTCCTGCGGAAAAGTCCCGTCTCCTCCTCGTCGCCGGAAGTGCACCACATCGCCTTCTGCGTTTACGGGCTCCCACCTCAATGCCGAGGCAACTCGGGCACGAAGCCGGCTACTCGACGTGCCCAAGATCCGTTGTAGAATATGTGTAGAACCATGTCTCACTTTTTGGGGATTGTGGAATTGCCATTGGTGAAGGAAAAGAGAGCTTGGAGAGAAGTGGGAAAAATGTAGCATACAAAAGTGAGAGTAACATTTTTCCACACACACAAATGAAATGAATCCCATTCCCTTCAAGGAATGGCCGCCCCCCCCCCTTTCATGTGTGATTGGAGAGAGAGAGAGAACAAACAAGGGGGTGGGTGGAAAAAGAGTAATGATGGAGAAACAAATGATCACCACAAAGAAAATAACACTCCAAAGCAACCATCACCACAAAACAAGGGTCAAGCCATCATGACACAACCATGAAGCAAAAAGTCAAGTCAATGGATGGGACAAGTATCATGACATGATAATATGCAAAGACCCCCTCCACAAATGCTTATTTGCAACAATGCAAATAAGCCCTCCTCCACCAATCTTCGGCCAATGAACGGAACAATGGAAATTGGCCGAAACGGAAAGCAAACTGGCAACTCCAGAAAACTGGTCCCGTAATAAATTACAGGAAAACCCCGATACTGTGCATACACACCCGCATCTGTATTTCGACCGAAATACAAATGCAATGAGACAAAATCTACACTGTACTATACTAGGATCCGGCTTATACCAAAAACGGCTAGTAATATCTGTTCGATCCTGATCCGTGCAATACCGCACGTATCTGATCGAACCCTGCCATATAACCATACGGCCTATAGTACAAACTGTCCGATCCTGATCCGTGCAATACCGCACGTATCTGATCGGACCTTGCCATATCTCCATACGGCCTCTACAACCTTTCGCCCGAAAGCTGAGTAACTGAATGTGGGGGACTCTAAAGACTCGTCAACATCTTGGTTGTGGATTTAACCACTAGCACGTCAGAGGTATAAGCCAATACGTAACGGGCTACCAGGTACTGACTAAAAGGGACGTCTGTGAGCGAACTCAGCCTGACTCCCTACTGAGCCTGTCAGTGACAATATCCGTACAGTCCGGTCCGTTCGTCTATGAGTATCGCATGGCGGGCCTAGGGGGTTGGTAAAAGTCAGACCCCCAAAAGCGGTACAAGTCGTGTCGGAGTGTAGCCCAGAACACCCTGAGATACTACTGGAATACCTACCAGTAAATCTCCTTGCCTTGGCCAAGGACTTTGTGTAATGGCTCTCCTAGACACAGCACGACCTCACCCCCAATACCGGGAGAGACGAACCCCTGAAGATACGCTCACTGCCTCCATGTGGCTCGGGACTGTACCCAACTAAAAACTGTTTGCACGACTCCTTTGAGCCGTGGTAGGGTAGTAATCAAAGTACAGTGGGAACTCACACGAGACAAATGACGATCCCCAGCTCGATGAACTAACCTGCACACATGTCACCAGGGAACTGCCATCTGACGTCTGGTATATGACCAACTAGCATGTTCCCGGCGAGTCCTGTCCGGTGTACTCATAACCCAATGAGCACCTGTATACATCTTAGGTGATCCAACTAACACCAGTGGCTTGTGAGACCGGCCACCGCCCCTCGTCGGGGTCTCGACTGTATACACTAGTCTACTAATGGAGTATCGATGCCCGGTCTCGAAACTCCCACGACTAGGGACCTTTTAAGGATAAGCTTATAGACCCTCAGCTCCCACTTATATGATCGCCCTCATACTGCTGGTGGTCAAGCAAGAATCCTAGGGGCTCTATCAACGTGTAATAGCGACGTGTCAGGTCACCTAAAGCAGTACACGATGATAAAGGTAAACCAGATAGCATACTATCATCTCGAGTAAGACTGTCCTACCGGGATAGGTCCTCCCTCAATCATTACAATCACGTACCTGTGACCTAATAATTGACTCTGAGGGCACTATCTCCAACAATCTCCCACTTGCATTCAAGGCTAATTATTGCGATGTCGCATACTCACAGCCCGTGTGATACCGAACACCCAACTCCTCTACTAGTCAGTCTCACAAAGCTCGTTTGCGGAACTATTGCGTTCGAGGAATAGCCTCAGTGAGTGGATCCGGTTAGTTGTTTCTTTCTATGTCTCTCTATATCTCAAATTCGCGGAGAAGGCCATCTCCCGAAAAGAGCAATACCTGTCTCAGAATATGTCTGGATGTCTGATGGGACCTAGCTCATAAATGAACTCCAAATCCAAACTTCTTAGACTGTATCGTCAACTGAACTTAATCAGTATCCTGCGCGCCATGCCTCCCTCAGTATTGCCTTGGACCACCTGTCCAAAATACTGCCCCTCGTCAGAGGGAAAACTATAACTCTGACAACCTCCTTGTCGTCCATGTCACCTTGGAAGCATGGAATGATAACTGTCTCCTGAATGAGGCTGTCGTTATCATATTCCTAGAACATCCACTTATGTTCTAAAACTGCTTCCAACTGTTTCTCCAGGATTGGATTAATGTCAACTTATTGCATCTAGTGCAAGAACAATATCTGGTGTGGTACTTGACATCTTATGATTGACTCAATTGCCTAAGCAAGTGATCTGCCAATCATGCTCATCCCTCTCCCCTTTAGTCTGTAAGACACCTTTAGAGAGGGTGACTCCATTACCTGCAGGTACACTACCGTGCCAGGAGTCGTCCATCCTAAATACTCTTAGAATGCTGTCAAGTACCCTGATTGGGAAACCACCCAAATCTAGATCTAAAACCATAGATCTAGTAACCAGTATGTCTGATATAAAATCCATTTCCTTTGTGGAGAAACAACTGTGTGACGACCAAAATATAACCGATTGTAGTATAGGAGTTTCTTTTCCTACTCTGTGTATATCATCCAAATACCAGGATATCACACCCTACTACCTTCTCAACAGATCCATCCCCTATTCTGATGAAGTCAAACCCATGACTGTCACATCAGAAATAGATGATCTATCTCCGCTACATCTGCTCTAGTCTATAAATAGACATAAGCAACCTGTCCACCAATGCTTCCGCTGCTCCCACTGACTACGACAACCCTCTGGCAGAGTCATATAGACGTACACTTCTAAAACTAGTTTAGAACGACGCTATACTCATCCTCCCGCCTGATCTCGCAGCCTGGAACAACAGCAATGGTAATTATGGGTAAACAAGAACTTCCCTGTCACCGTCCTTGAGGCTACCGTAGTACCTCTCGGGTGCCTGAAGTTACCCACCTCATCTGCGGAGTGGCCAATGGAATGTCAATCCAGATTGAATCTTTAGGTTTCTTATCAAATCTTCAGTAACCGTTTGTGGTTCTGGAATCACTTCCAGTTCTACCATACTCCCACTACTGTTTTCCTGAAAAAATCCATTTTTAATTTAAAACTGTGGCGAGTCAAGAACAATATTGCTATTGATCTTCCAGATGGTAGAAAGTCAACCCGCGTCATAGCCTGGGTCAACCCACAAACAGCCATTACAGAAACGTGCCTTGAGTTGTCCAGTGTCTGGTTTTAAGCATAAACCGGACAACTCCCCGTACCTTAACATCGTTAAGATACGAACTGTTCTATATCCCATATAGGACCAGAGGTACTGATTTAATTGAACCAGATTCAAATCATGCAGCTGTCCCCAGCGCATGTCAACTGAATGGAAGGAGGCCGATCAGCGTTACTCAACTTAGGAATACTTCCAATTATGAGTAACCTGAAAGAGAAGCAAGATCTCTTTAATCATTACTATCAACTGAATACCATACACAAGTATCTACATCTTCGATCACTTTGAAGAATCCCGATACTTGCTATACCTGGTTCTCTACTCTATTCAAATACCTATAACTCCTCAAAACTTAGACCCTGTGTTTCAACGAAACACATGTCTAAGAACTAGAGAAGTTAAAAGTAAACAGAATATAGTATGAGGACCAACCCCTCTGTCCTGATGGACCCTGGACAACATACAATCCTTTGTATAAGTCCCTTGAGTCTGATAACTCATTCACTGTGTGTCGTAGGTTGAAAACTGTACTTATGGTTAAGAAGAATTACACCGCTGTTTAATGCTCCTTACCTAACCATCCACTGATATAGGTAAATGTCGTAGACATAATTTCAGAAAGGTATATCTCACTCTATGAAAATAGACGTACAGATATATCAATTTGAAATTGGTGCATAACAGCGGATATTCAAAACCAAATATTTGCCGACCGGCAAACAGCCCAGGTGATTTCCTCAAATATCACCGATTACAACGAATCCCGATATAATGAGGATAATCACCCAATTCCCAATAACTTACTCCCACTCATCATCTGTAAAACCATACAGATGTGAGAATCGTACCTGGTAAATACATACCCTGGAGCAAGTGTCCAATCGGGAAATCAGTTTTCTTTTAACAGTACACAGCGAACCTGAAACATTGAAATGTTCCGATGGGGTATCCCGGTATTCTTAGTAATGCCTCTACCAGATTCACGACTGTAACCGTATAATCCTTTGCCACCTCTCCAAATCCCTTCATATGTCTTTAGTCTTTACCTTCTGCACACCCCTTTAGGCCAAATGGTTTTCTTCCTTCCCTACCGTTCGGCACCAGCCTATGGTTTGGAAGAAGGCTATCCAAAAAGCATAATGGGTGTACTGTCCTAATCCTAGGATCACTCGCAACACGAGAGAAGGTGAAGATAAAAGATACCTGAATGTACTTTATTCCTATTTCTCCTGAACCTGGATCCATCCCCGAACTGGAACAAGTTCCTTTCGAGTTCGTATATAACCATACGATGGAATATCCAATAAACTGTGGATCTTCGTAGTGATACGGAGTGTCCTGGAGAAATACAAAGGTGATTTTAGGATTGGCGAAGAGATACTTGGTTTGGTCGTGAATATCTGTTGCAATTTACTTTGCCCTCTTACTAATCCCTTGCTTTGTCTTAACCTAATACCTTCTGCACACCATCGTTATGCTAATTGGTTTTCTTCATTCCCTACCGGTCGGCACCTGCCTATGGTTTGGAAGAAGACGATCCAATTTGCGTAATAGGTGTGCTACCCCTAAACCAAGGAGTACTCGTAACCTGAGAGAGGGTAAAAGGAAAAGACAACTGAATAATCCTATCCGTTTTCTCCAGAACCGGAAACCATCCTCGAATAAATCTGTCGAGTTCGTATCTAACCATACGATGGTTTTGTCCAATGGAAGTGGACGTTCGTAGCAATACGGGGTGTCCCGGAGAAAAGGGTAAAAGTAGGAGTGGCAATGAGGTCTGCAACTCTGACAATCCAAAAGCCAGTGTTTAGAAGGTTCGGTCAACTTGGTCACTGAGTCAAAGTCTTAGGGTCGGGTCAATGGTCGCTGCCAAAGAGAGAGAGAAAAGAAACACTCAGCGTGCACTCTAACCTAGATCAGAATGGTCACCAATTTATCTAATCTGGAATCCTCCCACTGTACCTCAAATTCTCCTCCAAACCTGAAAGAAGAATTAGTCGGGGTCACCCGAGGAGTATACTAACTCATCAGTGGGAATCGGGATCCAACTCTCATCGCATGATAACGTGACGGAATCCGCTCACGGTATCACACTCCAGAAGGTATGCGCATATCTGGCAAGTTTCAGTACTTTTGAAACTCCCGATGTGATTTCTGCCCCATGCTCTTATGACCTTGGCGTGAGGTCAAAATATCATAAGTCACATGTCAAGTTCTGCCCATCATTATCCAGGTTAATTTGAATCCACCCGTACATACCCTTGACGTAGGCCAAAATAGTAGTACGACTGTCCCAAACCAACGCATCTATCTATGCAACAGATAAATACCCGGCAGCTACCAAACACTATGCCTTGGCGTGAGGTCAAAATACATAGCTTGAATACTACCGAATATTTAACTGAAATGATGGAGGGCTACGAATGGTTTCTGGCGAAAACCTTTAACGTAATGAACTTGATATCGTTGAAGGAACGGATAGCTTTTTGAAAATATAGTGACGAAAACCGTTGCTAAAGAGGTCACTCCCGGTGAAGGGATCTCGGCTCTTTCCCCGTAGAATGGGGTGCAGGATATTCCAACTGAATACCACGGCGCAAAGCAAAAGTAATCGGCTATAGTGAAGTCAATGCCCTGACGCAAATTTCTGTCCAAGGGGTCACTCCCGGTGAAGGGATCTCGGCCCTTGCCTCGTCGACTGAGGAGCAGGATATTCCAATGAATACCACGATGCAAAACAAAAGTAAACGTCCTTGCAATAACAGCTTTTTGAAAAGTGTTCCAACAACATCAGATTAGGTTTGTTTTTAACTTGCACTGATCCGAATCAATGCAGTCCCATCAATTGATCACACCAAAAAGAACGAAAATATACTGATGTACGTATATGCCATCCGCATTCGCCACTGGGTCCCGTCATTACCCGTTAGGTTAGCTTACTAACGACAGAGCGGGGACTGGACTAGCGCGGATGCAAAACATATACAACATCTACTAATATATATACCAATATATTATATTCGCTCAAGGCGTGAAAGAAATGCAACATCACAGAGAATGAACAGCATTACAGAAACAATATAGATATCTGGGATCCCCGGGTTTCACAGAGCCACTACTGAAACCCGACGTTCCCCTGGTCGTGTGGATAGCCTGTGCAATGAAATCCTAGACCCCTACGGGCGCGGAAAGTCACCCGCCAAAACCTGAAGCGAGGCAGCCCCCTTCAGCAACGTGAATGGACCACCCAGCACTTCACGGAATCCGGTAACTTGGGCACCCCTCCTGGGTCAAACCTGTACCCCCTACGAGTGCGGCGAATAGCCCGCCAATTCTAGAGTGAAGCCCCCTCCGTCTCAATGCCATGAGATGCGGGCCCGTTGCCCTCTAGAACCCGGCTACCCGTGCACCCCTCCGCGGGGTATCCTAGTACAGAAAGTAAAATATACATATACCGGGTACATCGACCGCAACCAGGTCGTGCCCCAAAATAATAATACAGTCAGGCAGTGACGGCAGTCCACATGTCGGACGCTCGCCCCGCAATATCAAATGTACATAATACAACAAAACTGTACTAGCATTGCATCCAGGCTATCCCCCACGACCGATCCGCAACATCACAGCAAATACATAGAACATCAACGTGAAAGTCACGTTCGCAAATCCGTCTAACCGGGCTATAGCAGTTAGACCGGATTTACCGATCGAGTGACATTCACGGTCGCAGATATAATGTAAATACTGTGAAAAATGTGTTTAAAAAATTTCCGATTGATCAAACAATTAACAAGTGGGCCCCAAAGAAAACTGTAGCACTCACAGAAACAATTGGCCCAACTTTAATATTCCAAAACCCATATTTTAATCCCAGAAGGCCTCTGTAAAAAATTGGTGAAGTGATGTGAATAGTGCGCGGCGGAAGGGCCGCACAAATGGGGTTTTCGCGGCGGTTCCGCGCTCCAATTGTGGAGTTACTTCGTCAAATTTTTACAGAACTCTTAGATTTTCCAGTACATCAATATTTTATAACCTGAAAAATTTTTCGAGACCAAAAATTTTCAACAGAAACTGATGCGAACTAAAATGCTATTTTGGAACTTTTTGATCGATCGGAAATGCAAACACATTACACAAAGTTAGACTAAGTTAATGGCGAGGCTCTGATACCACTGTAAGTGCACGGCGGCGCCCCGGCCGTCAATCCGACGCCGGAATGCGGAAGCGGTGAAAAACTAAAATTTTGCGGACTTAGCAAACCGGCACCACCGCACACTAAACACCCGGATCGAACCATTAACTAGTCTAGGCTAACAAGAAGATGGGTTAGAGATATACCGACGATCCAAGTCCTCCGGTATTCTCGTCATGGTCCCGATCTCCTGCGGAAAAGTCCCGTCTCCTCCTCGTCGCCGGAAGTGCACCACATCGCCTTCTGCGTTTACGGGCTCCCACCTCAATGCCGAGGCAACTCGGGCACGAAGCCGGCTACTCGACGTGCCCAAGATCCGTTGTAGAATATGTGTAGAACCATGTCTCACTTTTTGGGGATTGTGGAATTGCCATTGGTGAAGGAAAAGAGAGCTTGGAGAGAAGTGGGAAAAATGTAGCATACAAAAGTGAGAGTAACATTTTTCCACACACACAAATGAAATGAATCCCATTCCCTTCAAGGAATGGCCGGACCCCCCCTTTCATGTGTGATTGGAGAGAGAGAGAGAACAAACAAGGGGGTGGGTGGAAAAAGAGTAATGATGGAGAAACAAATGATCACCACAAAGAAAATAACACTCCAAAGCAACCATCACCACAAAACAAGGGTCAAGCCATCATGACACAACCATGAAGCAAAAAGTCAAGTCAATGGATGGGACAAGTATCATGACATGATAATATGCAAAGACCCCCTCCACAAATGCTTATTTGCAACAATGCAAATAAGCCCTCCTCCACCAATCTTCGGCCAATGAACGGAACAATGGAAATTGGCCGAAACGGAAAGCAAACTGGCAACTCCAGAAAACTGGTCCCGTAATAAATTACAGGAAAACCCCGATACTGTGCATACACACCCGCATCTGTATTTCGACCGAAATACAAATGCAATGAGACAAAATCTACACTGTACTATACTAGGATCCGGCTTATACCAAAAACGGCTAGTAATATCTGTTCGATCCTGATCCGTGCAATACCGCACGTATCTGATCGAACCCTGCCATATAACCATACGGCCTATAGTACAAACTGTCCGATCCTGATCCGTGCAATACCGCACGTATCTGATCGGACCTTGCCATATCTCCATACGGCCTCTACAACCTTTCGCCCGAAAGCTGAGTAACTGAATGTGGGGGACTCTAAAGACTCGTCAACACCTTGGTTGTGGATTTAACCACTAGCACGTCAGAGGTATAAGCCAATACGTAACGGGCTACCAGGTACTGACTAAAAGGGACGTCTGTGAGCGAACTCAGCCTGACTCCCTACCGAGCCTGTCAGTGACAATATCCGTACAGTCCGGTCCGTTCGTCTATGAGTATCGCATGGCGGGCCTAGGGGGTTGGTAAAAGTCAGACCCCCAAAAGCGGTACAAGTCGTGTCGGAGTGTAGCCCAGAACACCCTGAGATACTACTGGAATACCTACCAGTAAATCTCCTTGCCTTGGCCAAGGACTTTGTGTAATGGCTCTCCTAGACACAGCACGACCTCACCCCCAATACCGGGAGAGACGAACCCCTGAAGATACGCTCACTGCCTCCATGTGGCTCGGGACTGTACCCAACTAAAAACTGTTTGCACGACTCCTTTGAGCCGTGGTAGGGTAGTAATCTAAGTACAGTGGGAACTCACACGAGACAAATGACGATCCCCAGGTCGATGAACTAACCTGCACACATGTCACCAGGGAACTGCCATCTGACGTCTGGTATATGACCAACTAGCATGTTCCCGGCGAGTCCTGTCCGGTGTACTCATAACCCAATGAGCACCTGTATACATCTTAGGTGATCCAACTAACACCAGTGGCTTGTGAGACCGGCCACCGCCCCTCGTCGGGGTCTCGACTGTATACACTAGTCTACTAATGGAGTATCGATGCCCGGTCTCGAAACTCCCACGACTAGGGACCTTTTAAGGATAAGCTTATAGACCCTCAGCTCCCACTTATATGATCGCCCTCATACTGCTGGTGGTCAAGCAAGAATCCTAGGGGCTCTATCAACGTGTAATAGCGACGTGTCAGGTCACCTAAAGCAGTACACGATGATAAAGGTAAACCAGATAGCATACTATCATCTCGAGTAAGACTGTCCTACCGGGATAGGTCCTCCCTCAATCATTACAATCACGTACCTGTGACCTAATAATTGACTCTGAGGGCACTATCTCCAACAGCAAGTATCGGGATTCTTCAAAGAGATCGAAGATGTAGATACTTGTGAATGGTATTCAGTTGATAGTAATGATAAAGAGATCTTGATTCTCTTTCAGGTTACTCATAATTGGAAGCATTCCTAAGTTGAGTAACGCTGATCGGCCTCCTTCCATTTAGTTAACATGCACTGGAGACAGTTGCATGATTTGGATCTGGTTCAATTAAATCAGTGCCTCTGTTTCTATATTGGATATAGAACAGTTCATATCTTAACGATGTTAAGGTACGGGGAGTTGTCCGGTTTATGCTTAAAACCAGACTCTGGATAACTCAAGGCACATTTCTGTAATGGCTGTTTGTGGGTTGACCCAGGCTATGACGAGGGTTGATTTTCTACCATCTGGACGAACAATAGCAATATTGTTCTAGACTCGCCACAGTTTTAATAAAATTGGATTTTTTTCAGAAAACAGTAGTGGGAGTATGGTAGAACTGGAAGTGATTCCAGAACCACAAACGATTACTGAAGATTTGATAAGTAACCTAAAGATTCAATCTGGTTTGACATTCCATTGGCCACTCCGCAGATAAGGTAGGTAACTTCAGGCACCCGAGAGGTACTCCGGTAGCCTCAAGGACGGTGACATGGAGGTTCTTGTTTACCCACACTTGCCATTGCTGTTGTTCCAGACTGTGAGACCCGGCAGGAGGATGAGTATAGCGTCATTCTGAACTCGCTTCAGAAGTGTACGTGTATATGACTCTGCCAAAGGGTTGTCGTAGTCAGTGGGAGCAGCGGAAGCATTGGTGGACAGGTAGCTTATGTCTATTTATAGACTAAAGCAGATATAGCGGAGATAGATCATCTATTTCTGACGTGACAGTCATGGGTTTGACTTCATCAGAATAGGGGATGGATCTGTTGAGAAGGTAGTAGGGTGTGATATCCTGGTATTTGAATGACATACACGGAATAGGAAGTGATATTCCTATACTACGATCGGTTATACTTTGGTCGTCACACAGAGGTTTCTCCACAAAGGAAATGGATTTTATATCTGACATACTGGTTACTAGATCTATGGTTTTAGATCTAGATTTGGGTAGTCTCCCAATCTGGGTACTTAGACAGCATTCTAAGGGTATTTAGAATGGACGACTCCATGCACGGTAGTCTACCTGCAGAAGATGGAGTCACCCTCTCTAAAGGTGTCTTACAGACTAAAGGGGAGAGGGATGTGCATGATTGGCAGATCACTTGCTCAGGCAATTGAGTCAATCATGAGATGTCAAGTACCACACCAGATATTGTTCTTGCACTAGATGCAATAAGTTGATATTGATCCAATCCTGGAGAAGCAGTCGGAAGCAGTTTTAGAACATAAGTGGATGTTCTAGGGATATGATAACGACAGCCTCATTCGGGAGACAGTTATCATTCCAGGCTTCCAAGGTGACCTGGACGACAAGGAGGTTGTCAGAGTTATAATTTTCCTTCTGACGAGGGACAGTATTTTGGACAGTTGGTCCAAGGCAATACTGAGGGAGGCATGGCGCAGGATACTGATTAAGTTCAGTTGACGATACAGTCTAAGAAGTTTGGATTTGGAGTTCATTTATGAGCTAGGTCCCATCAGACATCCAGACATTCTAAGACAGGTATTGCTCATTTCGGGAGATGGCTTTCTCCGCGAACTTGAGATATAGAGAGACATAGAAAGAAACATCAAAGCGGATCCACTCACTGAGGCTATTCCTCGAACGCAATAGTTTCGCAAACAAGATTTTGTGAGGCTGATTAGTAGAGGAGTTGGGTGTTCGGTATCACACGGGCTGTGAGTATGCGACATCGCAATAAATAGCCTTGAGTGCAAGTGGGAGATTGTTGGAGACAGTGCCCTCAGAGTCAATTATTGGATCACAGGCACGTGATTGTAATGATTGAGGGAGGACCTATCCCGATAGGACAATCTTACAAGAGATGATAGTATGCTATCTGATTTACCTTTATCATCGTGTACTGTTTTAAGTGACCTTACAGGTTGCGATTACACGTTGGTAGAGCCCCTAGGATTCTTGCTTGACCACAAGCAGTATGAGGGCGATCATATACGTGGGAGCTGGCAGTCTATAAGCATATCCTTAAATGGTCCCTAGTCATGAGAGTTTCGAGACAGGGCATCGATACTCCAGAGTAGACTAGTGTATACAGTCGAGACCCCGACGAGGGGCGGTGGCCGGTCTCACAAGCCACTGGTGTCAGTTGGTTCACCTAAGATGTATACAGGTGCTTATTGGGTTATGAGTACACCGGACAGGACTCGCCGGGAATATGCTAGTTGGTCATATACCAGACGTCAGATGGCAGTTCCCAGGTGACATGTGTACAGGTTAGTTCATCGACCTGAGGATCGTCATTTGTCTTGTGTGAGTTCCCACTGTACTTTGATTACTACCCTACCACGGCTCAAAGGAGTCGTGCAAACAGGTTTTAGTTGGGTACATTCCCGAGCCACATGGAGGCAGTGAGCGCATCTTCAGGGGTTCGTCTCTCCCGGTATTAGGGGTGAGCTCGCGCTGTGTCTAGGAGAGCCATTACATGAAGCCCTTGTTAGTGTTTATGCCCTAGAAGGCCATTACTGAATCATACTAGTTTGTATATTACTTAATGGAAGCTTGGGATATTCACATGTATATAACAGTCTTGCTAAACATGGTAGTATGCTACTTGGTTTTTCTATCTTAATATGTGAGTATACGTATTGATAGAGCTCTTAGGATCTTGCTTGACTACCGGCGTTGTGATGGCAGTCACACTAGTGGGGGCTGGGTAGTCTACAAGCACATCCTTATTCAGGTCCCTATTCGTTGGATTATCGAGACAGGGCATCGATACTCCGGAGTAGACTAGTGTGTACGCTTCTCATCCCAGTTGGGGAGATGGTCTGTCCCACAGCTGTCAGTACGTCGTACTGGAGATAGTATGCAGGTGCTCGTTAGGTTACGGGTACACCGGACAGGACTCACAGGGAACTGTTGGTTGGTTTTATACCAGTCGTCAGTGAACAGTTCCCAGGTGACATGAGTACAGCATAGTCCGCAGACTTGACACTGCTACTTCGCCTCGAGTGTGTCCCACTGTTCTTAGATTGCTACCCTACCACGGCTCAAAGGAGTCGTGCAAACAGGTAGCAGTTGGGTGCAGTCCCGAGCACTTGGAGGCAGTGGCGGTTAGACAGGATTCGTCTCTCCCGGTATTGGGAGTTGATATCGCGCTGTGTCAGAGAGCCATTACGCAAAGTCCCTGGCCAGAGCAAGCGAGATTTGCTGGTAGGTTCCAGTAGTTTCTCAGGGTGTAATGGGCTTCGCTCCGACACGACTTATACCGCTATTAGGGGACTGACGCTTGCCGCCCCCCTAGGCCCGATATGCGATAGTCTAAGACGAACGGACCGGACTGTACGGAGATTGTCACATCAGACTCAGTAGGAGTTCGGATGGGTTTCCTCATCGGCCTTCTTATCGACATCTACCTGGGGACCGTTACGTACAGCTAGTGCCGCTTGCGGTCTGTGGTTAAACCCACTGCCAGCGTAGTAGTCGAGTCTCTAGAGTCCCACACAGAGAGTTTCCCTACTCCAGGCGAAACGATATAGAGGTCGTATGGTTTTACGATAAGGGTTCGGACGCATACGTGTGTTTACGCACGTACGACTTTCGGACAGTTTTTACCAGTCGGCTTTGGTTTAATCCAGTTACTGGTATCCGGTTATTGGATTTATACAGTCTAAAGTTTTTCCGTATTTTTGAGGAAAGGAGGGGCGTTCTCGTAATTGCGCGAGAAGCTTCTAGAAGATGGTGACTAAGGAGGTTTAGGTAGCATATGCAATGAATGTGATTAGTGAGTCATATGGACGATTCATCCATGTCATTAATGCATGATAAATGCTTAATGACTCATGGAGTGAATCATCACTAGATATTATCAAGCATGGTTGCTAAATTCATTTATTATTCTTTTCTTGATAAAAAGAAATGCTTGATATATATCATGTTATCTCACTATTCTCATTTCATTATCTTTATCATCTTCTCTCTCCTCAAGCTCTCCCTCTTCAAACACTAATCCTCCCCTCTCATGAGTTGAGTACAAGGATTAGTAAGACTACTTAATCCATAACCCTCTCTATATTACACCTAGCTTCTTTGATTAGCACTTAAATAAGTTTAGTTGCCTCAAGTTTAGAGGCTAAGCTTAGAGTAAAGCTCTCGGGTGGATCGTCTACTACTTCGAGAAGGCCGAGGAGGAGGTGGAGTTCGCAAAGACGAAGGACACGATTCGTGGGTGGATCGTCTACTACTTCGAGAAGGCCGAGGAGGAGGTGGAGTTCGCAAAGACGAAGGACACGATTCGTTAGGTATAATCCCTAAACATAGTAGCATAGAAACTCTATGTTTTAAGTTAGTTATCGTTTAGCTTCGATTCAAGCGGTTAGTCGATGTTTGTTCACTAAACAAGTTCGTTTTTGAAAATTCCGCCTCCCCACAAGTACTGGGGTGTTGTACATCGACTTACAGTGGTATCATAGCCTCGCTAAACAATAAATAACTTATTTGCAAATTTGTATGAATTTCGAACGGAAAAAACGAAACCGGAAAAGCCCGAAAATATCAGTTTCTGTCGATTTTTAAATGAAGTCCAAAAATTTTTCAGGGATGTTCAGAAAGCTTAAAATGACATTATTAGAACACACAAAAAATTTGGTCCCCTGAATCGCCTACGGCGCCGCGGAACCGCGGCGGATAGCACCGATCCGCCGCGCTTCCGCCGCCGAGTTGACGATTTAGGGACCCATTTTTCTTGTGATGGTTCTCTGTGATATTTGGGATTTTCTGGTAATTTTTAATTTTGCTCAGGTTTCAAGTTTACAGAGAAGTATTGGAGCAATTTTAAATGTATTTAATCGATCGAAATTATACAGTATTTGCTTATTGGATTATATCTGTGTTTGTATAATGTGTTCGTAAACCTCCCCTAACTGCTAGTATGTCGGTTGGCAAGGGGTTGCCCATTTCTGTAATGGTTTTTACTGTTTGTGGATATGAACTGTGTTGGACTGTTGTGATGATTAGCCGGGGTTATGTGATTGGTTATTATTTAATTCATTTGATGTAAATGTAATTTGTTGTAATATTATTTTGCGGGGCACATCCAGGTTGCGGTTGTAGCCACCGTTGTATTATTTCATTTTACTGTTTTTGCTCCTAGGACAGACCCAAGGTGGGGTGCACAAACTGCCGGGCGGGTAGTTTGCCGTACCCGTTGGGGTCTTGGGTGGGGTAATGGCTATTCATCACAACTGTGTAATCCGTCTTTTGTTGCAGGCTCAAAACAAACACGGATTGCTTGCAAATCCAATAAAGTTCATCTATGATCTGGAATGCCTATTATTGCGTCTGACGAATGTACAATATCTATATATGATAGCTATTTAGACGTCACTTATGTTTTACACCCGCGCTAGCCCAGCCCCCGCTCTGTCGTTAGTTAAGTAACCTAACGGGTGATGACGGGACCCCGTGGCGAATGCGGATGGCATAAGAGGACGTTGTATTTTCGTTGTTTTCTGCAATGATAGGTTAATGATGGGACGCATTATCTATAATGCAAAGAAAAACAAACCAAAGTTTAAATCGTTGGAACAATTTAAAAGAAACCACTCGGTTAATTTGAAAAACAGATATTTTTTAAATGCGGAGACTTAACCACTCCTTTTAAAAGCTATCAGGTTCCTTCGGTTATATCAAGTTCACTACGTTCACGGTTTCGCCAAAACCATTCGTAGCCCTCCGTCATTTCATCTGGGTATTCAGTAGTATTCAAGCTATGTATTTTGACCAACGCCAAGGCATAGTGTTTGGTAGCTGCTGGGTATTCATTTGTTGCATAGATAGATGAGTTAGTTTGGGACAGTCGTATGATCATTTTGGCCAACGTCAAGGATATGTACGGATGTGTTCAAATTAATAAGATAATGATGGGTAGAACTTGACATGTGACTTATGATATTTTGACCAACGCCAAGGTCATAAGAGCAAAAAATATATATCGGGAATTTCTAAAGAAACTGAAATTTGCAAAGAGATGCATACCATTTGGAGTTTGATGAATGTTAGTAGGATTCCTTCAACATTATCATACGATGATATTTGGATCCCGATCCTACTGTGAGTATATGCTACTTATCAGGATATTCGTCACTTAACGATCAATGCTATAAACCAAGTAGGTGTCCAGAAAAGTGTCAGCGCGGTTACGCCCCCAGAGAAAAGAGGTTATTTAATTAAGGAACTTCGCGAAAGCGTTGGAAAACCTCCCTCGAAGTATCGACACTGGCCTGGCTGAACGGTTAAGCAAGTATTGTACGGTGAGAACAGTCCTGGCTAATTCTTCTTTTATGGTTTGAGGAAGGATTCGAGAAACAGTGGGAGCCATCCAGTTTAGATAAACTAAAAACCACTCTAAACTTGCAAGAGCATCATGCTAAAGAGTTTTCTTCTCTCTCTCCTAATTGCAGCGACCCTGAAAATGACTGGACTTAAGTTACTTTTAGAGAAAAATATACTGACAGGGCCAAACTATAAAGATTGGCTGCGGAATGTCAAAATGGCTTTGACCTATGACAAATTGGGGTACATCCTCACCGCTACGGCACCTGGTGTCCCTGGTCCCAAATCCAGCAATGCGGATAAGGAAATCCGCAAAACCTGGGATTTAGATTGTGCGAAAGCCAAGTGCATCGTGCTTGCCTCAATGAACAATGAACATCAGAGGAGGCACGAGGATATGACCCTAGATGGCATATTTCTCCATGCAAAGGAACTTTATGGAGAGCAAACTCGTATAGCAAGATACGAGACCTCTAAGAACTTGTTTCGAGCGAGGTTGGCTGTCGGGTCATCGGTAGGAGAACATGTCCTAAAGATGATCGGCTATATTGAAGAGCTCGCAGACCTTGGGACGACTTTGGATAATGAGCTATATACAGACCTTATTCTCCAGTCCCTTCCTCCCACCTACGCCCAGTTTATCCTGAACTTCAACCTTCAAGGAAAAGAAGTTGAACTTCCGGAACTCCTGAACATGTTAAGGAGTGCAGAGGGCACCTTGCAGAAGGCAAGGGAAACACCCGCTATGTTTGTTGGCGGTGCATCTTCTTCCGGGTCCAAGGCTAGGGCCAAAGGAAGGAAGAAGAAGGCCGTCCCCAGACCTAGAGGAGGTGTTAGTAAGGTGGGAGGGAAGGGAAAGAAAAAGTTTGCGGTACCGGTAGTGGGCCAGGATGAGTGCTTCCATTGTCACAGGAAAGGGCACTGGAAGAAGGATTGCAAGGCGTGGAACGCCAAGAACCAGGAACCGAAGCAAGCTGTGGCTTCGACTTCAGGTGTGTTTGTAATTGAGAATTGTCTGTCGATCAACTCTACTTCCTGGGTATTGGATACCGGATCAGGATCTTATATTTGCAATTCATTGCAGGCACTGAGAAACCGTAGAGTGCTGAAGGAAGGTGATGTGACCCTAAAGGTTGCTAACGGAGCTAGCGTGGGAGCTGCGTCCGTCGGGGATTATCACCTAGGATTGACGAGTGGACACATTTTGGTTTTACATAACTGTTATTTTGTACCAAGCTTAACGTGTAATATCATATCAGTTTCCTTGTTATCAAATAAAGGTTATGATTTCATGTTTGTAAGAGATGTTGTTAACATCCACCTTAATCATGGTTTGATTGGGTCCGGTACTCTAAATAACGGTATATATGTTTTAAACCAACTCCAAATTTTCAATGTCCAGAACACACTAAAAAGAAAGTCTCCAGATTTAAATAAAGCTTTCTTATGGTATTGTAGACTGGGTCACATCAATGAGAGAAGGTTGACTAAGTTGCATAGAGAAGGATATTTGGACTCGTTCGAATATCAAACTTGTGACACTTGTCAATCTTGTCTCAAAGGAAAGATGACAAAGACTCCATTCACTGGACAAGGAGTAAGAGAGAGCGAGCTCTTAGGACTCATACACAGCGATGTATGTGGTCCATTGTCTACACATGCAAGAGGTGGTTTTTCCTATTTCATTACTTTCACGGATGATTACTCAAGATACGGATTCATTTATCTGATGAAACATAAATCCGAGGCTTTTGAGAAATTCCAAGAGTATAAGAATGAAATAGAAAACCAAACCGGCAAAAGTATCAAGACACTTAGATCTGATCGAGGTGGTGAATACTTGAGTGCCGAGTTCCTAGGTTACTTAAAAGAGAAAGGAATTCTCTCTCAGCTTACTCCTCTATACACTCCACAGCATAACGGTGTATCGGAGAGACGGAATCGAACCCTATTGGATATGGTACGATCCATGATGAGTAATGCTGAGTTACCGCGATCTTTCTGGGGTTATGCGCTAGAATCAGCGGCATATCTTTTGAACATGGTTCCTACCAAGACTGTGCCTACCACGCCATATCAGATGTGGAGTGGGAAGAAACCCTATCTTCAGTATCTGAAAATATGGGGATGTCCAGCTTTTGTTAAAAAGCAGCATGTGGACAAGCTCGAGGCATGATCAGTAAAGTGTCAGTTTGTGGGATATCCAAAGAACTCCAAGGGGTATCTATTCTATTACGCAGAGGAACAAAAGGTGTTTGTTTCTCGTAATGCCCATTTTCTAGAATATCAGTTTTTAGAAAAGGAAATAAGTGGGAGCGAAATAGAACTGGAAGAAATTCCAGAACCACAAACTGCTACTGAAAGTTTGGTAGAACCGATAGTTCAAGAAGAACAGGACATTCCCGCACCCCTCCGCAGAAGTAGTAGGCCGTCTCATCCGCCTGAGAGATACTACGGTTTTCTCATAGATGGGGATAGAGAGGATTGGATCATAGATGATGATGAACCTACTGACTTCCAGCAGGCCATCCAGAGCAGCGACTCGGTACGATGGCTAGATGCAATGCGGACCGAAATGGAGTCCATGTACACCAACAAAGTATGGACTTTGGACTTTGCTCCAGATGGGGTAAAACCCATAGGATGCAAATGGATCTTCAAGAAAAAGATTGGTGTAGATGGACAGGTGGAAACCTATAAGGCTAGACTTGTTGCAAAGGGTTTTCGTCAAAGACCTGGTTTGGACTATGACGAAACTTTTTCTCCAGTGGCTATGCTCAAATCCATTCGGGTCCTTCTTGCTATTGCTGCCTTCCATGATTATGAAATCTGGCAGATGGACGTAAAGACGGCTTTTCTGAATGGAAATTTAGAAGAGTGCGTCTGTATGAATCAGCCAGAAGGTTTCAATCAGAGTGGGAGCAGCGGGAAAGTATGCAAGCTGCTTAAGTCCATTTATGGACTAAAGCAGGCATCGCGGAGTTGGAACATCTGTTTTGATGAGACAGTCAAAGAATATGACTTTATCAAAAATCCAGATGAACCGTGTATATATAGTAAAGTTGTAGCCAGAAGTGTCGTATTCCTCGTCTTGTACGTGGATGACATTCTATTGATAGGAAATGACATTCCTATGCTACAATCTGTCAAAGGATTCTTGTCACACAGGTTCTCCATGAAAGACCTGGGTGATGCCTCTTACATTCTGGGGATCCGGATCTATCGTGATAGATCCAAGAGGATGTTGGGACTTTCGCAGTCCAGGTACATCGACACTGTACTCAAAAGATTCAGTATGGAAGATTCTAAGCGCGGTAATCTACCGGCTTGTCACGGAATCACCCTCTCCAAAGAGATGTCTCCCAAGACTGATTTGGAAAGGGAACGCATGTCTATTATACCCTATACTTCTGCGGTAGGCTCTATAATGTATGCGATGTTGTGTACCAGACCAGATGTAGCTTACGCACTGAGCGTGGTAAGCCGGTATCAGTCAGACCCAGGGGAGAAGCACTGGATAGCAGTAAAGAACATTCTCAAGTACCTGAGAAGGACTAAGGAGATGTTCTTGGTTTACGGCGGAAAAGACCTCAGGTTGGAGGCCTTTGCTGATTCCGGCTTTCAGAGTGATAAGGACGATTCCAAGTCCATGTCGGGTTATGTCTTTACCCTCAATGGAGGGGCGGTGTGCTGGAAGAGCTCCAAGCAGGACACCGTTGCTGACTCGACGATGGAAGCGGAGTATATAGCTGCTTGCGATGCCGCAAAAGAAGCAGTCTGGATGAAGAAGTTCCTAACAGAACTTCAGGTGGTTCCTACCATTGTTGATCCAATACCTCTGTATTGCGACAACAACGGAGCTATAGCTTTAGCGAAGGAACCAAGGTCCCATCAGAAGTCCAGACACATCTTAAGGCGGTATCACCTGATCAGGGAGATCATTGATCGTCAGGAGATCGAGGTTCGGAGAGTTGCTTCTGAAGAGAACATTGCTGATCCATTCACGAAGGCCCTACCTCAGATTCAGTTCGAGAGGCTACTCGAGATCATCGGTCTGCGATACGCCAGTACATGGCCCTAGTGCAAGTGGGAGATTGTTAGTGTTTATGCCCTAGAAGGCCATTACTGTATCATACTAGTTTCTATATTACTTAATAGAAGCTTGGGATATTCACATATATATAACAGTCTTGCTAAACATGGTAGTATGCTACTTGGTTTTTCTATCTTAATATATGAGTATACGTATTGATAGAGCTCTTAGGATCTTGCTTGACTACCGGCGTTGTGATGGCAGTCACACTAGTGGGGGCTGGGTAGTCTACAAGCACATCCTTATTCAGGTCCCTAGTCGTTGGATTATCGAGACAGGGCATCGATACTCCGGAGTAGACTAGTGTGTACGCTTCTCATCCCAGTTGGGGAGATGGTCTGTCCCACAGCCGTCAGTACGTCGTACTGGAGATAGTATGCAGGTGCTCGTTAGGTTACGGGTACACCGGACAGGACTCACAGGGAACTGTTGGTTGGTTTTATACCAGTCGTCAGTGAACAGTTCCCAGGTGATATGAGTACAGCATAGTCCGCAGACTTGACACTGCTACTTCGCCTCGAGTGTGTCCCACTGTTCTTAGATTGCTACCCTACCACGGCTCAAAGGAGTCGTGCAAACAGGTAGCAGTTGGGTGCAGTCCCGAGCACTTGGAGGCAGTGGCTGTTAGACAGGATTCGTCTCTCCCGGTATTGGGAGTTGATATCGCGCTGTGTCAGAGAGCCATTACGCAAAGTCCCTGGCCAGGGCAAGCGAGATTTGCTGGTAGGTTCCAGTAGTTTCTCAGGGTGTAATGGGCTTCGCTCCGACACGACTTACACCGCTATTAGGGGAATGACGCTTGCCGCCCCCCTAGGCCCGATATGCGATAGTCTAAGACGAACGGACCGGACTGTACGGAGATTGTCACATCAGACTCAGTAGGAGTTCGGATGGGTTTCCTCATCGGCCTTCTTATCGACATCTACCTGGGGACCGTTACGTACAGCTAGTGCCGCTTGCGGTCTATGGTTAAACCCACTGCCAGCGTAGTAGTCGAGTCTCTAGAGTCCCACACAGAGAGTTTCCCTACTCCAGGCGAAACGATATAGAGGTCGTATGGTTTTACGACAAGGGTTCGGACGCATACGTGTGTTTACGCACGTACGACTTTCGGACAGTTTTTACCAGTCGGCTTTGGTTTAAGCCAGTTACTGGTATCCGGTTATTGGATTTATATAGTCTAAAGTTTTTCCGTATTTTTGCGGAAAGGAGGGGCGTTCTCGTAATTGCGCGAGAAGCTTCTAGAAGATGGTGACTAAGGAGATTTAGGTGGCATATGCAATGAATGTGATTAGTGAGTCATATGGATGATTCATCCATGTCATTAATGCATGATAAATGCTTAATGACTCATGGAGTGAATCATCACTAGATATTATCAAGCATGGTTGCTAAATTCATTTATTATTCTTTTCTTGATAAAAAGAAATGCTTGATATATATCATGTTATCTCACTATTCTCATTTCATTATCTTTATCATCTTCTCTCTCCTCAAGCTCTCCCTCTTCAAACACTAATCCTCCCCTCTCATGAGTTGAGTACAAGGATTAGTAAGACTACTTAATCCATAACCCTCTCTATATTACACCTAGCTTCTTTCATTAGCACTTAAAGAAGTTTAGTTGCCTCAAATTTAGAGGCTAAGCTTGGAGTAAAGCTCTCGGGTGGATCGTCTACTACTTCGAGAAGGCCGAGGAGGAGGTGGAGTTCGCAAAGACGAAGGACACGATTCGTTAGGTATAATCCCTAAACATAGTAGCATAGAAACTCTATGTTTTAAGTTAGTTATCGTTTAGCTTCGATTCAAGCGGTTAGTCGATGTTTGTTCACTAAACAAGTTCGTTTTTGAAAATTCCGCCTCCCCACAAGTACTGGGGTGTTGTACATCGACTTACAGCCCTCGGCCGAGGCAAGGAGATATACTGGTAGGTATTCCAGTAGTATCTCAGGGTGTTCTGGGCTACACTCCGACACGACTTGTACCGCTTTTGGCGGTCTGACTTTTACCAACCCCGTAGGCCCGCCATGCGATGCTCATAGACGAACGGACCGGACTGTATGGATATTGTCACTGACAGGCTCAGTAGGGTTGTCAGGCTGAGTTCGCTCACAGACGTCCCTTTTAGTCAATACCTGGTAGCCCGTTACGTTTTGGCTTATACCTCTGACGTGCTAGTGGTTAAATCCACAACCAAGGTGTTGACGAGTCTTTAGAGTCCCCCACATTCAGTTACTCAGCTTTCGGGCGAAAAGTTGTAGAGGCCGTATGGAGATATGGCAAGGTCCGATCAGATACGTGCGGTATTACACGGATCAGGATCGGACAGTTTGTACTATAGGCCGTATGGATATATGGCAGGGTTCGATCAGATACGTGCGGTATTGCACGGATCAGGATCGGACAGATTTTACTGGCCGGCTTTGGTTTAAGCCGGATCCTAGTATAGTACAGTATAGATTTTGTCTCATTGCATTTGTATTTCGGTCGGAATACAAATACGGGTGTGTATGCACAGTATCGGGGTTTTCCTGTAATTTATTACGGGACCAGTTTTATGGAGTTGCCAGTTTGCTTTTCGTTTCGGCCATATTTCTTTGTATCGTTCATTGGCCGAAGATTGGTGGAGGAGGGCTTATTTGCATTGTTACAAATAAGTATTTGTGGAGGGGGTCTTTGCATATTGTTTTATCATGACAACTCTTCTTTGACCTTTTGACTTCATGATGGTTCATGATGGGTGGACCATACCTTGACTTTGTGTTGATGATGGGAGATGATTTGGTTGTTGAGTGTTGGCATTTCTTGGTAATCATGTTCTTTCATGATCACATTTGATTCGTCTCTCTCTCTCTTGCATGATATGAGTTTGGCTCCCATTATTTTTGGTCACTCTCTCATTCTCACCCTCCCCTCATTGTCATGGTCGGCCACCTATGTGCATGGGCTGTCCAAATTTTTGGGGTGTGGAATTTTGTTCATTTCATGCTCCAAAAATCCCCTAGTTCCTCCAGATAATTCTTGTATCATCCCACCACCAAAAATGGCACCTCTATGAATCCCAAAGTGAGACTTGAGTACTACACATTCTACAGCAAATCATGGGCACGTCGACTAGCCAGCTACGTGCCCGAGTTGCCTCGGCATTGAGGTGGGAGCCCGTAAAAGAAGTAGGCGATGTGGTGCACTTCCGGCGACGAGGTGGAGAAAGGACATTCCGCGGGAGATCGGGACGACGATGAGAAGACCAGAGGACTTGGATCAGTCGGTATATCTCTCTTCCCTATCTTGTAGTTAGCTATGACTAGTTAATGGTTCGATCCGGGGTTTAGTGCGCGGCGGTTTGCCAATTCATGAAAAATTAAAGTTTATCACCGCTTCCGCATTTGGCCGTCGGATTGACGGCCGGGGCGCCGCCGTGCACTTACAGTCTACACATGCCAGGAACGGTTCCTCATACTTTATTACATTCACTGACGATCTCTCAAGATACGGACATGTGTTCTGTTGAAACACAAGTCTGAAGGATTTAAGAAATTCAGAGAATATAAGAATGAAGTAGAGAACCAAACGGGTAAAAGTATTAAAAACCTATGATTTGATCGAGGAGGAGAATACTTGAGCAATGAGTTCCTGGACTATCTAAAAGAGAATGGGATTCTCTCTCAGCTTACTCCTCCTTATACACCACAGCACAACGGTGTATCAGAGTGGAGAAATCGCACCCTATTAGATATGGTGCACTCTATGATGAGCACTGCTGAGTTGTCTATTTCCTTTTGGGGGTATGCGCTTGAGACAGCCATATACCTATTGAATAGAATTCTAACCAAATCGGTGCCTACCACTCTATATGAGATATGGAATGGGAAGAGACCATCTCTTAAACGAGTTAAGATATGGGGTTGTCCGGCCTATGTTAAAAAGCAAAATCCGGACAAGCTCGAGGCAAGATCAATTCTTTGCAAGTTTGTGGGATATCCAAGCAATTCGTATGGATATCTATTCTACTAAGGTGAACAACAAAAGGTGTTTGTTGCTCAACATGCCACCTTTTTAGAAAAGGAATTTCTTGTTAAAGAAATTAGTGGCGAAGAGGTAGAACTGGAAGAAGTTCCAGCACCACAAACTACAACTGATGATTTATTGGAACCGGAGCATTCAGTAGTACCCGACGAACCCCAGCCTCTCCGCCGATCTAGTAGGGTTCCTTATCCACATGAGAGATAATATGGTTTTCTCATAGATGGTGGGAGCGAGGATTGCATCATGGAAGATGATGGCCCGACTAGCTTCGAGCAGGCCATCACAAGTGGAGACTCTGTGAAATGGCTGGATGCAATGCGATCTGAGATGGAATCCATGTACACAAACAAATTAGAGACTTTGGAAGTTGCTCCTGAAGGGGTAAAACCCATTGGGAGCAAATGGATCTTTAAGAAGAAACTTGGTGTAGATGGAAAAGTTGAGACTTTCAAGGCTAGACTTGTTGCAAAGAGTTATGATGAAACCTTTTCTCCAGTGGCTATGCTTAAGTCCATCCGGATCCTACCTGCTATTGCTGCATACCATGACTATGAAATCTGGCAGATGGATATTAAGACCGCCTTTCTAAATGGTGATTTAGCGGAGTGCGTGTACATGACTCAGCCAGAGGGCTTCGTAGATAGTGGGAGCAGTGGAAAGGTGTACAAGATGCTTAAATCCATCTACGGGTTAAAGCAGGCATCACGGAGTTAGAACATCTGTTTTGATGTAGTAGTCAAAGAGTTTGACTTCATCAAGAACGTAGATGAACCTTGTATCTACAAGAAGGTTGCAGAGAGTAAGGTTGTCTTCCTCGTATTGTACGTGGATGATATACTCTTGATAGGAAATGATGTTCCTATGCTGCACTTGGTCAAGCTCTTCTTATCACATAGATTCCCAATGAAAGATCTAGATGATGCCTCCTGCATTTTGGGAATTAAGATCTATAGAGATCGATCTAAAAGGATACTGGGATTGTCCCAATCCAGGTACATTGACACCGTACTAAAGAGGTTTAGTATGGAAGAATCCAAGCGTGATAACCAACCCACGATCTCTGGACTCACTCTCTCCAAAGAGATGTCTCCTAATCCTGATTTGGAGAGAGCTCACATACAAAGGATACCCTATGCTTCGGCAGTAGGCTCTATCATGTACGCGATGCTATGTACCAGACCCGATGTTGCATACTCACTAAGTGTGGTGAGTAGGTATCAGGCAGATCCAGGAGAGAGTCACTGGACAGCTGTGAAGAACATTCTCAAGTACTTGAGAAGGACTAAGGAGATGTTCTTGGTGTATGGTAACGGAGAACTCCAGGTGGAGTCCTTTACCGATTCGAGCTTCCAAAGTGATAAGTACAACTCTAAGTCGCACTCGGGATTTGTCTTTACCCTAAATGGAAGGGCGGTTTGTTAGGAGAGTTCCAAGCAAGAAACCATGGCAGACTCGACGATGGAGGACGAATACATCGCTGCCAACGATGCTGCCAAAGAGGCTGTCTGGATGAAGAAGTTCATCACTGAACTTGGTGTAGTTCTATTGAGCATCCAATACCTTTGTATTGTGATAACAATGGAGCTGTGGCTTTGGACAAGGAACCCAGGTCCCATCAGAAGTCCATACATATTCTGAGGCGGTATCATCTGATCCGGGAGATAGTTGATCGCTGCAAGATCGAGGTCAGGAGAGTTGACACGAAGGACAACACTGCGGATCCACTCACGAAGGCCATACCCTAGATACAATTTGAGAGACTTTTCGAGATGTTGGGTATGTGATACTACAACAGCTGGTCTTAATGTAAGTAGGAGATTGTTAGTTGTATATATGCCCTAGAGGCCATTGTTGTACATATGATGTATATTATAGTGGATGCTTGGATATATATAGAGAGGACTTTCTTGCTCGATATGATAGTATGCTATCTGGTTTCACTTTGTCTAAACATGTTGACTTGTATTGGTTTACTGTCTTGCTCTCACATGCTGATAAAGCCCTTAGGATATGTACTCGACTACTAGGACTATGATGCGGATCATACTAGTGGGGCCAGGGCAGTCCAAGAGTACATCCTATAACTGTTCCTAGTTAAGGGTGTATCGAGACAGGGCATCGATACACTAGAGTAGACTAGTGTATACGCATCTTGACCCATATGATTTGCGATTGATGATCCCATATCCATCGGTGTTTGACATCAAAGATGGTGTACGGGTGCTCAGTGGAGACTGGGTATACCGAACGAACTCGTCAAGAACTCCTAGATGGTATTATACCTATCGTCAGATAGCAATTCTCTGGTGACACTGGTACAGGTTAGTCTGTAGACCCGAGATCGTCATAGAGCCTTGTGTGATTCCCACTGTGCTTTGATTTCCACCTTACCACGTTCAAGAGAACGTGGTAAACAGTGTCTTTTGGGTACAGTCCCGAATCACATGGAGGCAATGAGCGATAGGAAGGGTTTTGTCTCTCCCGGTATTGGGGGTTGATGTTGCGCTGTGTTCGATTGGTTATAACTGGAAGTCCCTGGCCAGGGCTGATATGGAGATCTACTGGTAAGTGTTATCAGTAGTTTCTCGATCTGTTATGAGCCTTACATCGACACGACTTATCAGTTACTGGGGTCTGACGTTTACCACCCCTATACTGGATATGCGACATATGAGGCGAAGAGACCGGACTGTACGGTAGTGTTACTGATTGGCTCGACAGGAGTTTTAACAGCTTCGCTGGTTTTCTTCTGATCGTTCAATACCCAGATGGCCGTTATGTTTAGCTAACCGCTTGCGGCTTATGGGTGTTTGATACGATCATCACCTACTGCCGGTGTATTGACGAATCTTAGAGTCCCACACAGGAGTTTCCTAGCTCAGGCGAAACGAGATGGTGTGCATATGAGATATGCGCGGGACCCGATTGAATGAGAGTATGTGATATGACCGGTTTGTTAAATCAAGTGTTGATTTAACATTTGACTTTTAGTATAATTCTTTATTTAAACCCTTTTCTTTGTTGAAGATGTATGCATGCATGTATGCACATGTTGATGTGCATGGACACATACATACAGACATGGATGTGTATCATGGTTGATGATACACTATATGGTGGCAATGCAAGACTCACATGGTTGTTAATATATATATATTCATTTTTGAGTTAAAATTAAAGATTATTCACTCATGGTTAATGTTTATCTTCATTTGACTTTTTGACCATTCTTGACCTAACTTTTAACCATGAGTTAATTCTCTTTGGGCTTTTAAACTCAATCAAAAATATCTAGATATTATCTAATCATTGTTTGAGGAGAGAATGATTTGATATTGATTATTTCATTCTCATCTCATTATGTTTTATTATTCATCACAAAAGCTTTTGAGCTTGAGCTTTGCAATCATCTTCTTCTTCTTCCCTCTCTTGAGTTTTCATTTGAGTGAGTTAGTTAAAAAGAAAGGGTTATGATTAAAGATTACAAACCACCTCATCATTCTACACACATCTAGCCTATTTGTGTAGGGTGTTTGCTACACTTCTTCCATGGATCAAGTAAAGCAAGGAGCTTTGGGCAAAGGACTTCGGGTGGATCATCGTGGACTTGGAAGGTAGCTAGCGATCCGTTCCAAACTCCCAACGGTCCAAGGAGTCACCATAGAGAGACTACAAAGGTTGTAATCTCTATTCTTAGTGATAGATTATTCTTTGTATGTGATACAAAACTTGTTACCCTAAATATTCTAGTTAAGATTCATGGTTTGTTTGCTTTGCACCTCTATAAATTTTAAAGTGGCATGAGTGATGCTTCCATAGATTAGACTAGGTGCAAGGGAAACCCAAAAAATACTACCTATTTGCATGACTAAATAGAGCCGTAGTAGGGTAGTAATCTAAGAACAGTGGGAACACACTCAAGGCGAAGCAGCAATGTCAAGTCACCGGACTAAGCTGTACTCATGTCACCTGGGAACTGCTAACCGACGATAGGTATAATACCAACCAACAGTTCCCGACGAGTCCTGTTCAGTTTACTCATAACCTAATGATCACCTGCATACTATCTCCAGTACGACGTACTAATGGCTGTGGGACAGACCATCTCCTATGCTGGGATGAGAAGCGTACACACTAGTCTACTCTGGAGTATCGATGCCCTGTCTCGATAATCCTACGATTAGGGACCTATATAAAGATGTGCTTGTAGACTACCTAACCCCCACTAGTGTGACTGCCATCATAACGCTGGTAGTCAAGCAAAGATCATAAGGGCTCTATCAATATGTATTTGCGATACGTCAAAAGAAACATATACACATATTAAGATAGATGCAAACCAAGTAGCATACTACCATATTGAACAAGGCTGTTATAAACCCGTGTATATATCCCAAGCTTCCAAAATGTAATATACAAACTAGTACTATATAATAATAGCCTCTAGGGCATATTACACTAACAGAACTGAGCAAAGGCAGGTGGAAGGGACTGTAGAAAAATATCAACATAATGTTCGTTCTCCATGGTCCATCCCAGGTCCTCTAGTTCTTCGATAAGTCCTATCATCTTCATTACATGGTCAACTACAGACGTGCCAGCAGCCATCCGCATTTGAAACAACTTTCGAGATGCCTCGTATCGGAGAGTATGAGATTGCTCCACATACATGTCCTTTGTATGGAGAAAGATGGATTGTACGTGCATCTTCTCATGCTGCTTCTGATGTTCATTTTCCATAGAAGCAAGCGTGAGGCATTTGGCTGTTGCACAGTCTATATCCCATATCTTGCAGATTTCCTTATCTGCAACTGAAGAATCAGGGCCTGGGCTAGGAGGGGCTGGAGTAGTCAGGACGTATCCGACCTTATCATAGGTCAGGGAAATATTTACGTTCCTCAGCCATTCTTTGTTATTCGGTCCTGTGAGTTTATTCTTGTCTAATAAAAGCTTAAGTCCCGTCATAGGTATCTTCCATTAAGAGAGAGAGAGAATAGAAGACACTCAGCGATTTCTCTTGCATGATTAGATTGGTTATTAATCTTATCTAATCGATGTCTCCCACTGCTTTTATAAAATTTTCCTTCAAATCTTAAAAAGAAAATTAGCCAGGATTAATTTCAATCTACAAGTTCACTAACCGGTCGGCTAGGCCAGTGTCGGTACTCCGAGGGTGGTTCCCTTGCTTTCGTATGGACCTAATTAAAATAAACCCCGTTTTCCTGGAGGCATAACTCCGTTGACACCTTTCTAGACACCTACTGGATTAGCTAATTGTAAAGTGCAAAACTCTCCCGGGAGTAACTTTTACTCACAGTGGGATCGGGATCCAACTATCAAATAGAAGGTATGCATTCTCATTGCAAATTTCAACTCTTGAAATTCCCGATATGGTTTTTACCCCTTATGACCTTAACTATGGTCAATCATAAGCACTAGTCAAGTTCTACCCGCCATTTCATGATTGATTTAGACCCACCCGCATAACCCTTAACTATGGTCAACAAGGTTATGCGACTGTCCTAATCGATCGCATCATATGCTTTGTAGGAAGACATCACTTAGCTACCGTACACCATGCCTTAACTATAGTCAACAAATGTGGTACGAATACTAAGTACGCTGCTTCCTAAAATGGTGGAGGGCAACGGATGGTTTTGATGAAAACCTTTATTTCTTTGAACTTGATATCGTTATAGAATCTAGTGAAAGGAGTGGTGTAAGCTCCAATTTTAAAAGTCGAATGGTTTTGTAGTATCTTTCTAATTTTGCTAAAGAGGTCACTCCTAGTGAAGGGATCTCGGCTCTTTCCTCATTAAATAAGGCGCTGGATATTCATCAAGGAATACCACGATGCAAAGCAAAAGTTAGATCAACTATAAAAAAAAATCGAGTGCTTTGTAACATTTGCTAGTTTATCTAAAGGGGTCACTCCCGGTGAAGGGATCTCGGCCCTTTCCTCATCAAATGAGGTGCTGGATATTCATCATGGAATACAACTATGCAATGCGAAAAACTAGAGTTACCCATTTTAAAAAGTTTGATTCTACAACATTTTTAGGTTCTTTTTCTTAACATTAATCACATTAATTGTGTCCCATCATTTACGTTTCTTAAACATCACAGAAAAGAAACGAAAATAGAATGTACGCTTATGCCATCCGCACTTGCCATGAGGCCCTGATTGATCTCAAAAAACTATCTAGTAACCGCAATCAAGAACGGCGTCGCATGAAGCTAGCCGGTGAGTACGGGTCGGTCCACAGGGATGTTGTGAATCTCCAAATCGAGCTAACGAGTTAATTCCGAAGGGTGTTCGGATTGATTATTAAATCTAAAATCTAAATCTATCTATCTATGATTATCTAGATCTAGTCTTGCTAGGGTTAGGTTTAGGGATGGTTTGGAAATGCAAGTAAATCTCAACGTTTTCTATACCCAATTTAGGATCTAAGAGGAGTTATGGTAATTATCAATAAAGGGGATTAGATCCATTCGGGAAGGTGTTCCTTCCTCTAGGTTCTTGTCCTTCCTTTAGAGATCCTTACCCTAACTTCCATGGAAAACGCGCGCAACCGGGATTTTACATTACGGTGTCACCGCTACCTCAAGGGGTAGGATGCCGTAGGGCGCGGTGTGTGCGTGTATGCATGGAGTCCTATTGAAAATATATGATGGGTAAGAAAGGGATGAGAGATCTCATCTCTCAAAAGACTCCCCCAAAGCTAACTCTAAACAATTATCTACGGCAAGGAATTAAATCTACCTAGGGCATAGAATTAAAATCTAAACTAGAGCAATTAATTAAAACTACTTACAGATGGCTCTCTCCAATCATCAACGCAGGTTGTCAGATCTGAATTCATGAATTGAAAAGAGGCACAGATGCTCTCCATAAAGAATTCTGAAATTTATTATTAAAAGGAGGCATAGGGAGGCATAGGGTTTACAATGATTTAGAGTCCCTATTTAAAGAAGATAGGAAACCCTAGGGTTACAATGACTCGCATATCTACATTTACAAAAATAGCCCTATAAAGACCAGTCAACGCCGCCACTTTATTTTGGTAAAAAAATATTTTTTTATTTCTTTAAAACTACTGCGGAACCACGGCCCGAGGCATGGTTTGGCCGCGGTTCCGCGGCCAAACAATGGTGTTGGCTCATTGGATTTTGTGGGCTGGCTCTGGTGCTTTTTATCTTCTTATTTCTTTATATCTTTTCTCAATTTAGCTTCTGGTTCTCTTCCAGATTTTCCAGTGAACATTGTAGTGGACTTCTACCTGTTCGCTTTGAGTCGATGTCTTGAATCTTGGACCTTGCATTGCCTTGTACTTTGTAAATTTTATCTTTGATGTAGGCTTGATCAAGAGTCTTCTGTTTGTTGGTTGATCAGTCGAAAATATTGCATCTTTTAACCGGCAATTTCCCTATCATTTGCACTCATTTAGAAGTGTTCGGTATTCATATTTCACATATTAGCAAATCAGTCGTTAAATATCAGATTTCATGTGTTAGACTTTTAAACCGGCACTTTAAAGGAAATTGACTGCATTTTATGGCATCGCATCATCTCTGTATTTGCGCAACACTTGTGTCGAGATTTATGCAGGAAATTGCAGGAGCAAAGTCAAAGGAAGCTGATCAAAAAATACACCGACTCCATGTTTTCAGATCTGGTAGCAATTCAAAAGGCAATATAAAATTCAACATATCAATAAAAGCCCCATACATCAGTCCAAGACCACTACAGAAAGCCCAAGCTTTGAAGCCCCCAAAGAGCCGCGGAACCGCGGCGGGAGCCGGCTTGTGCCGCGGTTCCGCGGCGCTTCTGCCACGTCAGCGCTTCATTTTTAGTGGAAAATTCTTATCTCTGGGCCTACATTCCTTTCTGATACTTCAAATTCCAGAAGGATCTCGAAGCTACTGCCAGATCAGCAAAGATCATTAAGCAACCTAATCTTGATTAAGCTAATCAAGCTCCTAACTAATCACATCTAGAAGCTTCTCCTCAACAACCTTTTGGAGGGAAATTCAAATTTCATCTAACAAACTTTTGGAGGGAAACTTAAAATTCAAATCCTAGATCTTGGGTTTTGATGTCTATAAATAGGAACCTAGATCTAAGGGTTAAGGGATCATCATTGGTTCATCATTAGTTGTTAATCTTTTAGCTAGCTAGTTCATTCCCTCTTACATCATCTTCTTCCACAAGTCTAGTGACAAGGCTTGTGCGAAACCCTAACCCTAATTCCACTCCAAATTCAAGATCTTGAGTACCAAATCAAGTGAGAAACCTTCAACCTTTTATGAGCCAAGCCGATCTTCAATCGGGCAAGTGATCCAAGCCGATCCGCGACTCAAGGAGACGAGCGAAGCCAAATCAACGATCAAGTTCTTCCTCTTGTAGTTCTTGAGCGAATGTAATGAAATTGTTGATATAAATAAAAGGTGAATTTCTTTAATCTTGCTTTCTTTAAATTCTTGCATCATGATTCGATCTCAATTTGTAATTGTAGTTCTTGTTGTGATGTTTGAGTAAAACTCTGCTCGTCAAGGAGTCGAGACGATCAATAGAATGATGATGTAACAAATCTTAAAACGATTCTTAAGTCCTACGAGCTTTGTAAACCCTAGCAAGTTCAAGAATCGATGACCTAGTTTCGTTGCGATGCTTTCTTGAATGTGATCGCTCGAAATTAGGGATCTACGATTGTTTCTTGAATTTACTAGAGGCTAGAATGTGAATGATATCGACGAAAGAATAAGGGATAAGATGAAACCCTAGTTTCATAAGAAATCCCTAATTCTCGATCGATCATCATCGATCTAGTATCAATTTATCGAAGGATAAGAATACGTAATTGTAAGATTACATCACATCTATAGATTCGATCGATTCCTACGTGCCTCATTTCGATTCTTGATATTTGGTTGGAAAAATCATCAAACATCTCAATTCTTGATTCTATCTTTTTCTTGTTATTAGATATATTTTTTCTAATTCTTGAACTTCAATTACAAATCATGAATTGTTTTGTTTTCTTTTCTTTAAACTTTCAACTCATCTAATTCGAAAGAAGAACTATTACACTGTCCCTGTGGACGATCCGCACTCACTTACAATCTACATCCGACACCGTAGTTGATTGCGGTCAAATAATTTTTGGTTGTGATTTCTTTACAATTTTCCAACTACACACAAACAAGAATTCGTAACAATCAAATGGCGCCGTTGCCGGGGATCATTTGAATTGATACTTTTACATCAAATCGAGAAATAAAATCAATCAAATGGCGCCGTTGCCGGGGATAGTGCGCTAATTGTTCGTATTTTGAAATTTGAGTTGAAAATTTTATTCCATCTAAATTTTGTGATCAAAATTCGTGCAAACACTAATACGTGTGTTGTGATTTGATTGCGAGGAAATCTGGAATCACTGGAGCTTGGATAAAATTTTTATGAATATTCCAGAGAGCTGAGAAATTGTACAGGGGCTTGCTGAAGAATTTTTGTGCAGAGAACTACCTAGGTGACCGCGATTCCGCGGCAGATACCCAACAATTGCGGCGGATCCGCGGCGGCCTTGGTGCTTCAGTGTACCAAATTTGCTCTGTGAGTCTCTGTCTTTCTTATCTCTCACCTCATCTACTCTAATTAACATTTTCTGCAGGTTTCTTTGCAAATAATCGCTGCGCCGCAAAAGCAAAATAAAATTTATGCGTGTTTTGATTCTTGGTTGTTTGCAAAATTAATACGGAAATTAAGGGGCACGACCAAATCCAAATTAGGTGGGGAGTTCATTACCCTTCCTAAGCCCCGAAAATCACAAACTTGCATCCGCATTTACCCTCATTAATTAAAAGAAATCTAGAGATGACTCTAAGGACCGTCGCGCTCACTTAGGACAGAAGAAGGCCGTCGGTAATTCATTGCTTATTCGCGTTTTCTTGTGGTGTCTAAGGCAAGTGTGTCGAAGGATAGTGGTTATTAATTAGGCCCACTACTTACGTAGTGGAGTACCTTCCCACTTACCTGGCACTTACCTGGCCACAGGGGGACAAAGAGGCAGCGGAGGATTCTATCCTGCGACTTGTCTTTTGGCAGTTAGGAGCGGTCTAGAGCCGGACATAGGTGACCACTAGATTCTAGGGTTTTGTGTTGCATTTGTTGTATTGCATCATTTTTTTCAAAAATCCGTCCCTTTTTCAAAGCAAACACCGCATTCAATCATCATTCCCCTAATTATAAATTCACGCTGCCACTTGTACTAACCCTTTTTAGTGCAAGATAGGCTGGACAACGGGATTCTAGTGCCTGTTAGTCCGCGTCCCCCGATCGACCCTAAAGTCGGTATTTTTACATTTACCCTTTCTTTACCCACCACCACACCCACATCGATGGATCCGTCTCCATCGAACTTCTTTTCCACTACTCTGCCGCCGTCCATTGGTGCGCAGAATCCACCTCGTATCTCTCTCCAAGAGAGATGCTATCCTACACGAGGCCCCCTTTCCACCTGTCTTTCCATTCCACCAGCCAACGGAGAAAATTTTCAAATAAAACCCCAATACATCAACCTTCTACCAAAATTTCACGGTCTCGAGTCTGAGGACGCATACGTGTTTATCACGAAATTTGAAAATGTATGCGCAATGATGGGTACCTCACAGTTGTCTGTGGATGCTTTGCGTTTTTGTCTTCTCCCATTTACCTTGTGCGATTTAGCCGAGAAGTTGCTATATAACACTACCGCACATTCCATTTCAAATTGGGATGAATTCGTCAAAACATTCCTGAAGAAATTTTACCTACATCAAAAGACAGCTCGAGTTCATAGCGAAATCTATCAATTCATCCAGCTTCCAAATGAAACATTTTCAAAATGTCTTGAACGTTTCAAGGATCTGTTAGTCCAATGTCCACATCACGGCATCCCGAGATGGGAACTGTGCCGAATCATTTATGAGGGCATTACTCCTTACACAAGACAGACCCTTGAATCCATGTGTCAAGGCAACTTCATGACTAAAGATGATGGGGAAGCCTGGAATTTTCTAGAAAATTTTGCTGAAAAATCTTTACAGTGGGAGGGTGTGAGTCAATCGTCTAGGGATGGCAATGATATTTCCATAGGAGTTAGAGCTGACATTTCAGCTATACACAAGAAACTCGAGAATATGGAAAACAAATTTTTAGCTTCCGCCCTAAATCAAATGTCACTCTCCAAGACTGTATGTGGCTGCTGTTCTGATCCGTCTCACTTGACGGAAGAATGTCCGTTTCAAGGTCATGAGCATACCAATGCCGCATTTCAAAGACCTAGAAACGATCCATTTTCCTCCACATATGATCAGGGTTGGAGGAATCACCCTAATTTTGCTTGGAACCAATCACAATCTCAAAACACGGTTCCAAACCCGAATCAATTCCAAAAGGTCCCTCCACCACAACAGCAACCACCACAATTGAGTCAGCACCCCTTTCAAGCACAAAATTTTCAAAATCCGATCAACACTTTTGCACCATCTAGTCCTTTGCAGTTGACCGGGACTGATGAATCCTATTCATTTGCATAATGCATGAATTTGGTCTTAACAAATATCATGCAAGTTTCGGCTGAAATGAAGTCTTCTGTCGATAAAATTGAGAAAAACTCAGCGTCCTAAGCTGAGAGTATCAAATCGATGGAAGCAGAAATTTCACGATTAAGAGCCGAAAGGGTGCAAGAGAGAAAGGGAAACTTCCAGCTCAACCTTTACCGGATCCTGGCTATTCACATCATGTGGATGCAATCACGTTGAAATCTGGAAGAGTGCTTGACAATCATGTTGGGGAAGAGTTTGATGATACCGAAAAATCAATCAATAACACCCCGGCTGAGAACTTTCCTCACACACACACTTCTAATTCTAACCCCAGTTCTTCTACCCCACCACCTTCTTGCGAGCCTATTCTTCGTTTCCCACAAGGCTCGCCACCTCAGCCCAGCTCTTCTAGTTCTCCACAGACGATCCCCACTCCTCTTTTGGGATCATGTCTACCCCCACTTCCTTCTCCTATGATGGACCCAGCGCTTATTGCTAAAGCACCTTATCCTAATCGATTAAGGGCTAACACACCGAGTCCACATATGGAGAAAATTAGGGACATTTTTAAGCAAGTTAACATCAACATCCCTCTCCTAGATGCCATCCAACAAGTTCCGTCCTATGCAAAAACTCTTAAGAACTTGTGCACTAGGAAGAGTAAGACTCAAGTGCCCAAGAAGATATTCATGGCAAAAACAGTAGACACGGCTTTCCCCCAACAATTATCGAGGAAACGTAAGGATCCTGGATATCCTACTATTTCCATTTCTATCGGGGAAAAACACATTAACCGTGCTCTACTAGACCTTGGCGCTAGTGTTAACTTGCTTTCTTTCTCAGTCTATGAGCAACTAGGTATCGGAGAGTTGAAGCCAACCCATTGCACTCTCCAGATGGCTGACCGATCAATCACCAAACCTAGGGGTGAACTGGAGGATGTGTTAATAAAAATCGGAGAATTTATATTCCCGGTAGATTTTATTGTAATTGATACACAGCCTGTAGCGAACCCACAGAATCAAATTCCGGTGATTTTAGGTCGCCCCTTTTTGGCCACTTCCAACGCTATAATCAACTGTCGTAATGGTTCTATGACCCTATCCTTTGGGAATAGGTCAATAGAACTGAACATTTACAAGTTGGGAAGTGTACCCTCCGAACCTACTGCTCAGGTCTGTTATGTCGACTTAATGGATGTCGACAGCAGCGAATTTGATGATCCTCCTGATACCGATCTTGACTCTTTTCATATGTTGTTGTTTGACCCAACTATGTATCATACACATACGGACTCTTCCACCGAGATGTCTGGGTCAACAATTAACACGGATTATGAACTGTTCTTAGAGTCTGAAGATCACCCCGCACTTTGTGATGGCATTATTCATCGGGGTATTGATGGAACTTTTGAGGAAATCTTCGCTGATGAACTCGCATTTTTGAATGACACGGGTGTTGAGATGAATCATGTCCCACTCAATGAAATTGAACCTCCACCCCTTCTTCTGACTTGTAAAAAGAATGCGAGTAATCCATCATATTCACTGCATCGTCTCTCCAAAACGAGACGCACACACTTTCTATTCCACCACTTAACCTTTCCCCACTTCTTCTTCCACCAACCAGAGCACTGCATTGATAAAATTTTCGAATGGTTGGTGTTAACATTTGGTCTTTACAAAGCTTGGCATCGACCACTGATTTTTGACCCCCTCATATGATTTTCAAATGATTAACATTGCATAACTCAAGTTTGGGGGGGTACATTTTTTTTCTGGCTTTTGGAAAGAAAATTTTTACAAAATTTTGAGCCAAGAATAAGTTTGGGGGAGGTTCTTCACTTAAATATTTTTCCCCCACTAATAAATTCCTCCCAAGCTTACAGGTTTTTTCGAGATTTAGCAGAAGGCAACAGTGAGGACACTGTGGAAAACAAGTATGGGGAGGTTTGTGCTTATTTTTGCATCATTTGCATATCATTTGCATAAGCACAAAACATTTTTTTGAAAACCTATAAAAATTTAAAAATTTTCAAAAATAAAAATAAAATTTTTGTGCATAAATAAGATAATAAAAGATTAGATAGTGAAAAATTACATCCAAAAGATTTGAAAAATTTAAGAAAACTAAGAAAATTAGAAGTTTTCTTATACGAACTAGTAATAAGTAGTTATGAGCCGTTGTCCCAAGGGTTAGTAAGATGAAGGTAGTCACTAATCTGAGGATAAAAATAAGTCTGAAAAATAGTTTCTATTCTGGAAGCCAAACATTTTGAACGTTGATACCCTGCTATTCACACTTACACACGTCTTGAAGCCCGGGATAGTAGAGGATACCTTGAAATGCTCTTGTCTTAAAGCCGATGTATGAAGGAAATAAAAAAAAAAGTGAATAAAAAATATAAAAAGTGGTGAGAAAAATGGACACTGGTTTTGTTATCACCAAGGGCAATAAAAAATTTATAGCGAGGGTGCCTCTTCACCTAGTGCCCTAAGGCCAACTAGTCTGGGAGTCACTGCTATGCCTGAGGTAGTGCAAGACGAGGAAAATACACCAAATAAGCAAGCACATGAGTAATCGGTCGGTTAGTACCTCAAAAAGTATTAACGGTCGCATGAAAGTGTGTGAGCAATCTCATCTAAATATTCATTAATTAAAAAGTACAGAGGCTGATGGGCAAGAGTATGATAGCTTGAATTGAATTCTCCGGGTGTAGGGATGTCTTTACACACACGCAGGGTGATATGATCGAAGTTTGGAAGAAAAATAGGAATGAAGAATAAGACGATGTTTTATTGAGGGAGGACGTGATTTCTGACATTTTTTCATGACCATTAAGATAGGGCTCATGACAACCGAAAAGCTAGCTTAGTTGGAAACCCTAATTTTCAAGGCTTTTCTTTTACAATTCTTTTTTTTAAATGTAATATTCATGATCTTTCTTTTATTATTGGATTTTGTGGGTGCAATCCGCTGAAAACCCTCAGGAGACAACACTCCTCCTACTAGGGACACTTAGAGGTTTAAAGGCTTGTTGCACGTGCTCAGTGCAATCGTGTTGCCTACGAAAGTATGCTAGTTAGTTTTTCTCTTTCTTTATTTTCTCCTTCTTTTTAATAAAAAGTTCGCTCGAGACGATCGAAATTAAGTTTGGGGGAATTTGATCAGTCAAAAATATTGTATCTTTTAACCGGCAATTTCCCTATCATTTGCACTCATTTAGAAGTGTTCGGTATTCATATTTCACATATTAGCAAATCAGTCGTTAAATATCAGATTTCATGTGTTAGACTTTTAAACCGGCACTTTAATAGAAATTGACTGCATTTTATGGCATCGCATCATCTCTGTATTTATGCAACACTTGTGTCGAGATTTGTGCAGGAAATTGCATGAGCAAAGTCAAAGGAAGCTGATAAAAAAATACACCGACTCCATGTTTTCAGATCTGGTAGCAATTCAAAAGGCAATATAAAATTTAACATATCAATAAAAGCCCCATACATCAGTCCAAGACCACTACAGAAAGCCTAAGCTTTGAAGCCCCCAAAGAGCCGCGGAACCGCGGCGGGAGCCGGCTTGCGCCGCTGTTCCGCGGCGCTTCTGCAACGTCAGCGCTTCATTTTTAGTGGAAAATTCTTATCTCTGGGCCTACATTCCTTTCTGATACTTTAAATTCCAGAAAGATCTCGAAGCTACTGCCAGATCAGCAAAGATCATTAAGCAACCTAATCTTGATTAAGCTAATCAAGCTCCTAACTAATCACATCTAGAAGCTTCTCCTCAACAACCTTTTGGAGGGAAATTCAAATTTCATCTAACAAACTTTTGGAGGGAAACTTAAAATTCAAATCCTAGATCTAGGGTGTTGATGTCTATAAATAGGAACCTAGATCTAAGGGTTGAGGGATCATCATTGGTTCATCATTAGTTGTTAATCTTTTAGTTAGCTAGTTCATTCCTTCTTACATCATCTTCTTCCACAAGTCTAGTGACAAGGCTTGTGCGAAACCCTAACCCTAATTCCACTCCAAATTCAAGATCTTGAGTACCAAATCAAGTGAGAAGCCTTCAACCTTTTATGAGCCGAGCCGATCTTCAATCGGGCAAGTGATCCAAGCCGATCCGCGACTCAAGGAGACGAGCGAAGCCAAATCAACGATCAAGTTCTTCCTCTTGTAGTTCTTGAGCGAATGTAATGAAATTGTTGATATAAATAAAAGGTGAATTTCTTTAATCTTGCTTTCTTTAAAAGCTTGCATCATGATTCGATCTCAATTTGTAATTGTAGTTCTTGTTGTGATGTTTGAGTAAAACTCCGCTCGTCAAGGAGTCGAGACAATCAATAGAATGATGATGTAACAAATCTTAAAACGATTCTTAAGTCCTACGAGCTTTGTAAACCCTAGCAAGTTCAAGAATCGATGACCTAGTTTCGTTGCGATGCTTTCTTGAATGTGATCGCTCGAAATTAGGGATCTACGATCGTTTCTTGAATTTACTAGAGGCTAGAATGTGAATGATATCGACGAAAGAATAAGGGATAAGATGAAACCCTAGTTTCATAAGAAATCCCTAATTCTCGATCGATCATCATCGATCTAGTATCAATTCATCGAAGGATAAGAGAAAGTAATTGTAATATTACATCACATCTATAGATTCGATCGATTCCTACGAGACTCATTTCGATTCTAGATATTTGGTTGGAAAAATCATCAAACATCTCAATTCTTGATTCTATCTTTTTCTTGTTATTAGATCTATATTTTCTAATTCTTGAACTTCAATTACAAATCATGAATTGTTTTGTTTTCTTTTCTTTAAAGTTTCAACTCATCTAATTCGAAAGATGAACTATTACACTGTCCCTGTGGACAATCCGCACTCACTTACAATCTACATCCGACACCGTAGTTGATTGCGGTCAAATAATTTTTGGTTGTGATTTCTTTACAATTTTCTAACTACACACAAACAAGAATTCGTAACAATCAAATGGCGCCGTTGCCGGGGATCATTTGAATTGATACTTTTACATCGAATCGAGAAATAAAATCAATCATTGGTCAAAGTCCACTTTTGCATCGTCTTTTCATCATTTTCACTGTTTTAGATTCAAGAACCTGCAACCTGTAATATGTAGCAGACATGCGTCAAAAGCACCTGTTTATTTATAAAATATATAAGAATGAGGAATATAATAATGCAATATTATGGTATGAACAAATACCCCAAGCTTATCTTTTGCTCGTCCTCGAGCAAACTTATTATTTATTCTCTACAAAAAACCTAACCGCACTTTCGCAGGGAATCGCGATTGCACTGAGCTCGTGCAACAAGCCGCTAAACTTCTAGGTGTCCCTAGTAGGAGGAGTGTTGTCTCCTGAGGGTTTTCAGCGGATACTACCCACAAAATCCTATCAATATGGCTTTTCGAATTTAATTCTCCAATTAGGTTTTCGAACAAGGAATTCTATTATCGTCGACTCGTAAACTATCCACCCATATTCTTCACACTTCCTCATCATTTAACTTAAGATTATATATGTTCTGCAGACCTACTTAGCATTCGGCATCTCCTAAGTTTTCCTTCTAGGGTTCCATCTCCACTTAGGAATTTTTATCAACTTTACTAAAGATACATGTTCTATTCTTCACTCCTTTCTCTCATCTAAACTCCAATCACATACCCCTACGTGTGTGTATATATCACCCCTACACTCGAAAATTCAAATCAAGCAATCATACTCTTGTCCGTTGTCCAAAGCACTTCTTAATTGGTGAATTTTTATGAATTTTGCTTACACATCCTTCATGCGACCGTTAATACTTCTTGAGGTACCAACGACCGATTACAAAATACGTTTGCACTTTAAAGCGTAATTCCTAGTCTTGCAACACCCAAGGCTTTTTAGCAGTGACTCCTAAACCAGTTGGTCTAAGTCACTAGGTGATGAAGCACCCTCGCTAAATATTTTTCTATTTTTACAGCCTTAAGTAATCACAAAAACCAGTGTTCATTTTTTTTATTCTTTATTCACACTTTTATTTTTTTATTTTATTTTCATTGTACTAAGGACTTTAGATAAGAGCATTTCAAGGTCTCCTCTACTATTCCAAGTTTCAAGGTACGTGATTGTGCAAATTGTAGGGTATACATATTCAGAATCTAGACTTAAACTAGGAATTATTTTTCAAACTTATACTCTAATAAAATATCAATACTTTTCCTTTATTTCGACTTAGACCAAAAAGTGAACTCAAGATTTGTCTATTTCTAAATAAACTACAAAGACATATACTTTCTACCGCTAAACTTTAAGGAAGGTTATTTTTAGGGTTTTTGATTTACTAAGTCTAAGATCTAGTTATTCCTAGCCAGTTAACCTATTTATCAAACTCAAATCAAATACGACCAAAATTGAATACATAAATTTTTATAATTTTTGAAATTTTTCAAATTTTTATGGGTTTTCAAATGAATATGCAAATGCAAAAATATGTATATATGAATGCGAAGGAAGAAGACGTACCGAGCATACCCCCAAACTTAAACTTGACAGTGTCCTCACTGTCATGCCACACCAAGAGGGTCAAAATGCTGGCACTCCCCTGTTTATTTATTTATAATTTTTTTATTGTAAAAGGAAAAACAAAAATATATATACATATATACAACAAGGTTCCCCCCAAACTTAAGCTTGGCCTTACATAAGCCAAAGGTTAGCACCAACCATTCAAAAATCTTATCGTGGTAATGGTCGAGTTGGTGAAAGAATGGAGTGGAAAGAAAAGAGATGCACACGAGACCGGATGGGAAGAAGGGTGGAATATGGTCTCGGTGGAGGAGAAGAAGGGCGGAAAAGAGAAAGAAGTGGAGTACGATCTTGAGGGTGTAAATCGAGTGAATAAATTAGCGCAATTTGTGATGACCGATGTGTTAAAAGCGATTGTGCTAACCTATCAACCCGTCGAGAAATGGGATCAAATCCCTCAAGATTCGCAAGAAATCATGGGTACGCCGAACTTGGTATAGGAAATGAAAGCGTAACGGTCTCTTGTATGGTCGGAACGATAGGAAGGACGAAAGGGAGTGAATTAGGGATAGTCTCATTCTCACCGTAGTAAACTGTCTCGAATTGGAAAGATTCCAACAATGGTTCAAAACAACTGTAAGCAACCGAGTCTGATGGTTCAACTAACTCATTTGAAAATGTAAAGGACTCAAACTCGGGCGGTGAGTCATCAACATCGTCCGAAAAAGTGAAATACTCGTAATCATTATCGTCTGTGAGAACTGTGTCAGATTCAAAAAGAAATTTTTCAAGCTCACGGTCTTCAAGCGTGATATTAGTCGTGGTCGGAACGATGGAAAGGAGGGAGGGTGATTTAGTTAAAGGTTCAAGAGGATGAATTGAAAAATCCGACACATCAAACAAGAATGGTTCAACCTCAATATTATCCTCAATACTCTTCTCAATACTATCCTCATAATTCTCCTCATCCATGCCATTATCATCAAAGTCTAGACGCATATGAAGTTCGGGAGAAACATTTAATAACTCGGGATGATGAATTGGACATAAAATTTCCATCAAATCGACTGGTTCATCATCCAAAATATTCCCGGCGTCTATATCCTCAATCAAGTGAAAATCAATGTTTTCTGACACCTCCTCAAAAGCATGAATATTTATCAATTTAGGTTCTAGATTGGAGGTGTAAAGATCGAAAGGATAAAGTGTGGTTTCACTCGAAAGGGGTTCTTCACAATTTGGCAAATCAAGCACTACAAAATCACACTACTCATTTTTATCCTTAACTGATGAATCATTTGGGACAATCGATGGAAAACCGGAGTTGTGGGCTTCAATTGGGTAAGGGTAGGTTTGATTTGGAATTGTGTAGAACTCACTCGCTCCTCTCAAATTCTCACTCTGTCCAACCGCCTCCTTATACATTGAAAAATTTGGAGCTAGTTGGAAACTAGCTGCCTGTTCATTAGGTTGCATAAGGGCGGTAATGGAAGCTTTCACATTCCTAACCATTTTGTTTGTTGCTGAAATATAAGCTTCCAACGACTGTTCCAAACTAGACATGGGTGGTGAGGGGGTTTCGGTAAAAGATTCGAAATTGTTTGGATATGTGAAACTCCCAAATGGCTGTGTAGAAACAGGGTCTAGTGAAGGTGGGAAAGTCGGGCAGGATTGGTAGGAAGTAGATGGTTGGACAGGATTAAGATCAACATGTGGATAAAAAGGCGAATGGACACGTTGATCCCTAGAACTAGATGAGTTGAGAGGGGTGAAAGATCGGCAACGAGATTGAGCAATATGCTCAGCAATGGACATCGGTTTAGGAGTTACAGCAGGACTTGAAAAAGTGGTATCAACATATGAAGGTGGTAAAGGTTGACTTGGTTGACACAAAGTGGGTTGCAAAGTCGAACTGTTTCTTCTAGACGCTTCTATTTGATCTTTCAACGAAATTTTGGGCATGGAAGGATCGTCTTTAAATCGACCGAAACAATTGACGAACGACGCAAAGTTAGGTTTGGGATACTAAAGTTCGGCAAGAGATTTATGATGTGGGGTACCCATGATAGAAGAATGAGAAAAGAAAGAAGGTAGGTGGTGCAAGTGGGGTGCAAGGATTTCTTAGCGACAAAATTTTTGCAAGTTTTTATAAAATTTTTCCTTTTTTCCTTTTTCTCTTTATTTGAGACTGTTTGCAGAAAAAAAATTCGATAAAAGGCTTAGACACAAATGTAATCAACCAGAAATGCACAATCAGACCTAGATCTAGGGTCACCTAGGTTAGCTAGACAGCTCCTAACTGTTCCAAAGGGCTAGAAATATGACCTCAAACCGCCTCTTCACCGCCAATTGCGGCCAGGTAAGTGCCAGGTAAGTGGAAGGCTCCCCGCTACAAGTAGCGGTCCTAATTAAGTAACCACTTACCTTGACACACTTGCCTAGACACCGCAAAGTCAGGTTAGGATAAACGGCTGAAGCCTATAACTAATCCTCTGTCCTATTGAGCTCGAAGTCCTTAAGGCTGAGTCTAGTATTTTTTAATTAATAGATGGTCAATGCATATGCCTTATGTGATTTTTGGGATCCTGGGAAGGGTGATGAAATCCCCACCCAATCTGAATTGGTCAAAAGCCCCTTAAAGTCCGATTAAAGATATGCAAAACAGTAAATCACTTGCAATCAAAGATTTTTATTTTATTCGCGGCGCAAAGAATCCTGCAGAAAATCAATTATTGGAAGGGGGAAGAAGATTTTTAGCGCAAAGAATCCTGCAAAAGATTTGACAAAAAGATATATAGGGATTTGCAGAGGGGAGAAATAGGAAACAAACCGAGCAAATTTCGCTTGCTGATGTCACAACGGGACCGCGAAAGGGCGGCGGGAGCGCGCTTAGGCCGCGGTTTAGTGGTCTGGTGGAGGGATCACTTCCCGAGAAAAATTGTGCTATTCTGTTGTGGACTTCTCCCTCTGTTTTGATATACCCTTTTCTGTTTCGCACTCTGGATTTTCTAGATCCGTCAATCCTGCAAAGATTCACACGAGAAACCCTTCAAACAATAAAAGATGATAGAATTTTTATATTTTTGTTTTTCTGTTTTTATGAATTTTTTAATTTAGATTAACCTGAAATTGCAAAAAGGAAATACTACGCCATCCCCGGCAACGGCGCCATTTGATTGATATCATAAAACTATCTAGTAACCGCAATCAAGAATGGCGTCGCATGAAGCTAGCCGGTGAGTACGGGTCGGTCCACAGGGATGTTGTGGATCTCCTAATCGCGCTAACGAGTTAATTCCGAATGGTGTTCGGATTGATTATTAAATCTAAAATCTAAATCGATCTATCTACGATTATCTAGATCTAGTCTTGCTAGGGTTAGGTTTAGGGATGGTTTGGAAATGCAAGTAAATCTCAACGCTTTCTATACCCAATTTAGGATCTAAGAAGAGTTATGGTAATTATCAATAAAGGGGATTAGATCCATCCTGGAAGGTATTCTTTCCGCTAGGTTCTTGTCCTTCCTTTAGAGATCCTTACCCTAACCTCCATGGAAAACGCGCGCAACCGGGCTTTTACACTACGGTGTCACCACTACCTCGAGGGGTAGGATGCCGTAGGGCGCGGTGTGTGCGTGTATGCATGGAGTCCTATTGAAAATATATGATGGGAAAGAAAGGGATGAGAGATCTCATCTCTCAAAAGCCTCCCCCAAAGCTAACTCTAAACAATTATCTACGGCAAGGAATTAAATCTACATAGGGCGAAGAATTAAAATCTAAACTAGAGCAATTAATCAAAACTACTTACAGATGGCTCTCTCCAATCATCAACGCAGATTGTCAGATCTGAATTCATGAATTGAAAAGTGGCACCGATGCTCTCCATAAAGAATTTTGAAATTTATTATTAAAAGGAGGCATAGGGTTTACAATGATTTAGAGTCCCTATTTATAGAAGATAGGAAACCCTAGGGTTACAATGACTCGCATGTCTACGTTTACAAAAATAGCCCTATAAAGACCAGTCAACGCCGCCACTTTATTTTGCTAAAAAATTATTTTTTTATTTCTTTAAAACTGCCGCGGAACCGCGGCCCGAGGCATGGTTTGGCCGCGGTTCCGCGGCCAAACAATGGTGTTGGCTCATTGGATTTTGTGGGCTGGCGCTGGTGCTTTTTATCTTCTTATTTCTTTATGTCTTTTCTCAATTTAGCTTCTGGTTCTCTTCCAGATTTTCTAGTGAACATTGTAGTGGACTTCTACCCGTTCGCTTTGAGTCGATGTCTTGAATCTTGGACCTTGCATTGCCTTGTACTTTGTGAATTTTATCTTTGATGTAGGCTTGATCAAGAGTCTTCTGTTTGTTGGTCAAAGTCCACTTTTGCATCGTCTTTTCATCGTTTTCACTGTTTTAGATTCAAGAACCTGTAACCTGTAATATGTAGCAGACATGTGTCAAAAGCACATGTTTATTTGTAAAATATATAAGAATGAGGAATATAATAATGCAATATTATGGTATGAACAGGCCCCGTCATGCACCGTTAGGTTACTTAACTAACGGCAGAGCGGGGGCTTGACTAGCGCGGGTGCAAAACATAAACAATGTTTATTATATATCTCATATATATATAGACATTCGTCGCACGCATTTATAAACATTCCAGACCACAAATGAACACATTGGATATACAAGAAATTCCGTATTTCATTCAAGCCCTTAATGAAAGACGGGTTCCACGGTCATGATGAATAGCCAAACCCCACCCTAGACCCCTACGGGTGCGGAAAACTACCCGCCAAATTTCCGAAGTGAAGCAACCTCTCTCAACAAAGTGAGTAGGCAACTCCGCACTTCAAAGACCCTAGTAGGTTGTGTACCCCACCTTGGGTCTATCCAAAGAGCCAAAATAGTAAAAAGAAATTATATAATGGCGGCTACAACCTCAACCCGGATGTGCCCCGCAAAATAATATTACTTTGCTTTTTACAATTTACATGAATGAAAGAAAAGAAAAATGCTATTCTCACATCCCCCGGCTATTCATCCACGACGATCCAAGATATTCATATACACATACCATCACAAGATATCATTACAGATATGTGCAACCCAAACTAATTGACTTATAGTTATTAGTCGACGTTTCCAAACACATATACACAACACAAAGCGTGTAAAGTAACCCCGACATTAGAATTCCGCATACACTTAGCAAACTAAACCAATTTTCCAACACTTGAAAAAATCCAGTGAGCTAAAGTTCCAAAACCGACCGTTTTAAGCCAATCTGGGAGTCGAAACGAACTCAAAACCCGCCCGAATCTTTGCGAAGGTGAAGATCATAAAATTAACTATCGAATAGGGGGCCTCATGGGGGTACCCACCCCCGAGGGCCACTCAAAGTGGCCCCTAGGGGAAGGCAGACCCGTAAGCACCCAGTTTGGGTGCTCTCGGGTCACCCACCCCTAAGGCCACCTTGTGGTGGTCTTGGGGTGTGGGTCCAGCCTCTGGTCCCCCCAGGGGTGTCCCCAGGGTGTGCACGCTCCACCTCGCGGCTTCTCGGTTCAAACTATGAGCCCACGGGGTATGCAATCAACTCAAAACTTCAATTTTGGAAATTGTTTTTATCGGCAGCTTTTGCGCGACAAAAATAGATGATTTCTAATGTTGCTACAAGATATTTAAGGTTTAAGAGAGGCTCTGATACCATGTTAGTGGATGTTGCACACCCTCACAACACTTGAGAGGAGGCGGAAGTGGAAAATGAAAATTTTCTTGCATGCGACACCTACTTAAACCCTAGATCTTATGCTTAAATCTAAACTAGCAAACCTATCTAGAGATTTTATCTACTATGATAGGGTTATACCTAAGGAACCGGTCCTTCGGGTCTTCTCTTAGATGCAACTCCTAAGTTATTTGGATGCTTGAAAGGAACTCGGTCTCCGGTCACCTCTAGTTCATAGATGATCCATCCGAGAGCTATAGAACAAGCTTCAAACTCTTCACAAGAGTTGACTAAGAAATCAAGTGTGGTAGAAATGATTACTTAGATGATGTAGAGATTAAGTAGAGGATTAAAGTGATCCTTAAGCTTTTGATTCACAACTCATGTGAAGGGTAAAGCTTGGAGGAGGAAGAAGGAGATAAGTTGGAAAAAGAATGTGAGAGTGATGAATGAAAAAATCAAGCATGCAAAAAAATGATATGGCTTAATGAAAATAATTGAAGCATGCAATATTTTTCTCAAAAATAATGCACCATACTTCAATTGTAATCCCAAATGAATATAAAATGAATTAAGCCATGCCATCACCCATGCTTGGACTCTCTACAAATTCCACTTCATTATTTCCATTTTCACAAAATGAAAACTATTTATGTGGTGTCCCCTTCTAGAAGGTATTCTTGTACAATTACAAGAATACCCCTCACCGTATGCCATATAAGCATACCCGCATTCGTATTCCGAAAAATACGAATACAAAATAATCCAATAATATAATACCGGTATTCGGCTTAAACCAAAGCCCACCAGTATTATCCTTCCGATCATCCTTCCTGTAACTATTACACGAACATGATCGAAACCCTGCCGTAACAAATTACGGCATCTACATCTTTTGCCTAAACCAGGAAACCCTCTGTGTGAGACTCTGAAGACTTGACAGTACGCTGGCAATGTGTTTAACCATAAGCACATCAGCGGCACTAGCTGTGCGTAACGGATACCCAGGTACATGGCGAAAAGGTGGCCGACGAGCGAACTCATCCAAGCCCTAACGAGCCTGTAAGCAACACTTACCGTACAGTTGTCACGACCAAAAGTTCGGCCTGTGACCGGCACTTAACCACATAACGTTTACAGGCATAACGCGACTAAGTAAGCCGAAACCCAGAAATCAAAACCATTAAAAGTAGTGAGTGATGAAAACATTAGCTTAAAACATTTAGAAAACCTTGAGTAAAAATCTTTAAAGTTTAAGTTATTTTCTTAAAAATTTCGGCACCACCTCCTTTGTAGAAACTAGCCCGAAACGGGTACAACACATGATATAAGTAAAATAACTGATAACAAGAATAAAGCATCCCGAAACGGGAGCAGTCATGCCCAACGGCGGAAACAATCACCACAATAAAAGTATACGACGCCGTAGCGAAGAATGAACAATATAAGTGAAAACAGCATAAAAGATAAAACTGCATAAATAACGCCGGCTCACACGAGCTCGACATCCAGAGTACAAAATAATATACATCGTCCTCACAACTGGTCTCTAAGTCAATACATGAAATGGTAGATGGAGAGTACTAGATACAACAGAGTGTACAATGGAAATAAACGGATACCGCAAAACCCACCTAAAGGAAAAACGGCTCACTCGCCAACTGCAATGGTATCTGTAGCCAAAACGATACAATGAGGTAGCCCTGCTGCAACTACACTGAGGGTCGACCTGCAAACACTGTGGCACAACGGGGGTAAGTTGCCAACTCGTGAATAGTAAATAACATATAAAGGTAATCGCGAGTATGCACGTACTGAGATACTCTAACATGTCCAATCTGATAACATCTATATGATGAACTGGGTATGCAATAATCATGCATAACATGTGAAATCAGATAACATCTATATGATGAACTGGGTAAGCAATAATCATGCATAACATATGAAATCTGACAACATCAATGTGATAATCTGAGTATGCCATAATCATGCACAGTACTCTATCAAGCACAATAACTACAAGATGCAATGTATATCAATGAATGCTGAGGATGGGATAGAATATCATCTACCCGAATCATCATCGTGGAAAAACCCGGTGTCTACCAAACATACCCCAAAACCCCAAATAACTCAGGCGCCGTCAATCTAATCGGCCCTCGTATCCTGTAAATCTCAAGGAATAGGAGTGCCCAACATCGACACTCAAAAATATCATGAAATACTCGTGTCCAGCATCGACACGCAAATCCACATCTCTCAGGCGCCGCATACCAGATCGGCCCTCAATATATATCTCACGTCATAATCCCCCAAACGGTATCCTCCGGATATTCGTCGGGCTCCATACTATCACCGGTAAGTAGCAGTCCCTCTGCTGGGCTCACCGTCTATCTAATACGAGTCTTCTTGCCCCGGGGTACCATACCGGGTCCACCATGTACCTGTTAGTGTATATGCCCTAGAGGCCATTACTGTATCATACTAGTTTGTATATTACTTGATGGAAGCTTGGGATATTCACAGTTGTATATACAATCTTGCTCGAAATGGTAGTATGCTACTTGGTTTGTCACTGCTTTAATATGTGCATGTGTTTCTTTTAGCATATCGCTGATATACATATTAGTAGAGCCCTTAGGGTCTTTGCTTGATTACCAGCGTTGTGATGGCGCTCACACTCGTGGGAGCTGGGTGATCTATAAGCACATCCTTATACAGGTCCCTAGTCGTTGGACTATCGAGACAGGGCATCGATACTCCGGAGTAGACTAGCGTATGCGCTTCTCATCCCAGTGTGGGAGACGGTATGTCCCACAGCCGTCAGTACGTCGTACTTGAGATAGTATGCAGGTGCTCGTTAGGTTACGAGTACACTGGACAGGACTCGTCGGGAACTGTTGGTTGGTATTATACCTATCGTCAGTTATCAGTTCCCAGGTGACATGAGTACAGCTTAGTCCGCTGACTTGACACTGTCACTTCGCCTCAAGTGTGTTCCCACTGCACTTTGATTACTACCCTACCACGGCTCAAAGGAGTCGTGCAAACAGGTAGTTTTTGGGTGCAGTCCCGAAGCACTTGGAGGCAGTGACGGTTAGACAGGATTCGTCTCTCCCGGTATTGGGGGTTGACATCGCGTTGTGTCCAGGAGAGCCATTACACGAGTAGTCCCTGGCCATGGCAAGAGAGATATACTGGTAGGTTTCCAGTGTTATCTCAGGGTGTTCTGGGCTACACTCCGACACGACTTGTACCGCTATTAGGGGACTGACGTTCACCGCCCCCCTAGGCCCGCCATGCGATGTATCTGACGAACAGACCGGACTGTACGGAGATTGTCACATACAGGCTCAGTAGGAGTTCAGATGGGGTTCACCTCGTCAGTCTTCTTATCGACATCTACCTGGGGACCGTTACGCACAGCTAGTGCCGCTTGCGGTCTGTGGTTAAACCCACTGCCAGCGTAATGTCGAGTCTTTAGAGTCCCACACAGAGAGCTATTCGCCTTTAGGCAAAATGAGTAGAGGTCGCATGGTTTTGCGACAGGGTTCGTTCACATCCGCGCACTTTTGCACGTTTGCTGTCCGGACAGCTTATACTTGCGGGCTTTGGTTTAAGCGGGATCCTAGTATATAATTTGGGATTGGCTTTTTCTTATTGTATTCGTGTTCCTCGGATCACGAATATGGGTGCGTATGCACAGTTGCTTGAGACAGAGGGAGAGGACTTTGATTAGGGTTAATGACTATTGTCATTTTATTAACCATAATGCTTATGTGTGTATTATTGTTAATTGATATTAGTTTAATAATTATGCATGGTTATGGTTGTTGACCATTTGACCTTCTTGACTTGTTGACCATGGTTGACACTTTGACCATCATCATTTCATTTGGAAGATGCTCTTTGATCCTTGCAATTTGCATTAAAAATGAAATGATAATGGTCATGTCTTGATTTAGCCATGACAATTATCTCACTAATTATCTAATTACAATAATTCACATATATGAGAGAATACTTCATATTATTCTCTCATTCTATAATTCACATTCTCTCTCTTGTTCTTCCTCTCCCTCAAGCTCTGCCCTCTCATGTGTTGAGAAACACTTGAGCTTTAGAAAAACCCTCTCTTGATAATCTCTACTCTCATCTAGGGTTCAAGGATTAGCACTTCTTGCACCCTAGTTACTTCTAGCTTGGAGTTGAAGCCAAAGGTCGAGGCTTTCGGGTGGATCTTTCTTCGACGTGAGAAGACGACAAAGGTGACCTCCTTCCACCACTCCAAGGAGCAAGGAGAGAAGGACATAAAGCCCAAGGTATAACCTTTCTAGCACTTAGCTAGTTTCTAGTTAGCTTTAGCTTGTTTTTGTTTAGCAAAGATCCTTCATAGTGTAGTCCATGTTGCCTAAGCTTATAAAAATTCGATTTTTATTCCGTTTTCCGCCTCCCCGCAAGTACCGGGGTGGGCAACGTGGACTTACAGTGGTATCAGAGCCTAACTATACATAAACTTGCTAGGTAGTAGAGTGTATCGAAGTTCGAATCGGAAAAATCGAAAAACCGAGTTTTCAAAACCCTAAGTTTCTGTTAATTTATTTTCTGTTCAAAATAAAATTTGTCATACTCCAAAAATCATCTCAGGGTTTTGTGAAGAGTGTTGGAGATAGTGCCCTCAGAGTCAATTATTGGATCACAGGCACGTGATTGCAATGATTGAGGGGAGGACCTATCCCGGTAGGACAGTCTTACTCGAGATGATAGTATGCTATCTGGTTTATCTTTATCATCGTGTACTGCTTTAGGTGACCTTTCGAGTCGCTATTACACGTTGATAAAGCCCCTAGGATTCTTGCTTGACATCCAGCAGTATGAGGGCGATCATATAAGTGGGAGCTGGGGTCTACAAGCATATCCTTAAAAGGTCCCTAGTCGTGGGAGATTCGAGACAGGGCATCGTTTCTCCAGAGTAGACTAGTGTATACAGTCGAGACCCTGACGAGGGGCGGTGGCCGGTCTCACAAGCCACTGGTGTCAGTTGGTTCACCTAAGATGTATACAGGTGCTCATTGGGTTATGAGTACACCGGACAGGACTCACCGGGAACCTGCTAGTTGGGATATACCAGACGTCAGATAGCAGTTCCCAGGTGACATGTGTACAGGTTAGTTCATCGACCTGGGATCGTCATTTGTCTCGTGTGAGTTCCCACTGTACTTTGATTACTACCCTACCACGGCTCAAAGGAGTCGTGCAAACAGGTTTTAGTTGGGTACAGTCCCGAGCCACATGGAGGCAGTGAGCGGATCTGCAGGGGTTCGTCTCTCCCGGTATTGGGGGTGAGGTCGTGCTGTGTCTAGGAGAGCCAGAACATGAAAAGTCCTTGGCCAAGGCAGGAGATTTGCTGGTAGGTATTCCAGTAGTATCTCAGGGTGTTCTGGGCTACACTCCGACACGACTTGTACCGCTTTTGGGGGTATGACTTTTACCAACCCCCTAGGCCCGCCATGCGATGCTCATAGACGAACGGACCGGACTGTACGGATATTGTCACTGACAGGCTCAGTAGGGTGTCAGGATGAGTTCGCTCATCGACGTCCCTTTTGGTCAATAGCTGGTGGCCCGTCACGTATGGCTAATACCTCTGACGTGCTAGTGGTTAAATCCACAGCCATAGTATTGACGAGTCTTTAGAGTCCACCACACAGACAGTTACTCAAGTTTCGGGCGAAACGTTGTAGAGGCCGTATGGAGATATGGCAGGGTTCGATCAGATACGTGCGGTATTGCACGGATTGTGATCGGACGGTTTTTACTAGCCGGCTTTGGCTTAAGCCGGATTCTAGTTTTAGATAGTGTAGTTTTGTCTCTTTGTATTTGTGTTCAGTGGGAATACAAATGCGGGCATGTATTTGCAGTAGCGGGGTTTTCCTGTAATTTATTACGGGATCGGTTTTCTGGGGTTGCCAGTTTGCATTCCGTTCCGGCCGGTTTTCTCTTTTTCCTTCCCGGTCGGACTTTTCGTTGGAGGGTGTTAATTGCAAGTTTGCAATTAACATTTTGTGAGGGGTTTCCTTGCATAAGTGTGGCTTGATAATCATGAGATGCTTTTCTTGTCTATCCATTGCATTTATTGTGATGTTTAGTGAGTGGATTGAAGTGGAATATGGTTGTGACCATTTTGTTTTTAGATTATTGTTTTGTATGGATTTATTCCATTCTTTTTTCCACTTGGACTTTTGTTTGGGCCGGCCACTGTGGAGGAATTGGTGTGCAGGGTAATGTTTATTTTTGTGGTGGATATTTCCTTTGCATGGATTAATTTTATGCTCACTTCATACTTGATTTCCAGTGAAAGAAAAGATGCCTTTTCCTTTGTATTAATTTATGCAACCTTCACACATTTGTAGAGAGAGAGAGAGAGCTTGCTTCATTCTTTCTTTCCAGTGAGCACTTGAGATTTTCTGGCCGAGCTCATTTCTTGCATGCTCCATTGTTTTTTCTTGCAAGCATCCATGGAAAATTCCTATGTAAAATTCCTCCAACATGGCAACCTCTTAAACCCCAAAGAGACAAGTTTACTACACTATTCTATAGCAAGTCTTGGACGCGTCGGCTAGCCAATTTCGCGCCCGAGTTGCCTCGGTCAAGAGGCGGGAGCCCGTAAAAGATTCCGGCTACGTGGTGCCCTTTCCGACGAGCGAGGAGGTGACGGAGATTCCGCAGGAGATCGGAGTGGAGACAAAGGCCGAAGGACACGGATCGCTTGGTATTGCATCTCTACTCTTTTCTTATTTGCTAGCTAGCTAGGTTAATGGCCCGATCCGGGTAAAAAGTCCGCGGTGGTGCCGTTTTGCAAAGTTCGCAAAGTTTTTGTTTTCCGCGTTTCCGGTGTCGGATCGACGGCCGGGGCGCCCCCGTGGGCTTACAATGGTATCAGAGCCACGCCATTAACTTACCCTAGCTTGCTCTAGCGCGTTTAGAACCCGATCGAACAAAATCCCCAAAAACCGTATTTTTGTGTATATGTGTTCTCTGTTAAAATTTTTTGAGCTCCTAAAATTTTTCTGGTGATTGCAAAGACATGTACAACAAATTATAAGAATTCTGGGAAAATACGATCCACTGATTCCTCACTTCGACCGCGGAAGCGCGGCCAAAACCCTGGTTTGGCCGCGCTTGCGCGGCGGAAAAGAGGAATCGTGGCACCATATTTTCCCAGTAAGCTTATGAGTTGGAAATAGGGCTTTTGGGATATTTTCTTTGGGCCCAGATTTTCTGTAAGTGCTACAGTGGTGTATGGGGCCCACTTGATAATATTTGTTCGATCGGATATTTTAAACATGCTAGTTCACAGTATTTACTTTATATCTGCGACCGTGAATGTCATTCGATCGGTAAATCCCGTCTAACTGCTATAGCCCGGTTAGACGGATTTGCGAACGTGACTTTCACGTTGATGTTCTGTGATTGTACTGTGTTGTTGCGGATCGGTCGTGGGGGATAGCCTGGTTGCAGTGGTAGTACAGTTCTGTTTTTTATGTACATTTGATATTGCGGGGCGAGCGTCCGACATGTGGACTGCCGTCACTGCCAGTTTGTATTATTATTTTGGGGCACGACCTGGTTGCGGTCGATGTACCCATTGTATGTATATTTTACTTTCTGTACTAGGATTACCCCGCGGAGGGGTGCACGGATAGCCGGATTCTAGAGGGCAACAAGCCCGCATCTCATGGCATTGAGACGGAGGGGGCTTCACTCTAGAATTGGTGGGCTATTCGCCGCACTCGTAGGGGGTATAGGGTTGACCCAGGAGGGGTGCCCAAGTTACCGGATTCCGTGAAGTGCTGGGTGGTCCATTCACGTTGCTGAAGGGGGCTGCCTCGCTTCAGGTTTTGGCGGGTAACTTGCCGCGCCCGTAGGGGTCTAGGATTTCATTGCACAGGCTATCCACACGACCAGGGGAACGTCGGGTTTCAGCGGCTCTGTGAAACCCGGGGATCCCAGATATCTGTATTGATCTGTGTTGCTATACATTTCTGTGTTGCTTTTATCACGCCTTGAGCGAATACTATATATTGGTATATATATTAGTAGATGTTGTATATGTTTTTCATCCGCGCTAGTCCAGTCCCCGCTCTGTCGTTAGTTAGCTAACCTAACGGGTGATGACGGGACCCAGTGGCGAATGCGGATGGCATATACGTACATCAGTATATTTTCGTTCTTTGTGGTGTGATCAATTGATGGGACTGCGTTGATTCGGATCAATGCAAGATAAACAAACCTATTCTGATGTTGTTGGAACACTTTTTCAAAAAAGCTGTTATTGCAAGAGCGTTCACTTTTGTTTTGCACCGTAGTATTCAGTTGGAATATCCTGCTCCTCAGTCGACGAGGCAAGGGCCGAGATCCCTTCACCGGGAGTGACCCCTTGGACAAAAGTTTGCGTCAGGGCAGTAACTTCACTATAGCCGATTACTTTTGCTTTGCATCGTGGTATTCATTTGGAATATCCTGCACCTCATTCTACGGGGAAAGAGCCGAGATCCCTTCACCGGGAGTGACCTCTTTAGCGAAGGTTTTCGTTACTATATTTTTCTTCAAAGCTATCAGTTCCTTCGACGATATCGAGTTCATTACGTTAAAGGTTTTCGCCAGAAACCATTCGTAGCCCTCCGTCATTTCAGTTAAATATTCGGTAGTATTCAAGCTATGTATTTTGACCTCACGCCAAGGCATAGTGTTTGGTAGCTGCCGGGTATTTATCTGTTGCATAGATAGATGCGTTGGTTTGGGACAGTCATACTACTATTTTGGCCTACGTCAAGGGTATGTACGGGTGGGTTCAAATTAACCAGGATAATGACGGGTAGAACTTGACATGTGACTTATGATATTTTGACCTCACGCCAAGGTCATAAGAGCATGGGGCAAAAATCCACATCGGGAGTTTCAAAAGTACTGAAACTTGCCAGATATGCGCATACCTTCTGGAGTGTGATAACGTGAGCGGATTCCGTCACGTTATCATGCGATGAGAGTTGGATCCCGATTCCCACTGATGAGTTGGTTTACTCCTCGGGTTATCCCGGCTAATTCTTCTTTCAGGTTTGGAGAAGAATTTGACGTTACAGTGGGAGGTTTCCAGATTAGATAAATTGGTAACCATTCTGATCTAGGTTAGAGTGCACGCTGAGTGTTTCTTTTCTCTCTCTCTCTGGCAGCGACCATTGACCCGACCCTAGACTATGACTCAGTGACCAAGTTGACCGAACCTTCTTAACACTGGCTTTTGGATTGTCAGAGTTGCAGACCTCTTTGCCACTCCTACTTTTACCCTTTTCTCCGGGACACCCCGTATTACTACGAACGTCCACTTCCATTGGACAAAACCATCGTATGGTTATATACGAACTCGAAGGACTTCGAGGATGGTTTCAGGTTCTGGAGAAAACGAATAGGACTATTCAGTTGTCTTTACCTTTTACCTTCTCTCAGGTTGCGAGTACTCCTTGGTTTAGGAGATAGTACACCTATTACGCAAATTGGATAGTCTTCTTCCAAACCTTAGGCTGGTGCCGAACGGTGGGGAATGAAGAAAGCCATATAGCCTAAACGGTGTACAGAAGGTATTAAGTTCAGACAAAGAAAGGGATTAGTAAGAGGGCAAAGTAAATTGCGACTGCTATTCACGACCTAACCATGTACTTCTTTGTCAATCCTAAATCACCTGTGAATTAAGTTCATTCGGTTGTCTTTTATCCTCACCTTCTCTCGCATTGCGAGTGCTCCTAGGACTAGGACAGTACACCCATTATGCTTATTGGATAGTCTTCTTCCGAACCATAGGCTGGTGCCGAACGGTAGGGAAGGAAGAAAACCATTTGGCCTAAAGGGGTGTACAGAAGGTAATGACTAAAGACATGTAAAGGGATTTGGAGAGGTGGCAAAGAATTATACAGTTATAGTTGTGAATCTGGATAATGGAAGAGGCATTACTAGGAATACCAGGAAACCCCATCGAAACATTTCAATGTTTCAGTTTCACTGTGTACTGTTAAAAGAAAACTGATTTCTCAATTAGACACTTGCTCCAGGGTATGTATTTACCAGGTATGAGTCTCACATCTGTATGGTTTTACAGATGATGAGTGGGAGTAAGTTATTGGGAATTAGGTAACCATCCTCATTATATCGGGATTCATGATATTTGAGGAAGTCACCTGGGTTGTTTGCCGGTCGGCAAATATTTGGTTTTGAGTATCCGTTGTTGTGCACCAATTTCAAATTGATATATCTGTACGTCTATTTTTATAGAGTGAGATATACTTTTTGAAATTATGTCTATGACATTTACCTATATCTGTGGATGTTTAGGTAAGGAGCATTGAACAACGGTGTACTTCTTAACCAAAAGTACAGTTTTCAACCTACGACACACAGTGAATGAGTCACCAGACTCAGGGGACTTATACAGAGTATTGTATATTGTCCAGTGTCCATTAGGACAGAGGGGTAGGTACTCGTACTATATTCGGTTTACTTATGACTTCTCTAGTTCTTAGACGAGTGTTTCGTAGAAACACAAGGTCCAAGTTTTGAGAAGTTATGGGTATATGAATAAAGTAGAGAACCAGGTATTACAAGTATCGGGATTCTTCAAGGTGATCGAAGATGTAGATACTTGTGTATGGTATTCAGTTGATAGTAATGTTTAAGAGAACTTGCTTCTCTTTCAGGTTACTCATAATTGGAAGCATTCCTAGGTTGAGTAACGCTGATCGGCCTCTTTCCATTTAGTTGACATGCACTGGAGACAGCTGCATGATTTGAATCTGGTTCAATTAAATCAGTGCCTCTGTTTCTTGGATATAGAACAGTTCATATCTTGACATTGTTAAGATACGGGGAGTTGTCCGGCTTATGCTTAAAACCAGACACTGGACAACTCAAGGCACGTTTCAGTAGTGGCTGTTTGTGGGTTGACCCGGGCTATGACGAGGGTTGACTTTCTACCATCTGGAAGATCAATAGTGATATTGTTCTTGACTCGCCACAGTTTTATCAAAAATGGATTTTTTCAGAAAACAGTAGTGGGAGTATGGTAGAACTGGAAGTGATTCCAGAACCACAAACGATTACTGAAGATTTCATAAGAACCTAAAGATTCAATCTGGTTTGACATTCCATTGGCCACTCCGCAGATAAGGTGGGTAACCTCAGGCACCCGAGAGGTACTTCGGTATGCTCAAGGACGGTGGCAGAGAGGTTCTTGTTTACCCAGACTTGCCATTGTTGTTGTTCCAGACTATGAGACCCGGCAGGAGGATGAGTATAGCGTCGTTCTAAACTGGTTTTAGAAGCGTACGTGTATATGACTCTGCCAGAGGGTTGTCGTAGTCAGTGGGAGCAGCGGAAGCATTGGTGGACATCAGGCTTATGTCTATTTATAGACTAAAGCAGATATAGCGGAGATAGATCATCTATTTCTGATGTGACAGTCATAGGTTTGACTTCATCAGAATAGGGGATGGATCTGTTAAGAAGGTAGTAGGGTGTGATGTCCTGGTATTTGATGACATACACACAGTAGGAAGTGATATTCCTATACTACGATGGGTTATACTTTGGTCGTCACACAGTGGTTTCTCCACATAGGACTTGGATATAATATCAAACATTCTGGTTACTAGATCTATGGTTTTAGATCTAGATTTGGGTGGTTTCCCAATCTGGGTACTTTGACCGCATTCTATGAGTATTTAGAATGGACGACTCCTGGCATGGTAGTGTACCTGCAGGTAATGGAGTCACCCTCTCTAAAGGTGTCTTACAGACTAAAGGGGAGAGGGATATGCATGATTGGCAGATCACTTGCTTAGGCAATTGAGTCAATCATGAGATGTCAAGTACCACACCAGATGTTGTTCTTGCAGTAGGTGCAATAAGTTGATATTGATCCAATCCTGGAGAAACAGTCGGAAGCAGTTTTAGAACATAAGTGAATGTTCTAGGGATATGATAACGGCAGCCTCCTTTAGGAGACGGTTATCATTCCAGGCTTCCAAGGTGACCTGGATGGCAGAGTGGCTGTCAGAGTTATAGTTTTCCCTCTAACGAGGGGCAGTATTTTGGACAGGTGGTCCAGGTGGAAACTGAGGGAAGGCATGGCGCAGGACACTGATTAAGTTCAGTTGTCGATGCAGTCTAAGAAGTTTGGATTTGGAGTTCACTTATGAGCTGGGTCCCATCAGACATCCAGACATTCTAAGACAGGTATTGCTCATTTCGGGAGATAGTTTTCTCTGCGAACATGAGATATAGAGAGACATAGAAAGAAACATCAAAGCGGATCCACTCACTGAGGCTATTCCTCGAACGCAATAGTTTCGCAAACGAGCTTTGTGAGACTGACTAGTAGAGGAGTTGGGTGTTCGGTATCACACGGGCTGTGAGTATGCGACATCGCAATAATTAGCCTCGAGTGCAAGTGGGAGATTGTTGGAGATAGTGCCCTCAGAGTCAATTATTGGATCACAGGCACGTGATTGCAATGATTGAGGGGAGGACCTATCCCGGTAGGACAGTCTTACTCGAGATGATAGTATGCTATCTGGTTTATCTTTATCATCGTGTACTGCTTTAGGTGACCTTTCGAGTCGCTATTACACGTTGATAAAGCCCCTAGGATTCTTGCTTGACATCCAGCAGTATGAGGGCGATCATATAAGTGGGAGCTGGGGTCTACAAGCATATCCTTAAAAGGTCCCTAGTCGTGGGAGATTCGAGACAGGGCATCGTTTCTCCAGAGTAGACTAGTGTATACAGTCGAGACCCTGACGAGGGGCGGTGGCCGGTCTCACAAGCCACTGGTGTCAGTTGGTTCACCTAAGATGTATACAGGTGCTCATTGGGTTATGAGTACACCGGACAGGACTCGCCGGGAACCTGCTAGTTGGGATATACCAGACGTCAGATAGCAGTTCCCAGGTGACATGTGTACAGGTTAGTTCATCGACCTGGGATCGTCATTTGTCTCGTGTGAGTTCCCACTGTACTTTGATTACTACCCTACCACGGCTCAAAGGAGTCATGCAAACAGGTTTTAGTTGGGTACAGTCCCGAGCCACATGGAGGCAGTGAGCGGATCTGCAGGGGTTCGTCTCTCCCGGTATTGGGGGTGAGGTCGTGCTGTGTCTAGGAGAGCCAGAACATGAAAAGTCCTTGGCCAAGGCAGGAGATTTGCTGGTAGGTATTCCAGTAGTATTTCAGGGTGTTCTGGGCTACACTCCGACACGACTTGTACCGCTTTTGGGGGTCTGACTTTTACCTACCCCCTAGGCCCGCCATGCGATGCTCATAGACGAACGGACCGGACTGTACGGATATTGTCACTGACAGGCTCAGTAGGGTGTCAGGATGAGTTCGCTCATCGACGTCCCTTTTGGTCAATAGCTGGTGGCCCGTCACGTATGGCTAATACCTCTGACGTGCTAGTGGTTAAATCCACAGCCATAGTATTGACGAGTCTTTAGAGTCCACCACACAGACAGTTACTCAAGTTTCGGGCGAAACGCTGTAGAGGCCGTATGGAGATATGGCAGGGTTCGATCAGATACGTGCGGTATTGCACGGATTGTGATCGGACGGTTTTTACTAGCCGGCTTTGGCTTAAGCCGGATTCTAGTTTTAGATAGTGTAGTTTTGTCTCTTTGTATTTGTGTTCAGTGGGAATACAAATGCGGGCATGTATTTGCAGTAGCAGGGTTTTCCTGTAATTTATTACGGGATCGGTTTTCTGGGGTTGCCAGTTTGCATTCCGTTCCGGCCGGTTTTCTCTTTTTCCTTCCCGGTCGGACTTTTCGTTGGAGGGTGTTAATTGCAAGTTTGCAATTAACATTTTGTGAGGGGTTTCCTTGCATAAGTGTGGCTTGATAATCATGAGATGCTTTTCTTGTCTATCCATTGCATTTATTGTGATGTTTAGTGAGTGGATTGAAGTGGAATATGGTTGTGACCATTTTGTTTTTAGATTATTGTTTTGTATGGATTTATTCCATTCTTTTTTCCACTTGGACTTTTGTTTGGGCCGGCCACTGTGGAGGAATTGGTGTGCAGGGTAATGTTTATTTTTGTGGTGGATATTTCCTTTGCATGGATTAATTTTATGCTCACTTCATACTTGATTTCCAGTGAAAGAAAAGATGCCTTTTCCTTTGTATTAATTTATGCAACCTTCACACATTTGTAGAGAGAGAGAGAGAGAGCTTGCTTCATTCTTTCTTTCCAGTGAGCACTTGAGATTTTCTGGCCGAGCTCATTTCTTGCATGCTCCATTGTTTTTTCTTGCAAGCATCCATGGAAAATTCCTATGTAAAATTCCTCCAACATGGCAACCTCTTAAACCCCAAAGAGACAAGTTTACTACACTATTCTATAGCAAGTCTTGGACGCGTCGGCTAGCCAACTTCGCGCCCGAGTTGCCTCGGTCAAGAGGCGGGAGCCCATAAAAGATTCCGGCTACGTGGTGCCCTTTCCGACGAGCGAGGAGGTGACGGAGATTCCGCAGGAGATCGGAGTGGAGACAAAGACCGAAGGACACGGATCGCTTGGTATTGCATCTCTACTCTTTTCTTATTTGCTAGCTAGCTAGGTTAATGGCCCGATCCGGGTAAAAAGTCCGCGGTGGTGCCGTTTTGCAAAGTTCGCAAAGTTTTTGTTTTCCGCGTTTCCGGTGTCGGATCGACGGCCGGGGCGCCCCCGCGGGCTTACAAAGAGAGCCACCAAAAACGATCCAGTGATTCGACCAAAGAGCCGCGGTTCCGCGGCATTAGCAAGCTGTTGCCGCGCAACCGCGGCCGTCTTGGCTCTTCACTGGGTCGAGTTTAGTGCAGTGTATTTCTCGCTTGGTTTTAGGATTTTTAAGATGATTTATATGTGCCCAGATTTTCCAGAATAGAAATTTGTTTTTGGGGGCCTATAAATCCGTATTTATTCCGAACTTCAATACACTTTGACTAAAAGGTTATATCTGTGATATTTACATTGATTGAACGTCGGCTAATCGCTATATGTCGATTAGTCGGGGTTATACATATCTGTGATCTGTGATTGATGATGGTATGTGTATATGAATGGGTTGGATTGTCGCGGATGAATAGCCGGGGTGGATGTGAGATGAGTGTTGCTTTTTCTTTCATTCATTCTAATATGTAAATTGATGTAATATTATTATTTGTTTGGCCGCACAACCGGGTCGGGGTTGTAGCCGTCATTGTATAATTCTTTTTACTGTTTTTGCTCCTAGGATAGACCCATGGAGGGGGTGCACAAACTACCGGGTATCCCGAAGTGCCGAGTGGCCTACTCACGGTTGTGAGGGAGGTTGCTTCGCTTCGGGTACTTGGCGGGTAGTTTGCCGCACCCGTAGGGGTTTTGGGTGAGGTATTGGCTATTCACCGCGACCGTGTAATCCGCTTTTCGTTGCAGGCTCGAACGGATTGCGGGTTCCTAGTATATCCAATGTATTCATCTGTGATCTGTAATGTTTATCATTGCTATATATTTATATATGATAACTATTTAGGCGTTGCTTATGTTTTACAGCCGCGCTAGCCCAGCCCCCACTCTGTCGTTAGTTAAGTAACCTAACGGGTGATGACGAGGCCCCGTGGCGAATGCGAATGGCATAAGCGTATGTCATATTTTGGTTGTTTTCTGCAATGGTAGGATTAAATGATGGGATGCATTAAAAGAACTAATGCAAGAAAATAAACCAAGTAAAAGTCGATTGGAACACTTTGAAAACCACTCGGTTCTTTTCAAAACTAAACTTTTAAACGCGGAGCTTGAACCACTCCTTTTAAAAGCTATCTCGTTCCATCGATTATATCAAGTTCACTACGTTCACGGTTTCGCCAAAACCATCCGTAGCCCTCCATCATTTCAGTTAAATATTCGGTAGTATTCAAGCTATGTATTTTGACCTCACGCCAAGGCATAGTGATTGGTAGCTGCCGGATATTTATCTGTTGCATAGATAGAATGCGTTGGTTTGAGACAGTCGTACTGCCATTTTGGCCTACGTCAAGGGTAGGTACGGGTGGGTTCAAATTAACCGGGATAATGATGGGAAGAACTTGACATGTGACTTATGACATTTTGACCTCACGCCAAGGTCATAAGAGTATGGGGCAAAAATCCACATCGGGAGTTTCATAAGTACTGAAACTTGCTAGTGCTGCATACCATTTGGAGTGTGATAATTCTGGTAGGATTCCTTCGGTTTTATCACGCGATGATATTTGGATCCCGATCCTACTGTGAGTATATGCTACTCCTCGGGAAAACTCTCACTTAACGATCAATGCTATAAACTTAGTAGGTGTCTAGAAAGGTGTTAGCGGGGCTACGCCCCCAGGGAAAAGAGGTTACTTAATTAAGGAACTTCGCGAAAGCGTTGGAAAACCTCCCTCGAAGTACCGACACTGGCCTGGCTGAACGGTTAAGCAAGTATTGTACGGTGAGATTGATCCTGACTAATCCTTTCTTTACTGTTTGAGAAGGGATTCGAGAGACAGTTGGAGCCATCTAGTTTAGACAAATTAAAAACCACTCTAAACTTGCAAGAGCATCATGCTAAAGTGTTTCTTTTCTCTCTCCTAATTGCAGCGACCATTCAACATGACCGGACTTAAGTTATTACTAGATAAAAGCATATTGACAGGGCCAAACTACAAAGATTGGCTCAGGAATGTCAAGATGGCAATCACTTACGACAAGTTGGGGTATGTCCTTACCACCAAAGCTCCCCCTGTCCCAGGTCCCAAAACCAGTGTCGTAGATAGGGAAATCTACAAGACCTGGGAAATAGATTGCGCGAAGGCCAGATGCCTCGTACTAGCCTCGATGGACAACGAACATCAGAGGAGGCACGAGAATATGGACCTAGAGTCCATATTTCTTCATACAAAAGAACTGTATGGAGAGCAGTCTCGTATCGCAAGATACGAAGTGTCGAAAAAGTTATTTTCGGCAAGGTTGGCCGTCGGATCATCGGTAGCGGAACACGTGCTTAAGATGATTGGCTACATAGAGGAGCTCGCGGACCTTGGGACCACGTTGGAGAATGAACTCTATACTGATTTGATTCTCCAGTCCCTTCCTTCCACTTACGCCCAGTTTATTCTTAACTTCAACATGCAAGGAAAGGAGGTTGAACTTTCCGAACTTCTGAACATGTTGAGGAGTGCTGAGGGCACCCTACAGAAGGGTAGGGAGACATCCACTTTGTTTGTAGGAGGATCTTCCTCTTCTAGGTCCAGGGCGAAAGCCAAGGGCAAGAAGAAGAAAGCCCCCGCCAAACCAAGAGGCGGTGTCAGTAAAGTGGATACGAAGGGAAAAGGAAAAGCAACAAAGATAGCGGGAAAGATGGTGGGGAAGGAAGAATGCTTCTATTGTCATAAAAGTGGTCACTGGAAACAGGATTGCAAGGCTTGGAAGGCCAGAACACAAGATTTGAAGCGAGTTGCAGCTTCAGCTTCAGGTGTGTATGTTATTGAAAACTGTCTATCAATAAACTCTACATCCTGGGTATTGGATACCGGATCAGGATCTCATATCTGTAATTCTTTGCAGGCGTTGAGAAAGCGTAGAGTTTTAAAGGCAGGTGACATGACCCTCAGAGTTGCAAACGGTGATAGCATGGATGCTGAGGCCGTGGGGGACTATCACCTGGGATTGTCGGATGGACACTTTTTGGTTTTACGTAGTTGTTATTATGTACCAAATGCAACCTGTAATATCATTTCTGTATCTTTATTATCTAAAGAAGGTTATGAATTTGCATTTGTAAGTAATGTAGTGAACATTCACCTTAATCAAGTTTTCATTGGTTCAGGTACATTGAACAACGGTATATACGTATTAAACCAGCCACAGATTTTCAATGTCCAGAATACACACAAAAGAAAGTCTCCAGAAATCAATAAAACTTTCTTATGGCATTGTAGACTTGGTCACATCAATGAGAGAAGGTTGACTAAGTTACATGCAGAAGGATATTTGGATTCATTCAAATATCATTCGTATGCAACTTGTCAAACCTGTCTCAAAGGAAAGATGACAAAGACTCCGTTCACTGGACACGGAGTGAGAGCAAGCGAGCTCTTGGGACTCGTACACAACGACGTGTGCGGTCCAATGTCTACACATGCGCGAAGCGGTTATTCTTACTTCATTACTTTTACGGATGATTTCTCAAGGTTCAGACATGTCTTCTTGATGAAACATAAATCCGAAGCTTTTGAAAAGTTCCAGGAATATAAGAATGAAGTAGAAAAACAAACAGGCAAAAGTATCAAGGCAGTGAGATCTGATCGAGATGGTGAATACTTGAGTGCCGAGTTCCTGGGTTACTTAAAAGAGAATGGAATTCTCTTACAGCTTACTCCTCCATACACTCCGCAACATAACGGTGTATCGGAGAGACGGAACCGAACCCTATTGGATATGGTACGGTCCATGATGAGTAACACTGAGTTGCCGCGATCGTTCTGGGGATATGCGCTAGAATCAGCTGCATACCTTTTGAACCGAGTTCCCACTAAGACTGTGCCTACCACACCATATGAGTTATGGAGTGGGAAGAAACCCTATCTTCAATACCTGAAGATTTGGGGATGTCCCGCTTATGTCAAAAAGCAGCATACGGACAAGCTCGAGGCACGCTCAGTACTGTGCAAGTTTGTGGGATACCCAAAGAACTCCAGGGGGTATCTTTTCTATTACGCAGAGGAACAAAATGTCCTTGTTTCTCGTAATGCCCATTTTCTGGAACATCAGTTCTTAGAAAAAGAAATAAGTGGGAGCGCAATAGAACTGGAAGAAATTCCAGAACCACGAGCTATTACTGAAAGCTTAGTAGAACCAGAGGGTTCGAAAGATCAGGACATTCCCACGCCACTCCGCAGGAGTAGTAGGCAGTCTCATCCGCCCGAGAGATACTACGGTTTTCTTATTGACGGGGATAAAGAGGATTGCATCATAGACTTTGATGAGCCTACTAGCTTCCAGCAAGCCATTCAGAGCGTCGACTCGGTAAAATGGCTGGATGCAATGCGGACCGAAATGGAGTCCATGTACACCAACAAAGTATGGACGTTGGACATTGCTCCAGATGGGGTAAAACCCGTAGGATGCAAGTGGATCTTCAAAAGGAAGATTGGTGTAGATGGACAGGTTGAGACCTATAAAGCTAGACTTGTAGCAAAGGGTTTTCGTCAGCGACCTGGTTTGGACTATGACGAAACCTTTTCTCCAGTAGCTATGCTGAAATCCATTCGGATCCTTCTTGCCATTGCTGCCTTCCACGATTATGAGATTTGGCAGATGGACGTAAAGACAGCTTTTCTAAATGGACATTTAGAGGAGTGTGTCTATATGGACCAGCCAGAGGGTTTCATTCAGAGTGGGAGCAGCGGAAAGGTGTGCAAGTTGCTTAAGTCCATTTATGGACTAAAGCAGGCATCGCGGAGTTGGAACATCTGTTTTGATGAGACGGTCAAAGAATTTGGCTTTATCAAAAATCCAGATGAACCATGCATCTATTGTAGATTTGTAGCGAGAACTGTAGTATTCCTCGTTTTATACATGGATGGCATTCTCTTAATTGGAAATGACATTCCTATGCTACAATCTGTCAAGGGGTTCTTGTCACACAGGTTCTCCATGAAAGACCTGGGTGATGCCTCATACATTCTGAGTATCCGGATCTACCGTGACAGATCCAAGAGGATATTAGGACTTTCACAGTCCAGGTACATCGACAGCATACTGAAGAGATTCAGTATGGAAGATTCCAAGCGCGGTAATCTACCGGCTTGTCACGGGATCACCCTCTCCAAAGAGATGTCTCCCAAGACTGATTTGGAGAGGGATCGCATGTCTATTATACCCTACGCTTCTGCGGTAGGCTCTATAATGTATGCGATGTTGTGTACCAGACCGGATGTGGCTTATGCACAGAGTGTGGTAAGCAGGTATCAGTCAAACCCTGGGGAGAAACATTGGATAGCAGTAATGAACATTCTCAAGTACCTGAGAAGGACTAAGGAGATGTTCTTGGTGTATGGCGGAAAAGACCTCCAGATTGAGGCCTTTGGTGACTCCAGCTTCCAGAGTGACAAGGATGATTCCAAGTCCATGTCGGGTTTTGTCTTTACCCTCAATGGAGGGGCGGTGTGTTGGAAGAGCTCCAAACAGGAAACCGTTGCTGACTCGACTATGGAAGCGGAATACATCGCTGCATCTGATGCCGCAAAAGAAGCTGTCTGGATGAGGAAGTTCTTGAGAGAACTTCAGGTGGTTCCGTCCATTGTTGACCCAATACCTCTGTATTGCGACAACAACAGGGCTATAGCTTTAGCGAAGGAACCCAGGTCCCATCAGAAATCCAGACACATCTTAAGGCGGTATCACCTGATCAGGGAGATCTTGGATCGCCAGGAGATCGAGGTTCGGAGGGTTGCTTCAGAAGATAAAACAGCAGATCCATTCACCAAGGCCTTGCCCCTGACTCAGTTCGAGCGGCTGATCGAGATGATAGGTCTTCGATACGCCAGTACATGGCCTTAGTGCAAGTGGGAGATTGTTAGTGTATATGCCCTAGAGGCCATTACTGTATCATACTAGTTTGTATATTACTTGATGGAAGCTTGGGATATTCACAGTTGTATATACAATCTTGCTCGAAATGGTAGTATGCTACTTGGTTTGTCTCTGCTTTAATATGTGCATGTGTTTCTTTTAGCATATCGCTGATATACATATTAGTAGAGCCCTTAGGGTCTTTGCTTGATTACCAGCGTTGTGATGGCGCTCACACTCGTGGGAGCTGGGTGATCTATAAGAACATCCTTATACAGGGCCCTAGTCGTTGGACTATCGAGACAGGGCATCGATACTCCGGAGTAGACTAGCGTATGCGCTTCTCATCCCAGTGTGGGAGACGGTATGTCCCACAGCCGTCAGTACGTCGTACTTGAGATAGTATGCGGGTGCTCGTTAGGTTACGAGTACACTGGAAAAAACTCATCGGGAACTGTTGGTTGGTATTATACCTATCGTCAGTTATCAGTTCCCAGGTGACATGAGTACAGCTTAGTCCGCTGACTTGACACTGTCACTTCGCCTCAAGTGTGTTCCCACTGCACTTTGATTACTACCCTACCACGGCTCAAAGGAGTCGTGCAAACAGGTAGTTTTTGGGTGCAGTTCCAAAGCACTTGGAGGCAGTGACGGTTAGACGGGATTCGTCTCTCCCGGTATTGGGGGTTGACATCGCG